>CM057829.1:54738961-55938961 GCA_030068075.1 Paguma larvata
TGAGGTTACTGATTTGAGGTTTTGTTCTGTTTTGTTTTTCATTTTTAATGTAGGTAGTTAAAGCTAAAACTTCCCTCTGAACACTCTCTTAGATCCATTCCATGAGTTTTGGCTATGTCATGTTTTGTTTTCATTCATTTGGAAGTATTTCCTTGTTTCTTCTTATTGGTTATTTTGAGTGTTAACTACTATATGGTTTTGAATTTTCTAAGCTTGCTGCTGTTACTGATTTTTAACTTAATTTCATGTTAGTCAGAGAACATATTTTGTATGACTTCAATCCTTTTAAAATTATTGAGTTTTTTTTTTTTCTTTTGTTGTGGAGGTAATGGAAATAAATATTCATGTTATGTTCGGTTTGCTGTGTTTAGCCAGACCTCAATAATTATAGTTTTAAATTTAGGGAACAAAGGTAAACTCTTTGAATGTTTTATTAATAGTGGTTAACAGTCCAGACTCTGGTGTTGTATTTGTTTAGTTTGAGTTTCCTCTCTGGCACACCTCAGTGTTGGGAAAATACCTTCCTGGGTCTATTCTCATCCCATATATCTTGCTTGGTATGTCACGAAAACATGGTCAAGATCACTCTTTACCAGGATATTTTTCACAGCTGTGATTTTAGTAAGCAATCTTGAGGGATGAAGAAATACCTTCCTGGTGTATAGAGGAGGCTTGCTTAACTGCCTGCTACAAAAGTGATTGTTTTTCAGTGTTTCTTGTTGTGTAGTGCAAACCTACTCTACTTGACCATTCATCTGGACTATGTCATGTTGCCCCCAAGGAATTCAGGGGTAAAGAGAATGACACAACATGTTGGCTCTCTTGCTGCTTCTTGTGATATGAGTACTAAAGTTCTTGGTCCCTAATACAGGAGTCTGTGTCTTCTGTCAGCATCCATTAAACAATAGTAGACTAACTTCTGTAGGACTTAGAGGTAGCATAAAATTCAATCCCAGACTTTACAGTCAGCTATGTGATTTTAGGGTAAATTTTCTAATCTGTATTTGTTTCTTTATTAAAAAAATTTTTTTTATGTTTATTTTTGAGAGAAAGAGAGACAGAGCGTGAGGCAGGGAGGGGCAGAAAGAGAGGAAGACAAAGAATCCGAAGCAGACTCCAGGCTCTGAGCTGTTAGCACAGAGCTTGAGCAGGGCTTGAACTCATGAACTGCGAGATCATAACTTGAACCAAAGTCGGACACTTAACCGACTGAGCCACACAGGCACCCTGAGTTTCCTCATTTTTAAAATGAAGATAATCTAGGGCGCCTGGGTAGCTCAGTCATTTGAGTGTTGGTTTCAGTTCAGGTCATCATCCCAGTCTTCTGGGATTGAGCCCTTATCAGGCTCTTTGCTGAGTGTGGAGCCTACTTAAGATTCTCTTTCCCTCTATCCCTCCCCCCTAATCCTAATCTTCACCTCACAGATTTGTGAGTTTTAAATGAATTAAAATATGTAGAGTTCTTAGTACTGTGGCTGGCATATATGTTAACTAGTAATACTATGGTAGATACAGAGGCAGCAAATATTGGAGAAGCTTGGGGTTAATTAGGTTTAATATGCTTTTCCTGCAATCAAAAAAAATCTATTTGGAGACTTGAAACCATAAAAATCCTAAAAGAGAACACAGGCAGTGACTTCTTTGATGTTGGCTATAGCAACTTTTTTCTAGATATGTCTTCTTAGGCAAGGGAAACAAAAGCAAAAGTAAACTCCTGAAACTACATCAAAATAAAAAGCTAATATACAGCATAGGAAACAATCAACAAAGCTAAAAGGCAGTGTATGGAATGGGTGAAGATACTGCAAATGACATGTCTGATAAAGGGTTAGTCTCCAAATTATATAAAGAACTCACAAAACTGAACACCCCCCAAAGATAATTCACTTAAAGAATGGGCAGAAGACATTCTTCTTCTCTAAAGCAGACCTACAGATGGCTAATAGACATATGAAAAGATGTTCTTCATCACTTACCATCCGGGAAATGAAAATCAAAACTACAGTGAGATATCACCTCTTACCTGTTAGAATGACTAAAATCAATAACAAACAAGTGTTGGCGAGGATGTGGAGATAAAGGAACCCTTGTGCACTTTTGGTGGATATGCAAATTGGTACAGCCACTGTGGAAAATGATACGGAGGTTCCTCATAGTTGAAAATACAACTGTTTCATGATCCAGCAATCACACTACTGGATATTTGCCCAAAGGATACAAAAAACACTAATTCAAAGAGATACATGCACTCCTATGTTTATTGCAGCATTATTTACAACAGCCAACTTATAGAAGCAGTCCAGCTGTCCATCACTTGATAAATAAAGATGTGGTATATATATATTTACAATGGGATATTAATCCGCCATAAAAGATGAAATCTTGCCATTTGCAACAACATGAATGGAGCTTAGAGTATATGTCAGAGAAAGACAAAAACCATTTGTCAAATTTAAGAAACAAGTGAGCAAAGGGAAAAAAGACAAATCAGTAAACAGACTCTTACTTATAGAGAACAAACTGATGGTTACCAGAAGGGAGGACAGGTTGAAAAAGGTGACGGGGATTAAGGCGTGCACTCATAGTTATGAGTGTTGGGTGATGTATGGAATTGTTAAATCACTATATTGTACTCCTGAAACATAACACTGTATGTTAACTGGAATTAAAAATAAAACCTAAAAAAAAATCTATTTTGAGTTTTGTTATAGGAAACTGGTATTATGACAAATAATAGGCATACTTTTAACAGGTGTGTTGGCAGTCATGATTGGTTTTTAATATTCTGATTGCTTCCAGTGTGTTTGCTATAATTATTTATATTCTATTTTATTCTGCAGGTCACTTGAGGTGCATTATAATAAACATGCATTAAAGTAAGGTGTAGAAATATGGATCAGATTGGAAAATCGAATGTAGGGAAAATTAATGTCTACATTCGTATGTCACAGGGGATCCTGTGCAATTTCTAAAAGGAATAGTATCTTCTGGCTTCTTGTGAGACTGTTTTTTTTTAGTTCAGTGATTCTCAGTTGGGGGATGGAATGTAGGTAGTCCTCCTGAGAGTTTACCAGAATCTTGGTTGGAGGTGTGTAGGGTATGAAAAACACATTTTTGGTTTCTGAAATAAACAGTGTGGAATGTAAAACTTGATCAAGTGTTTGTAACTGGTGCGGATTCATGAAAGAAAGTGAGAAAGCATTGCAGGAGCTTGGCAGAAAAAACATTCTTGTGATCCTATCACTTTCCTGGCTGAGACTTTTTCCTTCTCCTGGTATACTCTCATGGCAACTGGTACTGGTAATTGACGCGCTTGAATTCAGGTGCTTTTGATTAGCTCACTCCTAGCTCCCCGTGGCTCTTCCCATTTGCCAACTTTTACTATTTCCTTAATAGGAACATGCACAGTTTTCTTCACTCTGATTGGAATATTTGGTTTGTGTTTGAAACTGTTGTGCTAAAACAGGTGTCAGTGATACTTTTAGACTCAAGGCAAAGGAAGAGTTAGGGAAAAGTTATTAGCATGTATTGCATAAGCTGGTCTCTGATGTATAATAGACCCTGCTATGCAAGTTGAGGCAGAAGGACACATTGGGGAGTAGAGGGTCACAAGGCCATCTTGGTTTCCATGCTACAGAAGCTGATTCCCGGCACACACATCTTAGAGTGTACCTGGACTCCGTTTGCATGTTTGTTGATCTTTCCAGTTTCATTTAAGCTGCAACTACTTTTTTTTTTTTTAATGTTTTTGTTTATTATTTTTGAGAGCAGGAGAGACAAAGCATTAGTGGGGGAGGGTCAGAGAGAGAGAGGGAGACACAAAATCTGAAGCAGGCTCCAGGCTCTGAGCTGTCAGCACAGAGCCCGACGCGGGGCTCAAACTCACAGACTGTGAGATCATGACCTGAGCTGAAGTCAGCCGCTTAACCTGACTGAGCCACCCAGGCACCCCGCAACTACTTTTTAAAAAAAATATTTTATTTTTGAATTTTATTTATTCCTTCATTATTTTTTGAGAGAGAGCACGCAAGTGAGTGAGGGCAGGTAGACAGAGTGCGGGAGAGAGAATGCCATGAGGGGCAGGTGGAGAGAGACAAGTGGAGCTCACCGTAAGTGGGGCTCGTGCTTACCTGATGCTGGGCTAGAACTCCCGAACCATGAGATCATGAGCCGAGCAGAAGTCAGATGCTTAACCTACTGAGTGAGGCACCAGGCACCCCTAAGGCTGCAGTGACTTTTATGTGGATCTGTTTCTGTAAAGTAAATATATTTTTATGTTAGAAGGAGATGCAGTGTTATTAACTAAATTGCATTGTGTTTGCATAATGGAGAAATATTTACAGAAAAAGGAACAATTAATTTTTTGCATATTTTTCTTAAATTTTTTTTGTTCATTTTGCCATAGCTGATGTAATTTTATTGGAAAGAAATTTGGAGGAGGGGAATGGGGCCAGTTGTTAGATTGAGATTCTTGTGTTATATTTCTCATTCTGGCTATGTTTTGATAATTTGGCTTTTGTAGTCTATGTTTGGGTTTCTAGTGCATAGTAGATTTTGATGTAGAACACAAAATGTTAATGTGAAGAATTCAGAAAGGAAAAACTGATATTTTTCATTCTTGAACTTACACGTAAATAATTTGGATTTTAAATCTGTAGTTTCTAAGAAGGATTGGAAATGAGTAAATATTGTTGTCTTTGGGGGCTGTTTCGGATCTCATTGCTGAGTTGATTGACTTAACCTTGTGTCACGTTAAAGGTGAATGGGTAAGGTCAAATATGCTGTGAATGATTTTTCAGTTGGCGGGTTAGGGAAAGGTCAGGTTTTGACACCTGTCAGCCTGGCAGATAAAGGTTCTCTGTGCTTTTGCAGTTCAGAGTCTGATAGCTGTTTATAGTTTGCCTTGATGCTTTAAAAAACCTTCTTGAAACCGAAAATATTTTTTACCTTGTTTGAAATACTAATGGATTTAATGGTAGGATGCATTTCATCTATATAGCCCAGAATGGCAGGGTATTCTGTGTGTCACAAATGAGAAGTCCACTGCATATTAAATAGAGCTAAGTGTTGTTCACTTGGCAAATCTTTTCAGGAAGTCAGGATTTTTGAGTGAAGGCAATTGTGGATGGTAACATTACCTGGCTCACTAAAAACAAGTACATGTAAAACTATGGATTGCTTATTTTTACCCATTTTAAAATAATTTTCCTTATACTGAACCTGATATTTAACATTTGTTTCTTATCCCTTAGTTTGAAAACTTAATTTCTTCTATCTTAGAAATTATTTCCTGTCATTTTTGCCTGATAACAACTTTTCAATGAACATGAGTTAATGTTTAATTTGTCACTTGTTATTAGAAATGTCAGTTATGTGAACTTATTAGGAACTTTGGGATGCTTTTCTCCAGTTAACATTGGAACATTGATTTACATTTATTTGATAGTTTTACTTGTTGAATTTTAAAATCGTGTTTGATGTTCACTTGTGTATTATTATTTCTTAGATATTTGCAAGTTGGCCCTGAGGTAGTCATGGTTTCCTGATCATTTTGGCCCTTATTATATTGTTTTCATTGTTAGTTGATCTAGGTTGGATTATCGTACCTCTTTTGGACTGTGGTTTCATCATTGTGGTCAGCTCTTTTTGTTACATAAGCTAGGAAAATGCCATTCATCTAATATATATGACTCTGTTTGTAGCTACTCTCTGGGGTGTGTTTACAAATTATCATAAGCCTCTTAGTAAGCTGTGAACTAATTTTAATATGCCTGCAAAATGGAGAAATGTGTACCTCTAATCCCCTTTGATGCCGACTAAATTTCAGGCAATGGGGAGTTTGATGTTCTAGCTGAGACAGGATATGCAGATGTGAGAATGGGGTACCCTAGAGAACAAATGTGTTTGATGAGCATGGAAGCTTTTCATAGGGCTTCCGACAAGCCATCGACTATGACACGAGTGGAAAGGGGACCTGGAGAAGAGTGAAATGGGGTGGTAAGACTCATTAACTCTTGCTGGAAATTCCAGACTTAAAAGGAATTGAGGGAGAAAGGATTAATAATCAGATGAAAGGTCAAGTTTATTTTCATGGACAGTGAGTTGTTTTAGGTTCCAAGAATTGGAAGTAGGCAAGTTTAGGTTGAACTGCTTAATGGATTCAAGCATGGTGCTGAGTGTTGAGTAAATGAGTTAATTTCCAGAGAAAATATTAGTTCAAAAGATTTACTTCTATTTGTATTTCATAAACACGAGGTAGTCTTTAAGATGAGTACAGTAACATGAGATACTTCTTGCTTCTCAGGGTTAAATATTAAGTGATAGGTATGTATATGTTATATATGAAATGATCTTTTTCTGTTGAACTGAATTTGAGAGATTATGCTGGTTAGCTGACTTCAATTTGTTTTGTATTCTGTGCAAGACAATTTATGTTTTACACAGAGCCCTTTATGTGTTTCTGTTAGAACTGCATACCCTTAACCTCTTTCCAGATGATTTAAGTGAAGGCATTACCAGGGCTTCCCCTCTATAAGCACACTCCACAAATATAGTACTTTTATCCTGACCATGTTTTTTTTTTTTTGACACCAGGTAATTATAGAAGCTAACCTTGTATTAGTTTATATATATTTTTTGGCAGCTCTAGTATTATATTTGGAGAGCGAGGAAAAGGTTCATTGAATTTTTTAGTTAATTGAGGCCTCACCATTTATGTATATAATTGTAAAAATACACCATAGCAGATGGTCTTTAGTGGCAATATTTTAGAAGTTCACAGAATTTGGATTTTCCTGATCAAGCTCCAAAATTAGATTTTGCTCATTATAAGATAGTTTAAACCTAGAGATGCTATGGCTAAATGTGAAACTTCAAGCTGAATTACCCTTGAAGGCTAAAATTAACATATGCAAAAATGTTCAAATTACTTATGAAAGTCATTTTTCTTCTTTAAAGTTTTTGTATAGCTTTTGAATACACAATTCCTTGTATTCTTATTGGTGATGACTTCATGCCTCTCTAACTTTGCCCTTGAAAAGGTATGACTGTAACTTAGCTGAAGTTTCTTACCTAATCCTCTTATAATGTTATATATATGTTACTATTTAGATTCCAAAAGAATGAAATTAATTTACTAAATAATATCTTCAGTGTTTTAATATTCTCTGCAGTTAAACTTTTTTTTTTTTTTTCCTTTTTAAAGAGAAGATGCTCTTGCTTGTGAGTGTGTGCAGAGGAGAGGGAGAGGGAGAGAGAATATCAAGTAGACTCCAGGGTTTGATCTCATGACTGTGAGTTTATAACCTGACCTGAAGTCAAGTTGGGTGCTTAACTGACTGAGCCATCGAGGTGCCCTAGTGGTTAAACTTTGACATTGTAAAGTGTTACTCATATTTTCTGAAAGTGTTCCAGAAAAAGATGCTGAATTTTTAAACATACACTTTATTTTTCATTCTATAATCTTCATAACTTTTTCTTGTCTCCTGCTCCCTCCCACCCCCAACTTCTGCCAACTCCATCAGCCTGGTCCCTATTTTCATCCCAGAGACGTAGGATAGACACTCTGAGGCTCAGAACTAGTCCATCACCCGACTTCAACAAAAAATCATTTTGTGTTCCCAGTCATATCGAGTGGCTAAATCTCCAGTTTCAAAGGCAGGAGGAAGTATAACTACGTGGTAACTACGGTTAGTTTAGGCCCTATCACTAGATCTATCCTGTTATTCCCCATCTTCTGAAGACATAGAGATAAAGCAGTTAAAATTCTTTTTTTTTTTTTTTAAATTTTTTTAATGTTTATTTATTTTTGAGACAGAGAGAGACAGAGCATGAGTGGGGGAGGGGCAGAGAGAGAGAGGGAGACACAGAATCTGAAGCAGGCTCCAGGCTCTGAGCTGTCAGCACAGAGCCCGATGCGGGGCTCGAACTCACAGACTGCGAGATCATGACCTGAGCCGAAGTCGGATGCTCAACCGACTGAGCCACCCAGGCGCCCCTCCTTCTCTCTATTTACTTCTTGTCACATTGCTGTTTAGTTACCACTGATTGCTAATCTGCTTGGCTTTCAGATTCCTGGTGCCATGTTCTCACTATTGATACCTGCCAGCTGTCTGACTTTTTTTCCTGTTCGTATCTGGTCAAAGTGTTGTTCTCCCAATTCCAGTGTCCCAAGAAGCTTTTGGGCAAGAGAGTCCTTCTGTTGACTTTATTGAAATCTAATAGCGAAATATATTCTAGTTTCTTTTAATTGATCCAGGGAGTAGTACTTCTGTATGAATGCTAGAAAATGCAGAGGACTGTTTTTGATCTTGTATGGGGTCCTCGGTCCACAAGAAAGGAATACTTGTTGGTGAATGAGTGGTGTACTTAGTAAGTTTTGGTCTTTACAGTGGTCTAAGGAGACAAAGGAGAGAAGTTAGTCACTAAATAGCTAACATTTGTCATTTCGTTTACTAACTGCTAGGCACCAAACTAAATGCTTTCTGTGGATTGTATAATTTACTCCTTACAGCAGCTCTATGGGGAAAGCTTAGAGAGGTGAAGTAACCTCCCCAGAGTTAAATGATAGAACTGGAACTCAAAAGTCCAACCTCTAGATTTTTTAAAATGTGTAGGGGTGCCTGGGTGGCTCAGTCGGTTAAGTGTCCAACTTTGGCTCAGGTCATGATCTCACAGTCTGTGAGTTCGAGCCCCGTGTCGGGCTCTGTGCTGACAGCTCAGAGCCTGGAGCCTGCTTCTGTGTCTCCCTCTCTCTCTGACCCTCCCCTACTCATGCTTTGTCTCTCCTGCTCTCAAAAATAAATAAAAACGTAAAGAAAAAAGTCCTTTTTTTTTTATTAAATGTGTAAATCATAAAGCATGTCACTAAATATATGAGCACATTTCTTCCCAGCTAGTTAACTAGCACTGAAATCAAGTGGCATAGATGCTAACATGTAAGGTGACATGCCCATCAAAAGGGATATGCAGATACAGGTGTGAGATTAGAGATTTGCATTAATGTAGGAAATTAAAGCATTAACTGTAATTTTACTAAGATGTTTTATTTTAGCTGACAGTTCTTGGCAGAAATGGAAACAAAATATATTAAATATGCCTTAAGTAGTTTTCCCAATATACTATGTGTGTTACTTGTAGGTAAAACATATATTTACACACCTCAGTTGTTGAAGGTCTCATTATCTAACCCATGACTTTTCTATACCCTGTGGTGCTGTTCTTCTCTGATGCCTTTTTTTTTTTTTTAACTTTTCTTTGGTCACATACGTTTTTGTTCATGTTCAACAATAGATTCATGTAATAGTCAAAGGAAAATTCAAGAGATTTTATGCTTGAGATGGGAATAATTTAACAGGCCAATAATGAAAGATTATGGGCTTGTTGGTTTTGTTCTTGCCTTACAAGAAAGGACGAGGACCTTTCTAGAGGGAGGTCCACTGGCGTTATAGACTGGGCCTTTTAGGGGTTCTGGACTCCAGGAGCTATTCCCTTCTTATTCTTTAGACATCTCTGTGGTATTTCTGGTGGTTGTAACAGTGACTGGTGGGTGCTACAAGCATTTCATAGAAAGGAGATGGGGATGCTGGAGTGTCTACAATGCACTGGATAATTCTCTACAATGAGTTTTCCCATGTCCTCGATTTTTTTTTTTTTTTTTTAATTTTAGAGCGAGAGCGAGAGCAAGAGCAAGTGAATGAGCAGGGGAGCAGGGCAGAGGGAAAGAGAGAGAGAATCCCAAGCTGACTCCATGCCCATTGTGGAGCCTGACATGGGACTTGATCTCTCAACCCTGGGATCATGATCCAAGCTGAAATAGAGTCAGATGCTCAACCGACTAAGCTACCCAGATGCTTCTTGATTTTTAAGTTCCTTTAAAAAACTTATGTGGAGGGGCACCTGGGTGGGTGGCTCAGTTGGTTAAGGGTCTGACTTTGATTCAGGTCATGATCTCACACGGTTCATGGATTCAAACCCCGCATCAGGCTCTGTGCTGACAGCTCAGAGCCTGGAGCCTGTTTCAGATTGTGTCTGCCCCTTCACAATGCATGCGTGCTCTCTCTCTCTCTCTCAAAAATAAACATTAAAAAAATTAAAAAAATAAAAACTTATGTGGAGTAAAAAACAAAACCTGTTTCTAATGATCTGAGTCTAGAACCAAACATTCTATAAATATAAAATATTTTCCCTTTGGCTTTTGTGTGCCCTCTTAATTCCTGGAATGCAAC
Source organism: Paguma larvata (assembly GCA_030068075.1). NCBI lineage: Eukaryota > Metazoa > Chordata > Mammalia > Carnivora > Viverridae > Paguma > Paguma larvata. The sequence goes on from CM057829.1 coordinate 54,749,188, forward strand.
TACTGTGTGAATTGATGGAAGATTTCGTTCTATATGTTGCTGTAAGTTCACCTTTTTAGAAAAACACTTCACTGATGTGACGTTTGAGGCACCACACACTCACTATGCCAGTCTGCGTTGGTGGGTGTTGCATTCGCAGTGTTTCCAGGAATGGGTGCAGTACCTAACTACTTGGTTACGGCATTTAATGCACTGTGTGTGATTATTTATGTATGTCAAAGTTATTTTGTTTTAGATTGCTTTAATGTTTCTTTTATATTTTAGTTATGGAGTTATCCCTTTTTAAAAACAGATTTTGTCACTAACACTAAAGTAGCTGTCACCCCAGACACATTGTTTCTATAACTAAGGATGTCTTCCTATTACTTGTAAAAAAATAATTTTCTTGGGGCTCATGGGTGGCTCAGCCAGTTGAGCATTTGACAGTTGTTGGAGCCTGCTTAAGGTTCCCTCTCTTGGGCTGCTGGGTGGCTCAGTGGGTTAAGCATCTGATTTCGGCTCGGGTCATGGTCTCATGGTTTGTGAGTTCCAGTCCCACAGTGGGTGAGCCCGAGCCATGCTTCAGATAAGCATGAGTCCTGCTTGGGGTGAGCTTGTGCCCTGCTTGGGGTTAGCACGAGTCTGGATTCGGGTCATCCCTGCCTCTCTCTCTCCCTCCTTCCCTCCCTCCCTCCCCCCCTTCCCTCTCTCTCTTTGCCCCTCCTAGGAGTCTCTCTCTCTCTGCCCTTTGCTCACTTGTGCCCGCCCTCTCTCAAAAAAAAAAAAAAATCACTCTCCCTCTATCCCCTCCTGCATTCGTGTTCTCTCTCTCTAATAAAAAAACACAAAACTTCTTAAACCCTCAATATTGCCTACTTCTAGTATGCACAATAACTATGAACATGAAGCAGATGAAGGAAACTGCCCAAAGTGGCATCAAAATAATACCTCTTTGTAGTCCTGTTTATAGACAGACTTCAGAACTCTTCATGCATTGTGAATACAGAGCTTCCCAGTGTCCTCGTGGAATAGGGCAAGCAGACTTCTCAGATGGGGAGAATTAAGACTGGTTGTCTGCTCACAGATAACTTGGTGGGCCTGGGGTGGGACATTCAGTTCTTTCTGTTCCCTTTGGACATGTCTTCGTAGAACATAGAGTCAAGGTGCTTTTTTTCTTTAGATGGTGCTATTCATATAGTGAGATTTCTGTTCTTTGGGTCACTTTTGTATAGAAGTAATTCCTAGAAATTATATATTAATGACAATGACTTAGAATAGTCTTGGAGTATTAATCATAAATCTCTAATTTTTAAAGAAATTATTTATATTTTAATGCATGATGATGATGATATTTATAAACAATTGAGGAATTCCAAACATCAAACCACTTAGAGAACTTTGCCTTTGGACCTAGGGACCTCTGAAGTTTCTTTAAGTTGTCAGTTTACAGGTTCTGAACGTAAACCTGAGGGATGGAATTGGATGGGTTAAGGTGATCTCTTTCTTTTTTGCTTCTTTGTGGGGACTTCTTGGCTGCTAGAGCTCTGTTTGAGGACTGGTTGGTGATAGAGGGCCTTGGGCCTTTCTTTTGTCTTTTTCTAGCAACAGCAGCCGGATATGTGTCTCCCTTAATGTAGTGTGGTACTCTTCTTTCCAGCTTGAACATGCATAGTTCCATCATCATATTTTTCCTAACAGCATCACCCCTACTCCTCTGAGATCTCCTAGATATCATATACTCTGTTCATTTAGTATTATTTTAATGATTTCTTCCCCTTTTTTATTTCAAGGAAATACATTCCTGTATTTGCCCATATTAATCTTGGTTTTGGCCATACATTTTTATGACAAGGAAGTTTGTTGTTAGATTATGGGGGAGAGTAGAAGATGAGGCTAGTGAGATAGAATAAGGGCAGAAGGGAATTGTCGAAACTTTTTGAGGAGTGGACCGACATGTTTGAATCTAGTATGATAAAAGATAATGGCAGTAGCTGAATGAATAAGAAAGTGCAGGGTTGAGACCCAAATCGAGATTCAAGATTGTCAGGTAATATTAGACACCATTTCATGTATCTTCTAGTGGACCTGCCTACTAGCTGAACATGAGAATGAGTCTATTAAAGCCTCAATGAGATTAATTAGACCCTCAAAGTAAAAATAATTCTTTCCAATTGTGGTTGTTTCATTTATCTGCAGATGTAATGAAATGGCATGGAACTGTCCACGTGCATTGTACCGATGTCATTTGTCCCGATTTAGATATCGCACTGCAGTTATGTAAGATATAACCATGGAGGGACCCTGGGTGAAGGGTACACAGGAACTCTGTGCTGTTTTTGCCGCGCAACTTCTTGTGAGTCTATAATTATTTTAAACTTAAAAGAAAAAAGATTGCCAAGTAATAGAATGTTGAGATTTAAGGCAAAGTTCTGTTAGGATATTGCCAATTTCTGTGTTAACAAGGAGAAATTTGTTGAGTAAACCACCAAATGACGTACTGAATGAGGGTCTGAATTACAGCAGTGGCCATGGCAGTGGAAAGAAGTGGGCAGATACGATTGACATGGAAGTAGTCTGAAGATTTGATGACTAATGGAATGTGAAATGAAGATGACTCCAAGCTATTTGGTATATAGGGTACAAAAACAGTATGTTAGTGATAGTAGGGAATATAAAAATAGTATGTTTTTGGGATTAGATGGTACATTTGCTTGTGAACATACTGCTTGAGTGCTGGTGGGCCAATGGAGATAGGCACTGGATAACTCAGAATATTAGGCTGTGTTCAAGACATCATGGTTGAAAATATATAATAAAAATGTTACATAACATTAGTATTTGAAACCTTGGGATAGATCATTGGTAAGGGAGAGTGTAAGAGTGAGAAGACCTGGGAAAATTAATCTCATAATGGATTTTTTTATGACCCTGGGTAAGTTACCTAACTGTTTGATGCCTCATTTTCTTCTATAGTAAGATAGAGAACATCATCGTATGTTTCTCGTAGAATTATCCTGAAACTGAATGAAATTATCTATGTATATTGCATAGTACTTGGCATGTTATAAACACTTACTAAAGATTAGCTATTTTATTATTTAGTATGCACTTTGATTATGTATATGAAAACAACTAACTCTAGAAGCTGTAATGAATGCGCCGGGGTGGCTCAGTCGGTTAAGCATCCGACTTCGGCTCAGGTCAGGATCTCACAGTCTGTGAGTTCAAGTCCCATGTCGGGCTCTGTGCTGACAGCTCAGAGCCTGGAGACTGCTTCAGATTCTGTCTCCCTCTCTTTCTGCCCTTCTGCTCATGCTTTGTCTCTCCTGCTCTCAAAAATAAATGAAACATTAAAAAAAATTAAAAGTAAACAAGTGATCTTATTAGCAGTGATATTTTTTTATTTCTCAAATTAGAACTTTTTGGTTTTTGAAGATCTGGTCAGTTGAGATCTCAAAACTAATCTTTGTGGTTAATTATTTTAAGGTATTTTATAGAAAGCTCTCACTTTTCTTGACTGTTAATACTTCTGTGATGCAGACTTTGGTCCAATACTTTTTTTTTTTTTTTTTTTTTTATAAAGCATTGGGCTCTAACTCTCAATCTGAGATCAGGAGTCTAGGTTTTTCTGACTGAGCCAGCCAGGAGCCCTTGGTATAATATTTTGACCTTCACTTTTCTTCTCTGTTTCTTAATTATATAATTCATTTACCTTTTGGCACTTGGAGACAAACTCTTGGTTGAATATATATTTTTCTCTGATTAGTTTGAGAGTGGGATAAATCAATGATGATGATACTAAAGCCGAATCTCATACTGGATAGGTTTCTTCTGATGAAAAAGGAACCCAGCTTTATTTGGCTTCTGTTTCTTTTATCTATGACAGGATTATTATGCTCTAGACGTGTCATTTGGGGGAGCCAAAGCACTGTGCTTCAACTTCCCATGGTCCATTCAGTGCAGAACGGAAAAGAGTAGTGAAATGAGTTAAAGTTCATGCTTTGCAGGTGTTTATATGTTTCTTCCTTCCGCTTTAATAGTAAATGGTTGGTGAGGTTTGTTAAATAGCAAATGAATAAGGCTAAATGTTGGGCATTTGTATTCCTAGAGTTTCACTTTTCACTTTTGCATTTTAGGTGTCCTGTTGATAATTTTGGGGGTTAAGAGAAATAAGTAGTTTCAGCCGGATATGTGTCCTCTATCACTTCAGAACTGTAGTTGTTGCAAATTAGGCTGTCGATTCTTTGTCTGAGACCTATTATAAAATACCAAAAAAACTGCATTTGGAACGTAGGCTTGATTTTTTTTCCAGTCAGTGAACCGACTAATATTTTCTGAGTGCCTGTAGATGCAAAACACTAAATTATATTAAAAATATTGCCACTTGAGTAAGTCCTTAAAGAAACAATTTTGGTACTGTTTGGGTGATTAGTGTGTCTCAGAGCTATTGTTTGTGCTCTCTAGATCCTGTGTTCAGGGATGCAGTAGGATCTGCATATAAATAGATTGGAATGTGGATTTGGGAAGGATAGCTTCTTGTTTATTCTGTCTCCATTTTCGTTTGGTTTGTTGTATATCCTTTCAAATGAATTAGAATTCATTTTAGTTTCCCTTTTTATTTTATTTTTTAAAGATTTATTTAAAAATTTTTTTTAATGTTTAGTTTTGAGAGAGAGAGATAGAGAGAGAATCAGAGTGCAAGCGGGTCAGGGGCAGAGAGAGAAGGAGACACAGAATCTGAAGGAGGCTCCAGGCTCTGAGCTGTCAGCACAGAGCCTGATGTGGGGCTCGAACCCATGAACTGTAAGATATGACCTGAGCTGAAGTTGGACAGTCAACTGATGGAGCCACCCAGGGGTCCCTTAGTGTCCCTTTTTAATATAAGCTTGATAGGATTATTTTTCTTATAATTTACCATTCCCTCTGACACAAGGAACGTACACACATGCGCGCATACACACATAAAAGAAGAGCTACATTTTGGATACTATTTATAGTTTATTAATAGTATCCAAATTTATTTAATTATTTGAGGTTTTTAGTAGGTTGCTGTCTGTAGTCATGAGAAAGGTCTACTTATTAATTTCGCTGCCTCTTTCTGGTAAGAGGATTAATTCTAGAACAGAGGGGGTATTTCCAAGACCACGTCTTTATCAGAAGCTGGGGTTTAATATGTGTTAGAAATGATATATGCTTCCTCCACCATCTCTTAAGCTCTTGTTATTTATTACTTGACTTGTTTATCAAATCCTGGAAGTTGCTACTTTTGTTAGGGTGTTTTGGTCCTTTAAGAGAGGAGATACTTCATAAAAGAAAAAAAGCATCACGCCATATGTGAGAGTGTAGTGCCTGTGGATAAAAGTAATGGCTCATCCTGCTTCGGTGTCTTTGTCTCCTTCTCTCTCTGCCCCTTCCCCACTCTAATTCTGTCTCTCTTCTTTCTCAAAAATAAATAATAAAAACATTTAAGAAAAGTAATGGCTCATCTTAGTTTCTTGTGATGAGCTTTGCTACTTTATATTGTCCTATGTCTCTTGTCTAACAAAGAAAATTGACAGATTATTTACCTTTTTATGAGTGCATTTCCTTAAAACTGTATGATTGAATGCTTAGTGAAATTAGCCTTGGCTTTCGCGGTACTGAGTGGCAGAAGCGGAAAGAAGCTTGCTCCTTCCTTCCTTTCTTTTTCTTAAAAAATGCTATTTGAATCTAGTTTGGATAAAGTTGACCTCTAGGGTAGATGATGGAGAAAATTGAAATGAAATCTTTTTCTTTTCTTCTGAGTATTGTGTTAATTTGCCTCAAATGACATAATTAGCTTAAATGTTGTGAAGTGTTAGATTTTAGCAAACTAAGCTGAATTTAATTTGTATTTCTTTATTTTTACTGTATATGTGGTAAAATTTGATAATAAAGATTTAAAAGAATATCTAACTGATAAATTCACCCTGTTTCACCTTCTTAAACCTAAGAAGTATAATTTGGCTAAATTATGCAAAATGCTAATTAAAGAGTTTAATTTGCTAATCATCTCAGTTTGATTAGAGGCAGATGCTGATTATCTGCACAAGTCTAAATGGACCTTTCAGAGATGGCTTTCATTACTTAAAATCAACTTGTCAAACTAATTAAGACATAAATTTAAGGAATAACAAATACCAGTAGTTATCTGTAGACTTTCACCATAATGCAAGGCGAGATAATTCACAAATGCTTCACCGAAGACTTTGTATATGCAGTGTCATTGTGAATTTCAGTATTTTCCAAGTTTAAGAGCTGAACTTGGGCTTTTTTACTGAGCTCATTAGATTATCTAGTCATACCTTTGTTGGTCCTTTGGGTCTCTGATATTTTTTATGGTTCTTTTTTCCTTCCTCTGTGAAGGAAAACAACAGTGTGGGGGAGCCCAGACAATCCTGTGCGTGTACATTTAAGCCATACATAGATATACAGGCAGGTGTATCTCGGATAGGTATACTAAATTCCTCAGAAGAAACATCGAAAACTATTTACAGTTCGGTCAAGTGTTGGTGGCTGATTTAGGGTTAAGAGTAGAGAAACCAAGGCAGAGATTACGTTTTTCCTAATCTGAGTCAGATACGAACAGCCCAGTAACAGAAAATGTTTGGGGTTTTTTCATTGCAGACTTAGGTATATACATATGGTTCTGCTTTGACCTGCACCAAGGTCAAGGGTAGTAGGATGAACCAGCATGATGTCTAAGTGGGGACAGTCTGTATGTCATATGGCCTAAGGGTGGAGAGCACAAGTTCTGGTGCCATACAACCTGGGATTCAGTACCGGAGCTGCCACTTAGTGGTGGTTATATTTTTTCTCCAGTTTGGTTTTCTCGTCTGAAAAACAGAAAATAAAATAATATTGTCTCATAAGGTTAGGAGGCATCAGTAAAGTTAATATGTGTAAAGTAATTAGAACAGTATTTGGCAGATAGTAATAAGCACATAATGTTAACTATTATTATTCTTTGCTACTTTCTAGCTGCTTTGTGAGATTTGCAAAAGATGGTGTACATAGAGAACACTGGGTTCTTTCTCCGAATATCCCTTTGAGTCATTTAAAAATGATTGCTACAAATACGTGTATAATAAAAAATTATAAGAACTTCGGTTGTATAAGATAAGCTATAGAATTTGGAATACTAGAGTTGTATTAAAATGAGTAAGTGCAGATTTTAGTCCAGTTCTTTTTATGTAGTGCAGGGGGTTTAGAGGTGTGTATAGATAGTTGCTAGACTGACACCTGGGTGATCCCAGATCATGAGTACTTTTTACATCTGGATTCAAAGGGCAGAAGGGGAGGTGCTTTTGAAAGTCAGTTATTTTCTAGCTCTCAGAAGATTAAAAGAAGTTACTATATAATAGGATAAAAAAGCATAAAGGGTAATAGAATGCCATGGGTTTTGTAAATACTTAGACCAGTAGAATTTGATGGAAGTGACACTGTACCAGTTTTTGGGTGTGGACCTTAAGAAACTGGCAGCTTCCACTTTCTGTGTCTGGCATACTTTCTTTGGGAATCCCGAGATGTCATTAAGAAGTCTAGCTACACTTACTCAGATCTACTAGCAACCGCCATACTGGAGAGGCCACATCTTGGCTTTTCTCGACAGTCCCAGCAGAGCTCGGCCTTATTGTTCTCTCTGTGAAGGTGCCAGACGTGAGCGAAACCACCTTGGACTCTTCAGTCTGTTTATTCATCTTTTCAACACCCCAAATGACCTCATTTGATGCCGTATGGAACAGATGAATTACTGACTGTATCCTTTCTGAATTTCTGACCAACAAAATTGGGAGAAAATAAAACGGTTGTTCCATTAAGCTGCTAAGTTTTAGGGGTAATTTATTATGCGGTAACATATAACTGGAATCCATAGTTGAGCTAGAGCTTCTGGCTTCTATAATTTGAGCAGAAACCAAAACAGTGTACCCTAAATACCCTCAGTTCTACCATGATTTGGAAAGAGTATGAAATGTAATGAAAATTATATAACTCAGAACTATGGTTAATAGTATGGAAAACGAAACTCTGATAATTAGGTAAGTAGAGAAGATAACTGAGGGAGCTCAAATTACTCAGAAGGGACAGAAATAGAAACATTCTTTTTTTTTATGTTTTTTATTTTTTATTTTTGAGAGAGAGAGTGTGAGCAGGGGAGGGGCAGAGAGAGAGGGAGACAGAATCTGAAGCAGGCTCCAGACTCTGAGCCGTCAGCACAGAGCCCGACGCGGGGCCCGAACTCACAGATCGCGAGATCATGACCTGAGCTGAAGTCGGTCGCCCCACCGACTGAGCCACCCAGCCGCTCCAGAAACAGGAACATTCTTAATAAATGCTTTCCACTTTTCAGAAGTTTGATTGGTGAAGCCGGTTAAAAAGAGTTAGCTGAGAAGTTGATGACTTTTTAATTTTGAAGAAGAGAGGCTGGCTGAGATGTGCCAGGAGTCTGAAAATCCTTTGAGGTCTTCTTTATTTTCAGAGATACCTTTTTATGTTTCAGGACCTGAGGAAGAGCAGTAACAAGGTATAAAGTAGTTGATGTTTTCAGACATCAGAGTTTGCCAGAATTTAGAGTAGACCACATTAATGACTTCATTTCATAGCGTAGACTGTGGATAGTCCTTTTTGCTTGCTAAATCCAAAATCAGCTAAGAGTGAACTAAGAGATATGGTTAGGGCATATAGGTGCTTGGGGGGATTTAAAGCACTTAAAAAATTTTTTTAAATTTTATTTTAGAGAGAAAGACACTGTGAGCTGGGGAGAGGGGCAAAGGGAGAGAGAGGGGGGCTCTTGAGGAGGCCTCATGCTCTGCATAGAACCCGAGGCAGGACTTGGTCCTACTACTGCCAAGATCATGACCAGAGCTGAAATCCTGAGTCAGACACTTAACCAACTGACCCACCCAGGTGCCCCTAAAGCACTTTCTCAAATAGAAAGAGTTATAAATAAGTGAGTAAAATCAATCATGAGTTAATATAGACACTATACCATACAGGCTTCCTGATTTTTGTGTGCTGTTTTGAAATGGTTGCGGATTTTTCTTTTAAAAAAAAAATTAATGTTTTTATTTTATTATTTTTTAAAAATATTTATTTATTTTGAGAATGAGAGGTACCCAGATTAACACACAGTTAATAAAAAGTGTGCTTGCTGGGGCACCTGGATAGCTCAGTTGGTTAAGCATCTGACTTCTGCTCAGGTCATGATCTCATAGTTCGTTGAGTTCAAACCCCACATCAGGCCGTCTGTTGCCAGCATAGAGCCTACTTCAGATCATCTGTTGCCGTCTCCATGCTCCTCTCCCGTTTGCATGTGTGTTCTCTCTCTCAAAAACAAATATTAAAAAAATAAAAATAAAAGATGTTCTTGGTGTGCAGATATCTTTATCTAAGTCCTGAGCCGCCAAAATTCTACTCCGAAGAATTTACTACATAGAAAATCTTGAGCTACTGGGGTACTTCCTAGTACTTCATAGCTATTATTTAATGAATGCTTTGTGTGTATCCAGCATTATGTTTGGCATTAGAGAGGGTTTATATTTTTTTAGTTTGAGAGAGTAGAGACTTTTCGTGAAACAAAGCAGTGCAAAATAGTAACATGACAGAATGTTTGATACTGTCTCTAAGAGTTAAGAAAAACTAAAGATATTGCTACAGACTGGATTCATCTAGGAAGGCATCATTGAGCTGACAGTATTTGAACTGAATCTTAAAAGATAAGGGATAAAGAAGGTAGAGGTATTCTGAAGGGTGGAATATTGTGCCAGCTGCACCCTCAAATATTTGAATAATTTTTGAGGAACTAAAAATGTTTAATTAGGCCCACAAAATGGAAAACATTTGTCAAAGCCCTAAAACTGCTTTCTAATATTTTCAGTTGCAAATGTGTTTGAGCATCTCTTGGAATAAACACCTTCTTTCCCTTTACCCTAGGCACAAAAAATAGCTGGTGTTCTATATGCTTGAATTTCAAATAATATGATGGAAATGTAAATTTGATAATAAGATTTGATTTCCCATGGCCTTTAAGAGAAAATTGTAACAGATCCTTTGCTTTTTCTGACCTTATTTTTTCCTGCTCTTATTTCATTCTCCATTTGCTTGAAAAAACATAGCTGCCCCATTGGTCCATATTGACTCTTAAGTTTCAACCTTTCTTCGCTAGCAAAGTAAAGCCATATTTTTAATAACCTGCTGTTAGCTGCTTAACTTTGAAAGCTTCAGTCCTTACTGTATCTTTCATGAATCATTTTGGCCGCCTCTCTTTCATTCATCTTGAAAATGTCCGAAGTGCTACACAGTTTAAAAGCTTAGAACCAAGTAAAGTTGAACAATTTTCTATTGGGCTACGTTGTAAAAATGGGAAAGGAAAATTACTTTCTTGTTTTTTTTTTTTGGAAGACATTTGCCAGTTGGAGCCTCAACAAAGATTGAGTTTGGGAGGCCTTTAACTCTGCACCAAAAGGTTATTGCAGAAGTTAACATAAGGGAGATGTCATAAAGAAGAAAATTTGAAGCTCAGTAATAGAAAGCTGTGTGAAGAAATAGGCATTCTGTCAATTAACTGAGTGCTTGAAATAAATAGTTTGGAATTAAAGAAACAGTTGCAAATTTCAAAGACTTGCTTAACTTAGTTCATAGAGAAACTGAAGAGTGGGGAACAAACTTCAGGTTACAGTGGTTGCAAAGCATATCTACTATTCATTATAGTTTTGCTCCAAAATAATTTATATAATGTTAATTAATATAAAATTAGAAGAATTGTTAATTTAGTATTTTATGTTAAACCGTTGAAATAAAATTCTGAGTATATTTAGGTGAAATGAGTTATGATCATAGGAGTTCAGTCTTGAACTGTCGACCGTACTAGCAGTCAGTAAATATTTCCCAAATTGGGCATAGCGTGGTTAGGAGTATGTAGGAAGGCTATCCAAGAAAGCATATAAATGGTGCCTGACCCTTGGTCTCCTTATCTGTTGAATGGTCATGACCAATTGTATATAAGTAACCAATTGATTATAAAAGAAAACATTTGTATGTATCAAGGAGATGTACAGGAGAACACTAAATGTTCATCTTTCCATAAATGTCCAGCTCTTCTTACGTTGCATTAGTGTGAAGTGAAGTAGAGTTCTTTAAGGTTTTAATACTACTTTTATCTTTTAGGCATTGTCACCCAAATCAAAAAGAAGCAAGAAAGAAGATTGCATTTTTTATTGAAAGATATTTTTGCTGGAATTAGAATTTTAGGTTGGCAGGTTCTTTCTTTCTTCTTTCTTTCTTGCTTGCTTTCTTTTTTTAAGATTTTATATTTAAGTAATCTCTACACCCAGTATGGGGCTCAGACTTACAACTCCAAGATCAAGAGTCTCATGCTCTAATGACTGAGCCAGCTAGACCTTCCCCACCTCTTATTTTTTATTTTTTATTTTTTTTATTTTTTAAAGATTTTAAGGCAGGTACTTTCTTTTAACACATTTAAGATAACAAAATTCTCCTGTCTTCTGGCTTACGTATTTGCTGTTGAGAAGTCAGCTGATAGTCTAACTGTAGCTCCTTTGAGGGTAAGGTAGCCACTGTGTTATCGTGATGGCCCATGCCGGAATTGCTGTGAGGACTGAAGCAGCAGAGATTATGATAGAGGCTGTGATTCCAGGAGAGCATTTGGTAGTGGGTACCGTATAGATGTTGACTACAGAGGAGTCAGGGACCATTATGAAGACAGGTATGACAGAGAGATGATGGGTCATGGAGCTCCAGAGATCATTACTCTTGGAATATTTATAGGTGAGATGATAGAGGTCCCCCACAGCCCCCAAGACCCAAACTGAATCTAAAGGCTTACAGTACCCCTAAGGAAGAGGATTCCTCTACTAGCACCTCCTGGTTCGGTGAGCAGCCTCTCTCTTTGGAGGGGCAAAGCTTGTTGGCACAGTGGCTAGAGACCAAGAAGTAGAAGAGTGGCTACAGAAGTAACGGGAGAAACTGCAGCACCAGCTGGATGAGCCGAAACTAGAACAACGGCCTTGGGAGAGACATGCAAGTTGGCCAAGTGAAGAAACTCAGGAAGGGAACAGTCCAGGACAGGAAGTGAGTCATCAGAGACTGGGACCTCAGCCTCGACTGGCAGAAATGCATGAAGGAGAGTGAGAAGTTTCTAGAAAGTGGAACACTCAATAAGGAGGAAGATTGTCACTCTCCCAACTTCTAAGCCTCCCAAACCTGAACGGCCTTTAAAAGTAATGCCAGCCCCTCCACCAAAGGAGAATGCTCAGGTGAAGCTCCATCTCTGCTCAGATACAGAGCAGCAGTCCCCTACCAGTGAGGCAAAGTGGTTCAGGCTCAACCGTTTGAGGAAGGACCAGCCAGGAAAGATGAAAATAAAGTAGATGAGGTGAGTGTTCCAAAGGGCCAAAGTGGGAACTCAGCCACGGTCCAGGAGATGGAGGGAACAAAGACCACCTGAAGGACTCAGGTAGGAAAGATGGCAAAAAGGATCAAGACTCTCAGTCTGCGCCTGAATCAAAGAAACCTGAAGAAAATCCAGCTTCCAAGTTCAGTTCTGCAAGCAAGTATGCTGCTCACTCTATTGTTGGTGAAGATGAGAATGAGGGAGAGGATTCTATTGAATGGACCTCTGCATCCTGTGCTTTCTCCTAGTCTCACTAGGAACATTCAAGAGCAAATCATACCTCTGTCCAGACAAGACCATAAAACTCACCATCTCCTGGAGACCTTTCTTAACTTTAAAAACAAAAATAAGAAATTTCTTTTGCATGCTGCTGCAGCCTTTACAGTATTGAATTACTGGAGAATTGCCAGTGTAGCCAGAGAGAAAGAGACTACAGCTTTGAATGGAGAAGTTGCGCATTTTTACAAGTGCAGGTGCCTGTGTGATTAGTGCCTGGGAGCCTCCATTTAGCAACGTGGCAAGTGATCGTGATGCAGTGTTTGGGTCTGGTTGGGCAGCAGGGCAGGTTTAAGGAAGAGTGTGAAATTTCTACCTTTTCATTCTTACCCTGTTGTGGCACGTATGAATTCTCAAACGTTACCTGAATAAATTTTCCGTCCTTGGAAAAGTAGGTTTAGTCTCTGAAGTTGTTTTAGTTTCCAGGAGGCTGCCAGCCTCTCTTATTTTATTATGTGTTACCAGGTCCAGCCTAGGGGGAATTTCTTCATTTTTACACCCCCGCACTCCCTGGGGGATAGTTAAGAGTGAGTGTGTTGGCTACTAAAGAATAAGAATAGGACTGCTTGGTAACCAAAATAAGTGAGAAAATTGTGGTTTGAAAGGAAGCTGTGACAACAAATTATTTTGTACCGTTAATAGGGAGAAATGGTATGACCTCCAGTAAACACTGGAGCAAGGCACTTAGGGGTCGTGGGAATTCCCAACTCTTTTATATGTCCTGGTTTTGCCTTTTCTTAAACAGTGAATGTCGTTTCTGAAACTCTGAACTTTTGAAACCTTGAAGCTTTAACAATTTAGTCTTGTCCTGGTCTTATGTTCCTCATGCTACTCTTTACTGTTACCTACCACAAAGCAGCCTCTGTCTGTCTATCTATCTATCTAGATATGAGAGAGCATGAGTGGGGAAGGGGCAGAGAGAGAGAGAGAGAAAGAGAATCCCAAGCAGGCTCCACACTGTCAGCGCCAAGCCTGATGTGGGGCTTGATTTCACAAACTATGAGATAATGACATGAGCTGAAATCAAGAGTTGAACTCTTAACCGACTGAGCCATCTAGGCGCCTCAGGCAGCTTCCATTTAAATCATATACCTGATCTCCTAGGCATTCTATATCGGCCCCAGGGAGCAAAAGCAAATGATGAATTGCTGCTTCTGTCAAGTAAATCTTGACTTTTTCATGTCTTTTGACTCTCATTCCTTCCCACCGTTTCTGCTCTTCTTTTCCCCTTTTATACCTCAGAAAACTCTAGAATTAATGTTCTTAGGTGGTAAGTGAGGGCAGATAAAGAGGGATAGTTAAAATGTGAGCCATTCTTGGGATGCCTGAGTAGCTGAGTCGGTAGAGTTTCCTATTCCTGATTGCAGCCCAGGTCATGATCCCAGGGTCGTGGGGTTGGAACGGGCTCTACACTGAGGATGGAGCATGTTTGAAATTCTCTGTCTCCCTTCCTCCGCCCCTCTCCCCTGCTTGCGTGCTCTCTCTCTTTCTCTCTTTCAAAATTAAAAAAAAAAAAAAAATTTTGTGAGCCATTTTTATGACCATGATTGGGGCTTTTGTTTGTTTTTACTTACAAGATTGCTTCTTGCTACTGAAATTCCACACCAATGTTAGGATTTCTTTTTTTCTTTTTTTTTTTTATAATAGTTTATTTTCAAATTGGTTTACATATAACACCCAGTGTTCATCCCAACACATGCCCTCTTTAATGCCCATCACCCACTCTACCCCCTCCTCGCACCCCTCACCCTCAGTTTGTTCTTAGTCTTTGAGAGTCTCTTATGTTTTACCTCCCTCCTTCTCTGTGTCTTTTTTTCCTTTCCCCTCTTCCCCTCCCCCTGGTTTTTGCTTAGTCTCACCAAGTCCACCTACTCGTGGAAACATATGGTATCTGTCTTTTTCTGACTGACTTATTTCACTTAACATAATATCCTCCAGTTCCATCCATGTTGCTACACATGGCCAGATTTCATTTTTTCTCATTGCGACGTAGTAGTCCATTGTATATATGTACCACAATGTTAGGATTTCTAATGTGGCCTCGACGTGTGTGTGTGTGTGTGTGTTAGTTTTTATTATTATTATTATTTTTTAGCTTTTTAAAGCTCTTTTTTTTTTTTTTAGCTTTAGAGAATAAATGATAATGGAGAGAGCTGTTTAACAAGGTCTTGGTTTCTGTTGCAACACAGTAGCTTAGGTTGCCTGCTTTTATGTGCACCTTTGTACTGTCAGCCCAATAGATGTATCCTTACGGGTGATATTGGTACCTGCAGAGAAATGACACCTTGGTCTCTTATTTGCAAGCCCTTATTTTATCAGTCCTGGGTTAGACATATTGTCTGCCCTGTCTGGCCATGTAGACATAATGGTTTATGAGTGCTGCAGTAGTGGGAAAAATGGATCACTTACTAGTGATCATTTACCTTTAAATAATTGGCTTGGTTTGGCCAGTAGCCAGGAAGTGACTTTTAGACAGAGATACCTAAGGCTGAAAGGGATTAAAACACATTTTTAAAATTTCTTTATTTTTTAAAATTAAAAAATGCTTTTTATGTATTTTTGGGAGGAAGAGGAACAGAAAGTGGGGAAGGGACAGAGAGAGAGGGGGAGACAGAGGATCTGAAGTGGGCTCTGGGCTGATAGCAACAAGCCCGATTTGGGGCTTGAA
Organism: Paguma larvata; assembly: GCA_030068075.1. Lineage (NCBI taxonomy): Eukaryota > Metazoa > Chordata > Mammalia > Carnivora > Viverridae > Paguma > Paguma larvata. The sequence goes on from CM057829.1 coordinate 54,764,541, forward strand.
CTCATGAACCATGAGATCACGACTTAAGCCCAAGTCAACGCTCAACCAACTGGCCACCCAGGCGCCTCTGAAAGATTTTTTGTTTTTTTTTCTTAAAAAAAAAATTTGCTGTAGATGATGAAGAGGTAGGGCCCTCTTTAGGTCTATTCCTTCCTTACAAATAGTTATATCCATTTAAAGCTGTTTTTTTCCCACTCCCCTTTCCCGTTCCCCTGTTAACACAGAAACAAGGATTATATCCTTCTTGCTCCTTAATAGTTGTAAAGTTTGTACAAAAATCTTGTATGAAAATGATTTGTAATCTATAGACTTAATACTTGGGAGATGTCTTGAGATGTAAAATCCTGTGCTTTGAGTCGTGGGTTTTTTTTGTGTGTTTTCTCCAAATCTGGTATTTAAAGTTAAAAAAAAGAGCCATATTGCTAGTCGTCTCCTTTTAAAGTACTTTGATTCATTGGGAGCCTGGGTGTCTCAGTTGGTTAGGTGTCTGACTCTTGGTTTCTGCTCAGGTCCTGATCTCACAGTTTCATGAGTTTGAGCCCCTCATTGGGCTCTGTGTTTGTGACTCAGAGCCTGCTAGAGATTCTCTCTCCTTTTCTCTGCCCCTCCCCAACTCACACTGTCTCTGTCTTTCCCAAAAATAAAAAAATTAAAAATAAAAGAAAGGATACTTTGGTTCAGTTCTTTAATTTTTAATGTTTATTTTTGAGAAAGAGTAGGGGGAGTGATGGGGGGGGCAGGGACAGAGGATCTGAAGTGGGCTCTATGCTGACAGCAGAGATTCATGAATTGTGAAATCATGACCTGAGCTGAAGTCGGATGCTTAGCCTATTGAGCCACCCTGAGTTCTGCTTGATTTAAATGTTGTTTGTCTAGCAGTGGGATTGTTTAAAAACATTTTTTTTTTAAGTTTTACTTATTTTGAGAGAGAGAGAGAGAACGAACAAGCCGGGGAGGGGCAGAGAGAAGGAGAGACAGAATCCCAAGCAGGTTCCACACCATTAGCACAGAGCTGGATGCAAACTCACAAACTGTGAGGTGATGACCTGCGCTGAGATCTTAACTGACTCTGCCACTCCGGCGCCCCACAGTGGGATTCCTTTTATATGTTTTCTTGAGTTTCATTAGGCTTCTTGAATCTGTACCTTGGTTGTCTTGTCCTAACTCTTTCTCCTCTGTCTGGAATTCCAATCAAATGTATTTTAGATCTTTTTAGTCCTTCACATCTCATTCTCAAATCTGCATTTTTCTTTTTTATTCTTTATCTGTTGATTTATGCCTTATTTCTTAAGTATTTCCCAGTTTTTTTCTGTCTTCTGTTTTGTCAGTTCTGCTACAATTGGGTTTTAAATTTTGTCTATTGTAATTTCTAGAATTTCTGTTTGGTCCCATTAGAGATCTGCTGTTATGGATTTTTATTCGTTGCACTCAATTTATCTACAGTTTTTGAGCAAACAGTCTCTGAGGTTGGTTCTGAAGTTAGGTTCCTGGGGCCTGGTGGACATTCGGGCCCTCATAGACCTTTTGCTCTTCTTCCATTGCATGCTGGAAACCACGCTTTTTTCCTCTTGCAAGTGGCTGCAGCTTTCAGATTTAGTTGTTTGTAGAGTCAACTTCTTTTATAAGGTTATGCTCTGGTTAAATAATACAGTTAATATGTAAGGTGTCATCTTTTATTCGTGTTATCTGTTAGCATCGTACCTGGCTCACAGAGGAGGCTGAAGAAATGTTTGTGGGATAGGATGGAATGTGTTCCTGCTGCATCCTGGCAGGTGGTAGGGTTCTGGTCCTGTCATGCCCAGCCCAGGAATTACTGCTGTTTTGATTTACTTAGGAGACTTTGAAGAACTCTTGTATAAATTGCCCAGCTTTGGAGGAAAAAGAAAAAACTTTTGTTGTAGAAGAGAAGAAATGGGCTTAAGTATAAGTAATTAATCTTTCCTCTCTAGTATAAATTTTAGTATATTCAAATGTGCCTATGCCATCAAAAAAAAAAAAAAGCAGTAATAAAGTAACCAGACGATTGATTTTTACATTGATCAGCTTGGCAGAATTACTGAGACATCAACATACTAATTAGAATCTCAGGATATTAAATTATTGTTTGTTTTCTAACTGAATGTTTTGAATGATTATAAATGACAAAGAATTTGTAAGTGATACAACGTACCATGCTATCAATTTTGGTTAATTAACACAGCAACACAATGATAATTCCCTTTTTTTATTTCCTGTTTTTTCTTTCCTAAAAATTTACCGATTAACAATTTATTTTTCATTTTTTCCCTATTATATGACTCTCTTTTATACATTTAAATGTAGAAAATATATTTTAAGAATTGGATTACAGGGTCACCTGGCTGGCTCTATTGGAAGAGCATGTGACTCTTGATTTTGGGGTCTTGAGTTCGAGCCTCACATTGGCTATAGAGATTCCTAAACACTAATAAAGTTTTAAAAACAAAAAGAATTGGATTGTAAATAGAAAAACATGTTTTAAACTCACTTTTATTTTAGGTTGAAAAGTGTTTTGGTTATTTATTACTATGTAACAACTATCCCCAAATCTAAAGTAACAATTCTAAAATCTGTTATCAAAACTGAAAACCAAAATCAAATCTTAAAACTTAAAACCATAACCATTTTATGATATCTCACGATTTTGATGGTCAGGGATTCGTACTGGGCTCTCAAAGGGCAGTTTTTTCTGCTCCCCATGATTTCATGTGGGATTACTCGGTTGGCAACTTGTCTGGTGTTGGATGTCTAGGACGGCTTCACTCTCATGCCCGGTATCGAGGTGAGGACTTCTAGTCCACTGGATTCTGCTGGGATCCTCCCCATGTGATCCTGAAAGCCAGGAGGTTAGATTGCTTTGGTGACCCAAGGCAGAAGCTGTCAGTCTTCTCCAAGATCAGCCGTGAGACTGGTATGGCGTGACTCGTGCCATGCTCTGTTGGTCAGAGCAGTCACAGTCCAGTCCAGATTAAAGGGAAGACAGACAGATCTCAGCTCTTAATGGGTGGAGTGTCAAAGAGTTTGCAGCCATGAATCCCCACATTGATAGGTCACAGTGCATTTGAGAAGCAAAGTACCCTCTATAGATCGCAGTACTGAGCACCACTCTAGGATAGTATTTATTAGAAATAGTGATAGCAGTATTAAAAATCAGAATATTTGCCTTTGGTATTTGTTTCATCCACAGATTTTATTATTTCGTTGTAAAAGAAATCATTCGTAATTGTTTCACTATCATGCATTGGATATTGTAAACAGTCTTTTAATTAAGAATTGTACTTTTAATATTGGAATTGTGGACGTATTTTTTTACCTGCTAGTACAGGTGTGTTTCATTTTAAGAAAAACTAATACTTTAAATCATGCATTTACATTTATTGATGTCATGCTCCTTTCCACAAAGGATTTGAGGTAACCTGCAACAAGACGCATATGACAGATCTGTATTGAAGTAAAATAGAAGTGACAGCGGATAATGAGGAGCAAGAAAAACCATCAGTAAATGCCATCACTGTCTGTCCAGTGGCTAAAGCTCCAAACCCAGGAGGCTTTTTCTTCATCCCCTTCATTTACAGTCCATCCATCTGTGCTACTCCAAAAATACATTCCAAATCTGTCCACTTGTTTTTTCCACCAGTGCTTCTGTTTTAGTCTGTCATCACCTTTTCCTTAAGTAGATCCCTTTCTTCTACTCCAGTTGCTCTTACTGTCCCTTCTCTTTTCAGCACAAGAATGGTCTCTTCAAAATCACAGTGTAAATCAGATCTTAACTTTCCTCTGCCTAAAACCTCAGCTTAATGCTCCGTTCGTAGTATAAAAGTCTATCTCAACCAGGTGTGACGGCTCTGTCTCCTCTCAGCACCTCTGCCTGCCACTGCTCTCCAGCAGTCTTCTTTCTCTTGATTCAACCTGCTAGCCCTCTTCTCCCCTGGAAAAAAGGACCTTTTAGGACCTTTCCACTAGCTGTTTTCTTTGGGTGAGATGCTCTTGCCACAGGTTTTGCATGGCTGACTCCTTTTCATTCAGATTTCCATTTAAATGTCACTTCTTCAAAGAGATCACACAACACAAAGTATAAATCCATCCATTCATAGCACTTTTGTTTTATTTTCACCCTATATTGTTGCCTAATAGTTTATTGTGTATTGTCTGCCTCATTAAAATGTAAGCTTCACGAGAGCAGTTCTGTTTTGTTTTGTTGTGCTCTTTACAGCTGGATCTCATCTTCTGGAAATAGTGCTTGGTGCATAGTAGTTCCTCAGTGTTTTTAGAAAGAATTCTATGTAAAAAAATCAAATTTAGAATTGATGGTGATATTTCCAGAATATGATAAATTTATTTTAGAAAAGAGGATTCTTGGGGCGCCTGGCTGGCTCAGTCTATAGAGCACATGACTCTTGACATTGGGGTTTTAAATTTGAGCCCCACGTTGGGTGTAGAGATGACTTAAAAATAAAATCTTAAAAAAAAAAGGGTTTTTTTTTTCCCTGGGATTTACTCTTTAGACTGCTGATATGTATCAAAATCACAAATGGACCTTTAAGAAATAAATACTTCTGTAGGTCTGGGAGGCACTAGGAATCTGTAATTTTGAAAAGCTCCTCAGCAGATCTGATGTACAGCCTTATTTAAGGACCAGGGTCTGAGAGAGAGAGAAAGCTGTGTGGTTTCAAGTAGAAATCTTCTGACCAAATTATTTATAAACTGAATTGAATATTGTCGACGTGAAGTTTATAGATGAAATCTCTGGGAAGCCTTATTTATATTTACTTAAGAGGCCATTGTAATATACTAGTGATTCCAAAGTGCTGTGCTTAAGATGATCATTTGGGCGTGTGGCAAGGAAGTAAATAATAGGCCTCATATAGTTCTAATTTCATTCCTTTTACATTTTGGAGGAGATGGAGGCATGTTTTAAGTACATAATACATAGTATTACGTAATAGGTAGTAATACATCTCTGTAATTTGTAAAAATACGTGTAGTTAGTGGAAGGAAGTATGTGCTCAAAATATTTTGTCGATAAAAATGTGGGATCCAAAGAGCATGGAGGTCACTCTGCCAGTCATGATAGGTTATGCAGTGTTAACAAATGAGCCCTAAATCTCTGTGACTACTAAAAAGGTTTATTTCTCATTCATGCTGTATATATTGTGTGGTCCACCTTTAGCTCTACTCTGTGTCATATAGATACTGTCACTCAGACTGATGGAGCAGGCTTTATCTGAAATTTCACTAGTTGCCGTGGCAGAGGGAGGAGGGAATTGGGTAAACAGTGTGCTTATAAAGTTTTTGCTTGAATGTGACACATGTCTCTTAGATCTCACTGGCCAAGTCAAGTCACGTGGCATCGCAGGAGTCCAGCAGGTAGGGAATGTACAACCTCTTAGTGAGGGACTCTGCACAGGGTGAAGAGTGATACAGTCTACACAGATAGCTTTTTACTTGTTTTCTTTGTGGAACGTTTGCCTCACCAGAGCTTGCTCTTAATCTCTTTTTAGGAGGGCTGTCAGAGTGAAGTTACTCTCCCAGTTCCTGGTTTGATGGAGAATATCAAAAAGAAAAAGATACACAAAGCCCTAATCCTTAAATTTGCTAGTAAAGCAGTAGGCAAAACAGTGTAATTATAACAGTTTAAAATGTAGAAATACAGCTATACCAAAACTGTTAAAGCCCAGTGATTTTTGTTTGACAAAAAGATTTATACCATTATACCATATGCCATTTGAAACATTGAGGTACTATTTGGTGGGTGCACTGGATAACAGGGTTTGAGATGTGGGGAATCGTGAATTGTGATGGAAAGAGGAGAGCTTCAGAGCTCACATGTTTAGGGTCTTTGCTAATTGAAAATCAGTCAGAGTGAAGGCTGAGCATCTCTAACATAGTAATGTCAGTTACTCAGGAAATGTGATTCCATTTAGAGCAATTTGTTTATATACTTCTTTTCAGCGAGATGTTTATTTTGTGAAGTGTGATATACCTTGATTGTAAGATGTTGTAGTGATCTTTATTAGTTATTTTGAGTACCCCCCAAAGATCAGTCCTGTGTTTAATGAAATGAAAAGTTTATAGAAACCAGGTTAATTGCCCCAGACATTTCAATTTATGCTTGGAAAATATAAACTAATAAAAATATAATCTGTAAACATTAGTGATACTAATAAAAAATATTTATCATGTATCAAGGTTATGCTCTTGGCTATGCCTATTCAAGGCACTTTCCATACTTTATTTTACTTAAAAGGTACGTAAAACAGAATTACTTTCTTTATTTTATTGATGAAGAAACTGAGGTGCGAAGAGGTTAATTAACTTAAGATTTGAACTCAGGGTTCTGCATTTAAAAACTATATACTTTCGACTCTGTTACTCTGCTTTTATAATTGTTTCACTGTGTCTGTTTTTATTTTGTTATGTGAGATTCTTTGTAGAAGGAAAGCCATTTAATCTTGTCTTGATCTTTTAGAGGGTATTTTCTGGGCATGTAGTAGGTAACTTCATGGAGGGAGTCTGAGAAAATGAAATAGGCTCATATTTTCCCAGTAGTTCTTAGACAGAAAGCAGAAGAGAATACTCAAAGTTATTTTAGATATTTGAAAAAATCAAGTTGTAGCAGTTTATACTAATAAAGCTTTGTTAAAACATTCCGTATTTCCGGTGAGAGTTTTCTTACTTTGGCCATTTATATTTTGGTTATAACTAAATTGATAAATGAAGATATAGATTGTATGTGACAAATAGATGAACTTTTTAATTCACCAAGGAAAAACAGTATTTACCGAAAGGCTATAACACAAGCAATGACATGAATTTTAGATAGAATGTGTGTTGTTTGGAATGTACCTGATTTCTTTGGGTGAGTGATTTAGAAACATATTGAATTCCTTAGAATTTTATTCATTATTTCTAATCTAAACAAGAGTAGGCAATTTTTTTTCCTATCTTTTGGGAGGATACATTTCAATGAAAGAAAATCTTACTACTTTTTTTTAGTAAGCTTTATACCCAGTGTGGGGCTTGAACTCATGACCCCAGGATCAAAAGTAGCATGCTCTACTGATTGATCCAGCCAGGCGCCCCTTTAATTACATCTTTAATACTCTAGTTTTTATTCAAAGATTTTGAATTAAAAAAAATTAGTCTTTGTTTCTAAGGCAAAAGACTATCTGAACAAGTAAACTCTTGTAACTTATTATGTTGCATAAGTGATGTGTGCTTTCACTGCTTCCCTGATATTTTACTAGGTGATCAGTTAATTGCTTACAAACACCTGTGGTATTATTAATACAAATATTTGAGCTGAGTGAAGGGGAAGGGGAGATACCGTATTACCCTGGAGACCTGTTAGCATCATATATTGCTGTCGGATTTGTTTAGTTAGAACCCAAAATATTAGGAGAAACATCTGCATGTTTAAAGATACCTATTGCTCTGTTGCTATAGTAGGTAATTATAAAAGGGCCATGGTGGGTTAACATACTTGAACTCCAGTTTTTTTGGCTGATTCAGTCAAACTTATTTGGGCAAAAAACAGTATATGCAGTCAGTTATGATTATCTTCATCACTGGTGGGAAGAACGGATGCGTATGTTAGAATTTTATTTAAATTCAAGTAAGTGTTCATTGAGCAAATTCAGAATACATTTTTATTTTATCTTTTTATATTTCCAATCGGAAATTCACTTGAAAATTATGAAAACTTTCATAAAGACTTTAAAATTTTTTCTCCTTTCATTATATTTCCCGAATCAATTTCTTACTTTATTAGTTGCTGTGTGAGAATTACAGTTTGACGCTAAAGTTGGTCTAAAATATACCTGCTTTTACCCAGATACTTTGTGGTATATATCTGGTTGCACATTTGAATTTTGAAGGATTTCCCTTAAGGAAGGCAAAGGAAAGGTAAATAGTCCATTAAGTAGAGAAGATACTATCAACAGAGACGTAAATAAAACAAGTGCTTAAGCAGAATAATCTGGTGTTCCCTCTTAGGAAAATGTTTGCTATTGCTAAACCTCAACTTAAAACACAGTAGAATGAGTACTGATTATATAGAATTTGTGCTGTTACACCCTTTAAAATTTTTACCTGTAACATTTACCATGACATCTAGTTGTATTACATTTTTAGTTTCTGTATTAAAAAAATTTTTTTAATGTTTATTTTTGAGAGAGCATGAGTCAGGGAAAGGGACAAGGGGACAGAGAGTCTGAAGTGGGCTCCATGCTAACAGCAGAGAGCCTAGTCCAGGGCTTGAACCCACGAATTGTGAAATCATGACACGAGCCAAAGTTGGACACTTAACCAACTTAACGCTTAACCGAGCCACCCAGGTGCCCCTAGTTTCTGTATTTTTTATCCTGTTCATTACCAAAAAGGAATTAAGGTGAAAATTTCAATTGATGACTTTTTCTTTATGTTACATGTTAGTTTACCTCTCTTGCAGAGCGGTTTGCATTATTTTATTTGGAGACTGCATGGCCTTGTGAACTTCAGTGTTCGGCTTTAGTTGAAGACCAGTTTGATTTGTATTTCTGTTAATTAAATTAAGATAATATCTACCTTTTAGGGTGGTGAATATGAGTAAATAGTATAAATTAGTGAAACTAGCAGATGTTATGCATGGGCCTTACCCTCCATTGGCTTTTTAATAATCTACAGGTGGACACACCTAAACTGCCTTTTCTGTCCTATATTTCAGCTGTCATGTAACAGCTTGGTGAGCAGACATTTTAAGCCATTTAACAGTGGTGAGATAGCCGCCTACCAGCCAGTGATCCTGTTTCAGTTGTGGTGCCATCTTCTCATCATGGTATGGTTCATAGAGCTTTTTCTGCCCGTGCTCTTTAGAAATGGGCCACAGCAGGGCAGAGATGAAGTGATGGTGGATTGAATGGGTATGATTTGGGCCCAGCCTCACTTCAGCTAGAGTGTGTTCTTTTCCTAATTCCTATAACGTGATATCACTCCAGGTTAAGATTTCCTTTTAAGGTGGTTTTCAAAATATGCTGGAGTTTTACCTTTCAGGGAAACACAGAGAGAGAAAATCTTAACTAATATTAGTAGCTAAGTAGCATTAGTCTTCGATTTGGATAAATCAAATTTGGACTAATCGAAATTAGTCAACAGATTTGGATAAATATGGAAATCATTAGCCATGCCAAAAGTGGTGATTCTGTAGTGTCACTCTAATGCTTATTGGACTTAAGCTAGTCAACAATTTCTTCAATTTTTAAATAAAAGAACAAAGTAAAAAGGATATGTAAGAAAGCATTGAACAATTAGAAATTGAATTAAAAAACACCATTGTAATAACATTCATGAAATGGTTAAGGAATAAAGTTAATAAAATATGTGCAAGCTTAAGGAGGAAAATAAAAATAATATATAGTCCCTTTATATAGAGTTAGACAATTTTACTTTGGTCTAAACTTTCTCCCCACACATAAATTTATTCACAAACACAGGTATGGAATCTCTTAAAGATTTATTTTAACTTGTCTTCACCTAACTGTATTAATTTACTTTCACCTAACAGTATTTCATGGATATCTTTGTATAACAATAATAAGTTGTCATAATTTTAAGAATAATTTTACCAAGTGTATAATATTTCATTATGATATAGTTCACTTTTACTTTTTTATTATTTTAAAAAGTAGGAACTTCAACACATATCCAGAAAAACATACAAAACAAAAATACACAGTTCAGTAGATTATTAAGTGAATGCTAGTTTGTCATCCAGGTGAGGAATAAAGCATTGCCCTTACACTTCAGACTTCTCCTGGTCCTCCTCATGTTTTTCCTCAACCAGTTGTCTTCTCTCTCCTAGAGGAAACCACTGAAGTCTGATTTTATGGTAATCATTTCCTTACCTTTTTTCTCTTGAGTTGACCACCTGAGTATTCATCCTTAAACAGTATAATTTTTCTTATTAAAACAAAACTTTATGTAAATGGAGCAATGGACTGTTTTATTTTGTATCTGTATTATTTTGCTTAATATGTTTTTAAGATTTATCCATATTGTATGAAGTTTACGTTGTTGCTATGGCATAGTCTATACTACAAATATATTTATTCTGCTTTTGATGTATTTGAGGATTTTTAGTTTTCGGCTGTTGTGAATAATGTTGCTTTATGATTATATGATTAATGCTTGTTGATATTTCTTTGTATGTATGTTTCTCTAGGGCAGTGGTCTGAGAACTGGAACATTCTCATCACTTGGGAACTTGTTAGAGATATAATTTTTGGGACTTGCCCTAGAGATTCTGAATCAAACTGTAGGAGCAGGGTGCAGCAGTTTGTATTTTAACAAACTTTTAGGTGCTTCTCATGATACCACTTGAAATCCATTGCTCTAGGGTAGGGCTCAGCAAAATGTGGCCTGCGGGCTAAATCCTCTCTGCTGTTTCTGCATGGCCTGTGAGTGAAGGTTGGTTTATACGTTTTTAATTAGTTGAAAAAAATTAAAAGAAGATTTCTTACTAAAGAAAAATTATTATATGAAATATAAGTTTCAGAGTACATAAATACAGTGTTACTATAACACAACTGTATCCATTTATTTACATAGGGCTGCTTTCTTGATGTAAGGACAGAGTATTTGTGAAAGAGACCCTTTGGCTTACAAAGCCTCAAATTTTAACTATTGGGCCTTTTCTAGAAAAAGTTTGCTTATTTCTGCTCTAGTATATATAGTTAGGAGAAAAATTGCCAGATTCTGGGATACGTTTACCCTCAATTTATGAGATATTGCCAGATTTTCTAAACCATTTATACAAATTTGTACTGTCAGTGGGTTTTGAAGAGTTTCAGTGCTCTACACTTCGATCTGTATTGTCTAGCTTAATTTTAAGTTCTGGTGAGTAGTAATATCTTCACTGTGTTGTTTTGCCCCCAAAATTGTAATGTGAAAAATTTCAAAAATACAGAAAAGTTGAAAGAATCTTATAATGAATATCCATATGTACTCACCATCTAGATTCTACAATTTACATTTTACTGGACTCGTTTATTGCTTGTTTTCCATTCCTGTATCTATTTCAGAGTACGTCCATTTCAAAGTAAGTTACAGAAATGGTTACAATTCCCACCAAATACTACAGCCTGCATATCCTGAAGTCAAATGTTTGTTAACAGTTCTCTTTTTATTTAAGGTAAAGCTTGCATATGATGAAATGCACAAATTTTAAGTGTATCATTCATGAGTTCTGACAAATGCATAAACACGTGCAATTCAGACTTCCCAAGATGCAGAACGGTACCGTCAGCCCTAAAGGCTCTGCTTGCTGCATCCCAGAAAATCCCCGTTCTTGCCCGCCAAAAGACAACCACTCTTCAAATCTTTTTCTACCACAGGAAGTTTTGCCTGTTCTCGAGCTTTACATAAATGAGATCAAGTAAGTCTTTTTGTGGTTATATGTTTTCACTTTTCCTGGGTAAATACCTAGGAGTCAGATTTTTGAGTCATAGTAGCAGCTGTCATTAGTTTTACAACAAAGTGCTAGATCTTTTTCCAAAGTGGTTGTACCATTTGTATTTCCACCAACAATCTGAGGGTTCAAATTCCTCCACACCTTCACCAACATTTTTTATTTTTTATTTTTTATTTTTTATTTATTCTTTTATATGTTAACCATTCTAGTGGTTCTATAGTGTTAGGTCATGGACTTTTTCTCTGTAGTTTTAATTGCGCTTACCTGATGACCAAGGAGATCGAGCATCTTTTCACATAACCATTGACCCTTTATTATTGACCCATGTTTTTTGCTTACTTTTCCATTGGAATGATTACCTTTTTTTCTTTCTTGGCTATTTTTTGGCCTTTGCATGTCCATATACATTTTATAATTTTTAAAAAATGTTTGTTTGTTTATTTATTTATTTATTTATTTGAGAAAGTGCATACACACATGTGCTGGGGAGGGGCAGAGAGAAAGAGAGAATCCTAAGCAGACTTGATGCTTAGCATGGAGTCCTATATGGGGTTTGATCTCATAACTTTGTGATCATGACCTAAGCTGGTATCAAGAGTTGGATGCTCAACCAACTGAGCCACCCAGGTGCCCCTCCATATACACTTTAGAACCAACTTGTAAATACACACACACATACAGATGCAGAAGCTATTCTAATTTTGAGAGTGTTTTGAATTTATAGGTCAATTTGAGGAGAATTGGTACATTTGCAATATTTGGTCTTCTGGCACACATTTAGGGTCTCTCTCTCTCATTTTAGTTTTCTTCAGTTTCCCTAAGTAAGATTTTAGAGTGTTTTTTTGTGGAGGGCTTGCACATCTTTTGTTAGGTATATTCCTAGGTGTTTGATAGTTTCAATCTTATTGTGAATAGTAACCTTTAAAAAAAATTCTAGTATTGAATTTGGGTGCTGACAATACAGTAGGTTTTTCTGTATTTGACCTTGTAACCAGAAATCTTATTTAATTAACTTGGGTCTAATTATTTGTGGATTTTTCTGGATTTTCTAAGGATACTAATCATATAATTTGTGAATAATGTCAATTTAATTCTTTTTCAGTCCTTACGCTTTTTTGATCTTACCTTTCTGGTTCTCATTCATGGAGTCTTTCTTTTTTTGTTATTTTTGTGTGCTAGAGATTATATTTGGGAAGTTATTTGGAGGACCATATTTATTGAGGCCAAGGAGGATTGTCTTTCTCCCAAAGGGTTTTCATTTGTTTCTTTCATGGCCTTGTAGGAAGTGCTAGTTCAGGATAATTTTAATTTAAATCCAAAATCGGAAGAAGTCCCTGTTCCACTAGATAATTGGATACTTGGCTGCAGCTCCATAGGAAGGCTGATAAACTCCTGGTTCATGCCCACTGAAGTCCTTCACTCTGCTAGAGAGTAGGGCATAGTTACCACTTTTGGCAGGGTCACTGTGAAGCTATTTTCCCAGAATTTAGCAAATACTAAAGCAGGCTTTACATGACAGAGCATACCTGTTACTCTGACAGTTCCTAAGTAGCCTGTGAGAACTTTGATGCAGATGAATTGGTCTGAATCATCCACCTAGTCCACAATTACTACAGCTTGAGGAGGTTTTTTATGATTCCACTGAGTTTTTAATTTCCGTTACTGAATTTTTTGTCTATTTCTAGAATCTCTCTCTTTCGCAAATCACTTTTTATAGTTTCTCATTCATATAGCTATCGTCACATTTGTCTTTTATTTCTCTGTACATATTAATATAGTTGTTATCTGTATACTTTGAGTCTTTTCCTCTTTGCTCATGAAGAGATGTTTATTGTCAACCTTGTTATAAAAGACAATATGCTTGACATTGTATTTGAAGATGTATTTGCAGGAATCCTTTGAGGGATGCTGGAATCTGTTTTCCTTCAGAGATGATTTGAGTCTGTTTCTGCCAGGTGTCTGGGGTATTTGAACTAGGCACCACCTTACCACAATGTTCATAGCAGCACTTTCGACAATAGCCAAATCATGGAAAGAGACCAAGTGCCCATCAACTGAGGAATGGATAAAGAAGATGTGGCACATATATACAATGGACTACTACGTCGCAATGAGAAAAAATGAAATCTGGCCATGTTGTGTAGCAACATGGATGGAACTGGAGGGTATTATGTTAAGTGAAATAAGTCAGTCAGACCATATGTTTCCACGAATAGGTGGACTTGGTGAGACTAAGCAAAAACCCGGGAGAGGGGAAGAGGGGAAAGGAAAAAAAGACACAGGGAGGGAGATAAAACATAAGAGACTCTCAAAGACTAAGAACAAACTCAGGGTGAGGGGGGTGAGGGAGGGGGGAGAGGGGGTGACGGGCTTTAAAGAGGGCACATGTTGGGATGAACATTGGGTGTTATATGTAAACCAATTTGAAAATAAACTATTATAAAAAATAAAAAAAATAAAAAGTACAACTTGGTACTATCAAAAGGGTTAAAAAAAAAACAAAAAACAAGTTCAAAGCTTGGGATTTCACTGATGGCATTTGAGTAAGGGAATGTTTTGTTAGATATTCCACTTTCATTTGAGCCTGACTTTATATATTAATTTATGCTTTAAAGAAGATGCTGTTAAAAATTTTATCAGTGTCCTTTTTTTTGATTTTGTAAGAGATTGATCTGAATAATATAGCCTGCTTTACTGAAACATCACGTTCTACTGAAATTTATTTAACCAAATATGTGTTGTTGAACTTTGAGATTTTTTTCTTATTATTATAAATAACATTGTGATGAAAAGAAATTGTTCCTATATTTGCAGACTAATTCTGGAAGTAAAATTGTTAGAGTATGCTTGTTTAGGGCTTTTTAGTATGTATTGTCAAAGTGTGCCACACAGAGATTGTCTCGACACTGTTTTCTTAATCTTTTTAACTTTCATCTTTTTAATAGGTATAAATTTATACTGCTTTGTCGTCGTAATTGACTCTCTTCCCCAACTCTTCCTTGTCCTAAATAAGAATGTTTACCATGGTTATTCTGTTCCTGTTCTAGTACTATTGTGTGTGCGTGTATGTGTGTGTATGCGTGTGTGTGTGTGAGTGCAGAGAGGTACTTTGTCTTTAAAAAGAGAAGCTTTATCCTCTTCGAATATAGAGACACTAAGCATCATCCACAGATGCTGAACTTTGAGATTAATGCCATTACTGAAAAGAACTTTTAGATTGTTTCACTTGTGATAGGATTGGATGTATTTTGTAGCATAAGTTGAGTGAACTGTAAATTAGTGACTGGAAGAATGGATTGCAATAATCATTGATGCTGTTCACCAGTAAATTTGGGTTCTCTTCTTTCTGGGCAAGAAGTAGAATTATACTTCCCTGTTCCTTTGAACATCGCGCGCCTATGTGATTTGCTGTTGTCAATGAAATATGAGTGGGGTTGACCTGTATAACTTTTAGGAAGAACCAGTTTGCCATCAGGCAGGAGATGGAGCCTCCATAAGCCATCTGGTTGTGGGGTGAAAACCACTGGTAGTGAGTGAAGCGTTCCTGCTCTCCACTGCCGCCTCTGCACCACCCCCTCACGAACGTGAAGAAAAGCAGGAAATACCATTTTTTGTTAGACCACTAAAATTCTCAAATTCTTTAACTGCGGTATAACCGAGCCAATCCTAACCAATGTAGATCACTGTAAAAGTGATCAGGAAAGGTACAAAGTCCGATCATCTTGGCAATTATAAATGAATGGAATTTTAATTTACTTTTATTTTTGTCACTTATATGATTATTGTTTGTGTTTTGCTTTTAGGTTACTGTACTTATGTCCTTACTACCTAGGGGTTTATTGAGAGTAACTTGGATGTCAAATGATACAAATATTCCCTTCAGTTTATTGTTTACATTTTATCTTCATTTATATATCTTTTATTTTCCTCGAAGTTTGAAATTTTTATCTTGTAAGATCATTGTTTTTCTTTTTGAAGATGCATGATCTGAGCTAGTAGATCTACAGTTTTTTCTAGAAAAGCTGGTGTTTTAAGTTTGGAGTTGTTGCATATGGCTAGAAAATTGAGAAATAAGGGCACCTGCTGGATCAGTTCACAGAGCACACGATTTTTTTTTTAAGTTTATTTATCTATTTTGAGAGAGAGAGAGAACGAGAGAGGTGGGGCAGAGAGAGAGGGACAGAGGATCTGAAGTAGGCTCTGTGCTGGCAGCAGAGAGCCTGACATGGGGCTTCAACCCATGAACGGTGAGATCATACTTGACCCGAAGTTGGATGCTTAACCAACTGAGCCACCCAGGCACCCTGAGTACATGGTTCTTGATCTTGGGGTTGTGAGTTCAAGCCCCATGTTGGGTGTAGAGATTACTTAAAATCTTTAGGGGGTGCCTGTGTGGCTCAATTGTTTAAGCATCCTCTTGATTTCAGCTCAGGTCATGAGTTTCCTAGCATTGGGCTCTGCATCGACAGTGTGGAGCCTGCTTGGCATTCTCTATCTCTCTCTTTGCCCCTTCCCTGCTTGCCCGCATGCTGTCTCTCAAAATAAATAAACATTTAAAAAAATTAAATCTTAAAAAAAAAGAAAATTAAGAAATAGTTAAACTGGGGTGCCTGGGTGACTTAATTGGTTAAGTGTTCAACTTTGACTCAGGTCCTGATCTCATAGTTAGCGGGTTCAAGCCCCACATCAGGCTCTGCGCTGACAACTCAGAGCCTGGAGCTTACTTTGGATTCTGTGTCTCCTTCTCTCTCTGTCCTTCCCCCCTTGCACTCTATCTCTATCTCGCTCTAAAAAATAAACATTTTAACAAAAGAAGGAAATAGTTAAACCACTCTTAACTGCAAATACGTTTTTTTTTAAAAATGTTTATTTGTTTTGAAAGAGAGCATGTGAATGAGTGGTAGCAGGGGAGAGGCAAAGAGAGGTGAGAGAGAATCACAAGCAGGTTCTGCACTGTTAGTATAGAACTCTACACAGGGCTCCATCTCATGAACTGTGAGATCATGACCTGAGCCAAAATTAAGAGTCAGATGCTTAATCAACTGAGTGACTCAGGCGTCCCTACAAATACATATTTCAAGATGTTAATATAACTCTTGAATTAAGATTATGTTTGTTTTTAGTCTGTATTAACCTGTGCTTCTATTATCATTTCTTTCCTATTGTAATAATTTTTTTCTTTTTTTTTTTTTTTTTTTTGCTGTTGTTCCTTTGTGGTATACGTCCTTAGAAGTTGGCAAAGTAGAGGTGCTTGGGTGGCTCAGTTAATTAAGATCTGACTCTTGGTTTCGGCTCAGGTCATGCATGATCACACTGGTCATGGATTCGAACCCTGTGCTGGAGTCCTCCCTGACAGTGTGGAGCTTGCTTGGGATTTTTTTTTCTCTGCCCTTCCCCCATTCGCATGCACTCTTGGTCTCTCAGAATAAACTTTAAAAAAAAAAAAAAAAGAAATTGGCAAAGTAGAAATTTGAAAGTATTTTGAATTTAGAATTTGTTGCATATTTTGGCTTTCTAAATGATTTAGTACTCATACTAGGAATTATGTGAGATAATCGAGATTTAAAAAAATATTGTAAAAGTATAGTATCTTTACTAGAATAGGAAAGTATTTTATTGAAACTAAAGACTTAATTTCTTTTAAAAATTTTAATTTCTTAAACTGTATAAAATAATTTTCTTTTAGATAAGTGATGAAGAGAAGAGTCCCCGAGAACCTGAGATTATTGCTTCATCACCCAGTTTGAACGCGTCTAGGTTGGAGTTTGACTTGGAGTCCGTTTATAAGGTATGTAAACTTTTAAAATACTTCCTAGGTTTTGTTAAATATATCACATTCAGCTTTATATACGTATTTAATTAACCCAGTTGTATAGTCTCTGGTCACTATAGCTTCTCCCTCTCCTGTGAAGAATTCACTTTCACCCCACTGAGGGCGTGCCAGCCCTCTCTGCTGGGCTGTCCTCCTGCATAGCCTACACCTCCTTCTAACCTTGTTTGGACTGTGACGCCGCCATTGCAGATCATTCTCTTCAAGGAATACTGTACTCACAGTGCTCAGACTTCTGCACTCCATGCTGAGTGGCCCCTGCACGGATACTCTCTTCATCTACTTGCCTTCAACACTTTGTTCTGGATCACTGCTGTGTGATAGCCTTTTTCTTCACTCTTGGGTTCTGATGCCATGCTTAGACCGTCTTCCCTACCTGGACTTTTTCTTACTCTGTGTGGGCTGTGATGCTGTCTGCCTACTTGATCTCTCATGGCAAGACTTTCTTTAACCTACTTAGGTTCTGACATCTTGAGCCAGGACATTTCTGCTGCCTTCTGTTCCTCAGCACAGGTACCTGCTTTGCTTGAACTCAGTGAACAGTTTTTAGACTGAATAATTCAGAAGGGGAAGAGGGAGAGCTGAAATTGATTTTAAAAATTGACAGCTGTAACACTACCATTTCCTTTGAAAAGGATGTACTGATTATTGTTGGCAAGTGCCAGTAGTTTAAAATCCTGCTTCCACATTAGCTCCCTAGTCCAGCTTCCCTACTTCTACCAGTTAGGCTGTCATTCAGTCAGCTTCTGGGAATCGATACTTACTCCTCCCATACCACACATTTCCCATAACTCTGCCTTCACATCTTTTTTTGCTTCTCTTTGGGCATTTTTATTTCCACTGTGACTACCTTAATAAGGTAGAGTCATGGAATATTAGAGTTAAAGATCCCCTATGGGTCATTTATACCATCCCTTTCTCCCCTTCCCTTGTTTCATAGGGTTTAGAAGCATGCATTAAATGTATAGAAATCATAAGTCTGGTCATTCACAGAACTTGGACTAGAACTCATGTTTCCAGACTATCCCCATCTCTTCCTTAGATCATTGAAATAAACCCTCTAACCTCCTCCTCTTGTATGTTCTGTGTAACCATTGTTTGTTGCTGTGTCAGACACATACCACCCTATAGAGCTATTTGACTTTCCTTGTGTGTCTGTCTTGTTGTCTCAACTATATGATGAACTTTAGGACTGTGTTGTAGTAACAGAGATCTGTTAAACAAAACAAAACAAAACAAAACAGAAACATCTTACTGGGTGGTGGTATTGGATCTGTGGAAGAATCTTAGGCATATTGATAATTAATCTAAAATTTGGGTGACTAGGCAATTTGGGGATGATTTCTTTCACCTAATTTTTAACCTCATTTTTAAAAAGAAAACCTGTATTGGAGAGAGAGGATGCTTTTCAGTTTACTTATACCATATTCTGTTCATATCATAAAATTTTAGGATAGGTCTTAGGATTTTAAAAAAACCAAGTGGAGCAGTATGTTTTTTAAAATGATATTTACTGGCAAATACTTAAGTAGCAGAACTGAACACTTATTATTTCCATTTCTTGGTATTGAGATTAGCTTTTCCAATATACTTTTCTAGAGAAAAAGTGGAAACAGATGAAGAAATTTGGAATTACTTTAGTAATTTTCAGCACTGAACATATTGTATACACATAATAGATGCAGAATAAAATGGTGAAATATGTCACATGAGGGGAATGCAATGTGCTTAGAGGGCTTGAGACTTTAAAATTCTGAGGATTTTAATTTGTAAATTCATGAGTTAGGAATAAAAATAATGCATCCTAACTTAGCTTGTTATTATTTTTCAAAGCATCTATCTACTCTGAAATGAGCACATTTTTAAACTGTCATCTCTTCCTAATGTTTATTGTTTAGCTTTAAAGAATATAAATTGATTTTTTTTTTTTTTTTTGATCTGCTGGGACAAATCAATTTCTCACAGGAAGAATTTTGTTTAGACTTATGTATCAAGACTTAGGAGCATTTCATGACAGGCACCGACTTATTTTCCCTGTTTCGCTATGAAATCAGATCCCTTTTGCTGATGCTCTGGATTTGTTCCGAGGAAGGAAAGTCTATTTGGAAGATGGCTTTGCTTATGTACCACTTAAAGATATTGTGGCAATCGTCCTGAATGAATTTAGAGCCAAGCTGTCCAAGGCTTTGGCAGTAAGTATTTCACTTTATTTCTGTTTTTACTTTATTTCCACATATTCACATTTTAATTATATACCCTCAGTAGTTTTGTTCTATACTTCGTAAGAAATGAGTTAATTTTTATAAAAATATTCAAATTGCTTATGATGTTGTACTGGCAATTCTAGAACCACTAGGTTTTTATTTGTTACTGCCCATAATTAGTTTCCTTATTTATCTTTCTCATAGTCATACTAATGGTGAGCTGATTAATTTTGTGAGAGGCTTCTGTTGATCATGTCTGCAAGAGTGTGCCTTTTTTTCCCTGGAGATGCATTTCATATAAGGCCCTTCACATTTGTTGTGGCCTGTGGTGTACATAACCCCTAGAGATTTCTGTCCTAAATTGGTATTTTGTATCAGTGGAGGGTAATGTAGAAGAAAGTCTTTATATTAAGTAATAAAGACAGCAATATCCAGTGCTGCAGTAAACAACCTACCGCTGAATGAATTTGGTGGTAGCTGTTTGAATAAATCAGCGATCAGTGCTTTTCAATGGATTTGTTGCAAGTGTTAGATTTAAGTGATAACATCTTAAAAAATATACATATTTTGTTAGGGGCTTTGAACACCTACCAAATCAATGAGTTGCTCATCCAGACAGAAAATCAGTAAGAAACAGTGGCTTTGAATGACACATTGAACCAGATGAAGCTAACAGAAATTATTCAGAACATTCCATCCCTAAATAACAGAATACACATTCTTTTCAAGTGCACATGGAACATTCTTCAGAATAGATCATGTTAGGGCACAAAACAAGTTTCAACAAATTCCAGAAGGTTGAAATCTTATCATACATCTTTTGCGGTCACAACAGTAGAAAAATAGAAATCATCACTAGAAAAACCTTGGAAAGAACACAAATACTTGGA
This sequence comes from Paguma larvata, assembly GCA_030068075.1. Lineage (NCBI taxonomy): Eukaryota > Metazoa > Chordata > Mammalia > Carnivora > Viverridae > Paguma > Paguma larvata. Next base: position 54,784,929 of record CM057829.1, read on the forward strand.
GGTTACATACATGCTGCTAAATAATGAATGGGTCAACAAAGAAATCAAAGAGGAAATCCAAAGATGCATGGAAACAAATGAGAATACAATGCCCAAACTTTGGGGATACAGCAAAAGCAGTTCTAAGAGGGAGGATAATAGCAATAGAGGCCTAGTCAAGAAGAACAAATAAAGCTGAAAGCCGGTAGAAGAAAGGAAATAATGAAGATTAGAGTAGAAATAAACAGAGACTAAAAAACAATAGAACAGAACCAGAGCTGATTCTTTGAAAAGATCAACTAAATTGATAAACTTTTATCCAGACTCATAGAAAAAAAAAAAAGCAAGGACTCCTATAAAATTAGAAATGAAAGAGAAGTAGTAACAACCAACACCACAGAAATATAAAGGATTGTAAGAGAATATTATGAAAAATTATATGTCACCAAATTGGACAACCTAGAAGAAACAGATAAATTCCTAGAAACATGTAACCTTTCAAAACTGAAACATGAAGAAATAGAAAATTTGAGCAGACTCATTACTAGCAATGACATTGAATTGGTAATCAAAAAACTTGTGAAAAACAAAAGTCCAGGAACAGATGGCTTCATTGGCAAATTCTACCAAATATTTAAAGAAGAGTTAATATGTGTTCTTCTCAAACTATTTCAAAAAATGGAAGAGGGAGGAAAGCTTCCAAGTTCATTCTGCGAGGTCAGCATTACCCTTATACCAAAAGATACTACAAAAAACAACTATAGGCCAATATCTCTGATGAACATAGGTGCAGAAATCTTCAACAAAATACTAGCAAACTGAATCCAACAATCCATTGAAAAAAAAATTCACCATCATCAAGTTGAATTTCTTCCAGGTATGCAAGGGGTGGTTCAATATTCACAAATCATTCAGTGTGATAGGTCACATCAACAAGAAAGTAAAAAGCATATGATTGTTTTAGTAGATGTAGAAAAAGCATTTGAGAAGTACAACATCCATTCATCATAAAAACTCTAAAATACAGGTTTAGAGAGAACTTACCTCAACATTATAAAGGCCATATAACAACATCAGACTCCATGGGGAAAAACTGAAAGCTTTTACCTTAAGATCAGGAATGAGACCAGGATGTCCACTGTCCCACTTTTATTCAACATAGTATTGGAAATCTTAGCCAGAGCAGTCAGATAAGAAAAAAAAAAAAAAGACATCCAAATTGGTAAAGAAGAAAGAAAACTTTGACTATTTGCAGATGACATGATACTGTATACACAAAATCCATAAGACTCCACTAAAAAACTACTAGAGCTAATAAATGAAATGAGTAAAGTCATAGGATACACAATATATAGAAATATTGCATTTCTATACACTAATAAGAAGCTGAAAGAGTAATTAAGAAAACAATTCCATTTATAATCACACCCAAATGCTGATATAGCTGAATTACACACATTTAGGTAATCCCAGTCAGTGATAAAAATGATTTATACCAGAAAATATACTTTGTAACTGAAAGGAAAGGTTGGCCTGTAATTTTTTTTTTCTTTTTAATGTTTGTTTATTTTTGAGAGAGACAGAGCACAAGTGGGGAAGGGGCAGAGAGAGAGGGATACACAGAATCCAAAGCAGGCTCCAGGCTCCGAGCTGTCAGCACAGAGCCCCATGCAGGGCTTGAACACACAAACTGTGAGATCATGACCTGAGCAGAAGTTGGACACTTAACCAACTGAGCCACCCAGGCACGCTTGTTGGCCTGTACTTCTAAATGTAATTAGTATAGCTTAAAAAGAGCCACATTATATAACCTTGAAGTTCTGAATCAAGTACCAAAAAAGGTATTTGAAAAAACATGCAAATCAAATAAAGGGCTTAGGAATAAATATAACCAAGGAAGTGAAAGACTGGTACTCTGAAAATTTTAAAACACTGATGAAAGAAATTGAAGATGACACTAACAGAAGGAAAGATATTCCATGTTTTGGATTGGAATAACTAATATTGTTTAAAAGTTCATTCTACCCAAAGAAATCTACAGAAATAATGCAATCCGTATCAAAATACCAAGAAAATTTTCTATAGAACTGGAACAAATAACCCTAAAATTTGTATGGAACTACAGAAGACCCCGAATAGCCGAAGCAATCTTAAGAAAGAACAAAACAGGAGGTATTACAGTCTCAGATTTCAAGATAGACTACAAAGCCGTAGTAAGCAAAACAGTAATATCCTGACATAAAAATATAAATATCGATCAATGGAACAGAATAGAGGGTCCAGAAATAAACTCATGCTTTGATGATCAATTAATCTGTGACAAAGGAGACAAGAATATACAATAGGCAAAAATATCTTCAACAAATGGTGGTATGAAAACTGGATAGCCGCATGCAAAAGAATGAAACTGTACCGCTTTCTTATATGATACATAAAAATAAATTCAAAATAGCTGAAGGACCTAAATGTGAGACCTGAAACCGTAAATGTCTGGGAAGAAAACATAGGCAGTAGTCTTTTGGACATCAGCTGTAGAAACATTTCTCTGGATACGTTTCCTTTGGGAAAGGAAAGAAAAGCAAAATTAAACTATTGGGACTACACCAAAATAAAAAACTTTTGTGAAGCAAAGGAAACATCAACAAAACTAAAAGCCTACCAAATGAGAGATATTTGCAAAAAATGTGTCTGATAAGGAGTTGGTCTCTAGATGTACTAAGAACTTAATACAACTCAACACCCAAAAAATAATCTGATAAAAAATGGGCAAAGCATCTGAATTGACAGTTTTCCAAAGAAGACATATTGATGGCCAAAAGATGAAAAGATGCTCAACATCACTCATCATCAGGGAAATGCAAATCAAAACCACAATGAGGTATGACCTCATACCTGAGAGAATGTTTAAAATCAAAAACACAAACAAGTGTTGGCAAAGATGTGGAGAAAAAGGAACCCTTGTGCACTGTTGGTGGGAATTCAGAGTTGTACAGTCACTGTGGAAAACAGTAGAGAGGTTCCTCAAAAAATTAAAAATAGGATTACCATGATCTACCAGTTCTACTACTGGGTATTTGCCCAAAGAATATGAAAACACTAATTCAAAAAGATATATACACCCTTATGTTTATTGCTCCATTATTTATAATAGCTAAAATATGGAAGTAACCCAACTGTCCATTGATAGATGAATGGATAAAAAAGATGTGATATGTGTACACACGCACGCGTGCACACACGCACGTGAATATTATTCAACCATAAAGAATGAAATCTTGTCATTTGCAACAACATGGATGGACCTAAAGGGTATAATGCTAAGTGAAATAAGTCAGAGAAAGACAAATACCATATGATTTCACTCATGTAGAAATTAAGAAATCAAAGAAAAATAGAGACAAGAAACAGGCTCTGAAATAAAGAACAAATTGATGGTTACCAGAGGGAGGGTGGGTGGGGGTTATGTGAAATAGGTGAAGAGGATTAAGATTCATTTATCAACGGGTACACTGAGCACAATATATACAATTGTTATATTAGTTTCAGGTGTACAATATAATGATATAATACTGTCAATTAATTTTGAGTAAAACACCTTTTGCAGTGTTGCCTTTGAATAGGAGTCTAGTTTTTTTAAAATACTATTTTTTGGTACTTGGTGCAGAAGAGAACTTTAAAGTTGTGATGTTGCTCTTTTTAGCTATACTCACTGTGGAACCATAGGTCAACCTTTTCTTTCGAATTAAATATTGTAATATTTTCTAGTATAAATAATTTTTATTACTGACTGGGGTTACCTAAACAGGATAATTTAGCTATTTCAACATTTGAGAACACTAAAATATTACCAGTTTATGAAACCACCTCGTATAATAGGTGTTTACTAACTTAATATTCTTTCTCTCTTCCTAATTCTGTATTTTTCATTTTTTTAATATCATCAGTATAGTTGATGTTTTTAAGTAGTTTCTTTAGTTGTCTGTGACTAATGTTGGATCACAATCTATTTACAGATGAAGATAGTGTCTTTCACTACTGCGAATCTCTGTGCCAAACACTGATGTTTGCCTCCTGGTTGGCCATTCCCCTTGTGTTATTATTACTGGTTTTGTTTACCCATTTTTCTTTCTGCTGACATTTTGGACAGCACTTCTTTGTGTGAAACAGCTGTATGCTTTTCAGGATATTGCACATCCCTAGCTTTAATTTACTAAATGCTAATAGTGGCTACCCCAGTTCCCATGACAACCAAAAATATCATCATACATTTGCAGAAAACTTCTGGAGTATTGATCCCATCTCTGTGTTGATTTTGGTAGTTTCTTTTTTTGTTCCCCTCCCCAAATTGTTAGTCTATATATGTGATATAATGTAATTTGGCTGAAAAATTTGAGTTGTTTGGGTACTTCTGAAAGAAAGTTTTTCTTACTGATAAAAATGAGCACATGCATATTTGCTATTCAGGTTTTTTTCAGTTTATCTTTGTAATAATGTACAAAGAAGGATATGTGCAGGTTTTGCAAATTTTATCATTGTTTTGTACGGAGGGTGTAAGCACCAAATATACTGGGATTAGGACAAACTTTTTTTTTTTTTTTTTTTTTTAAGTTTGTGAGAGAGAGAGAAAGGCAGAGAGAGAGGGAGAAAGAAATCGTGAACAGTCTTCCTGCTGACAGAGGGAGGGAGAAAGAAATCCGAGGCAGGCTCCGCACTGACAGCATAGAGCTTGACTTGGGGCTTGAACCTAGTAACCACTGAGATCATGACCTGAACCAAAAACCAAGAGTGGGATGCTTAATTGACTGAGCCACCCAGGTGTCCCAAGGACGAACTCTTTAAGTTCCTAAGTTAGTAATACCTTTGTTTTTTCAGCAAATTGGATTTAAGTTTTGTATCTTGTTGGTAAAAAATACAGCAATGCGGGTGCCTGTGTGGCTCAGTTAAGTTTCCAACTCTTGATCTCCCAGTTCGGGAGTTTGACCTCTGCATTGGACTTTGCGTTGACAGCTCAGAGATTCTCTCTGCTTGGAATTCTCTCTCTCTCTGTCACTCTGCCCCTCCCCTGATTACACACACTCTCTCTCTCTCTCTCTCTCTCTTCAAAATAAATAAATAAACGTTAACAATATACATAGGGTATGAACTTTGAATTCCTTTCTGTTGCTTCCCTCCAGCTTATTCTTTCTTCCCTCCAAAATAACTTTTAAACAAAATTCGTAATCTTTGACAATTTTGAAATTGCATATCAAAAAAAAGTTGCAAGTAAAAAACTAGCTTTTTTGGCACAACCATTGCGAATAAGTTCCCAACCCGATGTCTCATTACTCCTAGTACTTTAGGGTGTAATTCTTACGAACAAAGATGTTCTCCAATATAACTACAATTCAGCTTTCAAAAATAAGCAAATTAGCATCAATACATGACTACCATCCAATCCTCAGACCTCATTCACGTTTCAAAGTTGCTTCAAACATGTCTTTTATCTCAGAAGGATCCAGTCTTCTATTACATGTGTTACTTAGTTATGTCTTTTTAGTCTGTCTGGAACAGGTTCTTAGTTTCTGCTCGACTTTCATGACTTCGTTGCTTTTGAAGAAAATAGGCTAGTTATTTTGTAGAATATTTCTTTTGGGATTTGTTTGATGTTTATACATGTTAAGATTCAAGTTACACATCTTGAGCAGGAATATCATAAAAGTGATGCTATGCTGTTTTCATTGTATCCTGTTAGGTAGTCCATGATTTTGATTCATCTCAATTCTGATTGACTTAATGATAATGTATTTTCCCATTCTGTTGTTGAGAGATGTTTGGTTTTGGTTTCTTTCTTTTCGTTATTACTAATACTGCTGCTCTGAACATTCTAGGACATTTTTGGAAAACACATTTCTGTTGTTATATGCCTAGGATTGGAAATGTAGAGTATATTAGGGTATGTCTATGTTCCACGTTAGTGGGTTCTAACTTACTTTTATTTATTTTTTTTTTTTTAATGTTTATTTATTTTTGAGACAGAGAGAGACAGAGCATGAGTGGGGGAGGGGCAGAGAGAGAGGGAAACTCAGAATCTGAAGCAGGCTCCAGGCTCTGAGCTGTCAGCACAGAGCCCGACGCGGGGCTCGAACTCACAGACTGCGAGATCATGACCTGAGCCGAAGTCGGACACTCAACCGACTGAGCCACCCAGGCGCCCCTCTAACTTACTTTTAATGAATTTGTCCTTTATATGGTTATTGTAGTCCTATCCTTGTACCACCTTCTGCTTGCTCATGACACTCCAGCCACACTGGCCTTTTTTATTCTGCAAAAATGCCATGATTGTCTCCCGCCTAAAACCCTAAAACACATTTTCCTCTGTATTTGTTCCGCTGGCCCCATCATGTTAGATATAATATTGTTATTGTTTATTTCTTTGGTAATTGTCAACCTCCACTACAAAATAAGCTTTATTAAAAAAAAAAAGAAATTTCATCTATCTTGTTAAGTACCATGTCCCTAGTACCCAAAACAATATGTGAGTAAATAAAAAGTTATTAAAACCGTTAACTCAAAGAACTGGCCAGAGCTTCTAGAATTGTTATGTGAGGCAAAGAAATATATCTTTCCCTCATTCTTTTTTCCCTAACTGGTTATCAATTTTTTGCAACTCAGCCTCTAATTCAACCTTTATGCCTGCTCTGTAACTGGGTCGTAATATAACATTTCATATTTGCTCAGTTTTTAAAAATCTAAATCCTTTGATAATACTCCTTATAAAGATACAGTTAGGGAAGCCTGGGTTGCTCAGTCAATTAAGCGTCCAACTCTTGATTCGACTCAGGTCACGATCTTATGGTTGTGAGATCGAGCCCTGTGTCAGGCTCCGCACTAAGTGTGAAACCTGCTTAAGATTCTCTCTCTCCCCCTTCTCCCACTTGTGCTCTCTCTAAAATTAAAAAAATGGTGTTAATTTATTAATGTATACTGTTATTAAGCTTTGTATAATATCCAGCTTACAATTTTGTCCATTCAACAAGCATTCTTTAAACGTATGTCAGGTTTACTATATATAGTGCCTTGGTAGTAAGAGAGATGGGGAGTTGATGAGACAGGACTTTGACCCTCTAGAACCATCTTATGTTAGTAGAGGGAGCAAAAGTGTACAAGAAAGACTCCGTGACTAGGTTGAAAATGGGAATTGTCCTGAGAGTTGTGTCACTCGACTCTGGGAATTTTGAGGAAGGATAGAGTTGACATTGGCTTTAAGTGATTTGATATAAGGAGATGAACAGTTTGCAGACAGCAGTAAAGCTAAATGATTGATGTACTAGAATGCCTGGGCCATGTTTGGGAATTAGTTAGTGGTTTGTTTGCTTAGATTTAATGCCCGTGAAGAATAGTAGAAGATAAACTGTAGCAGTGTGTATCACTAGGCTAAGAAATTTAGTCTGTATGCTAGTGGTTTCCAGATATTTTTGATTATGCTCCCTGTTAAAATATCATACATCTTTAATGTACAGATGTGGATAGTAGAAAATGGTGGTTTAAAAAAAGAATTAGAAGAAAATAGGAATAGATACTTAATAATTTTTTTCCCCATCTCAGGTCATCTTGCATTATCCATTTTGGAAATCATTTTGATAAATTGCTGGTGTTACCATTGAAGATGTGTTTTAGCAGTAGGAATATAAGAGCTATTTGGGAGAGAAAATGATTTTGGTATTGGACGTGTTGAATTTCTTGGATTAATAGGACATTCTGGTAAATCTGGGTTGAAATTTAGAAGAGTGCTTGGAGACTAAGACATTGATTTGGGAGTCACCCACATGGTTGTGAAATTTTTTAACCCAAACTAGTGGATCCAGTTTCTAAGGAGTAAGGAATAAAGAAAGAAGAGGATCAAATACCAAACTATTTCAAGGTTGGGTGTGGGAATCAGGCTGGCCCAATGAGTTGGATACCACAAATGAACAAATCAGTCTTGACTTTTTTTGCCAATTATATTTTACTTTAGAAAATGAGACTTTTGGCATCATTCACAGAATAAGGTTCAGTAACAGTTTTTTGTTTCAGTGAAATATTCTAGATTTTTGATAGAAAGGTTTTACTTATTGAGAAAAATCAGTAAGGTATACAAAAGTGCTTTTTTAAAAAGTTGCAAAGTGCTATAGATTTTTTAAGTATTCATTTGAAGGAGTTAGTTCTTACGAAGAATAATATTTTAAGAGGTTTTGACCTTTCCTTTTATTTCTCCCAGTAGTGCTTTATTATAGTTTTTCATTTTGTATTTATGGAAATTATTGGTGGCAAGAATTTTAATGATTCACTTATTTCAAGTGTTGTTTGCTTTCTAGTTGCCAGGAAATGTTAGTGGTACATATACATCGATTTTTTAGAGCAGGAAAGGATTTTAGAGTTGTGTGGTAATAATTTGTGTGTTTTCTTGCCCTTGTTCTTGGTGACTAGATGGCAAACTCTAGGTTTATAGATAGCAGTGGACATGCTTGCTTGTCCTGTTATGTATAGTAGTGCTTTAGTGCAATGCTTTCTTATTAGGAGAGGCTCTTAGTAAATACCAGTAATGTCTCTTCATTTTGCCCATGAAAGTTTAGCCCCCAGAAGTTTGAATGGTTTACCAGAATTCACTCAGCTAATTAGGAAAGGACCCAGGTCTCCCAAAGCTCCGAAAGTCCAGTACCCTTCCTTTTTGCTACATTTTGTTGCCTCCTTGCCGGCCCAGTCAGATACCTCTGCCCCTCTGCTGCTTTCTCTGATTTGCTTTTGATTGTTTTCAATACATGTTTAAATGTAGAGTTCACAAGGGTAGAGATAGAGCCAGACTCCACTTCTCCATGTTAGGGATTGTGCAATATTCAGCTTAATTATCTCTGAAGCCTAGCACAGAGCCTTGCTCAGAGAAGGTGCCAGGATCTGATGAAGTACCTTGTGAGAGCTGCCTGTTTGTATTTTCTCTAGATTTGTTGAGGAAACTAAAGTTAAATGGAGGTTGCACTTTAGTGTACAGTTTACAAAGGAGTGAAATCTTCATAATGTGTGAAGTGTAACTATAATCTCAAAACACTTCTGAAGAACTACTGCAGTTGGCCGCAGTAGTTAAAATTGTTAACTCTTTTGACAGTTTTCCTCTGGAGTATGTAGGGTGTAAATTTTATATTTTGTTTAGAAACTCTCATGATGCAGCATAAACCAGGCTTAAACTCTAGCCACCTTGAGAATAGCGGCTTCATTCTTCATAGTTGGACTAACTGTCTAGAGTAATTCTTAGGTTAATATTTTGTGGTCACCTTTTGTCTGCTGTGCACACTATGCACCCCCCGCCCCCTAGTCACAGAAAAGATCCCTCTTACACTGTTTTATAAATACTCCTGTTCCTCAGGTCATTTATCATATTTAAGAATTATAGTTACCATTTTTAAGGCCATAGCCTAGATTGGTTAGAAAATGCTTAGTACATTATTTATGGTTTATTTACTTATTATTATTATTTACTAGCTGCATTGCTTTAACTGATATCTGAGTGCACTCCAATACAGATTTTTATCCCTATTAGTTATTTGTGATGAGAAAATATCAGCAGATTCAGTTGCTTGGAAATAGCTGAATATGAAATATGGTTTTTTTTTTTTGGAGGGGGTAGGTGCTTGTAAATTCAAACCTTTGACAGTTCTGCTCTCTTAGAGCAAAAATTTATTAAGTCACTACAAGGAAAGATTCATCACCTGTTTTCCAATTTTTTTTAATATAAAGTATTTGTTTTATTTATTTAAGTTTTTATTTTAATTCCAGTTAGCTGACATAAAACATACAGTGTTATATTAGTTTAGTTTCCAGTTTAAAAATTTTGCACAGGGGAGTTAGGAGTATGAAAAATGTTTGAGGATTGATTAGATGTTGAGAGTGTAATTTGTAACAGTGACTGGGCTTTGAAAAGTACTGATTAGACATTTTTGAATTTTAGTGGTTTTTTTTAATGTTTTATTTGATTTTTGAGAGAGAGAGCGTGAATAGGGGAGGTGCAGAGAGAGAGGACAGAGGATCCAAAGCTGGCTCTGTGCTGACAGCAGAGAGCTTGATGTGGGGCTCGAATTCATGAACCATGAGATCATGACCTGAGCCAGTCAGCTTTCGTAACTAGAGTTACAAAATTTTAGTAATATAGAAAGCATTGAAACTCTGGTTTAACGGCTGTTCTTTGTGAAACTGTGATTTTGTCCATATACAATTCAAGGTGCCCCTGAATTTTAGTTTTCTTAAAGGTTTGAGTCATCATTAATGAAAGAAAGAATGAGAATGGGAGGGAGGTGTATAGAAACATACACACACAAGACACAGGCTGTAACCAAAGTAAAATATTGTATTAATTAAACCAACTTTATCTGGTGGAAATAGGATTGGCTACATCATATATTAAATTACCCAGGTCTTCTCTTTCACCTATAATACTTAATATATGTGCAAGAGAAAGTAAATATTAAAAAGAATGACTTATTTATAATCAGGTTGGCTTTCTTTTATACCTAGATATCATTTAATTTTGTGATAGGTAATGTTTAGAAAAGGATTTTTAATCACATTCAGTACAGTAAGTTTTCTTGAGTGTTCTCCTTTGGCCAGCAAAAACACAAGGTATGGTTAAGCTTTAGGGTGCTCAGAACGTGTGAGAGGGAGCAGCACTGGGAGAGGGATGTAAATGGTCATCCTACACTGTGGTCAGTAAAAGCAAAAGTACAGAGGTTGCATAGAAAAGAGAGGGATGAATTAGTACGAAGATCCCAGAGAGAGTTTCAAAGAAAATGTCAGCTCTGATGTGGATTTTGCAGAGCTCTTTCTTAGATATGAACAATTCCTTGACCTCATCTTTTTGGGAGAGTAGAGGTAGGGGATGGTGAATGAGACCACTGTTATTTTTCTTCATTTTTAAGTTCTCTCTTTGTTTCTTTGTCCATACCCATGGCTGATAACAAACCCTGGCATTTCTCATCCTACCCACTTCATTCATGCAGATGAGTACTGTCCGTTTACAGTTTCTAATTCTGTACCTTCAAATTTCACTCCTTGTCTATTTAATTGCACACATATATTTGAGGAACTTGTCAAGGAGTACAGAATCCATCTTCTGATTTACATGCATTGTGAATCCTGTGCCTCAGAAATAAAAATCTTATTAAGGCTTTACATCTTTATCCAAGTGACACAGAACCCTGTGAACTCAGGCAGCATATATACTAAAATTGGGGTGGTGTGGAAAATGTTATCTGGAATGTTCTAGGAAAGCATTGTGTAGGTTCAGAACAAAAACAAAAACATCAAATGAAAATTGTCCTAGACAGGTTGATGCTAGAAATAATGGAGTGATAGAACTGAGAATAACTAAAGGCACAGGTTTGGTTTTCCCCTAAATTTTTAAGGAGGCATTAACAGTAGGAGTAAATGTTTTATGAACCTCTTGCTGTTTATATAAAATCCTTTTCATTTTTATCATTTTATACTTTTAGCGTACATTTTAAATCATGATCATTAGGTTAGTTTGTGTTTTTATACCTACATTTTTAATTAGAAACCTATCAGAGTTACGAAACTTCAGTAATATAGAAGCATTGAAACTCTGGTTTAACGGCTGTTCTTTGTGAAACTGTGATTTTGTCTATATACAAGATTATATTTGTTGAGTTGCAAAACAGGTGAACAGTGTCAATGAGCTTACTAAATTGAGCTATGAATGAGGTAATGATCTAGAAAATAGAGAACTGAAACTGTAAGAAGGTATAGAAGACAGATTTCTTTCTCATAAATTTGAAAACAGAAGAATGGCAAGCAAGATCGCTAACCAGAATGTTACCTTCTATAACCACTCCATTAAAAATCCACAGTTATCACATTGACTATTAAAGGCTGAAATAATGAAAAGAAGACCAAATAGTATTCAATCTTTGAGGAAAAAAAACCAAACTAATACAGCTTTGGATTTCGGCAGGACAGCTGTAATCCCAAAGAAAGAGAATAACAATTTGCATTTATAGTCTTTTCTTCCAAGTAGCTTAGAGCTTTGTAAGTACATTTTCATTAATCCTTCAGACTACTTTTGAGTTTTGTTTAAAATATTAAGAAGGAAATCATTTCTATTTCTTGAGGATGGCTGAAAAAAAGTCTGTACTGAAGGTCCTAGAAATTCTTTATCTTGATAGTTTCAGTGTTCTATGTGTTTCTACTTTCACTTAACATTTTGACTTAAAGAATTTATTCTTCAGCAATATTTATCAATTGCACACTACAGGTTGGGCCTAAGGCAGGGTACATGTGCGCACACGCACACACGCTTTGAAACTGTATTTTCCCCTTGTATGATGTGGTGCTGAATCATTTTTCTTAGGTCAAGAGTCTCTGAACTTTACTTACTTTAGTTGGAGAACTGGCTCGCCTGGGTTATGTGATTGTGGTAGTGGTGATGGAGGCAGGTTTCTAAGATTTTCAAGCACTTACTCTATGCCAGACACTGTTTAATTTGTTAAGTGCAGTGTGATTTAATCCTGTCAGTAACATTATGAGGTGGTTATTTATAGCATGGTTTTTGCAAATGAGGAGAGTGAGGCTTTAAAAGGTGGAATAACTTCTCCAGGACTCCAGTGCTGGTTAGTTTCTGAGCCAGAATTCCAGGCCAGTCCATCTGAATCCATAGTTTCTCTGCTCATAATCTTTAATGATATCTTTCTCTATGTGGCAAGAGAATCCTACATTAGTAGGATTCCTTTTTCCTTTTTTTTTTTTTTTTTGGATGAGTGTTGATCATAAATGTGTCAGTCAGCTCGTTACTACAGAGTAATGGCAGAATTGGGAATTTATCAGTTAGAAATATCTTAAATCAGTTAAATATCTTAAACTACTCACGTAGGAATTATTTTTTTTTTACTCACCTTGAGATGGGTGTTTACTCACTGTACTGCAGTGACTTAACTGTCAGGGTGTTTTTTTAAATCTTCTTAATACTTTTCCTCACGGTTACTGCCTTTCAGTTGCAGGATTCATAACTGCTTAGCTTTGGTTTTCTTGTCTTTGTTAGGAGGATCGGCTCCTTCTGCTCCTCTTCATCAGAGGAGCAAGAGGAGCAAATGTTTCCTCAGAATTGTTATCCCTTACTATTCTTCTCTAGCAATTCTGTTTATTTATCTGGCCCAAGCTGTGTTTCATGGCCTCTTTTGTTTGGGAGGGCAAATATTTTATTTCTTCAGCCACTTTAGTTAGAGGCAGGCAAGGGAGTAGGGGATTGATTGAATTAGCCAGCCTACATATTTGCCACAAGACTGATCAGCTCTGCTGAATTGAGATGAAACAAAATCATATTGGTATAATGGCAAAATGATCACCACAGTAGGTCTAGTTACTATATATAGTTACAAGTTTTTTCCCTCTTAGGATGAGAACTTTAAGCTCTACTCTCTTGGGGAAGGACCTCATAAATGTGTACCTGGTGGGCGTGAGCTGTATTTTACAGTGGGTGGTAGTACTAGGAGGTGGTACTGTTGCTGATGACTTACCGGAACATACCTTTAGGTTTGGGTAAATGGCTGGCGATCTTCAGCAAGTTGTGAAGAAAGGATAAGGTTTTAGAGGAGAAGGAACTTGGAATTTATTTTTGAGAGGTATTGCATTGAAAGAGAGAAACTAAAATCAAGAATGTGTTGAATTCTTATGTGGCTTGTGTGTATCTGGGGGTAACTAAAAAATACTAGCCAGTCTTTTTTTTTCTTACTGTTTTTAGCAGGTGTTTTTGAAATGAACATGTAGGTCTTATTCTTTTCATTAAAATCACTAACTCTAGATTGATTGGTCTCTTGAGTGATGTGGTGAAGGTAAGTCACACTGTCCATTTACTCCTGGGAATGGATTGGTGCTGATCGTTTCTGCTGTCGTGTCCCCGGTTAACAAGCATGGCTGTAGAAGGTGGGAAGGGAAGGCAGAAAAGCACCCTCTCTGCTCACCAGGGCAAAGGCAAAGTCTGTGGACAGTGGAGAATGTTGCCGCAAATGCAAGATTATGGTCATTCCCTCTGTTGGGTCTCAGTGTCTGGCAGGTGACAAGGTAGCCCTTACCTGTACAAGTTTCCCTTCACTTTAAAAAATAAGTTCCTTCCTTTATGATTCTTTTATGTTAGATTGTTCTGTTGAATGAGGTCTTTCATTGTTATTTTAGATTTTAGAACAGGCACTTTGTAGTCTTTGTTGTATGTCTGTGTGAGAGAGAAAGAGATAGAGGCGGGGAGGGTAGAGGGGAAGGAGAAGGAGAATGTATACATTTTTTATCGGCTTAATCTTGGGTGCAAAAAGTTAAGTCGATATTCCTCATTGTTCAAACCTTCTATCTCCAGTAAACTGAGATTCTGACTCCCATTTTCCCTACTTACCCTACAACCTATCCACTCCATGTCTTACATGCCTTCTCCTCATCTTTTTATTATCACTTACGTACTCCATGAACTTTGAACTTGATGTCTTACGTCTTTGCTCCTCTCATTTTTTTTCCTAATTTTTTTATTGTGATATAATACACATGACATAAAATGTACTGTCTTAACCATTTTTACGTGTACCATGTAGTGGCATTACAAGTGTACAGTGCATGCATACTGTTGTGCAGCCATCACCACGATCCATTTCTAGAACTCTCTTTATCTTGCAAAACTGAAACTGTATGCATTAAACAATAACTTCCCCTTACCCCTAATTCCCAGTCTCTGGCGGCCACCATTCTACTGCCTTTTGTTTTTTTCTCTACTTTCTCCCTATCCTTCGGCCTCTGGTAGCCACTATTCTACTCACTGTCACTTGAATTTCACTTAAGTTTTTTTTTATTTTTAAAAAAGGTTTCACATATAAGTAAGATTATTCAATATTTCCCTTTCTTTTCCTGGCTTATTCATTTAGCATAATGCCTCAGTAGTCATTCATGATGCTATAAATGGCAAGATTCACTTCTTTCTTTAAGGTGGAAAAATATTCCTCTGTGTGTGTGTCTGTGTGTGTGTGCGTGTATGTGTATATATAATTTTACAGGGAGTGCAGATGTATTTTCAAGATAGTGAGTTTATTTCCTTTTTTGATTTGAATATGGTTTTTTCTTGTTGTTTTTACCTCCACAAGTTATTTAAATTCCAATTAGTTAAGATACAGTGTAATATTGGTTTCAGGTATAGAATTTAATGATTTTTTACTTATATATGATACTGGGAGCTCATCACAAGTGTCCTCCTTAATGCCTATCACCTATTTAACCCCTCTGCCTGCCCACCTCCCGTCCAAGTAACCATCAGTTTGTTCTCTATAATTAAGAGTCTGTGTCTTGGTTTGCCTCTCTTTCCCTCCCCCCCACCATGTTCATCTGTTTTGTTTTTTAAATTCCACATATGAGTAAAATCATATGGTATTTGTCTTTCTGTGGCTGATTTATTTTGTTTAGCATAATACTCTCTAGCTCCATCCGTGCCATTGCAAATGGCAAGATTACAGTTTTGTTGGTGGAGTAATATTCCATATCTCCTTTATCCATTCATTAGTCGATGGACATTTAGGTTCTTTCCATAATTTGGCTATTGTCGACCATGCTCCTATAAACATTGGGGTGCGTATATTCCTTCGAATTAGTATTTTTGTATCCTTTGAATCAGTACCTAGTAGTGCAATTGCTGGATCATAAGACAGTTCTGTTTTTAGTTTTTTGAGGAACCTCCATACTGTTTTCCAGAGTGGCTCTACCAGTTTGCATTCCCACCAGTAGTGTAAGAGGGTGCCCATTCTGAATGTGTCTTTGAATAAACAGTAGACTACCAGTCATCTTTATAAGATTTTATAAGAAAACTTACTCTTTTCTCATAATGTGAGTTTAATATACTCTTTGGAAATGCACTTTTATTTTTTGGGCCCTCTTAACTCTTCAGTCCTATTTCTAGTTGTATGTTTCCTTCCTTTTTCTTGTATCTTATTGTTTTACTTTCTCTTAGTGATAAATAAAGCACGGCAAGGTGGAAAGTGAGGTGGGGAGGAATTTACTAAGTAAATAACACTTAGTCTTTAGTTGAGTCAAATGAAGTATTTATGTTAATATTATTTAAGGAAAATGTGAGAAATACGGGAAAAGTTGTTCAGCGTATTTAGTTTAAAGAATTACTGTAGGGCTTTGTATCTACCATATTTTGGGATTCTGTTGGATTAATTTGTTTATGTGTTTGCTCTGTATCACACTTTCCATACTTATCTTTATGTTCTTACTATTTTCTAGTTAGTATTTGGTGGATAGGTGGTACTTGGAAAATGTTTGTTGACCTGAATGTTGTCAATGTTTTCCTTAACTGTTTCTTAAATTTGCCTTGAAATAAATATTAATATATATATTAGCTATTAATGAATTATGTATTAAAATGTAATTAATTATGTAACAGTTTATCTCATAAATATATTGTTAATATTTCCTAAAAGAAATATCAATGGCACCTCGCCGCCTTGGTTGGTAGAGCATACAACTCTTGATCTTGAGGTTGTGAATTTGAGCTCAAGTTGGGTGTAGAGATTACTTAGAATCTTAAAAAAAGAAATATCGATATAGTAAGACCTGCTCTGGCAGGGGGAGAGTTATATGTGTGACACAGTACAGTACGCTACTCAGTTAAGTTGGTATATAAGATGTAACTTTGCAGACAGAATTGTATAATAAATTCTATGAGAGAATAAATTAAAGGTATGGAGTCAGTTGAGAAGTAGGTTTTATTGCACATTGTAAAGGTATAAAGGAAGAAGGAAGTCATAGTTTATAATCTACAATATATTTTAAGTTATTGAATCTGTAATTGATGTTTGAACGTATTGCAGTTTCATCAGTGGGAAAATTGTCCCGGATTCTGATTTGCATGGAAGTGAATGTCCAGTGAGGAAAACACCATGTACTGACCTTGCAACTGTGAAAACCCATGTGGGTTCTTCTTTGTGTCCAGTGGTGAACCACAGTTGTGTTACTTACTGCTTGGTCACAACTTTTCTTTTCTATTGTGATTTTGTGGCCAAGTATAATTTACGATTCTCCAATTCAAGTTGTAATTCCTGAAGTACATAATGCATGAGTGCTTTTTAAAACAAAAAGACCTATGAATTGTGCTTGTTATTGGACTAGCGAACAATTTGACATTTATTTTGCCTCCAGTAAGTTCTAAGCTTCTGAGAATGCGATATATTTGAACTCATCACTTTATTGAGAAAGAAAAAATCATTATTAAATAGAATATTTTAAGTGTCTTTTAAAAAAATATTATGGGACTTTTAAGGTTTCATACTATAGTGTCAAGATAATTCAGCTACACTCTTGATTTGTTGTTTATTATGTTATTGGAATCCTTCAGCACATTTTAGATTTAATTCATAATTCAGTGTTGGACATTAATTATGGTTCAGTGTGTAAACACACATACATTTACATATACTCTCCAATTAAACTTTTTAAACTTTTTCACTCCTGACTCTGCTATTATTGTCATAATATTATGGTAAAAAAGATTAACAACTTCTGGGAAAATTCAACCAAGCAGGTAGTAATAGGTAGTTTACTTTAAAGTACCTTAGATCTATTGGACAGAACACCTTTAGTTAAGATATAATAATGTCTGTTGGGGCATCTGGATGGCTCAGTAGGTTAAGTGTCTGACTTTGGTTCAGGTCATGATCTCACAGTTTGTGGGTTTGAGCCCTGCATCAGACTCTGTGCTGACAGCTCAGAGTCTGGAGCCTGCTTTAGATACTGTCTCCTTTGCTCTCTGTCCCTCCGCCACTCACACACTGTCTCTCTCCCTCTCTCTCAAAAAAGTGAAATAAAACATTAAAAGAAATATGTCTATTATATAAATATGTAATTCTTTACTAAAGAAACATCCAAATGTTGGTTATATTTTACTTTTGGTAGAGAAGACTTAATTCAAGAATTAGGAGAAAGTAGGGGAGCCTGAGTGACCCAGTGTTAAGCATCTGACTCTTAGTTTAGGCTCAGGTCCTGATCTCATGGTTAGTGGGTTTGAGCCCCACGTCAGGCTCTATGCTGCCAGTATGGAGCCTATTTGGGATTCTCTCTCTGTCCTTCTATCTGCCTCTCACTTGCTCTCTTTCTCTTTCTGTCAAAATGAGTAAAAGAACTTAAAATTAGGAGAAAATCGAGTGTCATAGTTTAAATTATATACCCTTTTTGCTTCTACTGTAAGCTTTGTTAATAGGAAAGTGTTTTGTCCTTTATATGTATTGCAGGCTATTTTCTCTTTCTGGGTCATCCTCTGGAAATTGTTAAAACTCCTGTTCCCAAGTGTGTGTGTCCCTAAGGGAACAATGTCAGTTATCTTCTTTGCTCTTATTAGTCTGTTTGCTTTAACTGTGCTTAGTATTTCTCTTTAAGGCCATCCTTGGCATCTGAGGCATTGAAACTGACATTTTGTTAAGAAATGTCTCACAATGGGGCCTCCTTTTCAGCAGCTGGGCCCCAATTCACTTAAGAATCCCTCACTCCTGGTTTCACAATCTTGTTCTTTAAGGATCAGATCTACTTTTCCCATGACTATGAAACAGAATAGAAGCTGTTTGAAATAAGAGTATAGGTTTTTTGACTTGTTGAAGATTTGTAGTGTACTATAGTGAAGACTAGAATTAATATGACCACATTATACCTTAGGTTAGTAATATATGCAGGTTGTTTTTTTAAATGTTTATGACCTCTATTTTTTTCTTTTTAGTAATTGTTTCTCGTTTTCTTACTATGATTGGGACTGCTTTTTGATAGTATTAAGTTTGCATTTGAAACCAGCTTTATTGAGGTATAAATTATATACATGAAATTTAAATGTACAGTTGGATGACATATTTATACGGTTGTGTAATCATCAACACAATCAAGATATGTAGCTTTTTCACCAGTCCCCCTCCCCCGCCTGCCTAAATTTCCTGTTCCCTTTAGCAGTGAATCCTTTCTTCCACCACTGGCCCTGGGCAAATAATCACCTATTTTCTATAATGATAATTTTGTCTGCTTAGAATTTCATATAAATTGAATCATATAGAATGTATTTTTCTGTGCTTGACTTTTGTTTGATATTCATTGTTTTTTTAATATTCATCTGTGTCATTTCATGTGTTAGCAATTTATTTTTTTATTGTCATGTAGTCCATTGTACAAATGCACCACAATTTGTTTATCTCATCCTCACTGGATAGACCTTTAGGTTGTTTCTAGTTTTTGGATATTATGTATAAAACTGCTGTGAACATTTGGATAAATACCTATGGGTAGTATTGCTGGGATGGATGGTAAGTAAGTTTAAGGTGTGTTCAATTTTATGAGAAACTTGTAAACTATTTCCAAAGTGCCTAGACTCTTGCATTCCTACCAGTAGAGTATGAGTTCCAGTTACATTACAACCTTACCAAAGGTTGGTATTGTGTAAGAGTTGTAAATTTCAAACATTGTGGGTGCTGAGGATATCTCACTGTTCGTTTAATTTATCTAATGATGAATGATGTTGAATATATTTTCAGTCCTTATTTGTGATTCATGTATCTCTTCTTTGTCCACTATATATATATATATGTGTGTGTGTGTGTGTGTGTGTATATATATGTATATATATATTATTATTTATTTTTTTTTTTTGGAGAGAGAGACAGAGCATGATTGGGGGAAGGGCAGAGAGGGAGAGAGGGAGACAGAATCCAAAGAAGGCTCCAGGCTCTGAGCTGTCAGTACAGAGCCCGTTGCGGGGCTCAAACTCATGAACTGTGAGATAACGACCTGAGATGAACTTGGACAGTTAACCAAGTGAGCCACTTAAGCACTCCTTATTTTTAATTTTTTTAATGTTTGTTTATTTTTGAGAGAGAGCACAAACAAGGGAGAGGCAGAGAGAGAGGGAGACACAGAATCTTAAGGCTCTTAGCTGTCAGTATGGAACCCGACGTGGTGCTCAAACTCATGAACTGTGAGATCATGACCTGAGCAGAAGTCAGATGCTCAACTGACTGAGCCACCCAGGCATCCTGTTTTCCCATTTTAGAAATTGGATTGTTTGTTTTGTTTTTGGGTTTTTATGAGTTCTTTATATATTCTGTAGTTGTTATGTGTGTATGTGTGTATATATACAATTCTATGTGTATAGAATTATGTGTGTATACATAATTATATGTATATATACATACACATCTATATACAAATATATGCACATATATGTGTGTTTGTGTGTTCTGCAAATATTTTATCCCTGTCTGGACTTACCTTTTTATTGCTTTAACAGTATCTCCTGAAGAGCAAGTTACAAGTTTTGATAAAGTCCATTTTTTCAGTTTTTTTCTTTTATGGTTCATTTTCCTTCTAAGAATTATTTGCCTAACCCAAGGACAACAGAATGTCTCCTATATTTTATGACTTTTATAGTTTTAGCTTTTATTTAGCTGTTTGATCCATTTTGAGTTAATTTTGAAGTATGGTATAAGGTAAAGGTCATTCACCTTTTTCCATATTGATGTACAGTTGTTTCAACAGCACTCTTAATCTTTTTAGATTAAATTACCTAACTGGTTAGATGACCTTGACACCTTGTTGAAAATCATTTGATCATGTAAGCATGAATATATTTCTGTTTATCCTATTCCATTGGTGCATATGTATGTCTTTATAACAATACCACCCTGTCTCGATTACCATAGCTTTATAATGGTTTGAAATCAGGTGGTACATTTCAACTTTGGTCTTTTTTCAAAATTAATCAATGATGAAGGAAGCAAGAATATACAGTGGGGAAAAGTTAGTTTTTTCAATAAATTGTGTCGGGAAAACTGGACAGCTACATGCAAAAGAATGAAACTGGATCACTTTCTAGCACCATACACAAAGATAATATCAAAATGGATTAAAGACCCAAACATGAGACTTTGGAATGACAAAAATCCTAGAAGAGAACACAGGCAGTA
The DNA here is from genome assembly GCA_030068075.1 of Paguma larvata. Lineage (NCBI taxonomy): Eukaryota > Metazoa > Chordata > Mammalia > Carnivora > Viverridae > Paguma > Paguma larvata. Next base: position 54,805,886 of record CM057829.1, read on the forward strand.
ATTTCTCTAACATCAGTCATAGCAAACATTTTGCTAGGTATGTCTTCTGATCAAGGGAAACAAAAGCACGAATAAACTATTGGGACTATACCAAAATAAAAAGCTTTCACATAGCAAAGGAAAGGCAAACTTACTGAATGGAAGGAAATACTTGCAAATGATATATCCAATAAGGGATTAATATCCAAAAAATTTAATACACAACTCAACAGCATAAAACAATCTGATTAAAAAATGGGCAGAGGACCTGAACAGGCATGTTTTCCTATGAAGACGTGCAGATGGCCAAGAGACACATGAAAAGCTGCTCAACATGACTCATCAGGAAAATGCAAATCAAAAATCACAATATTACCTCACACCTATCAAAATGGCTAGTAACCAAAAGACAAGAAATAAGTGTTGGTGAAGATGTAGAGAAAAGGAAACCCTCATGCATTGTTGGTAGGAATGTAAATCAGTTCAGTCACTATGGGAAACAGTATGGAGGTTCCTCAAAAAAATAAATAGAAATACTATATGATCCAGCAATTCCACTATTGGTTATTTATTCAGAGAAAACAGAACCACTAATTTGAAAAGATAGATACACTCCTGTGTTCATTACAGCATTACTTACAGAAGCCAAATTAAGGAAGTAACCGAAGTGTCCATCGTTCGGTGAAGATATATGTACACGTTTACAGTGGAATATTTATTCAGTTTTAAGAAAGATTGAGATCTTGTCATTTGGAACTATGTGGTTGGACCTAGAGGGTATTATCGTAAGTGAAATAAATCAAAGCACAAATACCATATAATTTCATTTCTATATGCAATCTAAAAAGCAAACTAGATTCTTTTTTTTTTCAAGTTTATTTATTTATTTGAAAGAGAGAGTGAGTGTGAGTGAGGAAGAGGCAGAGAGAGAATTCCAAGCAGGCTCCACACTGCCAGCACAGAGCCTGATGTGGGGCTTGAACCCATGAGCCATGAGATCATGACCTGAGCCGAAACCAAGAGGTAGATGCTTAACTGACTGAGCCACCCAGGCGGCCCTAAACAAACTAGATTCTTAAATACGGAGAACAAACTGGAGAGGGAAAGGAGAGTGAGTGATATAAAGGGATCAAGAGGTAGAAACTTCCCGTTAAAAATAAGTCACAGAGATGAGAAGCACATCATAGGGAATATAGTCAGTATCATTGTAGTAATGTTGTATGGTGACCGATGGTGACTATATTTACTATGGTGAGAAAAAAAATTGTCTTGGCTCATCTAGGGTTTTGATTTTTCCGTATACATTTTAGAATTGGCATGTCGATCTTTACAAAGAAGTCTACCAGAATTTTGATTGGGATTGTATTATATCTGTAGATCGATTTGGAGAGAATTGATATCTTAATGGTAGTGAGTCTTTTAATCCACAAATGTGTAATATATATAATTAGCTAAAGTCTTTTAAAATTTCTCTCAACAGTATTTTATAGTTTTTAGTGTAGAGGTTTTTACCTAAATTATTTCTAAGTATTTTGTTTTTGATGTTTTAATAAATAGCATTATAATTTTTCATCTTCGTTTTTTGTTAGTATAAAAATAGAATTGATTTTTGTTAGTATATATTTTATTTTATTTAATACATTTTTTTAATGTTTATTTTTGAGAGAGAGTGCATGAGTGGGAGAAGGGCAAAGAGGGAGGGAGACACAGAATCTGAAGCAGGCTACAGGCTTTGAGCTGTCAGCACACAGCCCAACGTGGGGCTTGAATCCATGAAACATGAGATCATGACTTGAGCTGGAGTTGGACACTGAACTGACTGAGCCACCCAGGCACCCCCAGAATTGATTTTTAAATATTTACTTTGCATCTTATAATTTTGCTAAACTCACCCATTAATTTTAGTAGCTTCTTGGTAGGTTCTTTAATATTTTCTATATGGACACCAATATAGTTTGTGAATAATGACAGTTTTATTTCTTTGCTTCCAATTTATATGCCTTATATTTATTTTTCTTGCCTATTACACTGGTTAGGACTTTTGGTACAATATTAAATACAAATGGTGAGAGTGGGCATCCTTATCTTGTTCCTGATTTTAGGGGGAACACATTCAGTCTATGAGATTAGCTGTACGTTTTTCATAGATGTCCTTTTATCATGTTAAGAAGGCTTACTTCTCTTCCCACTTTGCCAATTTTGGGGGATAGGGATGGTTCTGAATGGTTGTCGAACATTGTCTCTTAATGCGAACATTTATTCATTTATTGAGATGATCATGTGGTTTTAAAATACGTTTAGTCTTTTAATGTGGTTGATTACTTTTAAAATATTAAATCAGTCTTGCATTCCTAGAATAAACTTACTGTGTCAAGGTGTCTTTTTTATCTATTGCTGAATTTTGCATCATTGCTCCTAAGAGATACAGGTCTAGGTGTTTTTTGTTTGTTTGTTTTTTAAATATCTGTCTGATTTTGGTATCAGGTTAGTGTTGACCTTATAAAATGAGTGGGGAAATGTTTCCTTCTGTGCAGTTTGTATAGCAAGTATGGTATAAAATATACAGTTTAATTATTTTATATGTGGAATTATGTAAATTGTCTTCAACTTTTTCTCTCTTCCTTTCCCTTAAAATAGACCTTAACTAAGTTTGTGTTATAAGCTGGCTTAATACTTTATAATTAAAAATTAATATTTTAATAAGTTTTTTAAGAGCATAGAGTAAAAGCTCTGTGATTTAAAAAATAAGTATGCTGATAATCTTAGGACAGTAGGCCTTTTCATAGAAAATTTGGAAAAATTTGGGAAATATCAGAATGAATGACAAGAAAAGATTTATATAGTTACATTCTAGATAATATGGATTTAACATTTAGAATCCATTGTCTTAACATTATTTCATAAGCATTTTCTAAAAATATTGTTTATTAATGCCATTTTTAATGACTAGATTATCACGTGAACTTAAAATAATTCTCTTGATAATTGGAATTTTATCCTGTTTCTAGTATTTTATGTAGTTTTAATTTTTGATGTTAGCCTTTATCTTGTATCCTTTTTATTTTTTTCTTATATCTTTTTAAAGATAGACTTAGAAAATAAACTATTGGGTCAAAAAATCTTTTTAAAGCTCTTGTACATGTTGTGGAACTGTTTTTCTATATATTCAGTTTGTTCTTCCCCAAGAGATGTACAAGGATGTCTGGTTTCACTCTTCAGTGATACGGGATTTTATAATTAGAAGTCTTAACTAATATGATAGGTAAAAGTAGTATCTTTTTAAAAAATTTTTAATTTTTTTTTGAGAGAGAGAGAGAGAGAGCATGAGCACAAATTGGGGAGAGACATAGAGAGAGGGAGACAGAAAAATCCCAAGGATGCTCCATGCTGTCAGTGGAGAGCCTAACATGAGGCTCCATCTCACAAACCATGAGATCATGACCTGAGTTGGATGCCTAACTAACTGAGCCACCCAGGTGCTCCTAAATATCTTAAATTGTGCTTACTTCTATTTCTTTAATTACTTGGGAAATATTTAAAAAAATTTCTTGAAGACTTTTAGACTAGTCATTCAGAAGAGTTATGCAACACAAGAATGAAGGGGATATAAATATATGGGAAGTAAGTTCTTGAAGTAAAAGAAACACATAAAAAACAAATGCATAAGGTTCCAGACTTTGTTTAATACAAAGAAAGGAAAAGAGAATTTAGCTTTTATTAAATGACCTTACTAGTTTACTGGGAAATGGGTAGAATATGACATAAGATCCATGAATCTCCTATTTCTTCATATTTCTTCATATTATACCAACACTTCATAAACTTAAAGAATCTCTGTATTTATAAAGTTGACTTTTATGGCTTGTGTCATTAATGAAAGTTTTTGCAGAATAGTTACCTGTTATCTAAAAATAGGTGTCAAAAGCACAGAGAAGGCAACCACATTCAGCCTTAGAACTATGCTATTGATCCACTCAAAGGTAGTAATTTGAAAAAAAAGTGAAAGAAAATAACAGTGAAACTCAAACTGTGTGAAATACGGGCAGGAAATTTGTTTTTTATGGTAAATTTGATAGACAATACAATTTAAGAACATGGATGACTAACGAAAACTTGGAGAAGAAAGAAAAATGAAGAGGAATAAGTTTGAATTAAAGTATGCTTAGATGGATAAAAGAAAACAGGGACTTTTAAATAAAAATCTGTGTATCTTTTTCATAGTAGGTAAGTTAGGTTATAACTTGTTTCAAACAAACATCTGGGGCAACTTGAAGTGGTAAAAAAAAAAAAAATTGTCCTAGTGAACAAATCATAACTCTTGAGTGTCAACGTGGATGCTGTGGTTGGGCTTCGTATTTAGTTATAAGCTTCTTGGAATAAAGGCAAAAAGGAAACCAATCATTTACATAAAAAGGGAGGGGCTTTTTATGTAACTTAAGTACTGTGCTGGCCGGTTAAATAAAATAAAAATTTTTACTGGAGCATATATGTTTTAATAGAAAAAACAATAAATTATCAAAATGGTGAAGTCTTAGTAGATTTCAGACTCTGGTTAAACACTATAGTAGACATATTTGATTTGAACTTTTCTGTATATAACTTGATATATAGGTATTTATTCCATCTCTCTAGTGCTCATTGAGAAGCTCCTATACACTGAGCATTGTTCCCAAGGCTTTGAAAGGAAACAGATACACTCCATGTAGTCCCTGTATCATAGACAGGAAGGCAAATGAACAACAGGAAACATTTTAGAACATAATTAAATATAAGCTAAAAGGTACCAGCCATTGATATATTGCTTGGACTATGCAAATTACTTGATTTGGATCTAGAAATATTTGATTTGTGGGAAATAAGTTGAGGATAGGAAGAAGTTCTTTTGGAGATGGTGAAGTGCAGCTTGACTTCATCCTTCTGAACTCAGTTCAGAGCCCACATAACATTGAAGTGGAGAAGAGATCTCTTTTCAGATTTTCTGCCAAGGATGATCACAAATGATACCCATTTGAAGGACATGAATTTTTATGACAGTTGAAAAACAGATTGAAAAGAATATGGGGCTGGCTCAGTCAGTAGAGCATCCAACTCTTGATCTCAGGGTCATGAATTCAAGCCCCACATTGGGCATGGAGCCTACTTAAAAACAAAAAGAAAAAGAAAAGAATAGATGGTTCTTTTTAATCTTTGAATTCTCAGTGCTTACCACAGTACTTTGCATATTATAAAGGTTTATTTTATTTTTCTTTATGTTTATTTTGAGAGAGAGCAATTGCAAGTGGAGAAGGGCAGAGAGAGGTAGAGAAAGAGAGAAAGAGAATGAATCCCAAGTAGGCTCTGTGCTGTCAGCTCGGAGCCTGATGTGGGGCTCGATCTCACAACCCTGAGATCATGACCTGAGCCGAAACCAAGAGTTGGATGCTTAACTGACTGAGCTGCTTGAGCGCCCTTATAACGGTTTAATAAATGTTTATTGAATAACTGAAAGGAAAAATGAAGAGACGTGCTCTGTAACGACTTGTAAGAGAAAATATTAATCAAGTAAAATTAGAAACTTTTTAAAGAGTTTTAAAGAAAGGATTGGGTAATGAGAGCTGTTGATTTTTCTAATTACAGTTATGGGGCAACTTGTCATTTTTGTTAGCATCTAGTTTATTTTCAGTTCTTAAATGAAATAGTACTACTTTATAGGAAGTTGTATGTATGGTATGTACTTACAAAATAATCCCATATATGAAATCATTTGTCGCTCAGCTGGTAAAGAAATGACAGATTTTAGTAGCTGAATGTAGTAGATTAGGAAAAATTGGTTTTTAATTATCTTTAATTCTTCGATTGCTAGACCGTTTATATTTTATGTTTCTGGCACCTAGTTTAGTATTTAACACACTATATGGAATGTGTGAACAAATGCTTCTTAAGTGCTTTTTCTGCATATGAAATGTGGACTAGAAGTGGTTTAAGACAGGGTTGTTGATATGAGTAGTTTATGTACTCTTTTAGTTGACACGAATAAATAAACATAACAATATAGCAAAATAAAAACATCATTCAACATCTTGCCAATTTGGAAAAGGAAAAGGGTCTCTAATTTGTTAAAGACTGTGAAAGCAGCATGGATTAATCTTTAAAATGAAGATAGAAATTCATTAATTTATTCAACCACTTTTTACTGGCTAAAGAAAGGAGCTATGTCTTCTTTTTCAAGTATGTGTCCAGCCATCTAGATCTTGCTAATCTCTTAGAGCACAAAGATTGTAAATCATTATTTTAACAGGAATTTAGCCTCATTGCAAGTATGTGAGTACTTATGGCCAGAAGGTTTCTACAGTGCAGCTCTGAGGAAAATTTTAGTGTAAAATAAGTGCAAAAAAAATGCCTCACCATAGAGGAGAGTAGGAAGTATTTACAAATAAGAAGTCTTAAAAATTGCCGTATACAAATGCCATGAGATTGGAGAAATGAGTTAGGCAGAAGACTACATTTACATTATAAACAAAATGTAGAGGAAATTTTAGGGAGGAAACTCAAGTAGGGAAGGTACCTATTTGTTGAAAGGGATTTTTAGAAAAGTTTAAGCCTAAATTAAAAATGATAACATGAATTTAGAGTGTGGCTAAGGACTGAACTTTAAAGTAGTAATGGGATAAGGTTGTGTTGCTTTACTGTTCATTATATTCTTATTTATTAAATATTGCCTGGTTGCTCCCAACTCCATAGTCTGCAAAGAGGAACTTAGGAAGTGTTTTTCATATTTTACTTTTGCCCAGTCAGAAAAGAGAGGAGTTATTTGCTTGTCGAATGGGATTTTCTTTCATATCTCTACCCATACTCATGTGTGAAAGTGATGAGGGTGATGGCATAGTTACAGATTTCTTGATTTCTAGGAATGTACTTTAGGACATTGAGATTCAGTTATTTTGGAGTACATTTTCTCTGGTGCTTTCTGTATTTATACACAGTTTACTTTTCTGAGATGTTCAGCTTTCTAAAGAATTAAATGCTTGATATGAATTTTATATGTACGTGTAATAGTAGAGATGGTGCAAAGGGAACTTTGGCATAGCAGTATTTGTTAGGACACTGTTGCAGTATTTAGATAAGAAGTTATGACAACCTGGAGTGAAATGGTGACTCTGGGGATAGAAGGAGAGGGGCGAATATGAGATGTGCACTGGGATCTTGGTGGCGAGTTCATGGCTAAAAGCTGACCCAAGAGGATGGTTTATTTTGAGCGAAAGAGAGTGCGCACATTCGCGAGCAGGGTGGGGCAGAGAGAGAGGGAGAGAGGGAATCCCAAACTGGCTCGTGCTGTGAACATAGAGCCTCATCCTGGGCTTGATCTCACAAACCTTGAGATCATGACCTGAGCTGAAATCAAGAATTGGATGCTAAACCAACTGACTCACCCAGGCTCCCTGGAATTGTATTTCTAACATCCAGAAAAGGGATTAGAGGTAGAAGTGAGTTCCTCAGCTCATAGTTATTTCAAGGCTTTGTTGAAATTTGATGAGAATGCTAAGGTAGCACAGGGAATCATGAGGGAGGAAAGTTGAGGACAAACCTTGGGGACAGTTCCTAATTATAGGGAAGATAGTGGAAGGAGAGAGTGGAGATGCCTGAAAAAGTGTGTTCTGAAGGATGGAAGAGAGCTGAGGGGTATGCTATTTGAGAAGCTCAAAGAAGGCAAAGTTCCAAGAAGCAGATAGGCAGGAGTATCAAATCATACAGAGGAGACAGAAGCCTGAGAAGAGGCCATTTAACTTTGAAGAAAGTCATGGAAAATAGAACTAAACATTATAGGAGCAGAGTGAAGGGCTGAGGTTATATTTGGAACAAAAGAGGTTAAGTGGAGATTCTGGTCAGATTTGTTAGATTTGAATCTAAATCATAAATTCTGAAACCAGAAAACAACCCATACCTTTTTTTTTTTTTTAACAGATTTTTATCAGGCTAGTTGTTTAGTTTGTCTTTTTGAGTACCTACCCTAATGTATCAAACTCTGTTTTAATGAGGCAGCAACTCTAGTGTGGAAAATTTGGGGAAATATTTTGCTTTACAGTTGTAGTGTTCATTAAGCATTATTACGTAAGCTGTAAACAAATGTTAGAGAATTTAAATGTTTGTGACATCTGTTTTTATGTGAATGTAAGAAGTTTTTTCTTGTATTACAATGATCATTGTTAACAGTTTGACCTTGCTTTACATTTTTGCCAGACTGCAAAGTGATAGCTACTGCATTCTTTTATTCCAGCTTTTTCCCCTGTCGTCATAAACAGTGACTTCATTATTATTGAAGGAGAAGCTTCACTACTGTTGTTGGTTAGAGCTCTGCCACACAAGATTTTAATTTTTTTTTGTATTTGGAAGTGCTGTCTTTTCACATTTTTCTATATTGTAAAGAGCAGTCCCTTTATGTTTGATATTCAGGTAGAATTATCTGCTCAAAATGAAAGTCTATGCTTCTTGAATTCTGACTTCAAAATAATTATCTAGAATAGATAGAAGATAACTAGAGTACGATGAAAGATGCACAGATGCCATTCTTAATTTGCAAAGGCTGGATCTTGTACCAGTTTTAAAAATGTATCTTGCGTTGTAATTTGAGCTATGGTATTTCATCAAGTATAAAGTTTAAATTCTAGAATCCTATTCTTTAACCTTAATTTATGTAGTCAAACAGAAAACATAAAATTCAAAACATTTCTTAAAGTTAAGATTTAAATTTATATCTTTTTGTCATTATTTTTATTTTTTATTTATTACTAGTCTGTGAACAGAGGAGAGGGGCAGATGAAGAGAGAGAATCTTAAGCTGGTTCCATGTTCAGCACAGAAACTGCTGGTGGGGCTCTATCCCAGGACCCTGGGGTCATGACCTGAGCTGTAGGGACGCTTAACCAACTGAGCCAGCCATGCGCCCCTCTTCTGTCATTATTTTTGTGCAAAGTGTTTTAAAATTAATTTCACTTCACTTTCAATTTATGAAAGATGATATGGATATTATTACATATCAGAATTTTAAGGGTATTTCAGTGGTCCTATAGTTCAGAATCTGTAAATTATTACTTCGTGCACGTGAAAGCTTGAAGTGTCTTTAGATATTAGGTTTTATGACCTAATCCCAAACAGCATACACAGTAAATTTAATCTCATTTAATCCTAATGGTAGAGAGTTACTTCTGTCCCCATTCCTAAAATGAAGAAAATGAGGTTCAGTGAAGTTGACTTCTGCCTGGTCGAGGTCTGTTGAAGAATGGTTATTTACTAGATACTTTGAATTCCTTACTTGATATTTATTTAATATTAATCAGCTGTTTTTTTCCCCCTAATGTTTTATTTATTTTTGAGAGACGGAGAGACAAAGCATGAGCAGGGGAGGGGCGGGAGGGGTACAGAGAGAGGGAGACACAGAATCTGAAGCAGGCTCCAGGCTCCAAGTGTCAACACAGAGCCTGATGTGGGGCTCAAACTCACAGACTGTGAGATCATGACCTGAGCCGAAGCTGGACACTTAATCAACTGAGCCACCCAGGCGCCCCAATCAGCTGTTTTAATGGAGTAGTTCAGGTAGCCTATAAATTAAATCTTTTTTCTTTTTTTTTCTATTTCTTTCTTTCTTTCTTTCTTTTTTTTTTTTTTTGCCAATGGCTTTGTTGATTATGTTGACTACTGAAATTTAGAATTTACCTAGAGACCGAATTGCTGTGCAAAAACTCATGTTTTGACTTCTTTGAACTCATGTCAGGATTTCAATGGCAGTGATACCGTTTACATTTTTTTCTTTTTCTTTTTTTTTAATGTTTATTTTTGAGAGAGAGGAGGAGAGAGAGAACGAGTGAGCATGAGTCAGGGAGGGGCAAAGAGAGAGGGAGAGGGAGACATAGAATATGAAGCAGGCTCCAGGCTCTGAGCTGTCAGCACAGAGCCTGACGCGGGGCTCAAACTCATTGACTGTGAGATCGTGACCTGAGCCGAAGTTGAATACTCTACCAATGAGCCACCCAGGCACCCCAACATTTTTTTTTGATAGAATTTATTTCCCTTTGGTGTATCAGTAGTATACAAATAACTGTTTTACACTAAACAGGTTTTCTTACTAGATGTAGCAGAACTCTTTTTACGCTGTGACCTTTCAGAATCAATTGTCAAGCATGTCAGATGCTGAGAACTAAGAAGGGTTGGAAAAACATAGTACTGTGCAGGTGAATCTTTGGGGTGTTCCATTTACTTGAAAATTTTAAACAATGAGCTAAAAGACCCTGTTGAAGCATGAATGTTTCAAAATGATGATTAATGAGAAGCTTGTCACTTAGAATTCACTTCAGGTACTGTGTTTCCAGTGTTAGCCCAGAGTGATTCCTTGTAGCACAAATGGATGATTTTTATAATATGCACACACAAGGTTAGCAAAGTAAGCTAATAATTCAGCAGCACAATAAAAGCCTGGTGTCATATGCCTTTTTTCATTTTGAGGTTGACTTGTTAGCCTATTAGAAAGCTTGTTTTCCTTTATTCATTAGTATTACGCCATGGTATTTTTCTGACAGTTTATGGTCCTTTTTTTTTTGTTTTTGTTTTTGTTTTTTTTTGGTTGGAGAAGGTCTAGTTTTTAGGAACATATTTTATATGCTTCTATGTACTTCCACATAGTTTAGTTTTCTGTTATTATTCAAATAACCATGTATCTAAATTTTATTTTTGGGCCAGTGAGCTGAGAAGTCAACAATATATAAAATTAATCAGGTTCAGTCATCAAGGAGGCCCCAGTGCAAAATATGAGAGAACACGAACTTTACCTTAGACCCCGTTGCCCTGAATGTGTTTGGGGGATGAGAGCCTTGATATAAGGTGACATAAGTGCAGTGGATGAGGCTGAGGCAAAGTCAAGAAGGTTGGGGGCAGCAGATTTAGGGTCTAGTAAGATGTCAGTAGTACTAGGCAGTAGAATTTCAATTAAAGTTTTATGGCTTAAGCTGTAGTCACTCTCAAGTCCTTTTGAGATAATTATGGCCAAGTAGCAAATGAAGCATGGTATGTGCAAAACCGGAGGAAACTTCATGCTGCCCTAGTAAACATCTCTGACCAATATAATTCTGAAGGACCTGACATTTTCTGGTGAGTACAGCCTCTGGAGTAGTACTCACTATTGTTACAGACATATGTTAATTCAGTAACTTACCCCCATGAGTCAGTGATTCATCCAGTTAGCGTAGAAACTGAAGGGCTCGTAGTTGATGATGGAGTTAAACCTTTCAGCTATATTTGGAACTCCTTCTTCTCTATGCATGCCTGTGGGTCCACCTGTGTGTGTGTGTGTGTGTGTGTGTGTGTGTGTGTGCGCACGCCTGCACATTGTACAGTTTCAGCTTGATGGAAGCCCAGTCAATATCTGTTCAAGTTAGTTTCTGAACACTTTGTTTTTAACACCCTGTTTCTTAGGAGTGGCCTTCTTGCTTTTTGACTCTGGGCTGACCAGAAATCTTTGTCTGCAAGGCTAGTGGTGGGTGGATTGGTGCAGAGGTAGAGATGGAGTGCATCTTAGCCAGTGCGGATTGTGAAAAAGTGCATTTATATCAGTAAATTATGAGAAAAAACAAAAAACTATGGATTTAATTTTAGTGTCAGGTAACTCCCAGAAAGTGGAGAAACTTTCTCTGTTTATTTCATCTTTGTTAACCTTCTCGGGTTTAACTAAAAGACCAAGCTGAATTAAATTCTTGTTTGTCATAAGCACATCCTATAGTGCTTGAGGCAGTACTAATGTAAAGATAGTACAAGTTTAGCCAAAGTAAAGAAAAAGTTCTTAACGTTGCATCAAGAGAGAGATTAAACAAAAGTGAAAGTCTGGGCAAAGAAAACAACCACACTTAAAATATTTAGTTAATTGTGTAAGAACAGATGCCAAAGATAAGAGAAGGTGCCCAACTTCTGAAGATAAGGTAAGAGCTAAAAGAAAATAAAATATTTCAACTTGCTGAGTAGTTGGTAAACCTATCAAGGATAATGATCTTTGCAATAGCCGTATTAAGAGTCTTTCAAATTTGGGAAATTCTTATATTCAGGAGATTAAATTATCATTCAATCAAAGAAACAATAATACTGGTCTGTAATTTAAGGGTATTGTATTTATATAGAATAATACATTTAAAAAACATCAAGTTGGATATTACAAGTGGAAGAGATGGGAATACACATTTCTGATTTCAGTTATTGCACCTGATGCTAGAAGTATCTTTTTCGATTGGCAAAGTGTTTACTGAAAAGTAATTATTGATGCAGTCAGCATAATTTGAGACACCTAAAATATATTACTAATTATTAAATGAACTAACAAGGATTGCTTTAAATTTTTAAACATATGCAAATGTATATGTATTAAATGCTCTTCAAATAAAATAACTAAAAAAATCCCCCTTGTTAGTATTCCCTCAAGTATAAGGTAGAATATTGAATGAAAGAACAGATACACATCATACATATTTTTTTCTTGGTTAAATAGGTAATTATAGAATTATACTTAGGAATAGCTTTGACTTTTCCAGCTTTTCTCATATTAAGGGTGTACTATGTGTATCTAGTTTTTATTGTCTGTTTATTTAAATTTTTTAAAATTTCCTCTCCTTTTTGAGTTAATATTTCATTTGACTTGGATTCTAAACACTTTTATGGAGTTATTTTATATTATTCATAGTGAGGTCTAGTTTATAACATTAGATATTTGAAATGTGGAAGATTAGAAATCTCCTTCATGCATATGAAACTTTTGGTCAACATAAGTTTAATGGTCTTTTAATTTTTTTCAACTATTTTCAGTGTTCTTTATTCCTTCTTTTAGATCCAAATTTCCATTTGGTATCATTTTTTAGCCTAAACACCTCCTTTAGCATTTCTTGTACTGTGGGTCCTAATGGTCTTTTTAAAGAACATGTAAGTAATTCTCAGAAGCTGGAAGTCATTAATAGTTTGAGTAATGATGACGGCACTTGGGAGTATAACTCCAAGGTACTCTCAGGAGGCCGGGGAGTTGAGGGACAGAGAGTGGCAGACACCACAGTAAATCATGCTTCTCAGAAATAGTATACCTTTTTATTAACTCATTTTCTTCCCAATGTTAGTTGAAGTGTTGTAAAGTAGATGGAAATTCAGAATGGCAGTGTCTTTTAGTCAGCTGAAACCTGCCTGTGCTCAGAAGGGACCCTGAACATAGACCTCAGAGTCAGATGTCAGTTTCCTGTTAGGAAGGAGTTTTAAAACTTAAGTGTATATGGACAGTTAATGAGTCAGCACTTCTTTTCACACAAGAAACATTGTAATTCAGATGATGTTTGAAGGTATGTAAAGTAGTTCATGTGGTGTTTACTCAGATATAACATATATAATGAGCTTCATAGATTTTAAATACATGTCTCTAAATTTGGGCAAAACTATATACTCATGTAACCACTATCCCATATACAATAACAGAACGTTTCCATCTTCCCAGAAAGTACCCTCGTATATTCTTGTACTCTTATATTCTTCTCCAGCGCTCAGCCACAAGCAACCACTGAGTGATTTTGCGTATTATAGATTAGTTTTGCCTATTTTAGAATTTTATGTAAGTGGGATTATGCAGGATGTACCCTCGTATCTGGCTTCTATTGCTCAGCAAGATGCTTGTGTGGTTCATCATTTGTTGTACTCTACTTCTTATTGCTGAGTAATATTTCATTGTGTGATTATTCCAGACATTTTACATAAGGCATATATATAAATGGCCTAAAGGCATGTGAAAATGATGCTCAGCATCATTTGTTATCCAAGGAAATGTGAATTAAAGCCAAAGTAAGATATAACTACATATCTTCCAGAATGACTAAAATTAAAAAACTGGTAAAACCAAGTGTTGATGATTAAATTGTATTCTCATGCATTGCTGTTGGAGTTATAAAATGGTACAACCACTTTGCAAAATAACTTGGCAGTTTCTTATAAACATACACTTACCATGTGATGCCACAGTCCTATTCCTAGGTATTTACCCAAAAGAAAGCAAACATACTTGTACATACTTGTTCATGAATATTCATAGCAGCTTTTTACAGAATAGTGCCAAATTAGAAACAACCCAAATGTCAGCCAACAAGAGAATAAACACATTGTGATATAGGTTTTTTTTTTTCTTTTCTTTTTTTTTAAAGAGAGAGAGTGCGAGTCGGAGAGAGAGGGGTAGAAAGAGAATCTTAAGCGGGCTTCACGCTCAGCACAGACGCTCAACTGATTGTCACCCAGGTGCCATGATATAGGTTTGGTTTTGATTTTGTACCTGAGGTTTGTCCTTGGCTAACTTAGAAATGTGTAAAATTTTCAGAAATTTTAATACAGAAAGATTCTTGGAAAAAAATAGCCAGGTCTTTGTTAAGTGAAAAACCATGATAGAATTCCATTTCATTTTATTACTAACCATTAAAAGGTATTGAATTTCTGCATTATTTACGTGACCTAGAAGAAGCCTGTAGAACCTGATTAAAAATGTGGCCTAGCCTTGTTGCTGCCTGACTGAAAATAGCTGCCTACTGAAAGTTCTCTTTTCCTGGGTTAGAACTGAATTATCTAGAAAATGAGATGTACTTCCGTATTACCCTGGTACTAATTGACTAAAATAATAGTTTGTTTTGACTCCTTTCAGATTCTTTCAGACTTAGTTTTTGTGTTACAAGTTTTCTTATTTTCCACATTTCGTAGGTATTTAAGATGTTGAGAATGGGTATGTCAAGAACTGTTAGTCAGATTGTCCTTTAAACCAGAAACTTATGGAGTTCTGTTTTAACTGTAACATTCAATTCTCAGCCTCATTGATTAGTGGATTTATATCATTGTTGTCTGTGTTGTAGTCATAGTCTCTTTTGGGTATGTGGTTTATTTATAAATGAAATTAAGCTGTACTGTGTGAATTCACTAAGGATAATGAATTAAGGGCCTTATCAGGAATACTTCCTGAGAAGGTAGAAAATCGTAACATCAGAAGTCAGAATTTCTGAATCCTTAGCATATGGTTTGTGCATTGTAATGCTGCTTTCTTTTGAAGTAAGAATAGTATAAATTTAAACCTTATTTTTATAAGTAAAATATTGCAGATTAACTGCAAATTTCAAGCTGTTACAAATTAAATTTGTATGGAATGTTCAGAGATTGTTTCCGTAGGGTACTCTGTGACTCCTGTGGCTACATCTAGACAGGAGAGAAGCTAGATTAAAAATTAACTTAAAAAGAAAAGGAATGAATTAGGTTTGTGGCTTAATTCTAGATAATTGGTACGTATATATTTTATTTTTATTTAAGTTTGAGAGAGAGAGCAAGGCAGAGAGCGGGGAGAGAAAGAATCCCCAGCAGACTCTGCACTGTCAGCATAGAGCCCAGTGTGGGGAGATCTCACGAACCCATGAGATCACTACCTGAGCTAAAATCAAGAGTCAGATCCCCAATTGAACAAGCTACCCAGGCACCCCAGAATTGATATATATCTTAAAGTCAGGGTTGATTTATACGCTGGAAAGTGGTTTTCTTTAAAAAAAAAATTATATACCCATCATTGTCTTATTGCTGAAATGTAGTCATTTTTGAGGCAACTCTTCAGTAATTGAATATGACTCAATACTAAGACATAAAGTTGTTGGGGCGCCTGGGTGGCTCAGTCGGTTGAGCGTCTGACTTCGGCTCAGGTCATGATCTCGTGTTCTGTGAGTTCGAGCCCCGCGTCGGGCTCTGTGCTGACGCTCGGAGCCTGGAGCCTGCTTCGGATTCTGTGTCTCCCCCTCTCTCTACCCCTCCCCCACTCATGCTCTGTCTCTCTCTGTCTCAAAAATAAATAAACATTAAAAAAAGAAGTGATTCTTTAAAAAAACAAAAAAAAGACATAAAGTTGTTTACTTTTCCTTACCATTTTAGTTCATTGTTTCCAAAATTAAATCTGGGGAAAAAAATTAATGAACAGCTATGGGTGTGAAATTGCTCTCAATTCTTCAGTATGTTTTAAGGTAAATTATTCAAATCTTTATATAAAGATACTTTGAAGGAAGAAATAATACAACCATTGATAATCTTTGCCTAAAACATTGATTCTCAGATATTTTTCACTAGGGCTTTGTGTTGAGGTTTTTCTCAGCCTTTTTTTTTTTTTTTTAATTTAAAATAGTTTATTTTCAAATTGGTTTACATAAAACACCCAGTGTTCATCTTTTCTCAGCCTTTTGAAAGCATACCCATAGTATTGTGGTAGAACTTGGGTGTTTGAGATGGGGGAGTAGCCTAATACCATAACTGATTCTTTTTGAGGTTGGGTGGAGGAAGGGCTTTTGTGCCTGGCAGGTGTAGCCATTAAATATGATTCTCTAGGCTTCCTCAGAGATTCTATGAACTACAAATATATATTTTTAACTTTTTATTTGGAAATTATTTTAGACTCAAATAGAAGTTGCAAAAATAGTAGAGAGTTTCTGTTATAGTCCTCACTCAGCATTCCCCCAAAATAACATCTTACGTACCATAGTACTACTTTGAACTAAACTATAGACCTTTTCCACATTGCAGCAGTTTTTATATGTATTCTCGGTATGAGTGTTTTATGAATTTTTACCACATGCATTAATACTTGTAACACCAAACGGGATACAGAACTTCTTCATCCTGTCCAAGAAATTTTCTCATGCTACACCCAACACCCTCCCTTCAACTCTGGCAAACACCGACCTGTTCTTCGCCACTATACTTTTGTCACATTGAGAATGTTCTATAAATGGAACTATACTGTTACAGGCTTTATTGTGTGGTATATTGTATTCATATTTTGAAGCCCCAGCACCCAGTACATTGGAGTGTGACTGTGTCTGGAGATACTTTAGATGTAGAGCATTGCAAGCCTAGAGCAAGGATGGGAAATTGGAATTGAGGATGGCAATAAAGCTCTTTGGGCAGTAGGGGAAGTGGGATACTTTAAGGGACTGGTGTATTGTTAGATCATCCACAATGAAATAGCTCTTTGAATTCTGCTATTCTGTTATGTTGTATTAAGGAAAACCAGTGCTTGAGTGAGAAATCCATTTTCCTGGAGACTATTAAAATACATGAATGTTAATCATGAAGAGTAATAGGTGAACTAATTTCTACCCCTCGGTACATTTGCTCATAGTGTTACATATATGGCCTTAGTAAGTAGCTAGTAAAAACCACAATTCTGAGGATACTGGATTAAAGGCTGAATCTATAAATAAGTAATAGAAAACAGAAAGCAATTTTATATGAAATGTCATCTTCTAGCACAAATTTCCCAAATCATGGAAACCTACTATTGAAAGAAGCAAGCTGGGACTAACGGAGTAAGCAATACATATAATTAAATCCCTTTATGTAGGGTTGAAGATTATTTGGATAATGAATAATTTTTAAATGTATCCTCTGTTGACTTGAGGCATTTCCTTCAGATAGCTTTTCCTAGTTTTAATGGCAGTAGTTCTCCCCAAACAGAAAAGCTTTTACATGTTTTGAAGATTTCAAATCAGACACTTTCTCACATAGCATTTGTAACTGTTGTGGATTTATAGATGGCAATTTTAGGGACAGCTGTAAGAGTGAATGCTTCCCCCTGCCCCCCACCCCCCACACTCATTTGCGTGCACACACAATCCTCCCTCAGTCCCTTTTATTTTTCCTTTGCTTCGGATTGTATATTTCTCCTTATCTCTTCCATGTTTCCTTTTTAATGTGTCCACACAGAAAATCGTAAATGACTGTTCTTAGGTCTTAGTAATCTGTAGTACATTGGAGAGCATACTGAGAGAAGCATTGCCTTTTCTCAGGTGGTCATATAACCAAACCATATTTCTCCACTTTGTTTAACAACTGTGAACTACCTCGTTTCTGTTAAATATACTTCCTAGAGATCAAGTAAGATTTGCCCGTTTCAGTCTTAAGTGACTAGACCATCTTGACATACTTTTGAAAAAAATTCGAGCTGTTCTTTATTGAGATACAAACCTGGGTAGGTAGTCATCATGTACCTAATGATATTTTCATACAAAAGCTGCCACAAGTATGCTGGCAGTGTGGCCCTAGCTTTGGTAGCTTCATTGTGCTTATCTCATTATCTCTCTTCCTCTACTTCTACATAGAATACTGTCTCACTCTTCTAAGTTAAGATTTCCAAAACATATGTGTGTATATGTGTGTGTGTCTGTTTTATTTATATGTTTTGGACCTGAAGAGAGTTTTTTGAGCAGTTGTGCATGAGATGCAGTAAGACTTAAGCAGTCGTTTTAGATTTGGGTTTTCTGTAGCACGTGGTTTTACCATAGGAATTGTAAGGTAATTGCAACATTTATTTTATTTTTTAATATAGTCTATTCCAAGTAATATATTATTACCAACTTAGCTTTTATAAAGGTAAGATGAATGGATACTGGCATTTAAGATTTCTTTGTGTGTGTGTGTGTGAAAAAGAGAGGAAATTAGATTTTTAAATTTGCCAACTCTTGAACTAATTGAACTTGTGAGAAATGAGAAAAGCTTCCATTTTTAGGGGGTACAGTTGTTTTCATGAAAGAAATTTGTTTAGATTCTAGTGAAAGTGAAAAAGTTTCGAGAAGATTTTAAAATTTAGGATTGGCGTGTTAAGATATCAAGAACTGTATTTGTGTTTTTTGTGAATCAGGAAGACTGAAAGGTATTGGATGAGGAATCTGGGAGGCCAGTATTCCGTTCTGTATGTTCTGTGATGGGGACTGTTAAAGATGAAGAGAGTAGACACTTAATAGCTTCTAGAGAATGAACAAAAGAAAATCTATTTGCCTTGATTATAGGCAATTCGCAAGTAAAATGTTTACATTAAGAAAATCTCCACAAATAGATTTATAATGGTACTAAAGTAAAAATTTCTTATTTTGCATTTTACTTTTAAGAGTATGATAGTTAAACAAATAAATTACTGGAAAAATTTAGAATTTATATAACTCACAGACCTATAACAGTATTTTCAGTCTTTTTTCTTTGATTTTTTTTTTTTTCATTTTAAGAGCATTATATTGTATGGCTCACATAATGTTAAGCTCTTACAAAATTGCTGTAGAACTTTGAGGAAGAGACTAGTTTTTGGTCATCAACATAGTAGGCAGTCGAATGTTTGTTACCTGATTAAAAAAAGCTAAATTTTGCTGTGGCTTAGCAGTGTTCAGTATTTTTGGTAAGATGCTGGACTGTGGAGGAGATGAAAACTATTGACAGAGACTGGGTTTCTGTCAGTGTCACAAGCTTGAATAGAGACTCTGGAGGAAGGACGTGATTTCAGCCGTCTGACCATTTGTGCCCGTTTCTTGCTGTCCTTTTCTGGGACTCCCTTCTGTCACTCCAGTTACTCTGTCCCCTTTTATCTCCAGCCTACACTGTGCTTACACTGAACTAGCCATTTTAAGACAGCCTGATAATTCCAACAGAACCTCAGAAAGTAAGGAGAAAACAAATACTTAAAGAAGGGACAAACATTGTAAAAATACACTTCTGAAATATGGGCTTCTGTTTCCAAGAATCCTACTGAAGAGACTGAAGAACTTTACTTAGCCTCTCATCCCTTTTTTTCTAGCACCCGATGAGTTGGTCTGGCTTGCTTGCCTAAACTTTTCCTCCAGTTGCGATCACTTTGTTCACCCTCGTATTTATTGCTACATCAAGGCTATCTACCCTCTCATTTTGCTTTACTTCCACACAGTGCCTACTCCCAGTTTCCTTTAAAAATTTCCAGACTCCATCCATCCTTCCAATTTAGCTTCAAGAGTCTCCCCAGATTCAGTGTTTTTTTGTAAATAAGGGTGATTAATGCTTAAAGAATCTTAATGAATGCTAGATATACTACTCCTTTACTTTTCTGGAGCATTCCATTGACAACTCCCACAAAATGAATTTTCCTTTCCCTTTCCTTTATTAAGTCCTCTGTGTAGGAAAGTGTAACAATATAACAGTACTTTATCTCCTTGTTAATTTGTTGTGTTACTGTCTTCAGAATTAGATACACCAGAGGAAGGGCAAAGTCCTTTTGACGTGAAACTTCTGGCCCCCATTATTGTGGATCATTGGGAGTTACTCAGTGACTGTCGCTGTAAACTGTGTGTCTGTAGTAAGCGATGTTACAGGGGTTGCTGGGGAATCTGAATGCCAGTAGGGGCTCTTTTCATGTCTTCTGACTACGGAGAGGCCTACATTTAAACTGTTCGATTCTTATTTTCAAAAGTATCTAAGAAAGACAGTTTCACAACCTGTCATGGTAATTTGTTCCAATATTTAACCAACATCAGGGATTGTAATGCATTTCTTCTGTACCATTATCAAGCTGTATTTCACATGAAGTTTCTTTTAAATCTTCTTTTAATGCTGATTGATTAAACTTGTGGTCCATTCTGACTCGGAGATCTTTCATTGCTCCCACCTTTGTGTGACTAGACATTAGCTTCCATTGTTTCTTGGGTGTTTTTTCTCTTAATTCATCAACAGGCTTTATTACGTTTCTTGAGTGTAGTGACTGATCATTTTTAAATTAGAATTCTCTGGAGATGCTGATTGATTCTTGTCAGCAGTTGGCAAATTACATTCAGAGTCTAGCAAAACTATGCCATCCTCTTTTCACTAATAAAATTAGTTCTAAGTTCAGCCTGTTAGTTTTCAGTACTTCTCTCATCTCCTTCCTGTCTCCATCTTCTCTATACACGTCTTTCTCTTCCTTGGATTCACCCCCTCCATTTTCATGTAGTAGAATGAGGAGGCTAATATTTGATCTCAGAGCTTTTGCTGTGTTTGCCAACAGTGGTATTGACTGGGTTGTAATTTTTAAGAGCCATGGGGACAGCTATATTTTGGACGAAGAGGATTTGAATGAGTAAAGGTATGAAAAAACTACATCATATCTTATAAATCCTTATAAGGTCCCTAGGTCTCTTCCAGAGCATAATGTGATTTGTCAGTTGTCACCCTTTGTAAGCTGCAGATGTCATTAATCATGGGAGAAAACTTCCTATTTAAATGTTTAATCATTTGTCTTGAGAAAATGCGATTTTCAACTTTTTTAGAGTCACAAAACTTATAAGCAATAATGAGTTGGATTCCCATTGGCAGTGCTGACCGCTGGGGAGTGTTTATGAGTGAAATACAGACTGACTTGTCTTAGATTGGATGCTGCTTACCCAGCCATTAGGGCCTTTGAGCTGCGCGTCAGGCCTGAATGTTGATGTGCAAAGGACCTGTAATGAAATATATTTCTGTGCAGTACATTTCATGTAAAGGTTTAGTCCTTATTTTTTGTCGTCATGATGAACAGATTTTCTATTGGCCAGGAATTTGCGTGAAAGACTAAAATTAGGCCATTTTCCTCAAGAGTTTTTTCTTATATTTAATTGAATTGCACAAGTCCTGTGAATCTTGTGGCTGTGTACATTCCTAACAAAAGTTATGTTGTACACTGGTTTTGGTATTGAAAGTGCTACTGGTTCTTTTCGTTTTGTTTTCTTTTTTTTTTTCTTGTCAAGTTTTGGGACACTGTCTTTGTTTCCCCACTTTTATTCACTCATTCTTTGTCTTCAGTTACTCTGTTTTCATCTGGTTGATTCTAATGTATTCTTGCTCAAGCTTTCTTTCATACCCTTTGCCTAGCAGAGGTAGAGTGGCATAGGTGATAAAACTTTATGGAGGGGAGGATTAAGCCCAGATTTCATTTTTATTATAGAATTTTATGAGATAAAGTGATTGAAAGATGATCTATACATTAGCAACTAACAGATCTTGGGAAGAATTGTTAAATACACTCCCTAGTTCAATGGTATTGGTCACTAAAAGAAGTTAAATATTTTCCTAATAAAATTGATTTTAAAAAGTCTATTTTCAGTTTTTAAATTTTTAAATGTAGTCTTTTGCCTAAATTGATAAATTAAAAGTCTATTAGTTATTTTTCTCAAATATTTGATTTATGATCAAATATATGATCTTTAAGATTTTTTTTCTAAAACATCAAAGAATGCAGGATTCTCCTTTTAGTAGTATATCAGTAACCAGAGTTTTTCCTTTTGAAAGGTTAGACTTTACAAGCTTTACTTTTTGAAGCAAAAACACCCTTTGAGGAAGGGTTATTGTTTGGGGCTATGTTGGCCAGGGTAGTTCCTGGCTCTCTTAGATTTATTTCCCAAGTTAATGAACGTTGTATCTTGCTTTAGAGCTTTTTTTAAAAAATATGTGTATTTTTAATGATATTTGTTTTTTTGAAAGCGAGAGAGACAGAACACAAACGGGGGCGAGGCAAAGAAAGAGGGAGACATGGAATCAGAAGCAGGCTCCAGGCTGTCAGCACAGAGCCCAACGCAGGGCCCAAACCCACAGACCGCGAGATCATGACCTGAGTCGAAGTCGGACGCTTAACCGACTGAGCCACCCAGGTGCTCCTAGAGCTTTTTAAGGAGACTTTGCATCTTAGGATAGAAATCATTTAGTAAAAGGCCCCTGGCTGGCTCAGTCATTGGAATGTGAGACTCATGATCTTGGGGTTGTGAGTTCGAGTCTCATGTTGTATGTGGAAATTAGTTAAAATCATAAAAAAAAAAATCACGTAGGTTTTATTGTTTTTTTAAGGGAGTTCAGGAGTCACAACTCAAATTTATGATATGGTTTACATCAAAGTCTTTAAAAATTTTTTTTTAATGTTTTTTTTTTGTTTGTTTTGTTTACTTTTGAGAGCAGGAGAGACAAAGCATGAGCAGAGGATGGGCAGAGAGAGAGGAGACACAGAATCTGAAGCAGGCTCCAGGCTCTGAGCTGACAGCACAGAGCCTGATGCAGGGCTCGAACTCACAGACCGTGAGATCATGACCTGAGCCGAAGTCGGACGCTCAACCGACTGAGCCACTCGGGCGCCCCAACTTCAAAGTCTTTTTATTGTTTAAAAAAATTTTTTTACTGTTTATTTATTTTTGAGAGAGAGAGAGGGAGAGTGTGTGCATGAGGGAGAGACGGAAAGAGAGGGAGACAGATAGTCCAAAGCAGGTTCTGCACTCAGAGCATATTGCGGGCTTGAACTCACGAACTGTGAGATCATGACCGGAGCCAAAATCGAGAGTCACTTAACCGACTGAGCCACTCAGGCGCCCCTAGGTATTTTTCCTTCTCTGTGGAGTTGACAGATTTTATGGAAAAAAATCACATTTTTGTTTTAACTTTTTTTTTGCATGTAAACTGGGCAGACTTTTCTTTTTCTCAGAGAGTTCTCCCTATCCTGGTCAGTAGTCTGAACTATTTTATTGCTTTTCTCTTATGTTGAGAGGGTTAGACTGCCATGAACTTTGAGGACAGATACTTTGTTATTTTTGTGAAAATGTATGCAAACTATGTTACTTCATTTGCTTTAATTAGGATTATGTAAAATATGTTTTAAATAAAATTTTTTTAATGTTTATTTTCGAGAGAGAAACACACAGACTGAGACAGAGTGCAAGCAGGGAAGGGGCAGAGAGAGAGAGGGAGGGAGACACAGAATCTGAAGCAGGCTTCAGACTCTGAACTGTCAGCACAGAGCCCGATGCGGGGGTTAAGATCATGTGTGACCTGAGCTCAACTGACTAAGATACTCAGGCGCCCCAGATTATGGAAAATATGTCTAACGTCGATGCTAACAATTTAGTTTTCATGTACCAGGCAGCGTAGTTTAAAGTTTTTGAAGCATTTTTTTAAAGCTAATAATTTAAAATTCAAGCTTATTTTCTAAATTGTGTTAAAGCAGAAGACTTTTGAATGATCACGGTTTATTTAAAAATATTTGAAATTACATGTATATGCATATATTTATATATTTTTCTATTTGCTTTTTCTTATGGCTGGAGTAATACATGTTCCCTTTGGAAATTTAAGAAAATACAAAATAATGCCAGTAAGAAAATTAAAGTAACTTAGAAGTTATCACGTAGAAGTAACCACAATTTACATTCTGGTAAATAGCTTTCCTTTACTTTTTCTAGCTCAAATTGTATTTTATCTTTAGGACAACCTTCTAAGTCAGACTTCCAACAAGGATTGTGTAAAGAGTATTGATTATTTTTTGACAGCAAGAGAGAAATATACGAAAGGGAGTTAGAGGTTAGTACTTGGTTTCGGATCATATTCCTCTTGAATTTTCTCTTTTGAACAAGCAATTGTCGTTGTTTGTAGACAGCTGGTGTACTTCGAAGCATATGCATACATTCCTGCTTGCCCTTGACTCCAGAGTTTTCTCTGGTACCAGGAAATCCAGTATTCTGACTAATTCGGTCTTCTTGAAGTCACTTGTTATTCAGGGAATAACTTTGACTTTTGACAGGCAGCACCCTGAATGATTCCATCAACTAACATGGTTTTACAGTAACTGTATTTCTTGACCAAATTAAATTGCTTCCCAGTAGCCTTATTTGTTCATTCTCAATAAAGCTCACTCTGTCTAAATCTTTTCCCTATAGAAATTCCCACAGAAAAATCTTCAAGTAAGACCTTTGTACTTGCCATTTAACAGCAAAATTCAAATAACACCCTTGTGCAAAATAAATGTAGCAGAACAGAAATCGTGCTGGTTTCGCATAAACAGCATCACAGCCTCTCATTGAGCATAACTTGAAGAAATGTCTACATCTCAGACTTGGCATCTCTGTCAAAGTGAAATTATAGGTTGCTATTTATTGTTTGCTGATGTCAAATGTATTGTTTGTCATTTAATAAGAGTCAGTAGTATTGTACTGACTAGCTGCTTAGGTCCCACTGCTCATTAACCTGTGTGTTTGTGTGGGGTTTTCACATTTCCATATGCTCTTTCATTTCCAAGCATAATATAAAGAGAAGCCCAATCAAGAAGAGAACCCCTTGCCAGCTGCCAAAGCTTTGAGGTTTTGATTCTGCCAAACTTAATGGTCAACATCTTTTTTTTTTTCCTTAGCTTTTCTAAACTTACCAGAGAAATTGTAATAAACCCAACAGGAGAAAATGAACCAGTATATTAATTTTTTTTTTCATACTGAAAATAGTGATTCCTATAAGGGAGGCAATAATGTCTGATACCATGTAAATGATTTTGATTTTCTTCAGTATTTTAATGTAAGCAGTCAATAACAAATGGTGGTTTTATGAGCAGACCCATCATAATTCTGTACAGACTTAGTTTTCTGTTTTTATGCATATTAAAGGATAATTTTCAAAAAGGTAAAATCATCACTCAGGTAAATTTAAAATGAACCCGTGACAAAAATTTAATTTTATTTAACTTTTGAAATCAATCAGTAGAATGTTGTGTCTGGTTCAAAGAGCATTTGGTAAGTTAGGCACATATGAGCAGTTTAATAAAGAAGTGATTCTGGATTAGATAGAAAATTGGTTAATGCCAAACAGCCATCATTTTGCATCTCAGTTGAATAAAAATCTACAAGTTAACAAGTGACATCAGTCAGTCTGGGACTTGAATCAAGAGTAAATAGTGAGTTGCATTAGGTACCTTTGCCCCCCTATTTAATGTTAAAAAGATGTGCCCAGATGTTTTCCAGTTTTGGGGTAGTTTTTATGATATAAGGAAAAGGAAAAAACAGAAGGGACAGGATGTTTGCTTTTACAAAGAGGAAAATGAAGGGAAACAGATAAGGAAAAATGAGAATTGATTGGATAAGAACTTTTACTTTGGTAGTGTTTTAGTGTTTGATGTAAAAAACCAAATACATTTCATGTTACAGAAGAAACATCTTGTCTCCTGGTCTGTAATGCAGATCTCTCTACAAACCAGTGGAAAAGCTTAGGTATTGTTGAATCATTCATATTCTAGGGCCCTATGTTTGTTTCACAGCTGAGTAGAATGAATCTCTTAGAAGAACCATGATCCAGTTAACATTTGCACAGTTGACTTATTGAATCACTTTATATTTTGATTCGTCTGTGAGACCCAGCTGTGTTGTAAGAAATAATTGTTTAGGGGTGCCTGGGTGTCTCAGTTGGTTAAGCTTCCAACTTTTGATTTCGATTTTACATCATGATCTCCTGGTTTGTGAGATTAAGCCCCATGTTGGGCTCTGTGCTGATAGCGCAAAGCCTGCTTGGAATTCTTGCTCTCTCTTTGTCTCTCTCTCTCTGCCCCTCCCCTGCGCATGCACACTCTTTCTTAAAATACATAATATTTTTAAATAATTGTTTAAAAAAGTCTTAAAAATGTAAAGAATGGCCATGTAATTCCACTGATAATACTAAATAAACTTTGTTTTAACTCTGTGATGTAGAGTCTTAGATGCTTAGAACCGAGAAGGACTTGAGAGGTCATCTCTTTATATGGATGAGGAGCCCGAGTCCCAGTGAGGTTTAGTGACTCATTGGCTATTGTGGACAGAATGAAGACTAAAATCCAAGTATTTTATTTTCGATCCAGTGCTGTGATCCTTGCATAATTGTGAAACATTAGCACTTAGAAAACTAAAATTCTTGTTTAATATTTATTGTGTCTATTATTTTGCTAACTGTGCAAGATATTCAAACTACAAAAAAGAATTATGGTCCCTACTCTTGAAGGCCTTAAGCTGTAGCTGAAAAGACTGAATATTATTTTTAATTTTTAAAATTAATTTTTAAATTTGAGTATAGTTGACACACAGTGTTACATTAGTTTCAGGCATACAAGGTAGTGATTTATACATTATTCTGTGTTCACCATGGGTATATCTACTCTGTGCCATTACATCACTGTTACAATATTACTGTTTTCCTTATGCTCTACTTTTTATTCCCGTGATGTGTTTATTGACGCCTGCATCTTCCTCTTTCCTTTACCCATTTTGCCCAATTCCCCACCTGCTTTTCCTCTGGCAACCATCAGTTTTCTGTATTTATAGGTTTGATTTTACTTTTTGTTTATTCATTTTTTTTTTTAGATTCCTTTTATGAGTAGAAATATAGGGTATTTGTCTTTCTCAGTCTGACTTATTTCAATTAGCATATACCCTCTAGGTCCATCCACGTTGTCTCAAATGGCATGAACTCATTCTCTTTTATAGCTATGTAATATTCCATTGTATAAATATACCACATCTTCCTTATCCATTCGTCTTTTGATGGACACTTAGGTTGCTTCCATGTCTTGACTATTGTAAATAGTGCTGCAGTAAACATAGAGATGGATATATTTTTTTGAGTTAGTGTTTTCATTTTCCCTAATACCCGTAATGGCATTATTAGATCTTATGGTATTTCTATTTTTAATTTTTTAAGGAACTGCCATACTGTTTTCTGCAGTGGCTGTTCTATAATTTTTTAATGAACCCATAAGACAGGAAAGGTTATACAGAGTATTGAATGAGTATTTAATAGAGTAAATGTTGTAGGAGTTTAGATGAGAATATGGTCAGAATTGAAGACATTAAGAAGGTAAAACTATGAAAAGTAGCACATGTAAATTCCCAGAGGGCCAGAGAATAAGGATCAGGAAGCATCTGTTTTCTCTAGGGAGGCAAACTTGGTGTAGCACTTTGCTGATTTTTGTCACCTCTTTTAATCCAATTGGTGTCATATTGATTCTGCCATCAGTTTAATGATTTCACCTACTGTTAAAGGTTAATTTAAATTGAATTTATGTTAATTTATTCATGTATTTAAAAAGTTATTGTTTGGGAGTAGTGACTATATATAATCCTATCTAATTATTTGGTAGGCAAGGACTTAAATCTGTATTTCCTAGAATAATCACTGAGTAGAGTATTCTGGTGTTATGGGTGTTGAATGTTAAACTTCTGTTACTTGTGGGAGTGGCAACATTGTAAAAAAGAGTAGAAGAGTTCATAGATACATGCTCATTTTGCAAGGGCATTTTGTACTTTAGTTTTAACAGAAAAATTAACAATTTGAAGCATTTATCAAGGTTATAAGAAGCAAAAGCTAAAATGAGTATTTCACAATTCTAATTGCTTTTACTTGGCTCCTCTCTGCATGTTACGCATTTTGGTTTTTTAATATTTAACATTTGAGTTCTAGTGAAGTGGAAGTGAAATAGAGTGGTAGCCTCTTGTCAGTGAGAGTCCTTCCTGCCCCCTTTTAAAGCAGGGTAATGTTTGTGTTGTGTGTCTTTCTAGCAATGAGAGAAATCATTTGCTGAGGTGATAATTTCTGTGAGTTAAGTTAACAGCATCTAGAGAGTGAACATTTATGATGTGTGACTTCTTATCGTGTGTTGTGTGGTAGATATAATTGATAATTCTGCTTTCTTCTGTTGAATATGTAATTTCTAACTGTCATGACACTCGTCTTTCTGAAGTGGTATTTTTGGTTTGCAGATTACAGAAGAAAAGTGGGTATCTGTGTTTGCCAACATTTAATGCTGGAAGGGATTCAGGATGACTCTAGGGTATTCCTTCATTTTCGGAACTGAAGAAAACAAGATCTTGTCTGGGACAGAATTAGAAGACCCATGCGTATATATACACACACTCCCCCCAGATGCACATACACACACATTATAAATATTTTTATCTCTATCTGTGTGGGTGTGTATAATAAAAACATGGCTTCACAATGATACCTTCAGTTCTCACCCAGCATCTTGCAGTTCTTTTTAAAAACTTTCTCTGGGAGTGAGAAACCCAACGCCTATTATTCCTGATGTTTTTTTTTTTATTTGCTCAATCAAAAATAATCTGCTGTATGTAGATCTCCCAGTTGCCATGCTGTGGTTGTGGCTTACCACCTCTAGGCCACCTCTGCCAGGGCCCTGCCTGGTCTGGGCCTGTGCATGGCCTCCCACCCCTTCCTCACTGCTGTGTCCTTGCTCACCTCAGCCACTGTGCTGAGTCCTCCAAAGGAAATCCAAAGGAAAGCAAGATGGAAAGGAAAGGGCGGGTTATAATTCTTTCATATTTCATAGATACTACTTTTAGCCCTGCCACATTTTCTTGAGAATTTCTTTTATTTTCAAGATTCCTTTCTGTGTAGTAGCCTGAGAATCCCCAGGTGCTTACTCATTCCTACAGTTGGTCTTGGTTACTCTTTTCATAGAAGGGGAAGCATGAAGATGTTTACCAAGAGGCTTGTGTTCCTGCAGCCCGGTGCAGTCTTCGTTCACCAGAGAGAACGTGGTTCTTGCAGCAGCCAATCCCCACGGTATTGGATATATGTGCTGTCACTGATGTTCTAGAATTTATTTCTAAGGGCGGAGGGTGGCTCAGCCATAGTTTTTGCAGCTCTTTACTTCCAGCTTCTTCAGCGTGTGCTGACACACACAGCCATTTCTGGTTACTCACCATGTTAGACCCAGGGACTGGGTCAGAAGTTGTAGCTCTAGACAGCATTATGTCTGAAAATGCTTCTCGTATGACTTCTGCGTCCCGATGAGGATACAAGAATCCTTTCTGTCACTAAACCTGTGACAGGTTTTTTTTTGCAACCTCAGAATGATAAGTGACCTTTCTTTTTAGCTGCAGGTGAATGTATGTGTTCATATAACTGACAAAAGTCAGAATCAGGGTGGGCTTTAGGCCTGGTAGACTCTGGCTCCATTTCTTTGTGATTCTCTTGGCTCTGTTCTCTCTGTATCAGCTTCGACTTTGGGTAACTTCCTTTGTGACAGCAGAATGGCTGCAGTTGTTTCAGGCTTCACGTCCATATACCACATGGTCCAGAGGGAAAGAGTATTAACATTGTGGTTTTTTGCTGATTGGAGCAATTCAGGTCATGTACTTATCCCTGAATTGAAGATTGTAGCAAGGGGATGAGATGATGCTGATTGGCTCAGGCTAATTCAGACCTACCCTTATGGATGGGGCTGAGGTGAATTTCATCTACAACAGCAGAGACACTACAAAATATAGTAATTCTCCTGGAATAGTGATTGTAACTTTGGCTTTCATTGCATTTAGGGTAATTTATTTATTCATTAAAATTATCTTTAAGAAAAAATTATTTGTGAGCAAGGAGGGGCGGTGGTGGGGGTATTTGAAAAAAGATACTTTATTTTTTTTAATGTTTACTTATTTATTTTTGAGAGACAGACAGCGGGGGAGGGGCAGAAAGAGAGAGGGAGACAGAGAATCCCAAGCGGGCTGTGCAGATGTCAAGGCTGAGCTCAAACATGGGGCTCCAACTCACAAACTGTGAGATCATGACCTGAGCCAAAACCAACAGTCGGACACTTAACAGACTGAGCCACCCAGGTGCCCCCAGAATTTTGGTTTTTAAATGCTAGTATTAAAAAATGTTGAATTAGGGCACCTGGGTGGCTCAGTCAGTTAAGCGTCCAACTTCGGCTCAGGTCATGATTTCAGGGTTTGTG
Source organism: Paguma larvata (assembly GCA_030068075.1). Lineage (NCBI taxonomy): Eukaryota > Metazoa > Chordata > Mammalia > Carnivora > Viverridae > Paguma > Paguma larvata. The sequence goes on from CM057829.1 coordinate 54,836,177, forward strand.
AGTTAGAGCCCCACATCGGACTCTGTGCTGATGGCTCAGAGCCTGAGCCTGCTCAAGATTCTGTGTCTCCCTATCTTTCTCTCTTTGTCCCTCCCCTGTTCGTGCTCTGTCTCTCTCTCTCAAAAATAAATAAACACACACACAAAAAAGTGTTGATGTATATCTTATTTCTTTGCCAGTGCACTTAAATTTTAAATTCCAGGGTCAGTCTTAATTTTGTAGAGAAGTTGTAACTCATATAAAATAGAGAGCAACTATTTAAGCTAGAGGAGAGATGAAATGGAGTTAAGATAGATGTTCACTCTTTACTTTCGCTTACAATACTTTCATGAAAATATGTTTGAAATTAGAATGTCAAAAGGTAAGTAATAGAACATTGTTAAGTGAATGGTGGGGTGTCTCAGTTCCTAGAAAGAGAAAAATTGAATACAGTCTCTTGTTCGGGTTTATAAGTAGGCTGCTTTGTTAGGCACAGGCAATGAAGTGGGTAGGTGAGAACCATCAAAAATATCCATTCAGGATTAATTAATAAGCAGTGCATTATCCTGGACTGGGTCCAGGGTTGTTGGTTAAGCAGCCCTTGAACTTTAAATTTCTGCATAGGACTTCACTAGTTTCCTGGAGTAGGTATTGGGAATGGGATCTGTTTACCTCCCACTTAAGATGTGTCTAGGCTCAGCTGGTCATCTCCATTTCTTGTGTGTTATCCTGGTTTAACCACCAGTCTGCCAGTTGCTTCTTCAGTAGGCTCCACCCGCTGCTGGCTTTACCTACCACAGGTACAGAAAGACTGTAAGTGTATTATTGATTGTTCATCCTCTTGATCGCGTGGCTAATTGGGAGCTGTGGTTTACTGCCACTACCCAGCGGATGAGAGAGTACCATGTCACATGTCACTAGCCCAGGAAAAGATCAAATTTCAAAATTCTAAGTATAGTTTCTACTGAATGGATATCCCGTTTCACAGGAAAGTCAAAAAATTTTAAGTCAAGCCATCATAAATTGGGACCATCTGTATTAATCGGTGAAGAAACATAGTTGGAATGTGTAACCTTTTGATTTTGATGTTATTCTAATTTACAACAAAAATATTGCCAGGCTTCCAAGGTTAACTTTGGAGATAGTTCATCTTGAAGTGTTTATTAGTATTTGTTTCATTTACTTCTGGAAGGTGCATTAACCAAATCATCCTTCAGTTTTCTGAAAGAAATTTGAAAGAATGAAAAAATACTGTCTTTGTATAGCAACCACTTTTTTTCCCTTTTTAATGTTTGTTTATTCTGAGAGAGAGAGAGAGAGAGAGAGACAGGTTGAGTGGGGGAGGGGCAGAGAGAGAGAGAGGGAGAGGGAGACACAGAATCCGAAGCAGGCTCTGGGCTCCGAGCTGTCAACATAGAGCCTGATGCAGGGCTCGAACCCATGAACTGCACGATCATGCTTGAGCTGAAGTCAGGTGACCGAGCCACCCAGGTGCTACCCCCCCTTTTTAAATAATTTTTTAAATGTATAACAAGCACTTTTTAAGCAGCATACTTTCAAGACTGTTTTAATAAGACAGTGCTATATAGAAATTTCTGTCGAAAAATTTAACACTTAATAAAATGTGTTTCTGGCAGTATAGTTTTTAATCAAAATAAGTTAACTGGAAATCTAATCCCTTTTAAGAGATATTTACATTTTCATATCAACAAGAGTTTCGTAGTATCATTCAATGATAATATAATGTTCATTTATAATTTATGGTTTCTTTAAGGCATTAGCAGAGTTTTTGAGAGTAAACTCTGATATAGGGTGGGGATATCTAATGAATGGATATCAGTAGATGGGAAGAGGAAGAGTTCAGAGGAATGCATTTTTGTCCAACAGTTAACTCTTTTGAGTATATGTTTTATACTTGGGATGATGTGAACAAAATTTACACCATCTTTAAGTCAAATTGAGGTTTGTGTTTTTGTTTTGATCAGCAGGGATTAATTTGGAAAGTAAAAAATAATGGGCTGATATATATGTAAATTTCTATCCAAGGTTGACAGTTTAGTATCAACTAAATTGTATCAGCTAAATTTAGTATCAACCAAAATCTTTGAATTTGTATCAAAGAATTATGATCAAGAGGCACCTGGCTGGCTCCGTTGATTTGGTGTCCAACTCTTGATTTTGACTCAGCTCGTGATCCCAGGGTCATGAGATCGAGCCCAGAGTGGGACTCTGCAATGAGCATGGAGCCTCCTTGAGATTCTCTCTCCCTCTGTCTCCCTTCTTCTCTCTCCCTCTCCCTCCCCCCCCCTCCTATTCAAGCATGCACACTCTCTCTCTAAAATTAAAAAAAAAAAAAGAATTATAATCAAATAATTTCTCATTAAATTGTCAAGCGTTTGCATTAAAAAGTCCTCTTGAACAATTAAAATTACTTTGTTGTTCTTAGGTTTGACTTAAACTTCAGAAACTAAATCTTCTAATTGGATGGAGAATAAAATGACAAAATGTGTCAGTTAGGATTATTCAATTATTTTATGTAAATACAAACCCATTTACTTTAAGGAGAACCATCACACCTTTTAAAATGTGATCAATCAACACTTTTCTTAGAATTGCTTTCATTGAGCTAATGAATAGATATTTTTATTCTTGAAATATTGCATTTTTTATTCTTCTTATTAATGGTCCTCCCTGCATAGGAGTAAATAAATCATGGGGCTGGTAGTAGTTCTAAGTGCTTTTCCAAGAGCATTTAAGTGCTTGTAATCGCTAAGCAAAGGAGTACTATAGATTAAATGTGTTGTAAACCACACATGAAAGCAATGTCTTTTTTTTTTATTATCTGTAACTTTAATGGAAAGAAAATGTTAATTTGGGGTAGTGAAATAGACCTCCAAGTATGATCGGTGAATAGACCATTAGGTTAATTAAAATGAGGATATGTATCACTGCTGTGCTGGAACTGTCATTGTGGAAGAGACAGATTCATTTAGGGTTTGAATAGTAGAATTAAGAATGTGTCCCTCCCAAACTAGATTTACCACACAAAGGAACAAGATTGATGACAAGGGTAATTTGGTTTTGTTTCTTTTACTTTTACCTGTCACATTACTTGTCATTTTAGAGAGCTTGTCACTTAAAGGTGAAAATTTATCCAGTCTTTTAAAAATCAGTTAAGTATAAATTTTGTTGCTTTCCTATCTGTCCGTCATCCTAGCTGAATTAAACACAAAAAACAAGATTTAAGTTATAGGCAAATATGCAGATTGTAATAGAACTTTCAAAAAGTTAGCAGCTTTAAATTTTTGATTTGCAAAATGCAGTTGAAACCTCCACTACAACTTTTTGGTTGTTAGTTCTTTTCAGTTAGTTCCCACACCTGCTGGAAACTAATTTTGTGTACTTAGTTATCCGCTTGGCCAATTAACTATTTGAATTTACTAAAATCTTGAGAACTTCAGTAGTGTACTAGTTCATAAAAGATTTTTGAATGCTTTTTACTTCTTCCCTGTGAGAAGTCTTAGCATTATGCCAACCGTAAAGTAGGTTTTCAGTAAGTACTTCCTATTTTGATTTAAGAGGCTTGACATGTGTTTAAACAAAAATTAAGTTCCGTATACTCTTGAGCTATTCCATTTCACCCATCATATGCCTAATTTAACATATTAATTTCTATTCAGATTTTAGTTCTAAAATTACAGCATCTGGCCTAGTAGTCAATCAGTGTAATTATCACCAATAGTTTTTTGTCTGGAATCTGAAGTATGAATGCATGTATTAAGTGATTTATAAAGCAGTTGCTTTCCCTAATGATATATGTGTTAGTCAACCAAGTATTTATTGAATTCTAGTTCTGAACCCAGTATTATAGTAGGTACTTTCATGTGCTTTAAGGCTTTCTTTGGGAGATTTTACATGGTCAACGTGTGTATAAAAAAAATCTGTTTCTCAGCCTGACACATAAAAACACTTTTTAGGAAGATGAGATCTTCTTTCTGTTTTGTTTTTTAGCCTCTCAATTCTGGAAAAATCTTTTCTTATTTTTGCCTTCATTATTTTTCTGAAATTTATCTGGATGATATTTAGTAGGCTATATTTAATGAGTTTATATAAGTGTATATATTCAATATCTTTGATTATATGTGAACATTACCTTAACTAAAATTTGATATAGGAATAAAAAGTAATATTTATATTAGAAGGTGGATCTTTATTCTGTAATTGGACTTACCATAGAGTTTCTAAATAATTGGTTAGAGCTCCTAACAGTTCTTATTTTGGCCCTCTCCACCCCCCCTTTTTTTCCCCACTGAAGATTCACCTGGGCTCTTTAAGAAAACAGGGGATTGTAATTATTCATTCATCCTGAATAGGGTCAGAAAGCTGTAGTGTTAAAGTCAGCTCTAGAGTTTAGAAACTCTAATCAATATACTAATGAGCCACATGATCTCTTTTTTTTATGACTCTTTCTTTCTTTGTGTCTGCTCCATTTTTAGAATTCTGACTGCATACTACCTTCATCATCTTTTATTTGATTTCTCTTTTTTATCTTCCAGCTTCTGCTTACTCATAATTAGTTTTGGCTTGTCATAAAGTATGTTAGATTCAACCTTGGCATTTGTCATTTATTGCTCATCACCCAGTTCTTTTTCTTTCTTCTTTTACATTCCTGGAGGAAATAATCTAATTGACTTGTATACCAGCCAAAATAAGCTAATTTATGTTGAGGTAACAGAAATGATTCATATAATTCCTTTTTCATGCTACATGTTCATTATGGATTGGTTGGCAGCTCTGACCCATATTGTCCTCATTCCAGGACCCAAGCCGCAGCCATTATTTGAAGCACTGTCAGAAAAAGAGGGGCCAGGGGCACCTGAGTGGCTTATTAGTTAAGCGTCCGACTTTGGCTAAGGTCATGATCTCTCGGTTTGTGAGTTCGAGCCCCGCGTTGGGCTCTGTGCTGACCGCTCAGAGCTGGAGCCTGCTTCAGATTCTGTGTCTCCCTCTGTGCCTCTCCACAGCTCACACTCTGTCTCTCTCTCAAAAACAAAATAAACATTAAAAAAAGAAAAAATAGGGGTCAGTCATGCACCAGCTTATACAGCTTTCACCCAGAAGTGACATATCACTTTGGCTCATACTTCATTGACCAAGTTACCTCGCCACCCATGACATTAATAGGATGAGAAAGTGTAATCCTTCAATGTGCCCTAAAAGAGAACTGCAGTTATCTTAGTGGACAACAGTAAAGACTATTGCAATTGGCCCCTCTAGCTATGAGCTATTTATTTTACTTTTCTTCCTACGTGGAATACATTCTCTCTTTTCCTAGGATACAATTTAAAATCTTACAGGAATCCCTATTCAGCTCCTTAGCCATGTGACTTCCAGTAATTCTGGTAGCCAGAGCCTACGTACTTTCCCATGTAACTTTTTGGTTAGTGGAACATGTGTGGATATGTTGTATCTAACTCTGAGCAGAAACTTTAGATGTGATTTGTGTGGTCAGACTTGAATTCTTTCCAGATAGGGACTGCTCCTTATGCTGGAATCCCAGTATGAGAAGACAGACAGAGTAGACCTGCAACATGGAGCAGAGCGTGACCCGGCCTTTACCTTTCATGTAACAGGAACAAAAAAGTGAATGTTTAATGTGGTAGATCACTGAGATTTTGGATTTCTTGCTACCTCAAAAGTTTACTTTACATAGTAGAATTTGGAGTTATGAATTGGGCTTGAGTGGTAACTCTTCTGGTTGTGTGATTTGGGGTAGGTTATTTAAGTTCCCTGAGGCTGGGTTTCTTCATAATATGATGGAGGTAATAATAAGGTCTACTGTACGGTTCTGATGTGAGGATTGAATTGGATGACTTGTAACATATTTAATATAGCTTTCAACATATGAGAGAAGGGTTCAATAAATGTCATTTCTTTTCCCTTTACCTTCCACCTTGCTTTCCCACTTAGTAGAGTTGTTTATTTTATTTTTTTTAACGTCTTTTTATTTATTTTTGAGAGACATAGAGACAGAGTATGAGCAGGGGAAGGGCAGAGAGAGAGGGAGATACAGAATCCGAAGCAGGCTCCAGGCTCTGATGAGCCATCAGCACAGAGCCCGACGCGGGGCTCGAACCCACAGACCCTGAGATCATGACCTGAGCCGAAGTCTGCTGCTTAACCGACTGAGCCGCCCAGGCGCCCCTAGAGTTTTTTAAATACAGGATTACTTGAAAGAAATTAAATAATTGGAAAGAATCAGTTGTGAGATTAGGGATTGAATACAATGCTTGCCTTAAGTGGACCTTTTTAGCCCAAATGTAAGAGTTTGCTTCTGAGGAGTGTCCTAGGTGCTCTTAGAACTAATCTTTTTTGGGGCGCCTGGATGGCTCAGTCGGTCAGGTGTCCGACTTCGGCTCAGGTCATAATCTCCCAGTCCATGAGTCGAGCCCCGCGTCAGGGTCTGTTCTGACAGCTCAGAGCCTGGAGCCTGCTTCTGATTCTGTATTTCTCTCTGCCCCTCCCTGCTTTTGCTCTGTCTCTCTCTCTCTCTCAAGAATAAATAAACATTAAAAATTTTTAAAAATTTTTTATAATAAAAATCATTTTTGCAAATGATAGGTTTCTATGCAGTGATAAGTCAACGAGGTTTTGAATTGAGCTGAATCAGCCCCTCTACAGCATGCCTACCAAGCCTCCAACCCTTCAAAGAGAAACTCCTCTGCTTGTTGAATAGTCAGGTCGTATAAAAGAGCCACTATTACCACCACCAACCTTGTCCATGGAGATTTACCTGTTACACAGGAACTAAGAAGAGTTAATCTAATAGCTTGCCAGTGACCCATGATTTGCCATAGCTCAAGCAGATGAGACATCTGTGAAAAGATATACAATGAACTTGTATCCATGGGGGAAGAGATAAAACGATGCTAATAGTGTGTGTGTTGGCTGCTATTAAAAATGAGATGAAGTGTCCAGTTCACACGTAGTAATGAAAAAGTATATAGTCTACACATTTAGAGATTGTAGGATAAAAAGAGACAAATGAATTCTCGATCTCGACAATAAGGATAAAACTGAGAGAAGAGACTAAGACCAGTTGTAGCTCAACCTTGTGGGAAGGATCATATCTAGAATGTGGTTTCACACCTTGTGGCTCTAAAATAGGCCAAAAAACTCTTGGATACTGTTCTCTTCAAAAGGTGGAAAGTGGCTGTTTAATGGATGGAATGTGGCAGAAGCAATGCATATGACTTAGAAGACTAGCTCATAATAGTAATTGTGGTATCCTTCTTGTTCTTGCTCTTGGATTGCTCATGTGAACATGAGAGAAACGAGCTGCTGTGTTAGGAGGACACTCAAGCAGCCCTGTGGAAAGGTACATATGTGAAAGAATGCAGGCTTCCTGTGAATCGCTAGGAGGAACTGAGGCCACTAGCCAATGTGAATGAACCATGTTGGACACAGATTTCCAGCCCCGTCAGCTCTAGTTAAGTCTTCAGATGATTGCAGCCCTTGCTGCCAACTTGACTGCAACTTAATGAGCTAGAACCATCTAGCTAGGGCACATCTGGATTTCTCACCTTCAGAAACTATGTGAGACAATGTATATTAGAATTACTTATTACAATGCAATGGGTAATAAATACTGAGTGAAATCTCTGAATAAAATACCTTTTCAGTGACATCCACCATAATCTTTCATTATATAGTATGTCCTTTCAATTGGACAAAATGACTCAAAAAACAGAGTTGTCACATTTATAATTTATATTTCACTTGTTCTCCGTTAGATATTTTTTTTGGTCGTTGTTTAATTTGAGAGAGACAGAGACGGCATGAGTGGGGAGGGGCAGAGAATCCCAAGCAGGCTCCACGCTCCACGCTCCCAGCACAGAGCCCACTGTAGGGCTTGAACTCACAAAACCACGAGGTAATGACTTGAGCCAAAGCCAAGAGTCTAACACTTAACCGAATGAGCCACCCACGTGCCCTTCAGTTAAAAATGTTTTTAATAACACACTGAAAGGGGTACAGAGATGAAAAAGCATAGCCTGTTTTGGAAAATAGAAGTATAAAGTGTTCTGTTTTATTCTTATCTGAGGATTTTTTTTAAGTTTACTTTGAAAGAATGTGTGCATGTGAGCACTCAAGTAGGGAAGGGGCAGAGAGAGAGGGAGGGAGAGAATCCCAAGTAGGCTCTGTACTGCCAGCATGGAGCCTGATGGGAGGCTTGAACCCATGAACTGTGAGACCATTACCTGAGGTAAAACCAAGTTAGAGCTTAGCTGACTGACCCACCCAGGTGCCCCTCTGAAGACTTTCTTTTTTTTTTTTTTTTTCCATTATAATAGTTTATTTTCAAATTGGTTTACATATAACACCCAGTGTTCATCCCAACACGTGCCCTCTTTAATATCTGTCACCCCCTCTCCCTCCTCCCTCACCTCCCTCCCCTCCCTCACCCTCAGATTGTTCTTAGTCTTTGAGAGTCTCTTATGTTTTATCTCCCTCCCTCTCTGTGTCTTTTTTTCCTTTCCCCTCTAGCCCTCCCCCTGGTTTTTGCTTAGTCTCACAAAGTCCACCTATTCGTGGAAACATATGGTATCTGTCTTTTTCTGACTGACTTATTTCACTTAACATAATACCCTCCAGTTCCATCCATGTTGCTACACATGACCAGATTTCATTTTTTCTCATTGCCATGTAGTAGTCCATTGTATATATGTGCCACAACTTCTTTATCCATTCGTCAGTTGATGGGCACTTGGTTTGCTTCCACGATTTGGCTATTGAAGACTTTCTTATTGGTGTTTATTTTTTGTTTGATTTTCTACCCCAGTGATTTCCCAAATCTTTCCTGAGCCTAATACTTCAAACAGGTTGTACCAATCTGGGTTCTCCAGAAAAACAGACACAATAGGAGAGAATATGGAGAGAGAGAGAGATAGATGGAATTCTCTAGGAAACTTATTTTTGCTCTTAAGGCCTTCAACTGATTGACGGAGGTTCACGCACATTTTCAGGGGTAATCTCTTTTTCATAAAATCTGCCGATAGTAAATGTTAATTTCATCTACAAAATACCTTCACTACAATACCTAGATTAGTGTTCGACCAAACTGGGCACCATAGCCTAGCCAAGTTGACACGTGAAATTAATCATCCTGCAGATGAAAAGGGCAGAAGAAGATGAATGGTCCAGATACTCAGAAACCCCTCTTTGTCATCCACTTGTTTTGAAGGTTGTTACAGCCTAGTTCCCCATGCATTTCTTAGTACCTTTGATGCTGTTCGGCGGGAATGGTCTTTGTTGTGGTCTCCGAAGTGTTTGGGGGCTCTGTTCCTCAAACTTCTATTTAAGTTTATATTTAAACTTATATTTAAAGAAAAATTACATTGTTCATTATTAGATCTAAAAGTGGCTTGTTAGATATCAGAGAGAGAGAGGATGGGTCTAGAAAAAATTGTTTTGCTGCTGGTCACTTGCTACCAATAGAAAAGTTAGGAACATGTTAAATGTGTTGGAGTGTTGAATTTAGTGATAGTTTTTGGTGGGCTTTTGTGGAGCTTTCTTGGGTATTCAGGAATATACCCAAGTCTCCGTAAGCTTTTCCTTTGAGAATTGAACAGTCTGTGCAATTTTACAGATGATAGTACTTCTGAAGACCACCAGGAGGATAATATTCTGTAATGCTTGTTAAGTTCTATCTTCTTTAGCAGGTTAAATATATCTACTGGATTTTAAACTTCTGTCATTTTAAAGAGTGCCTTTTAAGAGTTTACTGATTTAAGTCTTTTGCTAGGCCTGGCTTATAGCTGTCAGCTTGATTTTACTTTTTAGAAATGCCTTTAAATTGAACTTTAAGGTTAACTTCTAGGTGTAACTTCTGAAATCTCCCTATGGGTTTGATTTACTGCAAAAGTAATATTATTAATTTTATAAGACTGCTTCTAAGCTATGTTTTCCTTGCTTTTGGATTTTCCCTGTGAAAAATGCAGAAGGACTCGTTAACCAAGTTTTATTGGGGTAAGATCAATTTTATGAAGCCTGACGACTTCGTATTCTGAATTTTACCTGAGCAATATTCCAGCTCAACTGAATGGCTCATAATACTGAGTGACTCTCTCGTCAGCTACTTTATTGATTAATGACACAGATAAGAAAAATGAACCTTGTTGCAGTGGGATTAGAATCAAGGAAACTAGAAATCTCTCATTTCATCGTGAGACTGTTGAAAGTCTGTATTTAAGAATGCTATGATCCATGAAAGAGAAGGAAAAGTCAGGTTTTAGTTAAGCCATGTGGATCAGAGAGAGGAGGAACAGAGAAAGCTCCTACAGTGATAGAGTTTTGAAAATTACTTGTGGGAAGGGGAGAGGGAATCTGGGCAGCCAGCAAAACATTACACAAAACCTTGGTAAGTAAGTGGCTTTGCTGACATAGTAGAACGATGAGCACTGTTACTGATTGTCTTGTTGTTCAGCTGTCAGAGAAGATTGTGCTGCTTCCTACATCTGCCCTCACATGCTACCTCACCTGCTCCATCTTACTGCGATGGATAAACCTTGTAGTTCAAGACTGTCAAGGGCACTGCAATTAGTACTAAATCATTCTCGCTCTGACAAGTTCTGGCAACAGAAGCTTCTGGCAGATGTGCAAGTGCATTTTCAGTGTGTCTGAACGTCTGAGTGATATAGAAGAGCTTTTAGCATGCCTGGGTGTCTTAATCCGACAGTGAATTCAGTGTAAATCAACTTTCGGAAGAGGAGAAATCATGATGGCTTGTTGGGTTTTCTTTTCTTCTTTCTTTCTTTTTTTTTTTTAAGTTTATTTCGAGAGGGGCAGAGAGAGGGAGAGAGAATTCCAAGCAGGCTCTGTACTGACAATGTGTACAGAGTGTGAAGCAGGGCTCGAACCCCCAAACCATGAGATCATGACCTGATCTGAAATTAAGAGCCAGAGGCTTAACTAACTAAGCTACCCAGGAGCCCCTTTGAAAGAAAAAAAAAAAGAAAAATTTAAAAATGAGATTAGTGTCTTTGTTACCAGTCTTCAAAACTATAAATTATCTTTTCATATGTCTGGCCCCAACCCTTTGTAGGATTTCGTCAGGCACTGTGCAAGAGTTTACTCTCTGGTTTTTTCCTCTGTGACCTGCTGTGACCCAGACTTTGGCCTCTCTCTGATGCTGCAGCAGAAGAGCTCAGTGTTGGAGGGAGTGTGTCCTTTTTCACTTAAAAGAACCCTACTTCCCTGGAGCTGCTATTGTGACCATGACTTTTTCCCTAGGATTGAGTTAATGTCAGAGTGTCGCCCAGCATGCTGTAGAAGTTTGTATTCCCTTTAATAATTATTTTTAACAACAACGACAAAAAGTCTCTGATGTTAGTTCTTTGCTTATAATTTGATTTCTCTTGAAAGTAGAGTCTTTAACAAAAAAAAAGAAGTTTCCAGTTAATCAGGATTTAACTGCTTTGGAGGAAAGCTGACAGCTGCTAAACCAATACAGCCTGACATCCCCAGCTATTTGCTACTCTTTAGTTTCTGGTTCATTATGTTGCATGTTAGTATTGTTTCTATCAGGGTAGACTTGTGCTCAGTAGTGAGAAATGAGCCAGCTTTCACAGCGTGTTGAGACAGTTCTGGCTTTTGTGCAGATGAAAGATGGGATTTTCTGAGTGGCAGTTGAATAGTGGGAAGAGCATTGGATTGTAAATCTAGGACTGGGTTTTGGTCCTAGTTTTGTTACTGACGACCAGCACGATTTCTTCAACTAGCAAGTGAGGGAGATTAGGTCAGACAAAGTCCTTCGTATCGTTAACTTATTCCTTCTTGGATCCTGTGTTCAAAACACTTTTTTTTTGGAGGTGGAGGGCAGAAATGCTAACAAATGTTTTTCAAAGCATTTTCATATATTTCAAACACTTTTTTTTTTTGGAGGTGGAGGGCAGAAAAGCTAACAAATGTTTTTCAAAGCATTTTCATATATTTCAAACTATATTTCAAAGCTTAATGTCACAATAGTGTACATTAAGCTTTGGGTATTAACAGTATCTTAAACCCACCTAAACTATCTTCCTCACACAGAGGTTCCCACCTTCAGGTGGTGCTGATATTCCAGCAGTCCTAGGGTGGGTTAGTCGGATGATTGAAGAAGAGAAATATGATGCTGTTGTCCTTCTCATTGGCCTCAGGATTGGATCAGCATTCATTACGTGATTTGTAAGTCTCTTGTAACCCAGTTCCTGCTTCTTCTGTCTAGTCACTGTGACCTTCTTTTAGTTCCTGAAATGCCATGTTCTTCCACCTAGCACTGGGTCCTTTTTATATTTGCTATTCTCTCTGGCAGGAATGCTGTAGGAGAGCCGACAATACTGACTCCATCTTTAGCCTTCTATCTTGTTCAGGTCGCTTGCTGACCCACCTGGGGTTATGTGTTCCAGGTCCCCTGGAGATTAATAGACAAATATCCACTAAAAAATGCTCACCAAGGTTGGGATTGGGGGAGGCTTGCTTTGGCCTTCTGTAGATGTATAAAGATAACATAGCCTCTCCCCTTCCCAAAGCACAGGTGGTGCCACGAAATCTAATTAAATGTTAAATGTCTGGGGCGCCTGGGTGGCTCAGTCAGTGAAGTGTCAAACGTCAGCTCAGGTCATGATCTCACGGTCTGAGTTCAAGCCCCACATCAGGCTCTGTGCTGATGGCTCAGAGCCTGGAGCCTGCTTCAGATTCTGTGTCTCCCTCTCTCTCTGCCCTTTCCTTGCTCACGCTTTGTCTGTATGTCTCTCAAAAATAAATAAATGTAAAAAAAATCAATCAGGTGCATGCAAACCCTTGATCTCACTGAAGTGCCCTCCCATGTATCCTCTTGTTCTATAAAATCTGTGGGCCAAGGTCTGACTCCTGTGGAGAATGGCCGTGCAGCATCAGATCGTTACCTGATCGATCCCTGCTGTCTGTAAGTTACCCCGAATAAAACTGTAAACTGGATGGAGCTGCCTGCCTCACTTTTTCGTTTCAAAGTACTTTCTCACTTTGGAGGATACTTTACCATCCTTCCTCCACCTTCTAACAAATAGTCTTTGCTGTTCTACCTTCCTCAGGGGAATGTTCTTAGCCTTCTCAACCTCTTTTCAGTTAGCTAACTGCTACTCACTCTCCATGTCTTCCCCTCAAGCATCACTTAAAGAGAACCACTCTTCTGACCTGACTGACAAGGTCACTTCTGCTTATACACAGGTACAGTACCATATACCTTTCTTTTGTAGCATTTGCCATCATTATAATGTCATTTATTTGCGTGGTTGATTAGTTCGTTCCTTCCCCTACGTACTATGAGCTCCACGAGAATGCAGATCATGCCCATTTTTGCTCTCTTTATGTTTATTTCTTTTTTTTCCCCAAGTTTTCATTTAAATTCCAGTTTGTTAAGTTACTGTAATATTAGTTTCAGGTTTAGAATTTGGTAATTCATCACTTTACGTACAACAGGCAGTGCTCATCACAAGTGCCCTCCTTAATGCCCATCACCCATTTAGTCCGTCCCCCCAACCACCTTCCCTCAGTAACCCTCTGTTTATTCTCTGTAGTTTAAAGAGTCTGTTTCCTGGTTTGCCTCTTTATTTCCCCCCTCTGTGTTCATCTGTTTTGTTTCTTAAATTCCACATATGAGTGAAATCATATGGTATTTGTCTTTCTCTGATTGACTTATTTTGTAGCATAATACCTTCTAACTTGATCCACATTATTGCTAATGGCAAGACTTCATTCTTTTTGATGGCTGAGTTAATTATTCTATTTGTGTGTGTGTGTGTATTCATTTATTTCTATTGCCTGACTCAATGACTAGAACATAGTAGGTGCTCAGTATATATTGTGGTATGAATGCATGAGCCAAAGCTACAGAACTTCCTGAGAGGCCTTGTATTAGGTACGTTCAGTGTGCCATGCCCTGTTCTGCTCTTGTCCCTGACTCCATCCTCCTCTATTTTCGTAATCATTATTACAACCATTTCTTGAGTATTTTGACCCAGGTATGGATCCTAGAATCCACATCCTTGGCAACTATGCTGTACAGTTGGGAATATTATAGGACAAGATCAAAAGCTTTCTGTAGCATTTGTTACCCAGATCAAGTCGTGTCTTTTACTCATAAATCTTTTTTCTTTTTTTTTGTATCTACCGCTGTCATCAGAGTGTAAAGGATATCTTGTTATTTATTTTGGTCCCACACATCTACTTTCCTGGGAAATTCCTGTGTGTCAAAATCTTCTCTTCCTTCCATGAGGACAGAGCCTGCCTCTTTTTACCTAAGTGAGAAGTGTCATACATCTGCCTTCCCAGCTTTTCTTATAGATATGGTATAGGCATATGATGCATTTGTCCTAGTTTCCAAATCAGAAGCAAGTGACACAAAGAAGGTGCCAGGGAGAGTCTCTGCTGAGGATTAGGCAGGAGCAGTAACTATACTGGGTTTTCAGAAATTATACTGTCAGCCATTTTAGAGACAGTATTCAGCGTGCAGAGTTAGTGGTGTTTGTGGTGCAAACTGTAGAGTCCATGCCCAGAAACAGAGCAGTGGTTTCTTCACAGGACCAGTTTAAAGAGACATGATTTTGGACTTTGTTCCTGACCTGGCTCTCTGGGAGAGGCAGCCTAGAGAATAGACTCTGTTACTAGACTGGCTCTGTTCACATCGCAGCTCTGCCATTAACCAGGCTTGTAACCTTGCTTTTGGGAAGTTAATCTCTCTGTGGCTCAGTTTCCTCAAATGTGAAGAGGAGAAATAAGAGAGAGATGTGTCACAGGGTTGTTGTGAGGATTAGATGAGTTGAACTCTTAGAACAGTATCTGGCATATTTATTGTAATGTTTATTAGTATTTTTGTCATTATTTTCTGATGCTCTGGGTATTCTCTGGAAGTATGTATCATCTTCTCTGTATATATGTATATATACATACATGTATACATATATACATATATGTATATATGTACATGTACACATATATTTTTGTATGTATATACATATTTGTGTATATATGTATATATATTTTTGTATATATATGTGTATATGTATATATGTGTATATATATGTATATGCGTGTGTGTGTGTGTATTTTTTTTTTTCTTTTTTTTTGCTTAAAATAGCCTTTGGACTGTATTGCTTATAGCTTAGTGCCCTGAGTAATATTTACAGCACACACTTGTTGAATGATAACTGTGTGTAGGGCATAGCCATAGTCACATGTTTCTTTTTCAGAAGGGGTTTATAGAACCATTTCCACATGCATGTCGGGTTAAAGCTTGTATTATTTTTATTAAAATGCTTAACTTTCTCTCTGTTTTGGATGGACTTACTTCATTCAAGACCTCATACTTTGACTTTAGTCTTACTGCAATATGTGTTTGAGCAAAATCTGAAACAGAGATTCTCCCTGAGGGTGAAATGCATCACATGTTAGGATATCTGGCTGGTGTCAGGTAGGGATTTCATTATCTTCATCACTGCAGTTATCTTGGCATACATTTATTGCTGATAATCTATGAAAAGCCTATTTAACTCACTTGTCATCCTGAGTGAAGGGCCATCCAGAGCCCGAGTTTCCCTCTGGAACCCTTTTTATGTTGCTGAGGAGCACAATGTCTCCTGGCACATTAGCTTTCAGTCTGCAAAAGCAGATACTTTCAAATGGGAAAATGTCACGCAAGGTGAACTATTGGTATTTTCACAGCAGGCAAATTCTCACCACCCTCAGTATAAAAACACTACTGAATCACATTTATGGTTTTGTCACCATTACAATGGGAACAGATAGTGACATTTAAACCTAGGAAAATTCAACCCCTGATATTGACTGTTAATGTGAAAAACTTGAAAAAGCAGGTAGAACACTGTGACCTTAGTGATGTGAATTCTCTAATCAGACCATACAGAGCAGTCAAATATTTGACTTATCGATTTTTTAGAGAACCAAGCTATTTTGTATGCAAGGTATGAAAATCGTATGAGTTTTGTCCTTGATTCAGAATAAGCAATGAGAGCCAGGGTTCTATGCAGTAGATTTGAATTTATGTCGAATAGTATATACTTTTAATATTTTAACATATATTACCAGAAGGGATATTCAGTTTTCTCATGTATTTGTATCTATGTGTTTAAAACATGGTAATTAGTATTTACATATTAATTTCTGTTTTGAAAATGGTATTAAGGGGTGTCTGGGTGGCTCAGTCAGTTAAGTGTCCGACTGTTGATTTTGGCTCAGGTCATGATCTCACAGTTAATGAGATTGAGCTCTGTGTTGGGCTGGGCACTAAGCATGGAGCCTGCTTAAGATACACACACAGGATTATTCGTTTTTTGGGTGTGGAGTTTGGTAAGTTCTTTATAGATTTTAGACACTAGTCCTTTATCCGATATGTCATTTGCAATTATCCTTTCCTATTCTGTCGGTTGTCTATTAGTTTTGTTGGTTGTTTCCTTTGCCGTGCAGAAGCTTTTTATCTTGATGAGGTCACTGGGTGTTATATGTAAACCAATTTGAAAATTAACTATTAAAAAAATATTTTATAGATGGAAAAAAAAGATTCTCTCTCTCTCTCTCTCTCTCTCTCTCTGCCCCTTCCCCCCGTTTTTGCTTTTTCTCTAAAATTAAAAAGAATGGTATTAATTTATTAATACATACTATTTTTAAGAACCTAGTTTAGTGTCTTCAATTTTAAAAAGACCCTCGGGGCGCCTGGGTGGCCCAGTAGGTTAAGCGGCCGACTTCGGCTCATGTCATGATCTCGAGGTCTGTGGGTTCGAGCCCTGCGTCGGGCTCTGTGCTGACGGCTCGGAGCCTGGAGCCTGCTTTGGATTCTGTGTCTCCCTCTCTCTCTGCCCTCCCCCATTCACACTTTGTCTCTATGTCTCTCAAAAATAAATAAATATTTAAAAAATATTTTTAAAAAGACCCTAGGCATACAGGATCATAAACTTCATCTGCCCACATTTGAACATACTCCTTTTCTACATTCTCAGCCTTCTAAAATTAGTTTTTCTGTAAAACTACCCATCTAGAGGTTTATCTGTCCTTTTTTAGTCCATTGAAAGTGGATAATGTAGTAGGTTGAGTTACCCTGACTTCTTACATTTATTTATTTTTGAGAGACTGAGGATAAGTAGGGGAGGGGCAAGGAGAGAATGAGACACAGAATCTGAAGCAGGCTCCAGGTTCTGAGCTGTCAGCACAGAGCCCAACATGGGCCCAAACTCCTGAACTGCAAGAGTATGACCTGAGCCGAAGTCAGATGCTCAACCGACTGAGCCACCCAGATGCCCCGAGTTTCCCCGACTTCTTAAAGAAGCCTTTCCATTTTAAGTTCACCTTAAGGAACACAGGTTATCTGTTGGACAAACAGTATTCAAAAAATTCTGCTCCCTAAAATAGTAATGCAAATAGATTTTTATTTGAGCATTGCGGCATTTTATCAGAAATGTTTTTCATTTTCCCTTAATCTTTTCAATTACATTTTACAAATGTTTGAATACACTTTTATTTTTTCTCTCTGGTTAACTCCCTTGTCCTTGCCACCATCTTCTCTCCGTGGTGCCCTGTTCTGCTACTGCCTCTTTATTTAAATTCCATCAGAAATCAGTTGGCTTGCATTTTTAGTGTGGTAGTTTCTTTAAGATGAGGGGGAGGTTATTTTTCTGATACTCTTTTTTTTTTTTGGCAAAGGTAATCTATAGGTAATTTCTGGCAAAGCTTAAGACTGGAGGGAACGTTGCTATTTGGTAGAATAATGTGCAGAGAGTAAATAGAAACTGTAGTATTTCAAGACTTTTGGAAACCTGAAATTCCAGAATTCTGCTTTAATTTTTAAATGCCATTGAGAATTTATTCCAGAAAGAGTATTTATTAAGTAATTACACATAACTTCACTTTTAGCAGATATTAATTGTAGTTTGCTAGGGTTAACATACATGTCTTTTAAAATATTACTAGATCTCAGTTATAGCTAGGTGTAGTCATAGCATATTATCTTGTGGTTTCATTTTTAAGGCCCAAATAGCACATGGTTTCTAGTTTGCACTTTCTTCTTAGAGTTTGGCACTGCGGTTGTTCCATTCCGCTCACTATTCTTTCCTCTTAAGAATCTCAGGGATCGGATGAGGGGAAGCCAGAATGAGTCCCTGTAGCAGCTTCTAGGGTATAGTTACGAAGATGAATAAAACCACCAGTTTAAGTCTGTGAGATCAGAATCTGATTCAAGTTTTGAAAAAGCATTGGTGGAAAATTATAATGATAGCAATTGAATTGGCCCCATGTGTCACAGATTTATAGTGTATTTATAGAGATATTAGAGTTTCGTTTTGAATTCAGAGTCTACTTTTTCTCGTCTTTCGAAATTTTAGATCTTGCCTTTCTCTAGGGAGCATCTCCTCATCTTTCTTGTGGAAAGAAGACCAGGACAGGACACTAAACAAATAGCATAGATATAGCAATGGCCAAGGCAGAAGTGAGAGCAGGAGAGCCAAGAGGAGGGAACTAACAGGACAAAAAGATAAGTTGTAAGACTGGTGTCTTTAAAATACTTTTTTGTTTTTTAAGTGGGCTTCATCCCCAGTGAGGAACCCAACACGGGCCTTGAACTCACAACTCGGAGATCAAGACCTGAGCTGAGTTCAAGAGTTGGACACTTAACTGACTGAGCCATCCACGCGCCCCTTTAAAATACTTCTTGATATGTATTTTTATGTTGGGACAGTTTTACTTACTATATCATTCTGTCAGTGGAATAGAGGAATTTTAGTCAGTACCAAATCTAAGAATGTTCAAGTCTCAGAATAACTAATTAAATGTATAATAGGCAAATGAGAAAATTTGGCAGTACTATTCTGTTAGATTGACTGTAAAAAGGGATAGTTACAGAAAAATTATTTTGCTTAAAAGCATATTTTTTAAAGTTTGCTTTAGAGAGCAGGATGCAATTGTATTGTAAGTGTGTGTAATTATCTGCATTCCTTTCCAGCCTCTTTGGGATCAAATTGGTTTTCTCCCCAAGAAAGGCAATTATATGCAGGAGGCCACTTTTTGTTGAATTACTGTGTGTTGCACGCAGCGCATCCTGCAAACCTGAAATCATAGATGCGCTGCTATGATTTATAATACCCATTAATTACAGCTTTGTATTAAAGGCTTTTAGTTTTCTGCTTCAGTAAACCTAAATTCTCCTTTTGAAGAAGAATTGCTTACATTAGGTGTTATGCTAAATAGTGAATCCTGTCTTTTAGAATCTCATCAGAGGTACTTGTGCAGTGAGATCTTCTCAGTTGACATTAAGTGCAGCCCAGTCAAGCTGTTTAACTTTGTAGGATGATGAAATAACTGAAAGAGCTACTGGTCTCATAATGAGGAGGCCTCCCACAACTGGTTCAAAGGGGAAGTCTGCAAAGCATTAATCAGAAAGTATTATCCACCAGCTGTTGATCATCCTCCTCGCACTGTGCCAGGCGCTGTACTGACCCAGCACAGGCTCTTTCTGGCCAGCTCAGTGCTTCTCAGCCCTCGCTGTTCTTTAGATCCACCTCGGGGCTTTAATTCTCCCCACCCCCACCAAATACTGGGTCCGGATGATTTTTTTTTTTTAATGTTTTATTTATTTTTGAGAGCAGGAGAGACAAAGCATGAGCAGGGGAGGGGCAGAGAGAGAGGGAGACACAGAATCTGAAGCAGGCTCCAGGCTCCAAGCTGTCAGCACAGAGCCCGACGCGGGGCTTGAACCCACAGACTGTGAGATCATGACCCGAGCCGAAGTCAGACGCTTAGCCGACTGAGCCACTCGGACGCCCCTGGGTGCGGATGATTTTTAAAGGGCTCCTTGTTGAATCTAATGTGTAGCCAATAATGAAAACACAAGTCTGAATTATTCGATCCTATTTGGTGGCTTTTCACCTGAAAAGTTAGAGTTCCTCTTTGTTTTTTGGCTTCGTATTTCCATATTTCTTCTAGAAGTTGAAAACATGATCAAAACAAATGAACAAAACCAGATTGCATTGTTTTCTCTTGGGCTTCTGCCATGGTCTAATTCTTTTCAAGGACAAATATTTCCTAGGCAACTCCCTTAAGTTTTGTAACTTAGCTTCCTATGGCCCGCCCCCCCCCCCCCCTTTTGTGACAAATGTCTAATCGGAGGTATCTTTGCTAAACTTGGCCATTGTATAGTCTGATCAGGGACCTGCTTTTCAATGAGTCTTTGTCATTTTTTTCTCTGTGAATATTTAAAACTACTTTTTAACCTAGAAACATTTAAAAATAAAGATTTATAGTGTTTTTCATTACATCTTTCTTACATGTTGTTACTCATTAAACTTCACATACCTGAAGAATTTTATTTATTTACTCATTTATTTATTTCTGGTTTATATATGTTTTTTAATTTACTTATTTACATATCTGAAGAATTTATAAGTGTTACCCATTCTTTTTATGAGGAGAGGAGGCAAAGTAAGTATCGATTTATCTTGTGAAGCATCAGGTTGTCCATTTGAAAATGGTAAGGTTACTGTTTGTTATCTACAAATGCTATTATGATCTATTTTGTTTGAATAGTAATTTAGTTGTGGCAGGTGGTCCTAAATGATGTAAGAAGTTCTGAAGGAAGAATATTAATCTAATAATGGTAGTGGCAGCTACAGTTTTGTGAAAACTTAGTTGATGTTAAGCAGCTCTAAGTGCTCCTCATGCATGGCCATTTGAAGCCTCATGCTCACCTTATGAAATGTACGTACTGTTGTTATTCCTACTTTTATAGCTAAGAAAATGGAAGCCAGCGGGTAGAAAAGCCCAGATTTGTCTGAATCAGAGCCTGACTCTTAACCCATGGTGTTCTGCCTTTTTTCTACCTCTGTGCATCTCAGTGCTGACACGTTCTAGCAGAGAGCTCTTGCTTGCATCCCCTTTCCTTCCAGGGGAATTCATTGACTTAATTTGCTTCAGCCTGTTTTTTCCTTCTGTACTTGAATGTAAGCAACCATCTGCTTTTGGCATCCTCCTTGCATGTGTAGTAGACTAGGCCCTGGCGAATGCAGGCATGCTTTGGGGCTTGGCAGAGTGAAGGGGGCACTAGAAAGGGCTGTGGAGAGTGTTGAATACACTTCTTTTACAGGAGTAAATACAATTTGATTGGCAACTATATTCTTTTCTTTTTTCTTGGCTAACAGCATTATTGAGGTATAATTTACATAACATACAATTCAGTCATTTAAAGTGTAGAATTCAGTGGTTTGGGTTCTGTCACCATCACGCCAGTCAGTTTCAGAACATTTTTATCTCTCACATAAGAAACCCTATAATGTTTAGCTTCCTCCCTCAATCCACCATCTCCTTACTCTATAGATTTGTCTTTTTTATGTAAATGGAAGCATACAATATGTGGTCTTTGTGACTGGCTTCTTTCACTTAGCATGATATTTCCATCCATGTCGTAGCATGTATCAGTTCATTTCTCTTTATTATCTAATAATATGCCATTTTGTGCGTGTAGCTGTTTGGTGTGTGTATTCTGGCTTTTGCATCTTATACTCCTGGCTCCCAGCATTGTTTTGACTGTTACAGCCTAATAATACACAAGAAAACAGACCCCGTTGCCACAGCTTAAGTAGGGATAAAATGGAACCATCCATTTTTTCTGTGTGTGCGCATTTATCACATTTTTATTGAGTGCCTAGTATATGTACAGCACTCTGCTACATTTTGTAGTATATAAAAGATATGATGGGGGTGCCTGAGTGGCTCAGTTGGTTACACATCCGACTTTGGCTCAGGTCATGATCTCATGGTTTGTGAGTTTGAGCCCTGCATCAGGCTCTCTGCTGTCAGCACTGAGTCTGCTTTAGATCCTCTGTGTCACGCTCTCTATGCCCCTCCCTGCTCTCTCTCGCTCTCTCTCGCTCTCTCTCAAAAATAATTAAACAAGTAAACCTAAAAAAAAAATGATGTAATTATGTGACCTATGCTGTAAGTGTGTTACAAGCAAAGCCATGTTCAGAGGAACAAAGAATTGTGTTGGAGATTTGTGGGTGCCGCTTTTTGCACCGAGCATGTTGTTGTTTTATTATTTATTTGCTTGCTTGTTTGTTGTTAAATCATTACCTTTCACTGAAGTGGTTTTAGGTCTCCTAGATATGAGCTAATATTCAATAAGTTCATCTCTAGCCCACCCTCCCATGAATTTAAATATTAAAACATGAGTCTGAGTCATTCTGGAATTTTTCCAGTTTAAAACTAATAAATATTAAAATTTTATTAGAACCTTGAAGGTCACGAATCATACGGAATCTAAAAACTTAGAATATTAGTTAGTTCCAACTTACAGAAATGTTCAGAAATGGTAAAGTATGTTCAGCCACCAAAATTGCTCACTGATAATATCATATTTAATTCAGTTGGAACTCAAGCTAAAGGCAGGTTTAATGGATGGGAAACCTTGTCGCTTCTGCGCACCCTGATAAGCATTGCATTAATACCAGTTTAGCCACTTGAGTAAACTATAGATCCACAAGAGAAATTCTCTTTAGGACGTTTTGAAATGTCATTCATCTGCTTCAGTTAGATTTTGTAGCTAGCATGTCATCCTTTCCTGTTTGTTAATGTTATTTAATATTATACCGTATGAAAATATTCACAATGCCACTGTCATTGTAGTTCGGCATTATTAGGAATATTTCGCCTTGTACTTATTTTGCTGTTTGCTAAAAACTCTGTAGACTGTCTTGATTCATTGATTTAAATATCCTATAGTGTAAATAATACGATTATGTGATTTAAAAATTTGTAATAAACTGAGAAAAGATTCCACTTCCTGATTTGTGAATTATTTAGATTTTAAGAATTTTGTAAAATTTAATTCCTGGGTTTCGAAGATGGTATGTTAGATATTTACTTACAAATACTGTTGAATAGTTATAGTTTAAAGTGTATGTATTTATATAAAAGTAGAATAATGGCATCTTGAGAATTAATACCGTTGAGTATCAAAAATGTTTCTTTAAGACTTGATATTCTGGGGCACCTGGGTGGCTCAGTCAGTTGAACATCCAACTTCCGCTCAGATCATGATCTCGTGGTTTGTGAGTTCCAGCCCCGCATCAGGCTCTGTGCTAACAGCTCAGAGCCTGGAGACTGCTTCAGATTATCTGTCTCCCTCTCTCTGTCTGCCCTTCCCCTGCTCACACTCTCTATTTCTCTCTCTCTCTGTCAAAATTAAACCTTAAAAAAAAAAGGACTTGATATGCAGAGAAAATTGTTCTACTTCTCGAAGGAAACCAAAATGCCTTCTATATTTGTATAAATATTTTTTAATGTTTGCTTATTTTTGAGAGAGAGACAGAGAGACAGAGTATGAGTGGGGGAGGGATAGAGAGAGAGAGAGAGAGAGAGAGAGAGGGAGACACAGAATCAGAATCAGGCTCCAGGCTCAGAGCTGTCAGCACAGAGCCCAACATGGGTCTCGAACGCACAAACTGCAAGATAATGATCTGAGCCAAAGTTGGACGCTCGTATATAAATTTTTTTTTGATGAGTGTTTATTTTTATACTGTGTTCACAGGTAATTTTTTCATATTCATA
This sequence comes from Paguma larvata, assembly GCA_030068075.1. Classification (NCBI taxonomy): domain Eukaryota; kingdom Metazoa; phylum Chordata; class Mammalia; order Carnivora; family Viverridae; genus Paguma; species Paguma larvata. The sequence continues at coordinate 54,859,778 of CM057829.1, forward strand.
TGGCTCCAAGCTGTATATTGCTACTACTGCTACTAATAACAAAATAGCAATAGATATGTTAATTAAGTAGTAAAGACTGTAGATTTTTAAGGGTAGAATAATAGGCAGGAAATTATAGTAGTAAGAGCGTGGTGATAGGGATTGGAGACTTACATGAAGGAAGACATATTTGGAAATAGTCGGCATAAAGCACTATGGGTGATCATAGGCAGAATTAAAGTAGTATAAACCCTACTTGTGTTGTAAGCTGTTCATGTCTGAGGTAGCATATTATTCCTTATTCATAGACATACTAGATATTCAGTGTGTCTGAGAATTCAGAATCATGCAGTATACAAAATAATAAAAAATAATATCAGTACTAATGTGTAGAGTATATTGTTTACTGTAGGCCAGGTAATGTGTGTTTGTTTAACACTGTGAGGTGTAGTGATTTCTCACTGTACAGTTAAAGAAACTGAGACTCAGAGAGGTAGAATTACTGGCCAAAGATCACTTAATTTTGACTAATACTATTATCTGTGTTCTTGACCACCGTTCCAATACTTTGTTTTGTTATTTTCTGTTGGATTCTTTTTCTTACATGAGGAAATACTGTATACTCTTTGTAACAAGTTGAACAAATAAGAGGTATATAATTTCTTGATGTGTACAAAAACACACATAAGATATATAGAGATAACACACTCTTATGTTTAAGATTTACCTTCATAAGAATGTATCTTCAATGGAAATTTGCCAGTGAATTTTAGTTGGTGAGGCTACTAGAATTTGTATCTATTTGGAGTTAAACAGACCTGGGTTTGAAGTTTAGCAATGCCAGCTGTTCGTTTGGGCAAGTTTTTTAACATCTCTGAAGCAGAGTTTCCTCTTCTGTGAAGTGATTATCATTATTTCTGTGGCTCTGTTACTGATTGTCCTAGAGAGTGGGGATAATTGCTTAAACTATATTCTAGGTTAAAAATCTATTATAGTCATTCCATAGAAATTTTAGAAACTGGCCTAAAATAGAAAGAAATCCTGTGAATTAAGAATAGATCATTATGGGGTGGCTGGGTGGCTCAGTTGGTTAAGTGTTTGACTCTTGATTTCGCCTCAGGTCATGATCTCACAGTTTGTGAGATCCAACCCTGTGTGTCTGGCTCCATACTGACAGTGTGGAGCTTGCTTGGAATTTTCTCTCTCCCTCTCTCTCTGCCCCTCATGTACTCTTTTTCTCTCAAAGTAAATAAAACAAACTTAAAGAAATGGATCATTGGAACGGATTCATTTGAGTATTAGTTGATAATTCTGAACATTAAGTTATGGTCTTTCTTATACAATAAAATCTTTGAAATTGCTTGTTTGGCCATGGTTACTTGGTTAATGTGTTTGTTGATTGCTCGAAAACAAAAGCATCAAAACTTAAAATAATTCTTGCAAAAAGAACAGGAATAGGAAAAGTTACATGTAGATTGCTTTTATTCATACCCTTTTCATGATATTCATCTTGTTTCTCACGCCTTAAGTAGAGAGAGAACTAATGATTTTTCTTGTCTGAGGAGGGGATAATTTGAAGCTATTCCTTGGAGATTTCTAAAAGATACACATTTAAGCAAAGTCTAAAATGTTCTTTCTCCCATCTTATGGGTGCAAAAACATTCTCTCTCTGTTTCTCTCTCACAGCTGGATGGTTATATTGTTCCATATATATATGGCCTTTGAAGAGTACTCAGGTGTGCCGCTGTCCACTTTATGGTGCTTAGATGGCTAAGAGAATAGCAGATAAAGACCTGGCAACATATTTAAGGGTGTGTATTGGGAGTCGGGGGTGTGTTTAGACTTGTAAAACACTTTGTTGAATATCCAGCCAATATATATTGCCTACCATAGGCAAGGTCACTAGCTAGATACTAGGCAAGATAAAAAGTTGAGTGATATAGCCACAAATATGGAGAGTCATGTAGTGTGAAGGGAAGGTAAAATAAGTAACTCTAATACCAGGCAGGATATGGTAATTTGCATTATAGAATAAATAGTTGTGGCATTCAGAGAAAGGTGAGATAATATCTAGTTGAAGGAAGTGTTAAGAAAGAAGGTGCAATTTGAAATGGATATTAATTTGTATTTCCCTGATGATGAGTGATCAGAGAGGAAGGAAGACATGACATGAGAGACTCTCAAAGAATAAGAAAGAACTGAGGGGAGAGATGGGTGTGGGAGTGGGGAGAGTGGGTGGTGGGCACAGAGGAGGGCGCTCATTGGATTGAGCACTGGGTGTTGTATAAAAACCAATTTGACAATAAACTATTAAAAAAAAGAGAAAGAAATGGATATTAAGGGATAAGAAGGATTTTCCCAGATGGTAATGGAGTTGAAAGAGTTAGTTAGGCAGATGATCCAGAAGGAGAGAACCTCGTAGGGTAAGAGTTGGAATTTTAAGTGCATGACTTAAATTTAGGATATAGTAGATGTTCACTTGGAAGTGAGGTAAGAAGGTGAAGAGTAGGGGATAATGAGAGGACCTTGAAGTCTGAGTGCATTTGTGCTTAATTAAGTAGGCATTAGAAATCCATCTATGACTTTAAAATTATTTTATTTTTTAAGCTATTTTTAAATAATTGTAGATTCACAGGGTGTTGCAAAAAAAAAATGTATATCGTTTACCCATTTTCCTCCAGCGGAAACATCTTGCATAATAAGTTACAAGACTACATGAAAAACTAAGAAATTGGTGTTGGTAGAGCCCACAGAATTATTCAGATTGTACTGGTACAATACATGTGTATTTATGTAATTTTATCACATGTATAGATTTAATGTAACTGTCACTTCCCTTAATAGCTACCCCCATGTCTCCTCTCTACCTCCACCCTATTGCTGGCAAGCATTAATCTGTTCTTCATCTCTATAATTTTCTTATTTCAAGAATATTATATAAATGGAATCACATAGTATATAATTTTTAAAAAAGAAAAACCATTTATTTTCAAATAATCATAGGTATATAGGAAGTTACAAATATAGTGCCTAGAGTTTCCTCCCTTTGCTTAGTTTGCCCATGTTTATATCCTGCATAACTGTATTAAAATCAAAACCAGGAAATTGGCATTGATATAATGTAGTATATAGTTCTGTGCTATCTTATCACATGGTAGATTTATGTGACCATCATGGAAGTCAATACACAGAACTAATCGATCATCATGAACCTCTCCCGCATTCTACCCTTTACACTCACACCCATATCCCTCCTGCCTCCACTCCATTCCTAATCTCTGATAGTCACTAATCTGCTTTCCCTATAATTCTATCATTTCAAGAATATTATGTAAATGGACTCATACAGTATGTGACCTTTTAAGATTGACTTTTTTTTTGTCCAGCATTACACCATTGAGACCCATCCAAGTTGTTGCATGTATTAGTAGTTTGTTCTTTTTATCACTGCATGGTATTTGTTTAACCTTTCATCTGTTGAAGGGCATTTGGATTGTTTTTACTTTCGAGCTATTATGAATAAAACTGCCATCAATATTTGTGTGCAGGTTTTTGTATGAATATAGATTCTGATTTTCTTTCTGATAAATACCCAGGAGTGCAATTACTGAATCATATGGTAATTATTTGTTTTGTTTTTTAAGAAACTACCAAACTATTTCCCAGGGTGTCTGTACCATTTAAATTTCTACCAGCACTGTATGAGTGATCCAGGTTTTCTGCATTCTGTCCAGCATTTGGTGTTACTGCTGTATTTTGGTTTTCCTATTCTGATAGATGTAGACTGATAACTGTGGTTTTAGTTTGCTTTGTTTTGTTTTTTTCCATTAAAGATTTTGAGTTAAAAACTGATATATTTAGTGGATATATTTTTTATGGCTTAGATAGAGGAGAGAAATAAGAAAAAGATTAATTTAGAAGCTGTCGAACTAATTTAGGTGGGTTATTCAGAAAGCTGCTTGGGTGGCCATGGTCAGTGGAGAAGGAATGGTGAGACTGTCTGGACAGGTAAGGATGAGGGACAGAAAATATAAAACGAAAATTTGGGCATTGATGTTTATAGTACTTTTGACAAAAAATAAATAATTCAGAATTTTTTTTTTTATTTAGGGAAAAATGAAGAATTTGGTTTCAATTTGAGTGCAGATGGATTATTTGGGTAGAGATGACCAGAGAGAAGTTACATATCAGAGTTGGTAGCTTAGAAAGGTTATGCTAGAAGTATTGGAAAACCAAACATGGAGAGATGACAGTTCACATTTTGCTTGCAGATGGGCAATGGTAAGCAAAAGAAACCTGTAAATCAGAGATTTAGAAGAAAAACTGAGGGAACCCAGGTTTAATAGATATTGGTGGTCAGCACCAATGCCAAATCTGAAGGGATTGTGGTATGCATGTGAGCATTAAGTTTGAAGATTTTTCTTTTTAGGTTTATTTATTTTTGAGAGAAAGAGAGCACAAGTGAGGGAGAGGCAGAGAGAGAGGGGGACACAGAATCTGAAGCAGGCTTCCAGGGTCTGAACTGTCAGCACAGAGCCCGATGTGGGGCTCAAACGCACCAACCATGAGACCATGACTTCAGCCAGCAAGGTGCCCCTAGAGTTTTTTTTTTTTTTAAATACAGGAGAAATAAGCATGTTTATATGAAGAGGCAAGAGGAACCAATAGGACCATGAAAGATTTAAGATGCATATGAGGCCAAATAATCTCAAAACTGCAGGGCAGAGGTACTTGGTCAAAGCAAAATGTGACAGTAATGTTAAAGGAGAGCATCAAGAGACAGGAGAAAACATCATTTTTGTCAAGGAAACTAAATATATCTTTCATGGACCCAGGAGGGAAGAAAGAGATGGATGTGCCAAACAGAGTGTGGGAGAAGGTAGACTGAGGAACAGCATCAAGATGGCCTCCTCGATCCTTTTAGGAACATAGATGGTTTTTTAAATAAGCATTGAGATGATTCCAGATTATTTATTTTTAACTCTATGGCTTTGATTAAAGCGTTAGGATATGAGCGCAATACAGCCTTTCATTAAAATGTTTAAACAGTAGCAGCAGCAGCAGCAGCAAGGAGAAATGCCAGCAGCATAAACAGTATATCTTACTCTTTCAGTGGACTTCTTTTAAAGGGATGCACTCCTGTCTTAATGATATATGTGACCAGAAAGAAATTCTTTATTTTTTTAAATTTTAACATTTATTTATTTTTGAGAGAGAGAGAGAGAGACAGAGTGTGAGCAGAGGAGAGGCGGAGAGAAAGGGAGACACAGAATCCGAAGCAGGCTCCAAGCTCTGAGTGTCAGCATGGAGCTTGGGGGACATGTTCGAACCCACGAGCCATGAGATCATGACCTGAGCCAAAGTTGGACGCCTCAGCCATAAAATGTTTTAAAAGACAATTTCTTAGGGGTACCTGGGTGGGGCTCAGGTGAGTATCCAACTTTGGCTCAGGTCATGATCTCACAGCTCATGGGTTTGAGCCCCTCCTTGAGCTCTGTGCTGACAGCTCAGAGCATGGAGCCTGTTTCGGATTCTGTGTCCCCCTCTCTCTGCCTCTCCCTTGCTCACACTCTCTCTTTCTCTCAAAAATAAATAAACTTAAAAAAAATTAAAACAGTTTATGGCTAACTGAAAATACACTAATCACTTATGATTTAAAGCTTAAAAGAAGCATCCAAAGCAAAATTTATAACTCTCCAATCAGTCAGAAGCTAGGATTTTTTTGTTAACATTTTTATTTATTATTGAGAGACACAGAGAGACAAAGCATGAGCAGGAGACAGGCAGAGAGAAGGGGAGACACAGAATCTGAAGCAGGCTCCAGGCTCTGAGCTGTCAGAACAGAGCCCGACGTGGGGCTCAAACTCCCCATGAGATGATGACCTGAGCTGAAGTCGGACACTTAACCGACTGAGCCACCCAGACGCCCCATCAGCTAAGATTGTTTTTTAGTGATACAGGTTAGATGAGAGGATTACTGGGCAATGCATTGTTACTATTGATTACTGACTGACTGTTGACAATGACATTTTGTAGCTCTAGGAAGCAAAAGCAGGAAAAGACTCAGTAGGAGAGTGGGAATAAGTGAAGGCAAAGCCACTGTTGTGTCGCATCTAGGGTTTTTGATTGGAGAGATGGTGTTGTTGGCATTATACTGTCTTTAATCAGAGACTTGGTATTTCGTCTAACAGAAATACTTTTGTTAAAAGGTGAAATATTTATTTTCTTTGAAGTGCAATTACATAACTTGCTGTGAAACGTGAGCCAGTATTGGTCTGAACTAAAAAAAGGCACAAGAAAATAATTTAATTGTGATCCAGAAGTAGTTAACAAGAAAATAAAGTGACCTGAGTTTGATGCTAAAGTGATTAAGATATTTTAGTAGGTTGTTTTTGTTTTTGTTTTTTTGTTTTTTTTTTTTTTAGTGTTTATTTTTGGGAGGGAGAGGGAGGCTCAATGAGAAAGAGAGGAAGAGAGAGAATCCCAAGCAGGGTCCACACTGTCAGCGCAGAGCCCAGTGTGAGACTCGAACCTATGAACTGTGAGATCATGACCTGAAGCAAAATCAAGAGTCAGGTGCTTAACCAACTGAGCCACCCAGGTGCCCCAAGATATTAAGTAGTTCCGAGGTCATTAAAATAGTACTGGGCTTTGTATCATTTTATTCATTGATTTAATAGTACCTTATGCTCTTCTAAATATTTGATTCTATGATCGTTGCTTACCATTATAGTTAAACTAGTAGTTAAAATCTACTTCATTTTTGCTTGTTCACAAATATTATTTTGACTTTGCTTAAGCTTTATAGATTTAAAAGTTTTATAACATGGAAAATTAAAATCATGTTCTTCACTTGGATGCTTGCACAAAATCTTTTTGTAGCAGATTCTAAAACCTGATGCATGATAGTATTACACGGATGTTGAGAAAGTAAATAATAGAGATAGGGATTGTTGTAGGGTTTCTGCCGTCACTAGCTGTTGCACTTGCCATCTGTTCACCACCCCTCCCCTACAAGAAGGTATAGATATTAGTGTCAACTGGAAACTATTTGGAATGAGAAGAAACTCACCTGGTTTGTTGTCACTCAGAATAAAAAAAATCCCAGCTCCTAACCCTGTTTGTTTAGATCGATTCTGTAAAACTGCTCTTGCCTCTCCTCCCGAGCTGTACCATTTCTTTTTTCTTGTTTCAGGGACTTTGTGTTTGTTCTCCCTCACCATGGTCCACTCCTTTCCCAATTTTTTGTGGTCTCTTGAAAGCTTGGACTTTAGGCTCTTAGCATTTGTTTTTACCTTTTCCTAAAATGCTTTTCCCCAGATACTTATGTGGTTTGTGTTCTTATTTTATTCAGGTCTCTCTTCTCAAATGTCATCTTCTAAGACTTTCTAAGACAAAGTGTTCCTTTCTTGAAAGAGTCTTGCCCCCCCCCCCCAATCTTCCTCAGTACTCCCTCTCCCCTTATCATGTCCTCTTCAGTCTAGCACTTAATCATACCTGACCTGAAAGTTCGTGTTTGTGTATTGTTCCCATCACGACTGGGTAGGGATTTTGCCTTGCTTACTTTTCCATCTTTAGCTTCTAGAACAGTGACTGTCAGGGAGGAGGGACTCAAGTATTGGTGAATGCATGAATACCTGCCTAGTTAAGTTGAAAGGACCAGGTACTATGAAGCTGGTATTTTGGAGATAGTATTTGAAAGTTAGGTTAACTATATGGGGTGATTAGTAAAGGATTAGTACCCACAGTGGAGGTTCAGATTCTATGGCCATGTGACATAAGCTGGGAAATCATAGTTTCACGGACTTCTGGACACAGGGGTTAGTGTAACTCATCTCGCCCTAAACTGAGCTGATGGGCAGAGTGCTTGGCTCTGTTCTCTGAGGCCCTACCATTCCTCTGTTCACTGAAGATCTTTCTTAGACTCTGTGAGCTACTTTACTTCAGCCTGGGCTCCTTTTGACAATTGCCGTTTTCTCACTTGGGTGGTTAAAGTTTTTTTCTGTTCTTTGCCCCTAAGGGTTCTGCCTAATAAGGGTGGGTAGAGACAGGTCATGTGAATTAGTTCAGATGATTGTAACTGTTAACTTTAGATCAGAGTGGATATTGGTCTGTGGAAAGGGCTGATGAATATAGTCCTGTGATTTTGTTTGTTTGTTTGTTTTGTCTCTACAAGACAGAGTAGAAGATAGGAAAAAAAATTAATGTCTGTATTTTGAAAACTCTTAGGTTATAGGAAATACGACTGTTGGCAGTAGTCCACACATTATGGCTAGAGAATTATTCATTCATTTGTTCAGTAGATATTTAATGAATACTTAAAGTGTTTGTAGGACATTTTCCTTACATGCAGAGCTTAATTAACTCATTTGACAGAGTCATTTATTGAGTGAAAACTATGCTGCACTTTATGGGGGCAGAGATGAACAAACTCTGGCCTCTGCTCTAAAGGAGCTTGCAGTGCAGGAGAAGGAGGGCAACAAGCAAACAGATGTGTGCATAGCAGTGTAGAGGTGTATGCTGTGGGGATACTAAGGAGGAAGTCATTAGCTCTAAGGTTAAGGTATGAGACAGATAGCAGAAGTTTCCTAGAAGGTTCTTAAGGAATGGAGAAGATGAATAGGTGTTTGCCAGAGAGGGGCATGGGCACGTAGAAGAAGAACTTGCATTCCATAGTGCAGAGGTGTGTAGTTACTGGACCAGTGGGAAAAGCTGCATTCCATAATGCCTAGAGCACTTGGCTCAAGTGGAGGGAGGGTTAGATGAGAGATGGGACTGAAGAGGAGGCAGAAAGAGGTAGAACAGGCTAAGTGGATGGGACAGTATTTCGAAGGCAGTGAGGAGTCACTCAGAAGATTTATTTCAGGGAATAATAGAGCAGATTTGTGCTTTAGCAGGAATAAAGTAGAGTGAATACAGGCTGGAAGACAAGGCAGGAAGACCACAGAGAGGAGATATGTGAATCTTCATGTTCTAAAACACAGAATCATCCTTAGGGAAAGAAGATAATTAAGAGAACTTACCTAGCAGAGACTTTAGATTCAGCTTCAAGAGGGCACTGGAGGGCTCCTGGGTGGCTCAGTCAGTTAAGCATCCAACTCTTGATTTTGGCTTAAGTCATGATCTCACAGTTTGTGGGATCAAACCCTGTGTTGGATTCTGTGCCGAAGGTGCTGAGCCTGCTGGGGATTGTCTCTCTCCCTGCCTCTGTCTCTCTGCCTGTCCCCAGCTTGCACATGTGCACCTTTCTCTCTCTCTCAAAAATAAACATTTAAAAAAATAAGAGGGCATTGGGCACATGGACAAATTCCTGATATGTTTAGTATACATGACATGCTCAACTTCCGTAACAGTTGTGCTATCTTCATAACTCAACCAGTCCTATTTCACATTAAATGAGAAATGTAGGAGTCAGAAATGAGGTCTTGGAAAACTTCTAGCAGACCAGCATTGACCAATATTTATTGTGAAACAGCTTGGTCTTGTGAGATGGATATCTGTGGAAAGTGAAGCAAAATTGAGTAGACATTCAACAAATATTTCTTATTTGGTTAGTTATGTATATAAAAGTTACTGGAGCCACAGTCCCCCAACCCTGCCCAAATGTATTCCATAGAATATACATTTGATTTCTTCTAGTGTGAAGCATAAGGATTTTATTCATATTCTAAAAATAAAGCAGTTCAGAAAAACTTGGATGCTGAGTGGCAAATGCATTTAATGTTTATTTTTGGTGACTTTTATTTAGCCCTTGAATCTTTATAGTCACTGTTGCATCAGAAAAACAATTTAAAAGATCACTAGTCAAGTTCTAACAATTCCCCTAGAAAGTTACAACAAGGAAATGTCTTCTAATAAGCTTGTTTAATATTAAATTTTAATTGGAACAAGCACTCAACTTGGTTTTGAATCAGTGTCTTCAAGTCCACCCTGTTCTATAAAATATTCATGTAGTAAAGATGGACAAGAAGGTAGAAACTAGCTAATGTGTGTGTCTCTGTGTCCGTATGTGTATTTGTATATACTATATACGTTATATACATTATATATATATTATATACAACATATATATATATTGCTTTACAAAGAATTGCCTACTTTTGGGATAATATTGTGATAAAAATGTAGCAATGTATATCATGTTGGGGGCTGAGTTTATTTGATCTTCAAAATTTGAAACCTAAAGTCATCATATTTTTATGGTACAATTACTATATTTAGAGATAATGAGAAGCAAACACGTGCACTGACTTGTAGAGGTAGTATTTTACTAAAAACTATTTGGTAATAGGTTTTTGTTTTGTTTTGTTTTGTTTTTAAAGAAGCAGGTTTGGATCCATTGGAAATAGAAATAATTTGAGAATTCAGTCAGTAAATGTACTCTGAGGGTAATTGCCTCGAGGGTAAACATTAATTCTGAGGGAAGCTCAGTCAGTTTATTTGAAGTCGTGGAAGTAGTAGTAATGGTGATGTTGGTAATTTTAGTAGTGGTAAGTTAGTGGCAACCAGGAGCTCTTAGTGCACAGCCCCATGTATCACATGATGTATATTTGGTGAATAAATAATTGAAGACATATTAGGTCTGTAAGTTTCTTTCATTTACTCCGTGTAATTTTTACAGTAGCCATGTAAATTAAGAACCAGTCCCATCAGTGTACAGATGAAGAAATTGAGACACTGAGGAACTGAATACTTCAAGGCCATATAACTTGTATGGGTAGGGTTTGAATCTGGGCCTGGCTTTGAGCTCCGGTTGACATCATTCATTACTGTGTTCTTTCTACCAGATTTCTTACCTTGGGTATAGTCAGAGCATACACAGTATCGATTATATATTTTAATTGTTTGGAAAGGAGAATCCCAGTAAAATGAATGGCCAGTAATGATACGATGTTTCTTGGTGGTGTTGGTTGGAATCCCAATAGATCAGATTTTCTGGGATCATTGCTTCAGCAGCATTTCCTGTGCCCCTCGTCGTCTTGCGGTGTAACATGAACCAGGAGCAGTGGTCCTGGGAAAACTCCAGAGTGGATACTGTGAGGTTTCAAAGCTGTGCCTATTTAACATTAGGAACTGTGATTAGTTCTGAAGTAGAATGTAAATTAAACAGTCATTAGGAATTTCACTGAAAAATCTGTGATTCTGAGAATGTTTTTGTACTTGTTGAGCGAGTGACACCTGTTACCACCTCCAGGGGAAGAGTCCCACTTTGTGGAGGATAGCGAAGGGTAAGACTATGCCTGTGACCAGGAACAGCAAGTCCCAGGATGTCAACTCATCCCGGTTGGTTTGCAGGTGTTGAGGTCAGCAAAAAAGCCACGACTCACACAAACATTGGATAGAAGAATGCTTTATTCACATAGAAAAGAGGCAGAACAAGATCAGCTTCAGTAGTGAACATTGGTTCTCTTTGGCCAGGAGGTCTCGCTCTACAGCCTGTCTGATGCAGGGAAATGGTCTGTACCACCCCTCTGTGCTGCAGGCGAAGGACACTATTCTCTCGCTGCTGGGAACAGAGATAGTAGTGGAGTTGGCCACCTGCCACATGACACACAGCCTTAAGCAGAACAAAGAGGTGCACATCAGACCCAAAACAGGGAAAGATATTCCCAACTGAGAGCTAGGACCAGCATAGGCTTTATCTCTTTGTAAGGAAGTGTTCCAAGCACAAGACACATTTTTTCTGTAGCAACTCAAGGGCAGCAAGGAGCAAGGGACTGCTTTCCTAACAATACTTATGTCGTATCACAGCTACCTCATGAGAGTTCTGCTCTGTTTAAGAATTATTCTTAATTATTGGTTTTAGTCCAACAATTGGATTTGAGGTGTGTTTGTATTTTTACTTTTATGTATGGTGCTTTAAAAGTGTTAGATCCTTTTTCGCAACGGGTTTGCCACCAGAAGACAGGTGTCGTGACAACCACCGCTAAACCTAAACCAAAATGGGAAAGGAAAAGACTCATATCAACATCGTCGTCATTGGATACGTAGGTTCGGACAAGTCTACTACTGCTGGTCATCTGATCTACAAATGTGTTGGGATCGACAAGAGAAGTGTCGAAAAATTTGAGAAGGAGGCTGCTGAGATGGGAAAGGGCTCCTTCAGTATGCCTGGGTCTTGAATAAACTGAAAGCCAAACGTGAACGTGGTGTCACCATCGATATCTCCCTGTGGAAATTCGAGACCAGCAAGTACTATGTGACCATCCTTGATGCCCCAGGACACAGAGACTTTATCAAAAATATGATCACAGGCACATCTCAGGTTAACTCTGCTGTCCTGATCGTTGCTGCTGGTGTTGGCGAATTTGAAGCAGGTATCTCCAAGAATGGGCAGACCCGTGAGCATGCCCTTCTGGCTTACACGCTGAGTGTAAAACAACTTACTGTTGGTGTCAACAAAATGGATTCCACTGAGCCACCCTACAGCCAGAAGAGATATGAGGAAATCGTTAAGGAAGTCAGCGCCTACATTAGGAAAATTGGCTACAATCCCGACACAGTAGCATTTGTGTCAATTTCTGGTTGGAATGGTGACAACATGCTGGAACCAACTCGTCCAACTGACAAGCCCTTGGGTCTACCCCTCCAGGCTGTCTACAAAATTGGTGGTATTGGTACAGTCCCTGTGGGTCGAGTGGATACTGGCGTTCTTAAACCTGGCATGGTGGTCACTTTTGCTCCAGTCAACATTACAACTGAAGTAAAGTCTGTTGAAATGCACCATGAAGCTTTGAGTGAGACTTCTGGGGACAATGTGGGCTTCAGGGTCAAGAACGTATCTGTCAGAGATGTTTGTCATGGCAATGAGGCTGGTGATAGCAAAAATGACCCACCAATGGAAGCAGCTGGCTTCACGGCTCAGGTGATTATCCTGAACCATCTAAGCCAAATCAGTGCCGGCACCTGTGCTGGACGGTCGCACAGCTCACATCACCTGCAAGTTTGCTGAGCTGAAGGAGAAGATTGACCGTCGTTCTGGAAAAAAGCTGGAAGATGGTCCCAAGTTCTCGAAATCTGGTGATGCTGCCATTGTTGATATGGTTTCTGGCAAGCCCATGTGTGTTGAGAGCTTTTCTGACTCTCCTCCTCTGGGCTGCTTTGCTGTTCATGACATGAGACAGACGGTTGCTGTGGGTGTCATCAAAGCAGTGGACAAAAAGGCTGCTGGAGCCGGCAAGGTCACCAAGTCTGCCCAGAAAGGTCAGAAGGCTAAATGAATATTACCCCAGTACCTGCCACCCCAGTCTTAATCAGTGGTGGCAGAACGGTCTCAGAACTGTTGGTGTCAATTGGCCATTTAAGTTTAATAGTAAAAGACTGGTTAATGATAACAGTCTTAAAACCTTCAGAAGGAAGGGAGAATGTTTTGTGGACCATTTGTTTTTTGTGTGTGTGGCAGTTTTAAGTTATTAGTTTTTAAAATCAGTACTTTTTAATGGAAACAACCAAAAATCTGTCACAGAATTTTGAGACCCATTAAAACAAAAGTTTAATGAGAAAAAGAAAAGTGTTAGATTATTCAGGAAAAAAAATGATTGTATTCACTGTTATCAATTCATTAATAATCAATTATAAGTAATCCTGTTTTCTAATGTTTTACCAGTTTACTGAACTGTAGCTTATTTCTTTGCTGAGTTATTTGGGATTCTGCCAAGATGGAGTTAATATGAGCAGTTGGCTCCTTTCCCCAAAACTAACCATGGAGAAACGACAGAAGTAAGAGGAAAGCATGGATCTGAGGAATGAACTAAAATCACTGAGAAAACCTCCAGGGGCAGTGGAGGCTGTTGTGAATTGGTGCACATGTGTAGATGGTTAGCTTGGGAGACAGGGCGGCTTTTGAGGAATCCAGAGAAAATACGTTGTTTTAAGGTTTTTTTCCTTTTAAAAAGTTTTGTTTTCGACTTGACTTTCTCCACTTGGCCTTGAAATGTTAGTTGTCTGTCCCTCTGCTACGGAAATTGGTATAGGCAGGATCCTGTCAGCGGAGGGCCAAGGCCTTGCTGGGGTGAGGAGCTAATGAGAACAGGTATCAACCAACTAGCAAACCCAGAGAGAGCACTCATTCCTCCTAGGGCTTGCAGAGTTTCCCTACTGCGATTGCCTTCTCCCAGTGCTGCTGCTTTTAAGCAGAAAGAAGTGGTCAGGAGTGGTTATTTGGTGCTTGTGGCTCATCTCCTTCATCTTTTTCAAATTCACTGTGAGGGATAATAGTGGGACTTGAGGTTTGGCCATTTTTCACATGTTTCTAGATCTTCTAACTCCTGTCCTTTGGTGAATATGACCTTGTAGGCCAAAATGATTAGATATATGAAGAGTGTAACCACTGTTGGAAACACAAATATAATAATGAAAATGATAGCAATGAATAGTAATAAATATACTCAGCAATAAAAGAGGACAGTAATAGTATTAAGTATAAAAAGAATAAAGTAGAAATATTAGATACGACAAATATAGTAGTTGAAGTAAAAAACCTAATGAATTAGAAAAAGAGCATGAATACAAGTGAAAAATATCCTGATGAACTTGAAGATCATGTTGAGGAGTTCCTCTGAAGACAGAGGAGAAGCACAGGTGGAAAATACTGAGAAAGCTAAGAAATATGGAGGACAGAGCTAGTAATGCCAACATTAAGATCATAGGATTCTCAGAAGGGAAAAAAGAAATCAGTGAACAGAAAAATATTCAAAGAAATTATGATGGTAAATAACTTAGAATTAAGAAAGAATAAAGACTTCGGATTGAAAGGGCTAATAGGATACCAAAGATAAAAGATAAGAAAAGCCTAGAGATAAAAAAAAATGCAACACGTCTTGATAGACTAGTGAAATTTAGGAATATCATAGCCAAAGAAATCTAAGCTTTTGGAGCAAAAGAATACAGCGTCCACACATTAACATGAATCAGATTAGATGACCTGTTTAGCCCTGAGGTTCTCTGTTATTCTGCATATTTGCTTTTAGGGAAATTATCTATGTAATATGTAATTCAATACTTGAAAAGTAAATTCACGAATTCTTAACTGCATTTGATAAACTTTCTCAATGTAATAAGGGACATACTTTCTTTAGAACCTTACTGCTTGAAAACAGGTTTAGAGTGGCTGATCATAATATATAATTTTATAATTTTGTATAAATATTTAAGAAAAGTTACTTTCATTAAAGAAATAGATCTCTCCTTTTTTAGGGGGTATCGTTCTATTTCACCTCATATTGGGGCACATACATTTCAGAAATGTGTTTTTGTAGCCATTGATGTAAAATGTATGATTTTTTTGTTTCTAGTAGTTGAATATGACACAAGTGATTTTCAGTCGCTCTTCTTTTTACTCTTAGATTTTAATTATTTAAATTGCCTTTTATGACTGCTTGTATCCCCGAAAAAAGTCATATTCATCTTTGGCTCAGAAATTCTCCATCCAATAGAAGTATGATGTAAACCACATATGTAATTTAAAAAAATTCTGGTATCCATGTTAAAAAAGTTTTAAAAGGATGAAAATAATTACACTGTATTATTTTTAACTGATATATACAAGATATTATCATGTCAATATGTAATCAATATACAAACTTTTTAAAAGTTTATTTATTTATTTTGGGAGGAGAGACAGAGAGGGTGAGAGAGAGAATCCCAACCAGGCTCCATGCTCAGTGTGGACCAACGTGGGACTCAGTCTCACAACCCTGGGACCATGACCTGAGCTGAAATCAAGAGTCCGACGCTTAACCGACTAACCCACCCAGGCTCCCCTTAATGAGATACTATATATTCTCTTCTCCATACTAGGTCTTTGAAATTTGGTGTGTATTTTATAGCATATCTCAATTTAACCATATTTCAAGAACTCAATACCACATGTAGCGAGTAGCTACCATATTGTCAGTGCATCCCTAAAGCAAATGATGGTTCTGTGTTCTAATTATTGGATGACTTAGACTTTTGTAAGACTTCAGTTGTAGTAAGGGATCTTAGAACTGAATGCTTTTGGAGCAAGTGGTATTTATATTCTTTAATTGTAGCTAGTCATAAAAAGGATAACCAAGACTGCAAGACACTATTTGATTGCTGTAGTTTTCCGGGTAGAAATTAATGTTAAAATACAGAAATCTGTAGAATGTTCTGACTCTGACTGGCATTATGGTTTTACTTCTTAAGTCCAGATAATTCTATCTGATTGTCTAATAGGCAGTTTAGATATAACATGGGCAAAACTGAACCTCTGACCTTTCCTTCCAGATTTGCTCCTGCTCATATTAGTGAATGGGTATTCTTTCCTGGCACAGGGGCCAAAAATTCTCTATTTGACTTCCAGCTAGAACGTTGATGAAAAGTCACGTTCAGTCAAATGTCACGTTGGCTTAAATCTTTAGTTCTCCATACTTTTACTTCGAAGTGTCTATAATAAAAAAAAAATCTGTTGAGTACTTTTAGGTAATGTTAATGTCACTTAAGAAAAAAACTCAGTGGAGATTTAGGACAAATATATGTGTTTTTCAGTAGCTGACTTTAAAATTCTGTCAGCTGTCTGATAATTCACATGCCAACACTGTTGAAGCCTCTTGGTAGGAATGATTTTAGTTCATGCTGGCATTCATTTACATTTGATTAAAATGAACAAGCTGGTAGGGCAGTATAAGGCATAGACAGCAGAACAGGAAATACCAAGCTTTGCATTTGGTATACTGTGCTTTGTCCAGGGGATCTTGTGGCCATTCATTTAAAGCATTTTATTACAGAAAGTAAACTTGAAGAAGTATAAGATGCAGATCTCTCTTTCTCTCAATTTTCTAACTGTTGATGATATTTTAGTTGCAACAAAATGGAGTTTTGTGTCAAGATTGGCTGCTTCAAAATCATACCGATTTGGGCCTTTTTGTGTGTAGTAAGATCTTTTGGAAGTAGCGTTGCCTAGGGGTTTTTGTTCCCTTTCTCTTTTCCTAAGATACGTAATAAAACATGAAGATGTCAGATATAAAGGATGGCTGTTGCTCAGACTTGTCCTTTGCTTGTCTGGTTATCCATCAAACACTATCAGCCCGATTGTGCCAGAAAGTATGAAATAATGTCATTGGAAAGCAATCAGTCAAATGTATGTCAAGGTCTTTTAAAAGTCTCAACTAGCGGTTCTGGTATCACAGGATGTTTTACAAATATGATATACTGAAATGATTACTCTTAGGAAATGTATCTTTAAACCGGCTTTCTTTACCCCTTTCTTGATTTCGTACCCCAGTGCTTTGATTCAGATGGGATAGGTGCACTTAATAGTATGTCATAGTGGTCTAGAATCCACACCCTCTACAGCTTGCAGGAAATATTAGCTAGGATCCATTCCATCACTAAAATGGCAGCTCATAGTTTGGGGCAGTCAGAACAATAGGCAATTGTTATAGCCACATTATTAAAAAACAAAAAAAGAAAACCTTCTCTAGCTAAGCCAGAACGTAAGGATTCTTTGAGTTCTGAGAACAGCATCTCTTGTTTACCATAGAGTCTAGTAATTATCTCCAACTTTAAAAATAATAGAAAAGGTCATAACCTAAAAGGAAATAAGGGATAAGAAAAATATCTGCTTTTCTTAGGAAAATAGAATTTTGCATGCAGTTTAAATTTACTAGGTGATTTAAATTAACAATGAAATGATTCATTCTTATATATTAGTAAATTAAATTCAGGGCCTTGGGTCTGTGTTCTTAAAGGGATTGTATGTTATTCGAAATGAGAAATGAGAAGACATCAGTGATTCAGGTTGTTACTTGTGATGATTCCTAATTTTGAAAAAAAAATTAAAAGAATAGCATTTGGGGTACCCTGCTGTGTTTTTGTTTTTTTTTTTTTAATTTTTTTTTTTTTTAGTGTTTATTTATTTTTGACAGACAGAGAGACAGTGCATGAGCAGGGGAAGGGCAGAGAGAGAGGGAGACACAGAATCCGAAGGAGGCTCCAGGCTCTGAGCCGTCAGCACAGAGCCCGACGCGGGGCTTGAACCCACAGACCGTGAGATCATGACCTGAGCCGAAGTCTGCCGCTCAACCGACTGAGCCACCCAGGCGCCCCCCTGCTGTGTTTTTGAAGCATTTCAAAATACATTTATTTCATATTCCTACTTACTTCCTCAATCATATTGATGAATTTTGTCTTTAAATTTATGATAAATTAAAAACCCTTTTGAAAGGTGAGAAGTCCAGTTGGCATTGTTTAAATGTCCTTACCACAAAAAAGACATTGTACTTTTCTCTTTCCTTTTCATAATTAGAGATTGTCACTGATTTTTATGTCCTAGTAATGGAAATTATTTTTGCTATTCTGATTCGTTTTAAATATAATCAGAAGTTCTATAATTAATCACAAGACTCTAATTTTGTGTAATCGAAACTAGTCAAATATTTTAAGAAGCTCCTGTCAGACGGGCTTAAATATACAAATTCTTTATTAGAGGATAGAAATTATATAATAGTTTTATTTTTTTAAGTTTATTTATTTTGAGAGAGAGAGAAAGCACGAGTTAGGGAGGGGTGGGGAGAGAGGGAGAGAGGGAGAGTCCGATGCAGGGCTTGGACCCATGAACCATGTGATTATGACCTGAGTCAAAGTCAGATGCCTAACCTCCTGAGCCACCTTTTAGAGGAAAAATGTAGGACTCCTTAATGAATATAGAAAATAGCTTAAATTTCAACTAAATTCAATGAATCCAAAAATAGTGCAGCATCTCACTTTAAGTTAGAGAAAGAAACTATGAATGAGATGTGAAGGAGCACTGGGCTTTTTTTTACTCTTAACTAAAACACTTTCTGTATCTACAAAGGCAGAGTCTCTATCAGGGAAGAAAATCCAGGTGTCCTAAGACAGCAGGAAAATTAAGTCATAGAGGCAAGGAAAAGTAGCTAAATACTAAGCAAATGAATACTTTTTACAGCATCTGTTAACAGAAGTGTTAGAGGTATGTTGTTAGCCATCTGGGGCTACCATGCTTGAAAGTATACATTTGGATCGGTTGTTTTGAAGTTCAGCTGTAGAAGGAAATGGAAGTCTTATGTACCCTTGTTGATCAGTTGTTTTTAACAACCTAAGTCTGTCTATTTCTCCAAGTGCCTTCCCAAGGACTGTGTTTTATCACACAACACATCGCTCTTACTGTGCTTTAATAAAAATCCTATCCACCCCCTTTACTATACTCCCTGTTGCTCTATCTCTGCTTCCACGCCAACAGAAAGAGTTCTTGTAGAAAAATAAAAATATGTACTTAGACATACGTATCTTTTGTGTGCATCCTTACTTTTGGTAATAAATATAATTGTGGATCTTTTGATATTAGTTTTAGATTATTTAATAAATTTATGTAAGCATAGTGCAGAATAGATTATGTTTAATTTAAAGTTTCTAGTATTAGAAGTGGTACATCGTTTAGTAATATTTAGAACGGAAATAAGACTGCCAATTAATGTTTAACTTATGTCTGCCATTTATAACAGGAAATAGACTCAGCAGGAAGTTAAAGAATCGTGTGCTATACTACTTAAAGAAGATAAATAACATGCCCTATGAAAGCCACTCTTCTGTCTGGGCAGTCTTTTAAACATTTACTAGAAGCCTCTAGATGCAGTTGGCAATTTCAGTGCACATGGTAGAGTTTATGTGCATATTTGGGAAGCTTTATGAAAAACTTCCTCATAAAATTTTGCCTAAGATTCACGGTTACAAAGAAACAGAAAAGGAACAGTTTGGTGGTGGAAAATCCAGATAAAGTATATTTCTTACATTAAATGGGAAATCGAGAGATGTAAATTCAGGTAAATATGGTGTAGATGTTTTGGGAGAAAAAAATGATGAATGAAAATGAATAAGGAACTTTAGAACTTGTGACTGCCTCACAAATTTATTAAATGATTGAAAAATCTAGGAAGTTAAATTATTTTTAGAGTCCTTGCGTGTAAAGACTTGTGGCTGAACAAATGTCAGTTCTGTCTCTGTGTAATTGTGGTAGTTATACAGAATGACATGGGATCTGGCCACTGAGGTCCAGCAAGGGCCAGAATCATCTCAGTCGACTTCCCTATCCCAAATATAGCACTGGAGATTACTTTCAGGGAAGCTACAGCTTCCCTGTACAGATAGTAGCACGTTTTCTAAAGCTTTAGGAGGGCCACATATTTAGGACTAGATACACTAGGGAATGTATAAAGTGTATATAGGACAGCAGTGGCACTATTTTACTCAATTTACATCTCTATAGTAAAACCAAGAAGGACAGGTTCTAGAATCAAATGCAAATTTTGGATAAATATGTAAGAGAAATACATGAGGCTTAGAAAAAAATTGGTGTTTAGGGCGCAAAGGTCACATGTTCCCTTTACTTGGGTGTTCCAGGTGTCTTTGCCTGAACAGTTTGTGAAGCCCTGGTGTGCCTTGGGGACAATATTACTTTAAGGGATACTGTGAGGGTAAAAGTCTGTATAGAACTTCTAGTAAAATGCCTGCATGTAGTAAAGACATGAAGAATGCTGGCTGTGTTGCTGCTGCCTTTATTCCTACTCCACAAGAGCAATCCTTTAAGACAACAAACAAGTTTGACAATGCTTTATACCTTGGGTGCCAACATGAAAAACAAAATGTGTTGAATTCCACTTACCAGATCTTTGTTTTGCTTATGAGAAGTCTAATGGTGAAACTGCTTGCTATGGTAGCTTAAGAATTTTGAACCAAAATTACTGGAGTATTTTAGAAGTAAAATGACGTTATGGGTGTTTTACTTTATGGAAGAAAATCCAGTGATCCATGTATATTTATCACTGCATATCTCTTAATACCTTTTTTCCCCATGCTCAAGCAATTGTTTTACATTTCTGAATGATGTAGAGCATCAGTAAGATGCTTCGGTTAGCCTCTGAATAACAAGCTTCTCTTCACACCATAGGTTTCATGATCAAAAATCAGCACTGGGATGTCTGCTTGCATTATTCCCAGGTTTACTCTCTCAGTTCTTCATATCATCCAGACCCCTGAACTGGAAATATCTTGTTAACTCTGCACTGTTTAATATTCTTTGGCAATTAAACTACTTGGGCATGTTTAGAGCTCAAATGAAATCTATGCGTTTTGCTTGACAAGGTTGTTGGTTGGTTTTCGGAGCCTACATATTGAAAATCATGTTTGAGGCTAGCTGATAGGGAAATTTTCATGTACTGAAGCATTGTACTGATGAAACCAACTCCGTTGTGAAGATCAAGTGAGATAATGTGTATGCGAGCCCAGTGAAAACCAGAAAGTACTGTGGGCATCCAAGCACTAGAGTGTTAGGATTAGTGAAGAACAGCATCTCAGGCAGCCGAAGGGGAACAGCTTGGTTCCAGGAGCAAGGGGGAATATAATGTGGGTTCTCACAATTTGGGATTTGTAATTGGGATCCATTGCTATTACAAGAAAATGAAGTTCAAAAAGCACAGGCTTTTCCATTGTTAACATCAATGAAGTTAAAAGAGCAGCTGCTTGTAAAAGTTAATTTTACTTGGCATCTGCCTTGGTCCCAGTAATAAAAGCGATAGTTCTGTTCAACAGCCTGTTCTCTCTAGAGGTTTATCTTTTGTTGCTATAAGGCCTCTGTTTAAATAAATTGTTGCCTTTCGATTTCAAAAAAATTTTTTTCAGCGTATAAATTTTTGTCTCTTAGAACTTAGGCATAAGCATAATATATGCATCTTCAATTTAGAAAAGTGTTAGTATTCTAGATTTTGAGTTGGTATTCTTGGGTGAAGTGAAGTGTAGTAGGAGCCATCTCGAATCTTGTATGAAATGAGGAGACTATAAAGGCATTTTGAAAACCATTCCCACTTGTTCTTAATTTAAAAACACACCTGTTCAAAACTTCTGTCCACACAAAAACCTGCACGTGGATATTTATAGCAGCTGCATTCAAAATGGCCAAAAGTTGGAAGCAACCAAGACATCCTGCAGGTGGTGAATAGATTAGTAAACTGTGGTACATCCAGATGATGGAATGCTGAAAAGAAGTGAGCTATTAAACCATGAAAAGACCTGGAGGAATCTTAAAAACATATTGTTAAGTGAAAGAAGCCAATCTGAAAAGGCTACATACTGTATGATTCTAACCATGTGATATCGTTGGAGAGGAAGAATTTCCTTTTCCTTTGGTCCTTCTGATATGAGACAGATTAACAGGGGAAAATTCAAGTTAATAGCATATGTATGAGGAATCGACATGGACACGAAAATTCCAAAAACAGCATGAAGAGGTACTAGTTACATGAGCTAAGGAGATGGATCTGGTCTGAGGACACGTAGGGGAGAAAACCATTAGCAGGAAGGTGAGGAGATGTTTGCAAAACCAAGGTTGCCCTGCTGGGTAAGTAAGTTTCTTAGGTAAAGAGGAATCTCTGTTAATAGCTCTCTTTCTAGTATAAGCAGGCAGTTGAAGGGAAGTAAAGAGCTGGGGAGGTAAACCCAGCTGGGTTTTGATTGTTTTGAACTCAACGTAGTGTTCTTGTCCAAGTGGCCCATCTTGGGTGGTTTGCCTGGTGCCCCTACAGTGTTCTAGCACAGGCAAAACTAGGGAGACAGTACAGTAGAAAGATGAGTGACTGCCGGGCATTGGGAAGGGAAGGAGAGGGGAAAGGAAGGGATGAATTGGTGGAGCACAGAGGATTTTTAGGACAGTGAAACTGTTCTGTATGACATTATAGTGGTAGATACATGTATAACACCAAGAGTGAACTCTAATGTAAACTGTGGACTTTGGGTATGTCCACGTAGATTCATCAGTTGTAGTAACTGTGCCACTTTCGTGGGGGATGTGGTAATGGGGGAGGTTATACATATGGGAAATCTCAAGATCTTCCTTTCAGTTTTGCTGTGAACCTAAAATTGCTGTAAAAACAAAGTCTATTAAAAGTAAAAAAAAAAAAATCAAATCAGAACAAAAAATACTAAATTTGGTATCTTTGTCATTTGTAGATATATGTAAATGCCACTGCCCTAATACCACTGGAAGAGACAGTACTATTCTGCCTCTTTGAGTAGAACAAGATTATGTGAAAGGAAAGGTCTAACTTGTGCTGATTACCTATCTTGGAGTTCTTTTAAGGTACAACTTTGATATTAGTGCATATTGTCATTCCTCCTGAGTTTTGTAAGAAGCTGAAATGAGTGGTAGAGGGTAAAACGCCAGAGAACAAAATTGAGCAATATTTTCCAAGTGAGCATTGTTTTCTTGTCATTTTTATGTGTTTTAATTTAGCCAGTGTTGGGTGAGTAGTTCAGAAAGAAGGGATTTATTATTTTAAAATGAAGCCACCCTCTGTTCTTCATTTTCAACTGATTGAGTCACCTTTGTTTTCGAAATGTCTATTGACTTTTAAAGAATCGTTTACCATATTTACCTACGTAGTTGACCTCCTTGTGTATTTTTGTTCCTTCCCTTCATGCCCATCATTTGAAGAAGAAATCATGAATATTTCCCCCCCTTTCTACAAGGCCCTTTAAAAATTCTGCTTCAAAATAACAACTGGCTGACAGCACAGTCTCCTTTAGGATGTTAAGAGCAACAGCTTCACAACTGGAGGCAGAATGCTTTCCTTAGGGAACATTTTCTTTTACAAACTGTAATTCATTTATTTCAGGTGTTTAATGAAAGAGTTAAAGGAGCTGTTGGTTGTATTGTGTCTCTCTCTCCCCCCTCTCAAATAAATCTGTAATTGCTTAGAATCAGCGTTATAAACTTCTAAGTCTATTGGCAAAATTCCCTATTTTTTTTGATTACTTGCACTAGGGATAGCACACACCAGGCAGATACCTCTTATCCCCTGTTCCGTATCCAGAGCAGATGTTGCCAGTGAGTCCTCTTTCCTGGATGTAGCTTGGAATGAACCCTCAACACTGTGCTCTAATAACCTACTAGTGAATAGCCATTGACATCACTGCTTTATGTATAATCCCTGGCCTTTTTTGCCCGTCCATGGTTTTACCTGTGACTTACTTGTTGATAACACCTAAATTTATATCTTTAGCATCATATCCTCTCCTGCACTCTAGATCCACATATTCAGTTGCCTTTTGGGTATTCAGAAGCACCTCAAATTCAGCACGCCAAAACGCTTGATTTCCTTTCTTCTTCCCAACCTCCTGTTCCTACAGCTACTGCGTTGCAATTAGTAGAACAATCTACCTGCCTAGATGTCCTCTATAACATATTCTCTTTTAGGCATAATATTATTTGGAGTATACCTCCTTCATGTTTCTCACATTCATGTCTTCCTTTCTGTTGCCACCGTTTCTACCATAATTTTTGATTCTTCATCTTAGATCCCTGGATCACCCACCTCTAAGCCATTCCTCACACTGCTAGAAAATCACACAGCCTTTCTTTCCTCTCTTGAACTGTTTCAAACACAGTGGATGCAGAATAAATGTGTGCATGTACTTACCTCCAGGATGATAGTTCTAAAAACTACTCTTTCCATGTTGATCTAATTTGAGTGGAAAGTCTAAGAAGAAAATGTGTTTGCCTTACTCTTGAAAAGATAGGAGAGCCAAGCTTGCTTTGTATCTACGGTTTCCATCCTTGAGTAGATTAATCTTCTAATTGCTATTTTAATTTACATTTTCTTGCAATGTTGTGTCCTTTTGAGCTGAGAGTGTTTTAAGATTCCCTTTCAAAATAACTTACCTACCCGGAAGTGCATCCCATTTAGTTAACAGTAGTATCTTGAAAATTGTTTAACATAGCATTTTCGTTATGTAACAATTTACATAAATGACAAAGGATTTTTTTTTTACATCTAAGTAAGCCTTATATGAATAGAATCACTTGTGCACTGTTCCTGACTCATTTTCTATAAAATTTTGAAGCAGATGTAGTCTTGCCAGGTTATGTTTTTTTAATGGGTGTTTACTGTAGAAGACCTTGAAGTTTAATGTATGTTTTAAACTTTCAGTAATTTTGGAAAAATATATTTTAGTAGACATTTTTGCTTTATTTGTAGCTATTATTTAATGACCAAAACAAAACAAAAAGCCCCACACCAAAAGACATAGATTAGAAGGAAGGAACTATGTTGTGATTACTTTTTTGGTAATGCCCGTTATAGTATATCCATAATTTGAGTTTTGTACTGTTTTTTTTTTTAAATTTTTTATTTATTCATTTTTTTGAGAGACCATGAGCAGGGGAGGGGCAGAGAGAGTGGGAGACAGAATCGAAGCAGGCTCCAGACTATGAGCTGTCAGCAGCGTCTGATGCAGGGCTCGAACCCATGAACCATGAGATCATGATGAAACTCAGCCAAAGTTGGACGCTCAACTGACTGAGCCGCCCAGGTGCCCCCGGACTGGTGTTTTTGTGCTACTTGTTTCCTTTGATCCAGGGAGCTATCGTTCAACTGCACTGAGCTGTGAAATACTTCCCCTCCTTGTGGAAGGAGGACTTAAGATACCCCAGTCAGCTAGATATGAAAAGAGAAATGTGTGTGGCCCTTCTGGTTGATAGGTCATATTTACTTATGAAAACTTCAGAAATGCTAGACCTAAAGGGCTAGTGTCGAGGGCAGACTTGTTTAAATTCATGCTTCCATTGGAAATGTTTGAACAAGGCGAATCTTTATCTGTTCTACAGTATTTATTGAGTGTCTACTGTATGCCATGCCATATGATGTTTTTAGCAGTGGGGGAAAAATGGTGGGCAAGACAGAAAAGACAGAGTTTATATTCTTTTGGGGAGAGAAAGATACAAGTAAAGTAATAAGATAATTCCAAATAGTGATAAATGTTGTAAGATGACTGAGTAACAGAATACCTGCAGAGAGGGTACTGCTTTATTACAGATGATTAGGATAGGCCTCTGGGTGGAGGTTATATTTGAGCCAAGTTGCAAATAATGTAAAGGAACCTCCTTCACTGCAAAATTTGGGAATCTTCAAGGCTGTAAGTTTATGGGTTGGTGAATCGTGAAGAGCATTGTCCTCTTGTGAAAAGTGAAGAAAATAAGGAGACAGAATCACCCTGGGATTGGGCAAGAGCCTCTTGGCTGCTTTATGGACAAAGTGTGGTTGGCTTTGAATCCTGCAATGGCAGCAGAGAGTGTGCTCTTCTGTACGGTACTGATCTCAGGAGCCAGCACAGATGCTACCCGTGTGTGGTAGCTAGTCACTTATGGTCTAAAGAACCGGTTTCCTCAGAAGTACAGTGACAAGAGGTGCCTGGGTGGCTCAGTTGGTTAAGTGTCCGACTTCAGCTCAGGTCATGAGCTCTTGGTTCGTGGGTTTGAGCCGCATGTTGGGCTCTGTGCTGACAGCTCAGAGCCTGGAACCTGCTTCAGATTCTGTGTCTCTCTCTCTTTCTGCCCCTCCCCCGCTCATGCTCTGTCTCTCTCGAAAATAAATAAAAATAAAAAAAAAATAGTATAGTAACAAAGTTGAACTGCATGCCTGCAGACTTTCTCTTGTCTGTTGTACCTTTGCATCTATGTGGTATTTATTGGTATTTAAAGGAGAGTTATTAGGGGCACCTAAATGGCTCTGAGTCATGATTTTGGCTCAGGTCATGATCTCCCGGTTTGGAGTATTGAGCCTTGCATTGGGCTCTGTGCTGACAGCACTGATCTTCCTTGGGATTTTCTCTCTCCCTTGCTCTCTCTCTCCGGCTTACATGCGTGCATACACACATGCTCTCACTCTCTCTCAAATAAAACATTTAAAAAATTTTTAAAAAGAATTATTAGATGGCAAAATTCCCAGGTTTTTTTTGTACTTAAATATAATGCAAATGCTAGATATACTCAGTGATACTGACCCTTAAAATGAGATTTATTTAAGAATCAGTAATCCTGGAGCACCTGGGCGGCTTAGTTGGTTAACCATCTGACTTTGGCTCAGGTCATCATCTCAGAGTTTGTGGGTTGAGTTGGCATCAGAGTCTGCACTGGTGGTACAGAGCTTGCTTGGGATTTTTTTCTCTGCCCCTTCCCCACTCCAGTGCTCTCTCTCTCTCTCTTTCAAAATAAATAAATAAACGTTAAAAAAAAAAAGGAATCAGTAATCTGTTATACTTGTCTAAAAACCACACAAGCCTTGCATTAGTTAATTCATTTTGCTAGATATATTCTTAATAATGAAAGGACATTCTAACAGCTTACCCCCAACCTCTCAACAGTAATAAGAAATAAAGTATATCTTATGCCAACTTTCTTTATGGTTCCCATGAAACAACGCCAACTCAAATAGCCCATTTAGTCATCACAAATGTAAACTGGGATAGATCTTTCTCTTTCATTCTTACACGTCAAGGACGTTGCTATATTTTTTGTTCATTAAAAATAGAAAAACCCCATGCAAACCAAAGTCTATCTAAACTAGACAATTATTCATTTCATGTTATAGAGGAAAGTTTTTAATGTTGAAAATCTTATGATTGTGTATTACTTTTTTGTAAGGCTGACAGTTGTGAAATAGTTTTGATTTAGATTTAGTTTGGCTCGAAGCACTAATTTGAAATGCTTTAACCATGAGAGGTATGTATGGATATACTCATGTGGCATTATACACTTGGAAGTTTTTGGATTTGTGACACAATATTTATTAAATGTCTGTTATGCCAATGCTGGGGGTGTGGTGCCCCTCATAGTCCAGGGAATGTAGCCATAGCTACTTGGGCTCAGACAGAAATTTCAGAAGAAATGATGGAGCCTGCAGTCCCTAATATGAAGTTTATGTTCTGTCAGCAAAAGGTCAGCAGATGGCTTTAAAGAGCTTTGGAATAGCTTTATAACCTCATCTGCTTACCACGAAGAGTTCCATGCTCTTTTTGGAAATGCTAATTGTTTTAAAAGTTGAAAGCAAAACCTTTGGGAGATTCAAAATCTTCCTTGAAATAATTTTACTCAGAGCATTGACCAGTGATTGAGGAATTATTCTTGTCAGTGATTAAGACTTGAAAATAAGTTGTAGGGAATGGGAAGGGGTGAGGCGGGAATCAAATCATTGAGCGTATGTGTTCCAGAAACCGGGGCTATAGCAGTTTTCTACCTGGTATACTCCCATTGTGTCTTGTGCACTTGGCAGAAACTGTATACAGGCGTATCTTGTTTTATTGTGCTTTGCAGATACCACGGGGTTTTTTTGTTTGTTTGTTTTTACAAATTGAAGGTTTGTGGCAACCTTGTATTGAACCAGTCTGTCAGTGCCATTTTTCTAATTACATTAGCTCACTTTGTGTTTTTGTGTTACTTTTTGGTAATTCTCACAATATTTCAAACATTTTCACTACCGTTGTATTTGTTATGATGATCTGTGATCAGTGATATTTGATGTTACTATTGTAATTGTTTTGGGGCACCACAAGTTGTGTGCATAGAAGGTAGCAAACTTAATTGATAAACGTTTTCTATGTTCTGGCTGTTTGACCAACCACCCATTCCTTTCTGTCTCTCTCCCCTTGGGGCTCCCTATTCCCTGAGATGTAACAATATTGAAATTAGGCCAGTTAATAATTCTACAATGGTCTCTAAGTGTTCAGATGAGACGAATGTTCACTTGTCTCTCACTTTAAAGAAATGATTAAGCTTTGTGAGGAGGGCATGTTAAAAACTGAGATGGGCCTAAAGCTAGGCCTCTTGTACCAGTCAAGTTGTGAATACAAGGAGAAGTTCTTCAAGGAAACTAAAAGTGCTACTGCAGTGAACACAGGAATGATAAGAAAGCAAAACAGCCTTATTACTGTATGGAGAAAGTTTTTATGATCTGGATAGAAGATCAAATAAGCCAAATCTAATCCAGAGCAAAGCTCTAACTCTCCAATTCCGTGAAGGCTGACAGAGGTGAAGAAGCTACAGAAGAAAAGTTTGAAGCTCACAGAGGTTGTATCATGAGGTTTAAAGAACGATGCTGCTTCTGTAGCATCAAGGTGCAAAGTGAAACAGCAGATGCTGATGTAGAAGCTGCAGCAAGTTGCCCAGAAGATCTAGCCAAGATAATTAATGAATGTGGCTACACTAAACAACAGATTTCCACCGTAGATGTAACAGCCTTATATTGAAAAAAGATGCCATATAGGACTTTCGTAGCTAGAGAGGAGAAGTCAGTGTCAGGCTTCAAAACTTTAAAGGACAGGCTGACTGTTTTGTCAGGGCTTAAGGCAGCTGGTGACTTTAAGGTGAAGCCAGTGCTCTTGATCATTTCGAAAATCCTAGGGTCCTTTAGAATTATGCTACATCTACTCTCCCCATGCTCTCTAAATGGAGCAACAAAACCTGAGTGATAGTGCATCTGTGTATAACATGGTTTACTCAATATTTTAAGTCCACTGTTGAGAGCTCCTGCTCAGAAAAAAAGATTCCTTTCAAAATATTGCTGCTCATTGACGGTGCTCACCCAAGGGCTCTGATGGAGATGTACAACAAGATTAATGTTTTCGTGCCTAATATATAAGGAGTAACTTCAACATTCAAGCCTTATTAACTAAGAAATGTCTTTTGTAACGTGGTAGCTGCCATACATAGCGATTCCTCTGATGGGTCTGGGAAAGTAAATTGAAAACCCAGACAGGATTCAGCATTCTAGATGCCATTAAGAACATTTGTGATTCATGGGAAGAGGTCAGAATATCAACAATAGGAATTTGGGAGGAGTTGATTCCAACCCTCGTGGATGACTTTAGAGGTTCAAGACTTCCATGGACGAAGTAAGTGCAGATGTGGTGGAAATAGCAAGAGAACCAGAATTAGAAGTGGAGCCTGAAGATGGGCCTGAATTGCTGCAAGCTCATAATCAAACTTGAACAAATGAGGAGCTGCTGCTTACAGATGAGCACAGAAAGTGCTTTCTTGAGATGGAATGTACTCCTGGTAAAGATGCTGTGAAGACTGTTGAAATAACAACATAGGATTTAGAACATGACATAAACTTAGTCGAGGAAGCAGCAGCAGAGTTTGAGAGGATCGACTCCAATTTGGAAAGAACTTCTGTGGGTACAGTGCCATCAAACAGCATCGTGTGCTACAGAGAACTCATTCCTGACAGGAAGAGTTAATGGATGTGGCAAACTTCTCTTTTATTTTATGAAATTGCCACTGCCACCTAATCCTTCAGCAGACACCACCTTGGATCAGGCAGCTGCCGTCTACATTAAGGCAAGACCCTTCACCAGCAAAAAGATAGACTTGCTGAGAGCTCAGAGGATGGTTACTATTTTTTAGTGATAAAGTACATTTAAAGTAAGTACATTTTTTAACACATAATGCCATGCGTACTTAAAAGGCTACAGTATAGTGTGAACATAACTTTTGTGTGTACTGGGAAACAAAACAATCTATTTGACTCACCTTTTTTGAAATCTTTGGTTTATTATGTTGGTCAGGAACTGAACACGCAGTATCTCTGAAGTGTGCAGGTAGTCAGTCACTCTCATCCTGTGTCCAGTGTTTCAGCCGTGCGGCTCAACAGGACATTTTAGAAGAATGTCTAATGAACTTCAGCCTGAGAGCCTAAGGGAATTATTAAATGATTTAAATTTAGGGAATGGTTAACTTTCATTTTGAAAATTTCACTCTGGCCTTGGTATGGAGAATAAATTAGGGAAGAAGCAAGAGTGGAAGCAGAAACAACAGTGAGTGGAGATGTATTAATAGTTTAGGAAAAAGCAAATAGAGGTTAAGATTATGATAGGATTGAGTTGAGCAATATTCACTGTATGGAGTAAACAGACATTTTGAAATATACTGCAGTTACTGGGATGTTTTCGTTTGCTTTCATTTAGAAAAGACAGTTTGATTAGAAAGCATGCTATAAAGATTGACAGAAGTAATTGAAAAAGCTCAGTCTGTCTTCTCCATCTGTTTTCAGAAAATTCACTTTTGAAATATGTAGATAAATTTTTACTTTAGAGCATAACTCTGGTTCTGAGCAATGAAATCTCTTAAATGACATTAAGGGATTTGACATTAGCAGATATTGGGCATATTAAAGTGTTTTGTTTATAAAATCGTGGCTCTTTTTAAGTTTGTTTATTTTGAGAGAGAGCGAGTGCACACCCGTAGGGGGAGAAGCAGAGGAGGAGAATCCCAAGCAGGCTCCTCACTTTCAGTGCAAAGCCCAGTGTGGGGCTTGAACTCACAAACCATGAGATCATGACATGAGCTGAAGTCAAGAGTTGGATACGGGGCACCTGGGTGGCTCAGTTAGTTAAGCATTCAATTTCGGCTCTGGTCATGATCTCCTGGTTAATGAGTTTGAGCCCCACATCAGGCTCCTGCTGTGTTTTTTAATTAAAAAAAAAAAAAAAAAAAAGAGTTGGACGCTTAGTCAACTGGGCCATCCAGGTGCCCCAAAAGTGTTTTCTTTATAAGACTTTATAAAACATACAACATTTTATATATCATGAAGTATAGGTTTAACATTTCTTAGAGATACTGAGTCTTTTGCCTATGCTAAACTTGCAGCTGACTGTCTCACTTTAAATTAGTTGGTAGCTGTTGAGTTGTGTTAACTCTTGCCTCAAAATGGGAACATCTCTCCATTATTAATTAGATATGATTTAAATAAAATGACTTCATATATGGCATTTTGGTCAACATTTTCCCCATAAGCATAGTATAAGATGTTTCAAAAGTGATTTTTTTTACTTGCATAATACTGAAAATTAGGTGTTATGAGCTAAATGTCTTTTGTTTTTAGAACATTTTAATTAATGTATGAGATAATTAGAAAGGATACCCTATATAAAACTGAAGGCTATCTTCCACTTTGTTTGCCTTAAGAAAGGTTCTGTTTTGTGAATTGTCAAATAATTCATTGGTAGATTTCAAGACCTATAGAAGAAATCTTTTATTTTTGTTTTGGTGTTTTATTAAGGTTACTTAAAACTCTCCTATTGCTTTGGATGAATGTTTTTACTTTGGGGAAGTTAAATTCTTACAGTATAAGAGGACTTTCTTTTAAAAACAGAAAAAAATGAGAGATACATATAGATACAATAATACTGCAATAAAGTATAGCAAAGGCTCACATATTCATGATACACTGTCAACCTGAGGTATAATATTTAAGAATAAGGCTTTGAATCTTGTATTTTCTTTTCTAGATCAGTTTGGCATCATTTATCAATATTAAATACTTTTGAGTTGCTGTTGTCTGTTTAAAAGATATTCTTGGTTTCTTGTAGTAATATGGTTGTTGGAGGAATACATGGTAGAGAGAGAGAGAGAGAGAGAGAGTGTGTGTGTGTGTGTGTATAACCAATTCTGCATGTAAGCAATTTCACAGTGCCTTAGCTGTAAATGAAAGTCCCTCTTCCCAGTTTCTTCATCATCCCAGGATTCAGTGCTACACGGTTGGTTGCTATAAATTTAGTAGTTTTTCCATTTTTATTTACAAAGATAATATTTTTATGGCTAGATGTTTTCTCATGAACTCATGAAAAGATATTCTCAAGATATTCTTCTCTTACTCTTTGCTTTACCTCCTTTTTCTTTACTTCTAAACTCAGTGACCTACCCTGCAAAAACTTAGAGCCATGTAATTAGCTTTACTCACACACTGGGTCAGCTTTCTGTGCAACTCTTTAATTTAAAAAGAGAAAAAAACTGTGCTCACACTTTAAGTACCCTGCTCCCCGTTTTGCATTTAGTGTTCAAATGTGTTCAGTAATTGATTTTTGCCGTTTTTACTAACCCTCTGCTCTGCTTTTAGTTAACAGCCAGATCCTTGCCTGCTGTGCAGTCAGATGAGAGACTTCAGCCTCTGCTTAACCATCTCAGGTAATATGGCACACCCTTGTTATGCTTATGATTGCAAGTGCGTCAAAGTGGGTAAAGTATATTAAAGTGATTAAAATCCCTTCAGTTACTAAAAACTTAGTGGTTTTTTTCCTTGCTTTAATTCTGTGATGTAATTGAAGTACCCTTGACTTTAGGGTACCACTGGAAGCTTTTTAATTCAGTGAAAGTATGTAGAACTAGTTGATAAGTTGAAGTTAAAGCAAGCAGAGGTGACTAATTACAGAAAGATATCAAAGGAATGAGCTGTCTGTTTACATGCAAGGTGAAGGCATACTTCTGGGACCCCACATGTTATTGGGGATAGGTGAAATAGGTGCGATTTGTTTTCTAAATACAAGAATAATATGTTCTCATTATTTAAAAAAAAATTAGAAAGTACAGGAAAGGGAAAGGAAAAACCCATCATTACCACTCGGAAGTAATACTACTTCCTTCTATGTTGTTTTGAAGCCTAGTGTTGAAATTATTCTTCTATAAAATTCGCTGGTTTTTTCATTTTAAAATAAATGTAAGGGGGCGCCTGGGTGGCTCAGTCGGTTAAGCGTCCAACTTTAGCTCAGGTCATGATCTCGCGATTTGTGGGTTCAAGCCCCACGCCGGGCTCTGTGCTGACAGCTCAGAACCTAGAGCCTACTTCTGATTCTGTGTTTCCCTCTCTCTCTGCCCCTCCCCTACTCATGCTCTGTCTCTCAATAATAAATAAAAACGTTAAAAAATTTTTTTTCAATAAATGTAAGGCTTTTTTTTTTCCTGTTATTAGCATCTCTTCAAAAACATTATTTTTAGTGACTGCGTGGTATTTTGTTGTATGACTGTATTGTAGTTTATTCATTCTTTTGGGGACATTTAGATCATTTCCAATTCTTTTCACTAGTGTAAAAAATGCTAGGTGGCAATATTTATCTGTATTATTTTTAATCATTTGCTTAGCATAGTTCTCAGAAGTGCAATTACTTTGTCAAAGCATATGAACCATTTTAAAGATTTAAGTATATTTTTCAAAACCTTATTCTACTTATAATTTTATATTATACAAGATTACCCAAGATTACCCATGTTCTTACTATACCCCGAATAAGAGAGGACAGCTAAAACCATTGCTAATTTAGTAGTTAATCATAGAGGATACTATTGTGACCAAGTACATTTCATTGATTCTTAGTAAGAATGATCTTAAAACATTTTATTATCCATTTTCATTTTGAATTGGGATTAACTATTTGTGTATTTGTTCATATATTAATAGCATCTCCTGATTTTATCTGATCTTATGTATCTTAGATGTGAAGGATAGTAATTCTGAGGTATATTTGTTATATTTTTTTCCTGAAAGTTTTTGAATATGGTACATTATCTGTTGTACCTACCTTTTCAAGTTTTGTGTAAGCAAACATAAATGTAGGTAAACATTTTATAGTATCTTTTTATTCTTTTCATTTTTTTCTTTTTGAGTGTGTCCAAGGGACAAAATTTTTATTAAATGGCTGTATATCGCCGCGTTACTTTAAATTGTGTGGAATTCTATGTTGATAGTATATACTTCCTTTCCAATGGATAGAAACAAAACATGTCACGAATTACAAAGGAAGTTTGAGGACCGGTTTCCTGTTGCTTGCCCTGGTTACCAGAATTGCAAGTTCCCTTTGATTCACCTCTTTTGAGAGACTTGAATTTAATGCCAATAATACATCAACTGTGGCTCAGCCCACTTCTGTTCTAAACAACCTGTTTGTATGTGACTTCTTTCCTGCCTCCCTTCCTCCCTGTCTCCCTTCCTGAGTCCATTCAACAACTCTGAATCACCCTGATTTATTCCATCTTGTTTTCTGTGTGTCTCTTCACAGCCTACTCTCTTTCAAGATTTTACTCCTGTTCTCTTTCTGCTGCTTCTAATAGACAAAAGGCAAAATGTTAAAATCAGAAGTAAAATTTAAGAAGTAAAGCAAAAGTATGAAATACTTTCGGTAAACCTGAATTAAACCTTTGTCATATTTGACTTACTTGTGTTATGTATAAATGTGTATATTAATGTCTTTGGGATTTACCTATTCACAGAGCTCAGTTAGACAGAATTCACTGAGAATAAAAGGAGACTAGGATCCTGCCATTGTGTCAAACATCGCAAAGTAAAAGATTTCTTTATCAACTTTTATGTGTTTTGAGTCTCAGTTGCTTATTTGTCAGGTTGGAAAATTGATATGGTATCCATTAATCACACAACATTTTGGAAAATATGTTTCAAGAAGTCTAATTGTTTTTAAAAAATATTTCTATAATTGTTCAGTTAGAATTACATTGCTTTCTGCCAAAGGCCTGAGCAAGTGTAGATAAAATATCATCGTAAAAGTAGATGAGAAATGTCAAAACCAAAGAGTGGATTTCTGAGCTAAGAATGAGTAACAATTTGAAAATGATACTGATCTAAGCATTTGCTTTGGTTGTGTCTTTGAATTGTAACATGTTAAGTAGATTTGGCTTTAATATTTTAAGTAGTTAAATCAAATAGATTAATAGCGACCAGAGCAATTTTAATCTGGGCCCCACTTCATATTTTGACTTATCTGACCCTAGGATGGATGTTATTGAGAGTGGGCAACTCAGTAGATACGACGTAAATAAATTTTGGGCACGCACTTGAAGTGTGAGAATGTATAAAAAGGTAGTTACAGAAAGCTGGCACTCTTCCCATCTAATCCCCCCACCCCACCTAGTTAATTGAAGTATAGTTGAAGCATAATGCTGCCTTAGTTTCAAATGTACAACATTATGCTTCAACAAGTTTATATGTTATGCTATGCTCATCATAAGTGTAGCTACCATGTTTTTATTCTTTTAAAACTTAGAATGTTACCTCTCATTCAGAAACCTAGATGGATATTAATTTCTAGTACTCTTTCTTTTTCCTTCTCACTTCTCTCTCTTTTCCAACCTCTTTTACCTTTCTCTCCAGTATCTTTTCCTTCCCAGAGACCCATTTTTTAACCTCTGTATAATTGTTTTGTTGTTGAGGATGGTTCAGACTAACATTTCATTGGATTGAGTAACCTACTATACACAGTTTTTGCGTTTCCTAGAACACTGTTACTGAATCTTGTTTGAGTCACTTCTCCACCCTCCCTCTCCTGCCCATCCAAGTCTCTTGATGATTTTGTCTCCTGAGTATCTCTCCTGTTGTAGTAACTTTTTACATATTTTCCTCGTTGCCTTCCCTAAAATATTTCACATTATTGCCAGAGCTATATTATTCCTTGGCCTAAAATCATTCTCTGTCTCCCCAATTTCATTACAAATGAAGTCTGAACTTCTTGCCTGGCATATGAGGTCCTTCTGGAAGGGCCTGCACTGTCTCTTTGGATGCTTTTAGTACTGGTCCACTAACTTCTAGTGCAACCAAATGCCTGAAATTCCTCGAATACAGCTTGCTGTTGTTGATCTCTCTGCCCTTGGAAATATTTTTCTTTCTGCCTGGAATGTTCTCCCCTTCCTCCATTTCAGTACCATAACTAGTTTTTGCTTGTCGTTTAAGATTTAGCCCCCATTACCTCATCTGGTAAGTTTTCCCTGACTAGTTCCCAGCCCACTCCCTCCTCCCCCCATTCTAAATCTGATGTTTTTTATATGTGTTTCCGTAATATCCCCATGGCTACGTGTGTATTACAGAACTTACAATGTGGTAATCATTTGTTTACTTTCTGATGACTCCATGTAGTATGGGCTGCTTGAGAGCTTGTAAGGTGACTTTCTTATTTGTATTTCCAGTGCTGGGACAGTATATGACGCATGATAAGTATTCATTATGTGTTTTGTTGAATGAATGCATGTTATAATAGCAGTATTCTATTGTTTGTTTTCTGCATGAAGTGTTTGTAATTTATAAGTCATATTGCCACATTTTTTTTCGTGTATAAAACCTGGTTCAGAAGATATAAACCTAAACAGCTGAATCTCACCTTTAGTTAATGCTTGATTCTGTGCAATAATGATGGGTTCTTCTTCCTCCACCTCAGTATGGTAATTGTCAACTAGAATTTAGATTAACTACTGACACATCTCTTCAAGTCCTTGAAACTTGCACAAACTGTACATTCGTTTAGGGCTTTCATTCTCTGCGGAGTTCACTCAGGACTGGTTGCTAGGCAACCAGAGCTAGATGCTACATGTAATATGCACCAACTGATGTTGCTTTTTTATTATTATTAAATGAAATGGCTTCTCATTTTATTCATGTCAGAGACGTCCGTATGTAGGGTGGCAGCTGATGTGCATAGTTTGACACCTTCTCTTGTACAGAGTAACCTTGTGGTATGCATTTCAAGCATATTGAATTGTCTTTTCTGGGTGTCTAAATGTAATGTTTTTCTTTTTACCTTCCTTTTGCATAGGTCAAAATGTGAAAGAATGCTATTTGATTTGAAAGGTTCTAATGATAATCTCGTTATGAACAAGTAATCATCATTGATTTGCATGACCTGTATAGTTTAGATGTTACCTAAAGGGGATAGACATTAGGAGGTTGAGACTGTGATCATTATTAGGTCTAATTTTGTTTAGTGCTTCTAATGATCAAAGAGGAATGATGAATTGCATTTTAATTAAATTTGTCAATAAAACTAATTTGGGAGATGGTACAAATACCTGTAAAAATTAAAGTAGCAGTACAGAGAAACTCTCAAATCCTATTTACAGGACTTAGGCACTCAAAAGAGAATTAGTGTAACATTTTGCCAACCTACTAATCTAGAATATTACTTAACAGTATATTTTATTTTGAGGATGTAGAAGCGATGTGTCCAGATTTTCTTAGTTTAACCTAGTTCTCTAGGTAAAAGTTAAATTAAGCACAGAGAAACACTTTGCTTCAATATCTTATGGAAATACACGCTTATTTTTTGCCATTTGTAGTGTCCATCCATTCATCAGCAACTGAGTGCCTGTTACAGGCTTGTAATAAAAAAAAATAAGACCCAGTTTCTGTTCTCAAGGGATTTAAGTTTTGACTTTGTTTGAGTGACAGGCACTTAAACATGGTACAAAATTTGTAAATCTTTCTAATGTAATTAAACACAAAATACATAATTTTATTATTTGAACTATGTTTCTCATGGAATTATTTCCTTAATTAGTGCGGTCATGACTTCTTTTGGATTCTGCATAGTAGTGGCTCCCAGTGGATACTCACATTGGACTGAACTTTACTCTCACTTGAGAGCTGATCTTGTCACTGATAACGAGAGAGTATAGAGGAAGGCGAGGGAATCAGGGAATGAATATAGTTGCTGAGATATAAGTTCAATAGTTTAAGACATTTTAAACTTGAGGTGCCTGTAGAGCTCTGGGGTGAATGTTTAGTAAGTGGCTAAATACAGACCACAGTTTAAGAGTAAGCTTTACACCAGAGAGAGACTCATTTGCTAATCATCACTGTTTAGGTGGTGGGTAAAATCAGGGCAATGGTTGATATCACTCAGGGAGAGAGTATTAAGTGACAGTGGGACATGGCTCTGAATAAAACTCATATGCAGAACATCAATGTTTAAGTGACTTATGATGGGCAGTGCTGAAGGTAGGAGATGAATTAAAAGAGAAACCAGTAAAAAGCAAGAAGGAATCTTGAATGAAACAGGAACACAGCAAGGGATAATGGGATCAAAGATGCTAAGGGAAAGATTTCAAGAAGGAATAGTAAACACTGTCAGATGCGACAGTAAAGTCAGTTGAGAACTGTATGATGTCACTTGGATTAGGCACGTGGGAGCCGATGGTGGCTTAGCTACAACATTGTAATCTGCTGATGCCAGTCTCATTGCTGTGTAGAGTCCAGCAGTAAATGAGAAATTTATGGTGTGGAAATACTGGGAAGTATAGCTTGCTCTTGGCAGAGCAAGGAAAGAAAGTGGACGATACCCATGAGTTTGATAGTTGAAGGAAGTTGTAGTTTTCCTTAAGATTGGAAAGGTGAACATATATAGGTTAAGGGGGAAGTGGGGTCTATGGAACTAAGGAAATAATTGAGGGGGGCGAGTTTTTAGAAGAGGTAGGAGGAGATGGGACCAAGAAATCACACTAACTAGAGTTTACAGAGTACTCTTATGATTCTTACTCAGACCATCTCATCCCATAAGACCAATCCATGACAGATGGTCCTTTATCATTAGCCCTATTTTTTTTAAGATTTTATTTTTAAGTAATCTCTATACCCAGTGAAGGGCTTGAACTCACAATCCTGAAATCGAGTTGCACACTCCACCAACTGATTAAGTCAGGCATCCCTCATTATCTCTATTTTAAAGTTTGGTGGTGGAAACTCAAGATGTTCATGTTAAGGAAACCTGATTTTTCTAAGGAAAAGTACTACATTTCCCTTCTCAAAAGAAATGAATAAATTATTTCATAAGACTTTACTATTTTTTCAAAAGTGATACCAAGAACTCCTCAATTGGAAGAAATAAACTTGCTTAGACATAAAAAAAATTAAATTTACAAATATCAGAGAGAAAATTATCATCTCTGATATCTGCAGAGCACCTGTCATTAGGTGCGTCATCTAATGGGTCTCATCTCATCGTGGCTTTGCTGTTATCCTCACATCACTGCCTTTTCTAGGGTGAATTGTATGAGGTACTGATTTTTAAATTTGGAGATATATAAAGGTTTTGGGCTATGTTCTTGTGAGTGTAGAAGTTTACTGTAAATAAATATCTTTGCTAACCTAATTGTATTACCCATGAGATCATATTTATAAAATTGTATTAGACTATCAGGAGCATATATTAAAGATGATTTTTATTATGTCACTTAAAAACAAGTTAAGTATGAACAGGTGAGATTAGAGAGGGAAACTTGCAGCTCACGTGACAACTTTAGTTGTGTGTTTGAGAATTTTTTTTCCCCTTAGAAATAACGCCTTTGCCCACAGTGTATATATCTTCCTTCACCCTTCTACCTCAAGACTTAAAATGAATGGGGGCAGATTATAATAGATTACTTTACTTTTTTAAACATTTTATTTATGTTTGACTTTTATTTTTTTAATTTTTTTTATTTTTGACCTTTTTAATGTTTATTTTTGAGAGACAGAGACAGAGCATGAGCAGGGGAGGGGCAGAGAGAGACGGAGTCAGAGAATCTGAAGCAGGCTCCAGGCTTTGAGCTGTCAGCACAGAGCCCAATGTGGAGCTCAAACTCACAAGTGGTAAGTCAGACGCTCAACTGACTGAGCCATCCAGGTGCACCTGAAATAGATTACTTTAATAGGTGCTCTGAAATAGTCCTTTGCCTTTCATTAAAGAATAACTAATTAAAAAACATGTATTTATTATACTCTTTCTCCTAAATTTGTTAGCATATTTGAGCCCAACAATGAACTAAAAATCAAATAAAGATAAAATAAACTAGCAAAGCAGAATATAGCCTATAGTAAATACTGGAACTGCATCACATGGATTAACTTGTAATGCATCCTGAATTTGTAAACACATGTTTATATTAACCCTTTATTTTAAAATCATGTAAAATAATGATCCCCTTCCTTCAATTGGTGTTATTACAGACTACTCTTATAAATTTTTTTTCTAATGCAATACATTTGGTTAATATGTAAACTTTTTCATTTTATTTATTTTTTTTTTTTGAGAGAGTGTATGTGTGTGCTCATGGGGGAGGGACAGAGGGAGATAGAGAATCCTAAGCACACTCTATACCCAGTGCAGAACCTGACGGGCTCATCTCACGACCTTGAGATCCTGACTTGAGCCAAAATCAAGAGTTGGACACTTAACTGACTGAGCCACCCAGGTGCCCCAGTATGTACACGTTTCTATTCATTTCTCTAAAGCTCTTGCTGTCAAGATTTTATATCAGAGATGCAGTCTCTCTGAGAGACTTTTCCCAGTATCCGCCGTGGTGCATAGCTCAGTGTTTTCTTTTTGAATTCATTGTGTAGGCATTCATGTGCTAGAAAAAGGTTTAGTGGATAGGGACTTCCACCAATTGAGGACTGAAATGAAAGCCTCGTTAATGTGGTCCACATGCTTCGGTTGTTTGTCAGCCCTCTCTCATCCCCTGTTCCAGCCTCTAGCGGTACCTTGAACTATTTATTTCCTTTCCTGTATGCAGCAGCACAGGCTTGTACAGCTCAGTGATTATTGTGAGGGTGTTCTAGGTGCCTCGTAAGATACTAATAAATTAGAAAGAATATGTTCTTTTCCATTATTTATTGTCTTTGAAATATTTTCACCTCTGTACAGAACATGTTCCTGGCTTCTTAGAAATGTACTCTGTCTGGAAAATGTTCATGCCTTCTTAGAAATGCACAAAAAGCATTTTTAAAATCAGCTTGTTGTATTAAGGACACCATAAAGGATACTCTGACTATATACAAAGGAACTAATAGATATGGTCCCTTAAAAAGTTTATATTCTAACAAGGGAAGAATATTTTATACACACACCCCTACACCACACCTCCCCCCACCCCACCAAAAGCTGTACTAGAATAATTGTTACAGCTTAGTCAAGTAAGTAGAGATAGGAAATCTTATTGTGAGAAGTGATATCTTATGTGGATTATGTTACTGATTTAATGCCATTTAAATTGTTTCTGATAAAATTTAGGGACCACTGAGGGAGGGAGTCAGTTAAGCATCTGGCTGTTAATTTCGGCTCAGGTTATGATATCTCGGTTCGTGAGATCGAGCCCCTTACTGGGCTCTGTGCTGACAGAATGGGGCCTGTTTGGGATTCTCTCTTTCCTTCTCTCTCTCCTCTTCCCCAGCACACACATGTGTGCTTTCTCTCTCTGTCAAAACAAATAAACATTCAAAAAATTTATAGGCACAATATATAAAATTTGACCAAATACAAGAAAT
Source organism: Paguma larvata (assembly GCA_030068075.1). Classification (NCBI taxonomy): domain Eukaryota; kingdom Metazoa; phylum Chordata; class Mammalia; order Carnivora; family Viverridae; genus Paguma; species Paguma larvata. Next base: position 54,901,414 of record CM057829.1, read on the forward strand.
GAACCCTCTGTTACTGATAAAACCACTGCTAAGCTTTTGTTGTAATCTCTATGTATAATTTTATGTAATTATAATTAAAGTGATTAGAGTTAAAAACTCTTTCTATATATATCTATATATGTATATATGTCATAACTAAGTATAAAATTTATTTCCATGAGTTTTTAAGTGGTTAAACTTAAAATCTCTCTGTCTTTGTCCCTCTCTCTCTCTCTCTGTGTATATATACATATATATATATACATATATATATAATGTCATAACTATAAAATTTGTTTCCATGGGTCTAATTTTAAGTGAGTCTGTAATGCTCAATTGAAGATAGATATATCTATTTTTACTTAATCATTCTCATTTTATTGGGTATTTACTTTTGTTTTGATTGAATAAATCTGTGAAAAAATTTTTTTAACTGTTAGCAGTTTTGGGGCACCTGGGTGGCTCATTCAGTTAAGCGTCTGACTTCAGCTCAAGTCATGATCTCATGGTTTGTGAGTTTGAGCCCCCGCATCAGGCTCTATGTTTACAGTGCGGAACCTTCTTGGGATTCTCTTTGTTTCCCTCTCCCTCTCTTTGCCACTCCCCTGCTCATGTACTCTCTCAAAATAAATAAATAAACTTAAAAAAAAAATGTTAGCAGTTTCTTTATGGCCAGACTGGGGAGAAGGACTGCCACGTTGATTTCATGATGAAGGAATTGTAATGTAGATGTTTTCGAGCAGATGGAGATGAGAACAAAGAGCAGCAGCAAACTGGGTGGGGAAGAGTTTTGAAGACACAGGAATTCATTATTCTAAAAATGTCATGTTGTCCGAGTAAGAAAGTGGCAGAATTCTTATGTTAACCACTGACTTGAAAAAGACAATTCACGAAGCTTAATTTTAAACCTTATTAATGCATCTAGGTTAGAACCTTCTGTTGTGGACATGTCAAATTACCACAAATTTAGTAGATTAAAACAACACTCATTTCTTATCATATAATTGTATAGGTTAGAAATCTGATATGGGTCTCATCGAACTAAATCAAGATGTCAGCAAGGCTCTGGTCCTTACTCGAGGCTCTGAGGAAGGATATGCTTCCAAGCTTATTCACAGTGTCAGCTGAATTTAGTTCCCTAGAACTGTGGGACCGAGGTCCCCGTTTCCTTGCTGGCTGTCAGCCAGGGTCCTGTCTTTGCCCTTAGAGGCTGCCCACATTCCTTAGACTTTCCAGGAGCTCCTGGAGGTCTCTTTCTGGTCGCTTACATGTGGGTCTTCGTGCAGAGCCAGCAACCACTCACTTATCAAGTCCTTCTTAATGTTCAAACCTCTCTAACGTCTTCTGCGTCTTTCTGCTTCCATCCCGAGAAAGTTTTCTTCTTTTACCACCTCATGTGATTAGATTGGCCTACATAAATATTCAGAATAGTCTCCGCATCTCAAGGTCCTTAACCTTAATTTAATCTGGTCTCTTTTGCCATGTAACCTAGCATATTCATGGGTTCCCGGGATTAGAGTGTGAACATCTTTGGAAGGGCACTGATTTGCCTGTTACAGTGAGGGAGTCATTTAGGGGGTGGAAAACAGCTTTTGCATCACCTTTCATCAGTTGTACAAGTAAACCACCACTCTTCATACATATAGAATACTAAATTTCCCTGGGGTTTTTTTAGATAGGTTAATTCACTTTGCTAGCTTAACATGTTTTAAAGTCGAAAAAAGAGTTAACAAATGATTTAAGAAACATAAATATATGTAAAATAAAAATATATTTATGGAAACATAAATTAGTTACTGATTATCTTTGTTATGATATAGAAAGAAAATAGGAAAATCTTCCCTGTCTTTTTGACTGGCTATGTAGTCATGGCAAATATGTACCTTTGTAAGTAGTAGACTTCGTAATGAGATTGTGCATTGTGGCTGTGACTTGTGGAGGAACTTTGGTGTAAGAGATATTTGGTAAATAGATGATCATAAACCTTTTAGCATCCTAAGAGTTTTATTATCCTTTATTTAACATATTTTAAGGGAACTTCTCAGTGCAATACATGGTGCTCAGTTCTAGGTATATGTATTTGCTTCTGCTCTTCTAGGGCTTAATCTTGATCAGAAATTAAGAATTTTAACTAAAGTAATTACAATAAATCCTGATGATTGTTAGCATTGTAGGATATGTGATTCTGTGGGAGTACATAGTGTCTTGGAAACAATGAAGCCTTGCATAGTGTTCTTGCAGCTTGTCTGTAACTAGAGGTTTTAGGTGTCTGTTAGCCCTCTGACTCCAAAGTTTTTGTAGGGATTTCTGGATTGTGGAAGCTTGCAGTCTTCCTGAGAAGCAAAATTTATGATTGCTAATGCTTTTCAAGTGGTTTTATTATCTACATTTATCTACATTTAGTTTCCTCTTCTCTTAGTGGGTTTCTTTAAAGATTATTTTTGTTTTGAGAGAGAGAGCTCACATGTGTAAGCGGGAAGAGGTAGAGAGAGAGGGAGAGAGAATCCCAAACAGGCTGTATGCTGTTCAGCATGAAGCCTGACATGGGGCTTGATAGGAACTGTGAGATCAGGATGTGAGCCCAAATCAAGAGTGGGACACTCAACCTACTGAGCCACCTAGGCACCCCTCGCTCAATGGGTTTCTTTAAAACATTGTCCTCTAGTAAAGTAATAAAGAAAATTAGTTATTTTAGACTTTTAGGAATAAAGTGCTAACAAAGTACAAAATGATGATGATGCTATATGAAATAGCTTCCTTAAAAAGTCCGAGAAAGCATTGTGGTAGTACCTATAATATGTTAGCACCTAACAAGTAATTTTTTAGTGCTGTACTTTCTATAATGATGTTCTGTACCTGTGCTATTCCATCCAGTTGTGTTTACAAAACAAAATTTGATAAACTGGGCTGAGGGAAGACAGATTACTGAGACTCACCAAAGGTTTAATGCCCTCTTGGTTGTTTACGACTACTACTTAGAAAGTAGTTGTATAAAAGATAATACAAAGTGAATTTATAATGCCCATTTTTAATTGAGCCACCTTGGTCCTTGACATACTGCATACAGACGACCTAAAGGAGGCTACTAAGAACATCCACCAAATGAGTCTAACAGCCTTTCTTCTCAGATCTCAAAAGGTCTGCTCCTAATCACCCGAATTAAAGCACCCCCCTCCAGTGCTTTAAGATATTACCTTACTCTTTTTTCTTTACAGAAACATCAGTAGCTGATGTTTTTATATGTTCATTTGTTTATGTTTTAGATATTCATATGTCTACAGTGTAAGCTCCATGAGAGCAAGAAATTTGTTTACCTTGTTTACTGCTGTCTTTCTATTATTCCTTAAAACAATGGCTGGCAAAATAAGACCTCAGTAAACCCTCGAATGAGTGAATGAATGGGAGAAAACACTTTCAGGTTTTAAAATTTTACCCCTCATTTATTTTTTTAAAGCTACTCTTCAAAAAAATTCAACTGAATAAATTTTAAAGAACTTACTGGCTTTGTTCAGTGATTTGTGAACCAGGAAGCATCCTATCTAACAGATAGAAATGAGCTCCTAGAAACTGTACAGAATGAAAGACCTTTATAGGGAGAAGGGAGTAGGAACAAGGAAGTTGTACTAGATAAATGAGGGCTTGGTTATTGCGAGGTCACTTTTCCTTAGGGCATAACAGGGGTCTATCAGATAGATTACCTAACCAGTGCTGATCAGGTAATTCCTCATTCACTGGTTTAAGATTCTGTTTCTGGGAGAGCTGAAACTGTAATTAGGTCTTAGTGTAAGTGACTCCATTTTGGGCCTCTTGTCTTATTTTTAACACTACAAAGTGTTGAGGCTGAATGAGGTAGTAGTTTGGACACAAAGCTGGTGACTTTTCTCTCATTTCCAAGGAAAAATTCTGATAAAGACTCTTTACCTTTGCAGAATTTCAGTCCTGGGTTTGTTGTTTGGGGATTTGGGATTCTTTCATAAATCAGGAACTAATCATGGAGGACTGAGAGTACTTTCTTTTCCTCAAAGTGACCTCAAAGAGAAACCCCTTTTTTTTTCTCCCCATTGAATTCAGATTTTGAAAATGCTTATTTTAAAAGTGAAACCAAAAAACCCTGTTAGGTCCCTTGCTGTTTTTATCTGTGAAATGAAAGCTTTAAACATTATGAACCATCATTAATGGCTGTTCAAAACCAAAGGAGTGTATAGGGAAAGTGTGTGACTTCTGGATTATGACTTCTAGTTTAAGTCCTCATTAGCTGTCCCGTTTATCTTGTCTTTGTCCAGTTTCCCCCAGAATCCCCAAAACATTATGTCCCTGGTTCTCTGCTGTTAGTAGGGAGCAGCTGTGAAGGGTGATCCTAGAATGCCTTAAACTCGTGAGAGCCACTCTCAGAAGCATCCACAGTCTCTAATTATTGTGTGGGGATGGGGAGATATCCATCAATTTAATGTATTAATTCTGCTGGATGTTTGATCTTCATTCCATGGTACCCCCATCTCTCTATTTTTCATTATCACTCTCTCAGGCAACCTTTCTTTATTGTAATTATTTGACTTCTCTAGGTCAGAACCAACTCAGTACAGCCTCTCTTTAGGGGGTTATTATATTACCAGAATATACACTAAGAATGTGAAGGAATATAAAAATTTTACTGAGGAAAATAGGGAGGTGTGTTCAGGGCTTTATTTATTTATTTTTTAACATTTTTATTTATTTTCGAGAGAGAGCACGTGAGCCAGGTAGGGGCAGAGAGAGAGGGGGACAGAGGATCCAAAGCAGCCTCCCCACTGACAGCAGTGAGCCCCATGCAGGGCTCAATATCATGATCGTAAGATCATGACCTCTCTCTGCCCCTTCCCTGCTCGTGCTCTGTCTCTCACTTTCTTTCTCTCTCTCTCTCCCAAAAATAAATTAACTTTAAAAAAAATTTAAAAAAAGAAGAAACAGGAATAAATAGGAAAATAATGAAAGATGAGTCCAACCTAAATTAAAGTAGAAGTTGTGCTATTTTATAGTTCTTACCCGATACGAAAACCCATATGGTGCTGATATTTATTGGATGTGAGTCTCTTGGAATCATACAGTTTCTCTCAGTTGTAGAGAAATATAGGTCATTACACTGTTATTGTCTGGGTGGTAGTTTTTTGGGGAGTTTTTCTAAGTACAAAATTTGAGTAAACCTCATGCTTGTGGAAAAATCATTTACATTCAGTTTATAACAGAATTTTATTGATTGTGTTCTCATTTGGAATAACTGCAGAGAGAATCACCTGGGCTAACACGAGTTGGATACCATTTACTAGGGACTTAGCTTGTAAAAAGAAACTCATTTCAATTTCTGTGGTGACAGCTGTTGAGTGAATTTTCCTGTGATACCCTTCACAGCAGGAAATGATATATTGTAACTTCATCTACCTTGATATCTTACCCACCCAACAAATCCAAACTGCAGGGACTCTGCTTTCTAAATGTCTGAATAGCCTGGCTTATGTGGGCAGACTGTTGTTTTTCAGTGTCCAAAGTGGGTAAAATCGTGATTGCAAAAGTGGATATATGGGTGATACACAAAACCTTTGTTTCCTCTTCTGAAATTGTTTTTCCATTTGTGCCATGATCACATCTGGCTTTATGTGTAAAGGTTTTATTGGAATTGGTATATTTTTATAGAATGATGTAGGAGATTATAGTTCATTTTGAAAGATGTATGAGCTTAGTTTTTAATGGTTCAAATAAATACGTTTCCTTGATGCAGAGATCAGTTTTGATTACTTGTGGTGCATTCTTTGCTGCTTTTTTATTTTATACCAGTTTTTAAGATATGATAAACTATGGGCTGCCAGATAGAAAGAAGTAAATAGTGTTAACCTTTTCAGGTTCAAGAGTATTGGGAAATGCTTGACAACGAAAGGAAATATTTTTTATATGCTGTTGTTTTATGACCCTCAGAATCTCTCTGTTGACAGGGAGGGAGGGCAGAGAGACATTTCCAAGGATGGGAGAGGAATTCTCTCCAGTCTGGCCCAGGGTTTTCCTGTCATCCTGTTCATATCCCACCTAGCATACATGGCTTCTTACAGATGAGAGAAGAGTGGACAGTTGTCATTAGGTGTTGAAGTGAGCCAAGTAATCCCCCCAAACTCCCACATAGAAATGTGTCACAGCTTTATTTTTTTCTCAAGGAAACGCTTCATGTTCCCTCCAAGCTCATCAGAATTCAAGAATGTTTTCCTAATACTGTAGGTGGCAACCTGTGGCTAAAATGTAAAAACATGATTCCCAAGTAAAATGTGAAGGCAAGGATATTTACAATAGACTTAAGGCACTTCCTTTAGTGGACTCAGTTGCAGTTTATATTTTGTTAATGACTTGCAGAGACCAGTCTTAAGTCAGGGTGAGTCGGTTGGCTCTTACACAGGCGTGCCTAGTCCTCAAGAGAGTCATTTGATTGCCTTGTGGCATCGTGTCCTCCTCACTCTAACAGTCTTGACCAGTAAAAACACGATTGCCCCGTGAAACAAATGTGAGCTTCATATGTAGTTTTAAATTACTTAAATGAAATTAACTTTAATAATACCTTATTTAACTCCTATCCAAAGTATCATTTCAACATGTAATTAATATGAAAAAATTTGAAATGTTTTACATTATTTTTTCATACTAAAACTTTGAAACCCAGTGTATTCTTTACATGTATTGAACATCTTAATTTAGACTAACTACATTATGAGTGCTCAATAGTCACATTTGGTAAATGGCTACTATATTGGGCAGTGTTGTAGCTCTACAAGACTGGATTCCATTGAAACCTCCAGTGTTTGAGGTTGCATTTTTACACTTTGGAAACTTCCTAAGAGTGTTAGTGTAGACAAAATTTTCCAGATCATGAGGTTATTCAAGGACATCTAAATTATCGTACTTGAAAATTAAATATTTTATATGATAGTATAAAGAGGGTAGGAAACAAATATATTTCCTAATATTTAAGAGAAGAAACTGGGGGCACCTGGGTGGCTCAATCGGTTGAGCGTCCGACTTCGGCTCAGGTCATGATCTCGCTCACGGGTTCGGGCCCCGCATCAGGCTCTGTGCTGACAGCTCAGAGCATGGAGCCTGCTTCAGATTCTGTGTTTCCCTGTCTCTCTGCCCTTCCCCTGCTCATGCTCTGTCTTTCTCTCTCTCAAAAATAAATGCCCCCCAAAAAAAAAAAATTTAAAAGAGAAGAAACTGGTGAATTTTAAGAATTGAGAAAATCAATAACCAAAATGTTTACATGCAATAAATTTAAGCCTGGGTGATCATGATGATAAAGATAACAATTTGAGTGAAAAATGTGATAAAGTCTTTTACAGGTATCTCATTTGATCCTCACAACAGCCCTTTGAAGAAGGTATTTTTGTGATCTCTTTTATGATCTCTGTTTCCCAGTGAGGAAGCAAAGAGAATAAAAGATGTTTACAAAGTCACACAGATACTGAGTGTATGTAAACCCATGACTAGTGGATTCTGAAACCTGTGATCTTCATCACTCTTCTCTGCTTACTCCCTTATTATTCTGTTCTGCCCACGCCTTCACCTTGGGCAGACTGGACTTGGAAAATGTGTGCACGTGCAGGGGAACTGCAGCTAGTTCCTGAAGTGTTGTGACTATTCCAGGACTCCCTCCCGTATTCATACATAGTCAAAAAGGGAGAAAATGATTGGAGAAGTGATCCCCTGTGAAAAGCTGGCTTGAACCTCTCATTCTGTCCTTTTTGCCCTGTGGTATTTATGTCACAGCAGCAGAGCCCTTGAATACCACTCTCGGAGCCAAGGTGTGACGATCCGTCTTCTACTGACGATCAGCCCTCAGCATGGAAAGACGATTTTTTTCTCCCTTAACCAGCTAATCTTGCAGTGAGACGCACAGATCCACTTTCATGTAATTTCTTCTTTTTGTTTCCAGTGCTCAGTTTCAACACTCAGAAACAGTTCCCTGTTGAGTCCCTAAGTGCTCATATTGATACTTGTGGTGTATTGAACAGAACTTAAATTTCTCTTGTTTCTACAAAGACTAGGAGTAGATCTGCCTTTCACATATGATTCACAGACCAGTGTGTGCAGTTCTGTCTGTTTCAGATTTATCTTTCTGTATATCCACTGTTATTTTTTGTTGTGTAAATTAGGCATTGTGTGGTAATGTTTGGGGAAAACTCCAGTTCTGTGTTGATATAATTAAATATACCTTCCTGTCTATTTGTCCCTCTACCACCCCACCTTTGAATTGGTGTAATTTGATTTAAAATAGGTTCATTTTAAATTCGATTACATAAATATGTATTCTGGATATTTCGAAAGTCTTTTCAACCTTTCAGGTTTTAATTTATTTGAAACTGTAGCTTTATAATTTTCTATTTGCTGTGATTTTTAGCTATATTGGAAAGTTAACTGTGCTTACCTCTTACTGTTTAATGAGCAAGATAATATGGGAGGAAAAAGTTCCTCAGATGTGACTGAGTTTTAATTAAGTGGCTTGTAAGTTTATTGAACAAATGATACGGTAATAAGATGCTTTCATATTTCGTATACTCTTATAGTAGAGATTAGATAATTTAGCACCATCATCTCAAAACAAAACAAAAAATTAAGGACAGTTACTGAATTACTTCTGTGTAATCCAAGGATTTGTTTTTATAATCATAACCTTCTCTTTTTTTAGAAAATACTAATTTGCATGTTAGTTTTTTTTGTTCTTTTTTTTTAAGTTGATTTTTTTTTTTTAAGTTGATTCATTTATTTTGAGAGAGAGAGAGCACCCAGGACAGGGGCAGGGAGAGAAGACAGAGAATCCCAAGCGGGCCCCTTTCTGGCAGTGCGGAGCCCCACTTGAGCGCTCGACTTCACAAACTGAGAGATCATGACCTGAGCTGAAATCAAGAGTCAGACACTTAACCAAATGAGCCACTCCAGCATCCTGACTCTTTAAATATGTTTAAGTGTTTAAAGGTTTAAACGTGACGAAGCCTCAAATTTTCATTCAAATGATGCTTCGTACTATGTAATTAAAGGGAGATAGGATTTAAAGTTTGCTTTTAATTTTAATGGTTTTTGTTTAGAGACCTGCATTATATGGCCTATGTACCCAATTTCGTGTTTTTTTTTTTTTCTCTTTTGCCTCTGCTTGTCTTTTCCACCATGTAACCCAACTTCTTCATCTATAAACTATGGTTTAGAAATTTCTGTGGCTTGGGGCTTCTGGGTGGCTCAGGCAGTTGAGCTTCCAACATCGATTCAGGTCATGATCTCACGGTTCGTGGGTTTGAGCCCCAAGAAGTGCTCTGAGCTGACAGCTCAGTGCCTGGAGCCTGCTCGGGATTTTGTGTCTCGCTCTCTCCCTGCCTCTCCCCCCTGCTCAAAAATAAATAAACATAAAAAAAAAAATTCTGTGGCTTTGTTTATCTCTTTCTGCTTGTCCATCTGATATGTGCTCACTCTCCAGATCCTGAGAAAAACTTTATTAGTCCACAGTGCCACCTCTTTATCACATCATTCCTTTAAAACCCATCCAATAACCTTATTAAACTCCAATGACGTCACGTACTTTTACGAACCTGGTCAAAATTTAAGAATGTTTTAATGCATATAAAATTGTTAAACTGCATCCAAATGATAAAAATACTAAAATACCCAGGGCTTTACCTTTTCTGTGGTCATGGCATCCTATTTCTAAGCCTCTGAAGGCAGATTATTTTCGGACTATCATCTCCTGCTCTTCCACTTACTCTGCGGTCCCTCATTCTCACTGATGGTCTTCCTGATCTCATCCTTCTGTACTAGGCCCTCAGGTCGGTGTTTCCAATGCATATCACTGTATTCAGTGCCATTTCTTTGCTCAAGAAGCTTTAACACTGCACATTACTTATTTCTCCTCACAGCCTTCTTTTAAAGAGACCTGTGTTCTGGGGACTCCAGGAACGTTGGTTTTGAGCATTGTTGTGGCGCTCCTCACACTGTGTTTTCTGTATCATCTCTGGATCCTTCACTGCTTTTTTGACTCTTCCATGGTCACAGAGAGTTGTTTAATGAGTGATAGAGCGGCTAAAGGGATCTTGAAAGTTTTGGGGTTTTTGTCTGTTTGGGGTTTTTGTTTTGTTTTGTTTTCGATAATTAGAATCTGTTACATCCTGATGAGGACAACTGGGATGTGGAAGGAGTTTGTTAGAGTCTGACAGTCTAATGACATTAAAAAAATTGAACTTTGTCTTTGGGTTTTATGCATTTACATGATTCTGCTGGGAGTGAAATTATTTATGATGCAGGTGAAATGTAGTAATTGTTACATTTTTGCAAAACTGTACTATATCCTTATACAACTGGATATGTTCAGGTAGTATTCTAATGTAATTGAATCTCACTGAATCACATCTTTATGTTTTCAGTACTTTTCTGGCTCTTTGGTAACTTGAGAAAACTGTAACATTTCACCCTTAGTGTCTTTCCTTTGGAACTATAGCAAATAAAAGATAAATTATGCATGGAAGAGGCAGCTAAGTAAATCACTGTAATTCCTAATCCCTTACCACCAAGCATTAAGTCAAACCTTGATTTTTCAAGATTCTGTGATCAAAAGTTCCTCTTCATATTTCACAAAATAGTTATCAGTGACATAATTTGAATTTTGTGGCCCATTAAGATGTTTTGGTTTGGTGTATTGAAAAAGAGGGTATTTGTGGTACATCTTAATTTATTCTTTTATGAAAGCTTAGAAACAGGAAAGCTTTCATTCCTACTTGAATCTCCTTTGTTGAAAATTGTACATAAGTGACAGTGAGTGTTTCTCAAAGCTGTGATTATTTAAAATAGAAAACAGTATTTTCTGGTGGGTTTGCGTGCATGCACGCATGTATGTGTGTATGTCTTGAACCAATTAGAAATTATTTTGTTGTTAAAAATTACTACTTCTGTGTTTCTCCCAATACAGTGATTTAAAAAAATGTTCATAAAATTGATCTAATTATTTTAAATCATGAAAATAAGAATGTATTTTGACAGTCCATTATTTATATTTTTGTTCATTAGTATAGCAGCTGCTCTCACTTGGAAGCAGGATGATACAAAGCTGACATGAGCTTTGAATGTGGTACAAAGGTGCTTCACCTTTCCTGGGTCCCTGCTCTGAATCTCAGTAACATCCCTTGGCCCTTCCAAGTCAAAGCCAAAGAGCCAGTTTGATGAGCTAATGTGAATTGTTCTTAAGGATTTTTTATCAATTTATGGTGGCATTATTTGTTTCTTTTTCTTTTTCTTTCATTGCCTTTCTTTCTCCATCTGTTCCCACTACTTTTCTTCAGCTTCTCACCTTTTCTTGCCTGTAATAGTTCAGTATTCTCCCAACTGATTTTCTATTGCCCAGTCCCTACCCTTTTTAGTCCTTTCTCCACACTGCTCTCTTTTTTTCTTTTTTTTTTAATTTTTTTAATCTTTTATTTTTGAGAAAGAGAGAGACAGAGTGCGAGCGGGGGAAGGGCAGAGTTAGAGGGAGACACAGAATCCGAAGCAGGCTCCAGGCTCTGAGCTGTCAGCACAGAGCCTGACGTGGGGCTCGAACTCACGAACGGTGAGATCATGACCTGAGCTGAAGTCTGAAGCTTAACTGACTGAGCCACTTAGGCGCCCCACTGCTCTCTTTCTTAAGTATAAACATTTATGTAAATTCTCATCTAAAATCTTTTCATAGTTTTTTATTGCCTACATAGCCTTGGGAATAATGCTTCTCGTGAATTGTCTTTTCATATTGTATCTGAAAATTCCTGCCTCCTCAGTTCCATCTATCTGTTACTAGTTCAAACATGTATTAAATAGGCGTGATGTACCAACTCCCTAACCAAGATATAAGTTACCCCTTCTGATCACAAATGAGTAGAGGAGAAATCTCATTCCTAATTTTGGTGCTTAACATCTTCATTTGTGTCATTTTTTCTCCCATGAGTTTCATGCTTGCCCTTACGGGGTTGGCTGGTGGCCATCTTTCTGTCTATTAATAATATTTTTAGAAGTATGATGTCTATATACAGTTTCCTTATATTCTGTCTGTAGTTATTTATACTCATTAAGTCTTTGCATTAATCATTGTTAGCATTCTCTTTTTACTTCCCCTCCCCCTTGAAATTTAGCTCTTTTGCATAGCCCATCAAACTGTGGAGGAACAAGTATTTTATAGTGAGTGCCATTCAGGCAAGCATGTGTGTTCTCTTAAATAGCTTTTCTTCGTATTTAGTACACTGCAATAATCTGAGTTGAGAAAAGCTTCTTTGTGGGATAGTATATTATTTGGTTCCGTCTACCTAATAACTGTAGTCATGTTCATACATCAGTTTATCATTTTTGGAGGATATTTGTATTTGTTAATCTTTTTAATCTGAACAATCCTTTTATTTTTTTTAATGTTTATTTATTTATTTTGAGAGTGTGTGTGTGTGAGCAGGGGAGGGGCAAAGATAAAGAGAGAGAGAGAGACAGAATCCCAAGCAGGCTCTGTGCTCAGAGTAGATCTCACAACCGTGAGATCATGACCTGAGCCGAAATCGTGAGTTGGACACTTAATCGACTGAGCCACCCAGGCACCCTAAACAGTATATGTGGACTGAGAAGCTGAAGCTTATAAAGGTCAGCAGAGCAGCCCAGCACCTCCTTGCAGGGTGGAGGCCCCTCTGCAGGGTCATGCTGCCTCCTTCCCCATCCTATCTTTTTGTACTTAGTGGTCAAGACTGCAGCTGCTTTGTGAACTAAAACACGATTTACCGATTTTAATTAGCACTTTGAATATATCATTTCATTTCTCCAGCGTTTCTGTTAGGCAAGCCTGGCTTTATTAATTCCATTTACAAATGAGGATGGTACAAATCAGGACGGTTAAATGACTTGCTCCAGTTTGCCAAACTAAAGATGAAAAAACAAAAACAAAAACAAGAACATATCTCTAGATTCTAGCCTACTGCTATTTTCATTGCCTTATGCTGCCTCTTTTTTCTACTGTAAGATATGCTGGAAAGTGAAATATGTTTTTATTTTGGGGATTTCACTGAAACAACTCTCCATTATACTCTATTAAAATGTGAAATATTAAAATTAAATGATGACTATTGGCTTAATTTAGCATGAGTTTTGTATGCCATACTACTACTATGATAAACAGAATGTATAGAATCCAATGATACATTGTCAGAAATATGTTACTGAGAGGAGAAATAATACCAAAAACAAGAAAATGTATTTTACAGAATGGGATCATCCTGTACTCCTCGTTGGCATTCTGCTCATCCTTCTCTCAGATTAATTCTGAGGCCATTCTTAGCCTATGGAGGAAGGACTCTCAGGATGGGAAATCTGCATTTCGAACAGTCTCCTAGGCAGTGGCCTGCAGCATCCCAAGATATACTCTGGTTTTGCTTCATAATTCATACTCATTGTTTAATTAGCAGGTGGATTGATTGCAAGAATAATAGCCTTTCTAAACAGCATTTCAAGTGTGTGTGGTGTTTAGCAGCAAGAATCTATACTGAGCCAGTATTAGGTGGAGAGTCTTGAATTCTTTAGGATTGTAGTGCTGCCGTACTCCAGAATTTCCCTTTAGTTGTGGAGTCTGCATAAACCTTGGTTTGACTATGGTTTTCTGGGTACTCTAGCAGCTGTTCTTCGTTGTGTCATACCTGAATGTCTGCATCTGAATCAGTGTTGATGGACTTGGGCATTGTGTCAAGGAGCTGAAAATTTACAAAGGTAGATGGCTTTAGATGGTATATACCATGCTGTTTCCTAATTTGTAAATCATACAGCAGGAAAATGGGAATACAGCAGGGAAGAGGATGGTGTGCTGTAGTCAAGAAACAGGGAATTGAGAAATAAAAGGTTGAATTCCCACTGCACTGCAAACTTGCTTTCTTATCTAACAAGTTTCTAATTCCTCTGACTCCCCCATTTGTCAAAAGTAAAACACTCTCAGGGTGGTTGTGGGAATGTAATTAGGGGATATTGAGGTCCCTGGATGACTCACTCGGTTGAGCGTAGGACTCTTTGATTTCTGCTCATGTCATGATCTCACAGTTTGTGAGTTCGCACTGACAGCACGCAGCCTCCTTGGGATTCTCTCTCTCCCTTGCTCTCTGACCCTTCCCTGCTTGCACTCTATCTCAAAATTAAAAAAAAAAAATAAGGATGAGGGTACCTGGGTGCCTCAGTCAGTTGAGTTCTGACTTTGGTTCAGGTCTTGATCTTATGGTTCATGAGTTCAAGCCCCATATTGGGGTCTCTGCTGTCAGCTCAGAGCCTATTCAGATCCTCTTTCCCCCTCTCTCTGCCCCTCCTTTGCTTGTGCTGTCTCAAAAATAAGTAAAACATTTTTAAAAAAAGGATGTAATTAGAAGGTGGAGATAAAGATTCATTGCACATGTGAAGTGCTCGTCAGATGTTACTTGTTTTAATAAACAGTGGTTACCATACGTCAGGTCCTTAAAGAGAAGTTATTTCAGTTCAGACCTATCAACCCTGCAAAGCAGGCATTACTGTCTCCATTTGGCAGGTAAGGAACCTGCGGTGTAGAGAGTCTGAATAACGTGCTGAAGGACCTACACTAGGAAGTGATGGTCCCTCGTTTAAGCTCCCATTTATTCTTTGCTGTGCTGCCCTGCTGTTAATAAGGGATCAGTAGAAGAGATTTGAACTTTAACAATTAATTGCATTATGCTTCTAAGAAATGGAAATGACATTTTAGGAATCAGATCCAAATGGTCACTGTATTTTTGTATTATTTTTGGGTAAGTTACTTAAATGTATTGTTTCAAATACCTTTAAAATACTTGCCTGTGTTTCTGCCAAGGTTTATATGTAAAATGTCTAATTGTGATTTTAATCTGTATCAAAATAAATTTTCTTTGAAGTGATTACAATATGTTGTAAAAATCGTGTTTTAATATTTCCTTCTTTTTATTTTTAGTCATTCTTACACTGGTCAAGATTACAGCACACAGGGAAATGCTGGGAAGATTTCTTTAGATCAGATTGATTCGGTAAGCATTGCATCCTCCTAAACTTGGACCGCTGTCAACAAGGAAGCACAGATTTTATTCAAATATTATTTTGGGGAGAAGATATGGGAGAGAATGTCATTTTATTGCTTGCCAGCCATTTTTAAAGGAAGTCCCATGTGCTATACAGGTGGATTTTTGTAATCATAGGAAAATCAAACTTAATCAGAAAATTATTCATATTCTAATAAACAGAATTTAATCAATTTTTCCAAAGGGGGATTCTTTTAAGTGACGATAGCTAAATGGTATTTGTGTGTTTATATTTAAATACCTTATACCTTGAGGGGTGCCTGGCTGGCTTAGTTGAAAGAACATGGGACTCTTGATCTTGAGATCGTGAGTTCATGCCCTATGTGGGGTGTGGAGATGACTTAAATATGTAAACTTTAAAATAGGAGCACCTTGGTGGCTCATATCAGTTGAGCACCTCTTGATTTCGAATCAGATCATGATATCATGGTTCGTGAATTAGAGCCCTGTGTCGGACCCTGCACTGACAGTGAAGAACCTGCTTGGGATTCTCACTCCGTCCCTCCCCAGCTCGTACTCTTTAAATAAACAAACAAACAAACATAAAAAAAAACAAGAATGTAATTAGAGGATATAGATCTTGACTCTTTGCACGTGTAAAGTGCTATTCAGATATTCAGATGTTACTTGTTTTAAACAGTGAGTACCTTACCATATGTCAGGTTTTGGAACAGAAGTTGTTTTAGGTCAGATCTCCTATCTATCCTGCAAAGCAGGCATTATTATCTCCATTTGAAAGATCAGGAACCTGGGGTATAGAGAGTCTGAGTAACTTGCTGAAGCACATGCTCGCGAGCACACGTCTCTCTCTTTCCCTCAATAAACAAATGAACAAACATAAAAAACTTTAAAATACATCGAGTGAGTGAATGAATGCACCATCTACATACCAAACTTATACACTGAGAAAAGGAGAAATGGAAAATGCTAAGTGTATCAGTTTGCTAGGGCTGCCATAACAAAATACTACAGACTGATGCCTTAAACAGAAATTTATCTTCTCACACTTCTGGAGGCTAGAGTTCTGAGGTGAAGGTGTTGGCAAATTTGACTTCTTTTGAGGCCTCTTTCTGTGATTTTTAGGTGGTCACTTTCTCCCTGTGTTCTCATGTGGTCTTTCCAGTGTGCTCATGCATCCCTGGTGTCTCTTCCTCTTCTTTGGACCCCAGTTGCATTGGACCACGGCTCCCACATACATGACTTAATTTATATTAATTCCCTCTTTAAAGACCCCAGCTCCACATACAGTCACATTCTGAGGTCTTGCTGGTTAGGACTTCAACATATGAATTTGGGGAGATTACAGTTCATTCCATTAACACTAAGTATAGGCTCCGATGCTTGTGTTGCCACTAGATTAATGGACAGCTCATTTCAACTTCACTTTGTGGTTCTGTTGTAGAATGAAAGAGTAGCATACTTTACTATAATTTATAGAGTTTCTCTTTAATGCATTATAGAATTTCTGCTCTATCCCAAAAGGGAAGCTAAACCAGTCGTAAATAATCTTTGTTTAGACAGTTTCCAAATTATTTACAATAAATTAAAAATACATTGACATTTTAATGCTTGGAAATAAGAATAAGGTGAGTAGGGAGAGACCAGGAGTTTTTAGAGACCAGAATGAATAGGTTGTCTTCCTGTTTAAAAACTTTATAATCAAGTACTTGCAGTTAATATGTCTAGAAATAACATAAGGATTGCTCACTTTGTACAGTTGAATTCTCAAGGATGCCCCATCCTTTACTTTTCTCAGTTATTGTCTCTAACACTTTCGTACCATATGATTTATGTTTATACTATGTGAATGGTTAGAAGTTAATTCTATTCCTAATTCAATCAAGATGTTTTGCCATTCACAAGCAACTGTGAACTTCACTGGATACTTTGGGAAGACATAGAAATATGATCATTAATTCATTTACTGAATATATATTGAGCCCATCAATTATGTACCAGCCACTGTGCTGTGGATACAGAGGTGAGTAAAACAGAAGATTCCTCTACCTTCATGGACCTTACTTGTAGGAGGTAGACAACATATAAATAATAAATAAGCAATATATGATAAATTATCTTAAGTGCTATGATGATCATATCTGTGGGTCTATGCTTGAGACCCTGTGCCAGCTTGATTAAGACACTTCTTTATCTGTACCTTTTCCTAACTATCTGTATTACTCATCCTTATAACAGCATGTCATTATCACATCCCTTGTCTCTTCTTTAAATGTTTTCTTTAGATTTTTCTTCTCACTGAAATCTGGCTCCCTTAATGACATTCTTTCTCCTGTGGACCTCTTTTTTTTTTTTTTTAACTTTTTTTTTTTTTTGAAAGAGAAACAGAGTGTGAGTGGGGGAGGGGTAGAGAGAGAGGGAGACATAGAATCTAAAGCAGGCTTCAGACTCCAAGCTGTCAGCACATAGCCTGATGTGGAGCTTGAACTCACTAACCGCGAGTTCCTGACCTGAACCGAAGTCAGACACTTAACCAACTGGGCCACCCAGGCGCCCCTCTCCCGTGGCCCTCTTTAAGTAGAGTCTCCCCTAACCCTCAGTCTGCCTCTGCCTCTCTCTCTCTCTGTCTCTCTGTCTCTCATACATGCACGTACACACACACACACACACACACACACGCATACACACACCTACCTTAATTTGGTATGAGACGAGTCTTCCTTGGTCCATGTTACCATTTCCAAACCATTTCTCTGCCTTCCTGCCTTCTGTTTGCAGAGCTATAGTTCCTTTAAAGCCTTGTAATCCTATTATTGTTATCCTTGTTGCCTGCATCCCTGTCTCCTGCCCTTATCCACTGGTGACTGTAGCATGCTGTCATGGTCTCTTGCGCTAGCATTACTCTCGTTACTGTTCTTGGCTTCTGCGACATCCATGGTGATAATTCATCCATACTCTGATCTTACAATTCCTTTGCTCATTATCCACAAGCATTTTTCTGTCCCATTGCTGCCAACCTAGACTCTCTGTTTTCCATTTCTATTATTTGGATTACTTCCAAAGTATCTTCCTTGCTTCCGCATATAGTCTGTTCACTACACAGCAGCCAGAGTTCTCTGTGTTTATCAGATTATGTCAGTCTTCTGATCCGAACCCTCCGTTGAGTTTCTGTCACATCTAGACTAAAATCCAAACTTGTAACTATGGACAATAATGCCATGCGTACTCATGATTCCAATTTCATCTTCTCCATTCTGGCCCGTTCACATGTTTAGCCACTTGGACCTTATTACTATCTTTGGAGCACACCATGTTCACTCCTTCTCAAGATCTTTGCTTTTGTTTCCTTTTCTGGATCTCATTTGACTGGAATCCTGCTTAAAATAGGATCATAGCCGCAATGCCAACTCCTCAGAGAGGGTTTACTGGCTACCTTAAGTATTCCTTTCCTGTTTATACTTGATCCCATTAATCTATTTTATTTCCAAGGCTTTTGGAATTAGATGTTACCTTCATGTCTGTGTTCATTATCTGTTCTCCTGTTTGAATGTAAGTTCTTTGAGAACAGGGTATTTGACTTCTTTGTTCACTGCTAGTTCCCAAGGCTGCACACAGTTGTGTTTGGTAGATATTCAGTGATTGGGTGACTAGACAGTACTCCAAG
Source organism: Paguma larvata (assembly GCA_030068075.1). Taxonomy (NCBI): domain Eukaryota; kingdom Metazoa; phylum Chordata; class Mammalia; order Carnivora; family Viverridae; genus Paguma; species Paguma larvata. Next base: position 54,920,107 of record CM057829.1, read on the forward strand.
AAATTGTGCCAAAGGAGCTGAAGTCGAAGAGAGTCTTGACCAATGGCTTGGCTTTGGCTAGATGGCATGGGAAGTAGGAAGGGTTTTACCCCAGGCAGGACCAGTGGAGTGACAAAAGTGAGATGGTACAAAACATGACCCATGATCATAGAATAACCCAACTGGCTGGAGCAAAGGGTTCATATTGGTATAGTAACATACTGGGGCTTTTTTACCTTGGTTCCATGACACTTGATTTATGCCCTTGTTAGAGTGCCCAGGCTATGATTGATTTATGTGAGTTTTACTTCTATAGTAGTGACTGTTTCTTTTTATTTCACGTAAATGATTTAAAGGGGAAAATTACATTTTATTCATCTTCTTGTTTCCCAAACCACCTAATACCTATTTGTTCTGTTACACATAATTGAATGGTAGCTGTTTGTAGATGTTGACAGAACCTTACCTGTTCATACTGAGGATGTTAAATATTCATTGGTGTTTTTGGATTAGAAAAGTGTTTAAGAAAAATAATTTGGTAATAGTATGAAGGAATAAGAAGGAACACATGAAAACAGTAGACCTGGCAAGGGAGGATAGAGGCCTGGCTGGACTAGGTCGGGGGTGGAAGAATTTCAAAGTTGTTAATATGAGAGGATGAAGAAACTGGATGGTCTCTAGAAGGAGCAGCCAAAGCAGAGTTGAACTTGCCAAGAAATACATGATGGGGCGAGAATTAAGTCTTGGGAGAAGGATATTGAGGAAGTCTAACAGAATGCAATTTAAACCATAAATGAAAAAGTTTTTCTTTTCGTTAAAGTTTATTTATTAATTTTGAGAGAGAGAGAGAGTGCAAGGGAGAGACAGAGAGGGAGAGAGAGAATCCCAAGCAGGCTCTGCACTCTCAGCACAGAGCCTGATGATGGGCTCAATCCCATGAACCAGGAGATCACAACCAGAGCCAAAAACAAGAGTCAGATGGCTAACTGACTGAGCTACCCAGGTGCCTCTGTATTATTTTATTGCAACTGCATGTGAATCTATAGTTAACCTCAAAAGAAAGGGTTTAATGAAAAATGAAAAAAAAATAAGCAAGATAAATTTTAATAATATATTTTATTCAATCCAGTATATCCAAAATATTATCCTCTCGAAATGTATCAGTGTAAAAATATTAAGAAAACATCTGTAATTGCATTAAAAATGCTTTCTTAATAGGTTTTGTTTTTAATCTAATTAGACTAAATTTACAGCTTGCAAATTAGATTGAACTTGGAACAGCTCTTGTGTTATCTTCCACATAACAAAAATCTCTTTTTTTCTCATAGCTTTCTACCAAATCCTTCCCACCTTGCATGCGACAGTTACATAAAGCTTTGCGGGAAAATCACCATCTTCGTCATGGGGGCCGAATGCAGTATGGCCTCTTCCTGAAGGGCATTGGTTTAACATTGGAACAGGCCTTGCAGTTCTGGAAGCAGGAATTTATCAGAGGAAAGATGGATCCAGACAAGGTACTTTTGAAAAATCGGAACAGTAGCTGAAATTTTAATTTGGTGTGAAAACTTAAGGTCTGTTGGTCTAGTTTTTAAATATATCCCTGAAATATAGTTGAAAATTCTAAAAGATAAACGCGTCTACAAAAAACATTTCATTTAGGTAAAAAAAAAAAAAACCTCTCATATTAATCTAATGATTCCAAACTAATGATTCCAAATGATTGGGAAAGTTTAATTTAATTCAAAGGATAAGACTGAAACAGTAACGTAAGATGTAAAGTCATGCTTAAATAAAGAGTCATCTTCTTTGAAGGTAAACTGCCAGCAGTCATTATAAGACTGAAACTGTTGTGAGTTTTATTTCAATAAGAATGTAATATGTTTAGACATATATACATACATATATATATACACACATATATGTATATATACATGTGTACATATATATATATGAAGTAAAACAATTTTAGTTGTTTTTTTATTGTGTTCTGCAGAATCTTTAATTGAGCATTTTCAGTTAGACATTAATCACTAGAAACCTGAGAACTGCTTTTCAATCTATTCATAGTATTCAGGCTTCCACTCCTATTTCTTCTTTCTCTTTAGTAGTACTAACTAATAACATTTTATTTTAGAAATGTAGTTTTTTGTCCCTTCTATGCCATGCGTTGTTATTTAATGCTTATTTGTTGGTTTGCTGCTTCTTAGAAAAGATAAATTATATAGAACAAAGAATATTTACCGAGTAAATTTCATAATGACACTTTATTATGTCTTCTATTAGTTTGCTAGAGCTGCCATAATAAAATACCACAGCCGGGGTGCCTTACACAGCAAAAGTTTATTTTTTCACAGTTCTGGAAGCTCGAAGTCTCAGATCAAGGTGTCGGCAGATTTGTTTTCTCCCAAAGCCTCTTTCTTTGGCTTCTAGATAGCTCTCTTCTCACTCTGTCCTCATGTGGTCCTTGCTTTCTCTGTGTTCACTTCTCTGATATTTCTTCCTCCTCTTATAAGAACATCGTCATATTGGGTTAGAGTCTCATCGTTACGACCTTATTTAACCGTAATTAATTTCTTATTTTTATTATTTTGTTCTTATTTAAATTCCAGCTAACATACAGTATAATACTGATTTCAAGCATACAATATAGTGATTTAGCACTCCCATACAGTACCTGGTGCTCACCACAGTACGTGCACTCCTTAATCCCCATCACCTATTTAACCCATTCCCCCACCCACCTCCTCTCTGGTAACCATCAGTTTATTCTGCATAGTTAAGAATCTGCTTTTTGGTTTGCCTGTCTCTCATAATTATCTTTTTAAATGCCTTATCTCCAATATAGTCACATTGGGAGTTAAGACTTCAACTCATGAATCTTAGGAGGATATACCTCAGCTTATAACACATCTTTAGCTTTATCTTCTTTAAAAAGTTCAGATCATTTTATAATATATTACGAAAGGCTCTTAGAATTTTAACAGATTTGTTTTTAAAACTGTCTTTGTTGATAATTATCCATAGAGTCTTAAATTTATCATTTAATAGTTTTCTTTAAAACAATTTTGGGTAATGTTTCTTAGACTTCTATTATATATATATTTTTATTTTAAAAGTAACATAATTTGATTATAGCAAATGTGAAGAATACAGAAAAATTTACCTGCCCTTTTCCCATTCGGAAAGAACTATTATCACACTTTAGCCTTTCTCTCTAGGTATAGACAGCTAGCTAGAATATTGTGTTTTAAAAGTTGACATTTTTTAATGTTAATTTCCCCAGGTTGTTGAGTAATTTTTGAAAATATCATTTGGGTTAATTGCATGACAGTACATCCTTTGAAAGTGTTAGAATTTGTTTAAATATTCCCCTATTACTAAGCATTTCATTGTGTCTGTTTGACTCTGTCATAAATGTTATTGCAACCAATATCCTCAGCACATAAATCTTTGATTATAGCTCTGATTATGTCCTCTGTATATATTCACCAGGGAATAAATTTACCAGGTAAAAAACTATACACAGCTTTAAAGTTTTGATGCATGTTATACAAAATGACTGTTTAAAAAGGTTTTAAATTAGGTTCTCATCAAGCTTTGTGAGAATCTTGCTCTGTCACTGGCATCATTATATATTATTACTTTAAAATATTTTTTGATCTTTTTATTAGGAATTTGATGTATTAAATAGGCAAGGGTATTAGGGTTCTCCAGAGAAACAGAATCAAAAGAGAAAGAGAGGGAGGGAGGGAGGAGAAAGGATATTTATTATATCGAATGGCTTATGCGATTTTGGATCCTTACAAGTCCTGAGATCTGCAGTCTGCATCCTGGAGACCCAGGAGAACTGCTAGTGTAGTTCCAGTTAGAAGACTGGCAGGCCCGAGACCCAGACAGAGCCAGTGTTTTAGTTTGTGTCTGAAGGGAGGAAAAACCCATGTCCTAGCTCAAAGCAGTCATGCAGGAAGAAATTCTGTCTTAGTCACCAGAGGGTCAGTCAGCCTTTTTGTTTTATTCAGACCTTCAGAGGATTGGAGACACACTGACACTGGGGACGGCAGTCTCCTTTACTCAGTGTACTAGTTCAAGTGTTAATCTAATCCAGAAACACCCTCATGGACACCCCCAGGATGATGTTTGACCAAATGTCCAGTCACCCTGTCACCCAGTTAAATTGACATGTAAAATTAACTATCACAGTAGATAACGTGCATATGAGCCATGATTTTGAAAAGCGAGACACATTGAGCTAGCATTTTAGTTTGGTTTGTGCTGTAAACTAAGAGAGGAAAGAGGAAAGGGAGAGAGAGAGAAACTTGGTACAAGTGCTAGGCCTTTGTCTTGTGCACCTGTTCACTGACCACCTTCTTTTATGTGTGTCTGGGATGGTCTGTGTATCAGTGTCATGAGTATTTAATTATTCCTGGGTTTCCAGGAGTGTGTTTGAAAAAAATTTTAAATGGGACTTTTATTTTGCAGCATAAAAGTAGTTCCTCAAAACTATTGTAAAAGAAAATCAAATAATTTTTACCTTTCTAAATAACATATTGAAGTCTGTATTTTCATTTGCTTATAATTGATTACAGCAAATACATTATTTTGACTAAAGATTTTAAGTTACACTTATAATTTACTGTGCCTAGTGTTGTTAGTCTTTATTCGTAAATAAATATTCATGTTTCTCTTGATTATACCTTCTCATATTTTTGCAGTGAAATGTCATTTAGTATCCCTTAGTTTATTAAAATATTCTATTCAGTTTGATTACCTATAAAGTGTCACATAAAATTAAAAATACTCCTTTTAAGAGCTATAGAAAATTGATAACAGTTTTGTATACTGTTTACAGAGAATGATTTTGAATGATGTATATTAGGCATTTTTTTGTACTGCTCCAATTAAAGGTCTTTAGTGTTAAACTTAGGAATGATTTGGAACATTCAATCACTTCTGTTGATTAGCTTATTTCCTGACAGTGCAAGAAATGTGTTGTGGCGATATAGTCAGTTTCAACTGAAATTCTTCTATACTGTTGCTTCCCAAATGACCAGATATCTGATATCTTTCTCTTTATGCATATATCCTCACTGTACATTATTTGAGATACATCGCTTTGGGCATCTGAGCAAAAATCATGGGCAGTTAGCCATTACTTGTGAGGTTGCCGAGAAGTCGTTAGTACATCTGGCACTTGTGAGCCGTGGCACTATTGCCACTGCTTCCTTCCCTAATTGCACTACCTAGACCTAAATGTCGCTTCTCCCTAACTCCTTTCTAAAAATTAAGTTCTCTTAGTGAATTGACTGCCTCATTCGTGTCTGTTTCTTTCTCTCATCTTCCCTTACTTGTGTTTATTGCAGACATCAATTTAGTTGTTGTTGTTTAATATTCTGAATACTTTTCTATCTAAAGTTATACTTCATGTTGGAGGGGAATTTGTTGACTGTAAAATAACCTAAAGCTGCATGTATTAGTTTCTGTAACTGTCATCTAGAGTATAAATATTAAAGTGGCAGGTCCCAAGGTATCTTCTATTAAGGTTTAGCAGTTTTTGTATTACAGTCTACAGTTTCTCTTTTTGTCTCTTATAAACATTTTTCAATAGTAGTAATGCAGTTGTGGAAGCAACTTAAGGTTCTGATACTCAATGTTATTTTTTATCAGGAATTCAGTGTATTAAGTCAGCCTCTCTGTATGTAAAAAGTAGCCATCTGGCTATAAAATGTTTATTCAAAGTTGTTATTTCGGATTGGTTATTTCCCTATTCTTTTAAAACTTTTTTCAGACTAGCATACACTCTCCAGCAGATGGCATTAATAATGTAGAGATACCACCTTATGTAGCTACCAGTTACTTGCTACCACATTACGTATACTCTTTAGTTTTGGGCACTCATCACTACTTTATGTTTATTGTTTATTGGTTTATTGTCTATATCCTACAGTTAGCAGAAAAACTATATAAAAGCAGGTATCTTTTCTGTCTTGTTCATTGTTGCATGTCCAGGCACCTAGAACAGTGCCTCACTTGCAATAGGCCACTCAATAAATGATTATTGAATAAACTGAAGAATAAGACTCCATACAAATAAATACATGGAAAGCTAAAAAATTTCATGTTTTCCCCAAGTTCCTTCACATAACTCAAAGCACAGTACTTATATAAGTGTTAATGGGCTATTATTCCATTTATAGTGAACTTAAATTAAACCAACAATTTTAATAGAACCCGAAATTTTCAGTATATACTATTTATTTTATAAATTAGAAGAGATTTCTCATCATGGGCTTGTCAAAGCGGTCCATAGTATAAAAAAGGTTAAGAACTTTTAAAGGTTATCATAGCAGAGGATAGGGCTTTTAGTTATTGTCCTATACTTATTTTTTTATTTAGTAATTGCAGTTTTCATTTTTCTCCTGCTATATAGAATACCAGTATTAATCTATCTTCTTTGAACTTTGTACATACCATCTTTAGAACTGTTATCAAATTGTAATGTCTTTGTTTGCATGTATGTCTTATGACTAGATTTTGAGCTATTTGAATGGAGGGACTGTGACTTTTCCTCTTTGGGTCTCAACGGCTGAGCACAAGATCTGAAAGCCATTAGATGTTTGGTGACTACATGGTGAATTCTTTCAAAGCTTTATATGAGGAAATAATTTTTTTTATTTCTTTTTTAGATGGAGGTCTATTTCTAACAAGTTATGAAATATTAACAATTGTTTTAGTAGCTAACCAAATATGTTGTCTTACATGTATTTTTCTAAATCAAAATGATATCTTGGAAGAATATAGAACCACAAAGGAAGTGGTAACCAGTTATCACTATTATTTAATGTCCAGAAATATAGTTTCAGTTACAGATATATACATAATATAGTAGTCAAATTCTGATTCTCATTAAAAGTACTAAGAAATATGCATGTGTGTGTATACACATCCTTAATCCATTTACTTTGCATTGATTACTCAACAGATTTTATTTCATCATGGACAAGTGTTGTTTTGGAGATATTGCAAAAAAAAGACACAGCACTTGTTTATGAGGACTTTATAGCCTCCTGAAAAAAACATAAGTGCAAATATACAAGTTCAGTATGATAATTGCCGTGGTGGAGATGGTCATAGGACTTTGTAGTAGAACAGAGGAGAGGGCTAACAGAAAAGAGAATAGTAACTGAATGTGTCACGGAGTGGGGACATCATATTTGCCAGGTAAAGTTAGAAGGAAGTTCCATGTTGAGTGGATTATGTTTTAAGGGAAACCTTAGATAAGACAGTGTAGCCTCTCCTCTAGGTGGTAGAAACCTGAACTGTGAAAGTAGAATTGTGACTAGAGATAGAGGCTTTTATTTTAACGTAATTACTAAAGATGGATTAGTAGGCCAGTAAGAGGTGATATTGCTAGATAGGTAACTAGTGATTGGAATTAGGTCATCTGTGTATGGTCAGTTGATAACTGTAGTTTAGTTAGATATATATAATTTCATAACTTTGAATATTTACTAAAATTGCATGATGAATCTGGGATGTTATGAAGGTTTACTGACAAAGAGAAATAGTATGAACCAAGTTTCCGCCTGCATTTCCACTTGGTTCAGATGAATTTGGCTTGTTTAAATAAGGATTTCTGATTATAGGCCAACATTAATTTTTTAAAAATGTTTTTGCTTTAGGATTTCCATTTGCTTGGTAATAAGGTGAGTTGAAAGATAGAAGTAACAAGAAAGCAATTACAAAACATGATTGGTGAAAAGGAAAGTATTGCTAGAGGAAGTTATTAAAGTGGATCTTGTTAGAGAATGTTTCTTGAACATTAGTCTTGAATTAGGATTTGAAGGAAGTAAATGACATGGATGAAGACAGAGGTAGGGAAGGAAAATAATGTACAATGAACAGGAAATGAGGGAAAGGTAGTCAAAGCATTGTTTGTGCTTTTATTATTTGTTTTTCATTATTTGATAATTATTTATTTAGTATTTATTCACTGGGGCTTTTTTCTTTGGTCAGGTAATTTGGGAGTCATTGAGATTTTGGGTTATTGTCATTTTTAAATTGCTGATTTGGGGCTTCTTTTTGGATTTTACCTTGTCAGTATATTTGAATATGATTTTTATTTGGGTGCATATTGGACTAGAGGGTAAGGGATTTTTGTATTAAAACATTAACCATTTCCAAGAGAATATTCTGTTGTTACGAATGATCTTGTAAACTAATTGTTTTAGGGCATACCTGACTCCCAAAATATTAGTTTCATAAGGTAGAGTTTTTATTCTTGAACTTAATTGTACTGAGTATGAATATTTATGATATATTAAAAATTTATAAATTATAGCCTTTTTTCGAGTATAATTGACACATGATATTATCTTAATTTCAGGTATACAACATAGTGATTCAACAAACATGAACGTATGCCATGCTCACCACAAGTATAGTTATGATCTCTTACGATATTACTGGCTATATTCCTTGTGCTCTGCCTTTTATTCCCATGATCTATTTCTTCCATAACCGGAAACCTGTATCTCTTACCCCTGTTCACTCATTTTGTTCTTTCCAACTCCCCTCTCTTCTGGCAAGCAGCAAGTTGTTTTCTCCATTTATAGGTCTGAGTCTGCTTTTCATTTGTTTGTTTATTCATTTGTTTTGATTTAGAGTCCACAGATAAGTTAAATTGTGTGGTATTTGTCTTTGATTTATTTCACTTAGCATGATAACCTTTAGGTCCATCTGTGCTATCCCAAATGGTAAGGTCTCATCCTTCATTGTGGCTGAGTAATTTTCTATTTGTATGTGTGTGTGTATACACATAGATATACATATACATACATACACCACTTTATCTGTTCATCCATCGATGGACACTTGGGCTGCTTCTCTATCTTGGCTATTGTAAATAATACTACAATAAACATAGGGATACATACATTTTTAAAAAAAATTATGATTTGCATTTCTTTGGATAAATACCCAGAAGTAGAATAACTAGATTGTATGGTAATTCTATTTTTAATTTTTTGAGAAACCTCATACTCTTTTCCACAGTGGCTGTACCAGTTTACGTTGTATGAGAGATTATTTTTCTTCATATTTTTGCTAACATTTGTAATTTCTCATCATTTAGATACTAGCCAGTCTTACAGGTGTGAGGTGATATCTCATTGTTTTTGATTTGTATTTTTCTGATGATTGGTGATATTGAACATCTTTTCATGTGTCTGTTGGCCATCAGTGTGTCATTTTTGGAAAAATGTCAATACGGTTCTCTGCCCTATTTTTAATCAGATTACTTGTTTTGGCAGTTGTGGGGTTATAGAATTTCTTTATATATTTTTGATATTAACTCCTTGTTGGATACATCATTTGCAGCAGGTTCGTTAGGTTGACTTTTTGTTTTTTTTATGATTTCCTTTGCTGTGCAAAGCTTTTTATTTTAATATAGTCCCGATAGTTAATTTTTGCTTTTGTTTCCTTTGCCTTAGGAGGCCTTCTACTTGTGTTCTCTTCTAGGACTATCTTTGCCCCATTGTATATTCTTGCCTCCTTTGTCATAGATTACTTGATCATACAAATGTGAGTTTATTTCTGGGCTCTATTCTGTTCCACTCATCTATCAGTTTTCGTGCCAGTGCCATATTGTTTTGATTACTACAGCTTTGTAGTATATCTTAAAATCTGGAATTGCAATGCCCCTAGCTTTGTTTTTCTCAAGATTACTTTGGTGGTTCAGAGTCTTTTGTGGTTCCATACAAATTTTAGGATAATTTGTTCCAGTTCAGTGAAAAATGCTATTGGTATTTTGATAGAGATTTCACTGAATCTGTAGATTGTTTTGGGTAGGATGGGTATTTTAACAGTATTAATTCTTCCAGTCCATGAGCATGAAATATCTTTACATTTGTTGTGTTATTTTTAATTTCTTTCATAAGTGTTCTACAGTTTTCAGAGGATAGTCTTTCACCTTGTTGGCTGTTTTTATTCCTAGGTATTTTATTCTGTTTGGTGCAATTGTAAATGGGATTGTGTTTTAATTTCTCTTTTTGCTACTTGGTTATTAGTGTATAGAAACGCAACTGATTTCTGTGTATTAATTTTGTGTCCTGCAGTTTTACTGAATTCATTTATTTTTTTAAATTTTTTTTAATTTTGAGAGAGAGGAAGAAAGAAAGAATCGTAAGCCGCTCTAAACCATCAACAGAGAGCCTGATGCAGGGCTCGAACTCATGAACAATGAGATCATGACCTGAGCTGAAACTGAGAGTTAGACACTCGACCGACTAAGCCACACGGGTGCCCCTACTGAATTCGTATATTACCTCCAGTGGTTCTTTCATGGTGTATTTAGGGTTTTCTATGTTTAATCTTGTGTCATCTGCAAATAGTGATAGTTTACTTTTCTTCTTCACATATATGGATGCCTTTTATTTCTTTTTTCCTGTCTGTTTTCTGTGGGTACAGCTTCCAGTACTTTGTTGAATAAGAATGATGAAGGTGGACATCCTTGTCTTGTTTCTGATCCTAGAGGAAAAGCTCTTTTTCACCATTGAGTATGATGTTAGCTATGGATTTTTCACATAAAGCCTTTATTTTTATGTAGCTCCTCTAAACTCACTTTGTTGAGAGAGTTTTTATCATGATTGGACACTGAATTTAGTCAAATGCATTTTCTGCATTTATTGAGTCGATCATAGGATTTTTATTCTTGGTTAATAAGATGTATCCCATTGATCGATTTGTAAATGTTGATACATTTTTGCATCACTGCAATAAATCCCACATTTTCATGGTGAATGATCTCTTTAATGTATTGTTAAATGCAGCTTGGTAATATTTTGAGGATATTTGCATCTGTGTTTGTCAGAGATATTGGCCTGTAGGTTTATTTTTTTCTAATGGTGTCTTTGGTTTTGGTATCAGGGTAATGCTGGCCTTGTAGAATGCATTTGCAAACTTTCCTTCCTCTTTTATTTTTTTGGATTAGTTTGAGAGTAGGTATTAACTCTTCTTTAAATGTTTGATAGAATTCATCTATGAATCCATCTAGTCCTAGACTTATTTTTTTGTAGTTTTTTGAGTATTGATTGAGTTTCATTACTAGTAATTGGTCTATTCATATTTTTTTATTTCCTCCTGATTCAGTTTTGAAAGAATATATGCTTGTAGGAATTTTTCTATTTTAGGTTGTCTAGTTTTTTGGCATAGAAGTTTTTTTAGTAGTCTCTTAAAATCCTTTGTATTTCTGTGCTGTTGGTTAGTTGGTTATTATTTCTCTTCTTTTGTTTCTAATTATTTATTTGGGTTATTTCTGTCTCTCTCAATCTCTCTTTCCCTTTTTTAGTTAGTCTAGGTCAAGGTTTGTCAATTTTGTATTTTCATTTCAAAGAATCATTTCTTGGTTTCATTGATCTTTTCTGTGTTTTTTTTTTTTTTTTCTTTTTTAAGTCTCTGTGTCTTTTATTTGTGTTCAGATCTTCATTATTTCCTTCCTTCTAACCTTGGACTTTATTCATTTTTTAGATCATCTAGGAGTAAGTTTAGATTGTTGGAGCTTTTTCTTATTCCTTGAGGTAGGCTTGTATAGTTATATGTTTTCCCCTTAGAACTGCTTTAGCTGCATCCCAAAGATTTTGGACCATTGTGATTTTATGTTATTTGTCTCCATGTATTTCTTTATTTCTACTTTGAATTTTTTGTTAGCCCATTGATTATTTAGTATCATGTTTAGTTCTACGTGTTTGTGTTTTTTCCAGTTTTTTTTTTTTCCTTGTGATTTCCATTGCCATGCTGTGGTTGTGGTTGGAAAAGATGCACGATATGCTTTCAGTCTTCTTAAATTTACTGAGATTTGTTATGTGGCCTAACATACCCTGGAGAATGTTCCATGTAGCCTTGAAAAGAATGTGTATTCTGTTGTTTTTGGATCTGTATATATTTCTTATGTCCATCTGGTCTAATTTGTCCTTCAAAGACACTATTTTTGTATTGATTTTTGCCTGAAAGATTTATACATTGGTATAAATGAGGTTTTAAAGTTCCTTACTATTATTGCATTACTGTCAATTACTCTCTTTACTTCTGTTAATATTTGCTTTGTGTATTTAGGTGCTCCAATGTCAAGTGCATAGATGTGGACAGTTGTTATATCCTCTTGTTGATTGATCCCTTGATATCATTCTGTAATGCCCCTGCTTATTTCTTGTTATAGTCTTTGTTTTAAAACCTATTTTGTCTGATGTAAGTAATGCTACCCTGGTTTTATTTTCTGTTTTATTTTCATGGACTATCTCTTTCAATCCCTTCACTTTCAGTCTGTATGTGTCTTTAGGTCTGTGTCTTGTAGGCACATTATAGATGACTCTTGTTGTTGTTGTCCATTTACAGTTAATTATTGATAGGTATGTATTTATAGTCATTTTGTTAATTGTTTTCCTGCTTTTTCTGTAGTTGTTCTCTTTCATTTTTTTCTTCTCTTCTTCCCTTTCATTGTGGTTGCTGACAATGTTTATTTGTTTTTGTGAGAGAGAGAAAGCGCACAAGCAGGGGAGGGACAGAGAGCAGAAGATGGAGCATCCAGTGCAGGCTCTTTGCTGACAGCAGAGATCCCAATGCTGGACTCAGACTCATGAACCACGAGATCATGACCTGAGCCAAAGTTGATGCTCACCTGACTGAGCCACCTAGATGCCCTATGGCTTTCTCTTAATTTTTTGTGTATCTATTGTAGGTTTTAGTTTTGCGATTACCATGAGGTTCATGTATAACATCCTAAGTATATAGCAGTCTACATTAAGTTGATGGTCACTTAAGTTTGACAAATTAAAAAAAAATCTTTCTTTTTAAATTTCCTTTTCTACCTTTTATATATGTGTTGTCATATTTTACATCTTTTTATTCATCTATTTTCTACTTATTCTTATGTCTAATTATGGCCTCTTCTAAAGTGGTCTCTGTAACATTTCTTATAAGGCCAGTTTGGTAGTGGTAAACTCCTCTAACTTTCATTTGGGAAACTTTTTTTTTTTTTTAACTATTTCTTTTTCATTGCTAAATGATAATCTTGCTGGATAGAGTATTCTTGATCACAGATTTTTTTTTTTTTTACTTTTAGCACTTTTAATAATACATCTTACTGTTCCTTTCTGGCCTGCAAAATTCCTGCTGAAAAAATCACCTGATAGCTTTATGTAGTTTCTCTTATATGTAACGTACTGCTTATCTTGCTGCTTTTAAAATTCTTTATCTTTAACCTTTAACTTTTTAATTACTATATTTCATGATGTGGACCTCCTTGTGTTCAACTTGTTTGAAACTCTCTGTGGTTCTTAAACCTGAAGGTCTATTTTTTCCTGTAGTTTTGGGATGTTTTCAGCTATTATTTTTTTATGTACATTTTCTGCCCTTTTCTCTGTCTTCTCCATCAGGGCCCTCTGTAATGTGAATGATCACATAATTTTGTCCAGGATATCCCTTTACCTATCCTCATTTTTTAAAACTCTTTTTTCTTTTGCTTTTCAGCCTCGGTACTTTCCATTATCTTGTGTTTCAGATAACTGATCCATTCTTCTACATCCAGTAATCTCCTCTGGCCTTCCTCTAGTATGCTTTTTGTTTCAGTTATTATATTCTTCAACTCTGATAGGTTCGTTCTTATATTTTCTCTCTTATTGTTGAAGGTCTTACTGTGTTATTCCATACTCCTTTCCATCCCAGTGAATATCATTATGATCATTACTTTAAACTATTTATCAGGCTTATTCTTTTTCGTTTATTTCTTTTTCCGAGGTTTTGTTTCGTGCTTTTGGGGAAGTATATCCCTTCATCTCCCCATTTTACTTTACTCTCTGTGTTTGTACAAATTAGGTGAAACAGCTGCTTCTAAATGTTAAGAAATGATTTTGTGTATGTCATTGTCTGTGTAGCCCATGTGTGCTTAGGCTGGGGTTCGTCCTAAGGCTCTCTGGGCAAAGGATGCCCTGGCAGGACAGCTGCGGCTGAAGTAGGCACAGGCTTGCGTACTCCTGGGGAGATCCGCACAGATGGCACCCTGCCAGTACAGCTAAAGCTGCAGTTGTTGTGGGCCACTGTGGTCCCTGGGCCCTGTCCTGGCAGGACAGCCAATGCTGCGGTGGGTGCAAGCCGGGGATGCTGGGTTCCTCCACACTGAGGGTTTCTTGGCAGGATAGCTGAAACTGAAGTGGGTGTAGGTCACCATGTCCCAGGCTGCTCAGTGCAAGAGGAGGGATAGCTTGGAGGATAGCTTGGAGCCGAGGGAGGCTGGTATGGGTTGAGTATCCTTTAAAATATACATACAATATATATTACATAAATATATATTATAATAAATAAATATAAGTGTGTTTTTTGGTTGTGTTTTTTTTAAGATTTTTATTTTTTTAAGTGATTTCTGCACCCAACGTGGGGCTCAAGATCACAACCCTGAGATCAAGAGTCATGCACTTCACTGATGGAGCCAGCCAGGTGCCCCCAGGTTGGATGTCCCGGGTGCTCTGCACAGGGTACGCGCTGTCAGGCAGCTGGAACTGAAAAGCAGGTGTTGGCTGGGAGGTCCTAGAGTGCTCTGCACTAGTTGTATCCCAGCAGGCCGCCTGAGCCTGATGTGGGGTGAACCTGGAGTGTTCAGACGTGTCCCTGTGTGCACTGCCCTGGGGCCACCTTGTCAGAATGGCTAGGGTGAGTGTAGGCCAGGGTGCCAGGGCTCACAGAGGTGGCAGGTCAGTTAGGATGCGCAGACCCTGCCCCCGTTCACATTATCTGGATGAAGGGGGAACATAAACCAAGGCTCTTGCCAACCCCTCTAACCTGAGAGAGTTCTAGCAGCTCTCCTGCCATTTGACTGAGTTCTAGGGCTGGCTTTTTTGTACGCTAGTTGCCCTTTGAAACCACGGCTTTTTTTCTTTGTCCTGGTCCTTCAGGGGTTGATGTGGGCTAGGGACATGGTGCTGGATGAGGCAGCAAAGTATCTATGGGGACCGGACCCTGCCCCAGTCTGCCCTCTCAAGGTAGAGGGGAAGTGTAAACCATCGTGTTCACCAGTCTCTTAGAGCCACGGAGAGTTACAGCAGCACCCCTGCCCTTGGGCAGAGTCCTAGGAATGACTCTTTTATATTCTCGTTGTTCTTTTAAATTAGGCCTTTTTTTCTTTTTTCCTTTGTTCCAGGGGAGGTGACCTGCTCCTGGTCCCTCAGTGCTCTCCCTCCCCACTGCAGCATTCCTGTTGGGGATTGCCTTCAGTACTGTTACCATGTGTCTGTCTCTCTTGCCCTTCTCTCTTCTGTCGTGCAGAAGCTGTTCAGTCAGCCCTCGCTTCTTCCTTAGGAGGAAGTGTTCTGTGAAGAGCTGTGGATTTGTGTGTTCATGAAAAAAGCGAGTGCAGGTTCTTCCTGTGTCACTCTCTTGGGTCAGAACTTGAAAAACAAAAGCCTTTTTAGTTACCTTTGTCACTGGGGGATGAGGACATTTTAAAATTGCACTTAGGTTGCCAAATTGGATTCTTTGGATTTGTGCATGATTCTATGAGAGGTATTTGAAGTTTTAAATGCCTTATTCCTTAAATAATTTTTTAGATTCATAAAATAAACGCACCTATGCTTTATGGAAGTAAAATAGATTTAATTAATTATAGGATAGTTTTATGCAAGTTTTTCTAAGTTGTAATTTTAATTTACATGCCAATCTACCTGAGAAAAAGCCTTAACCTGTGTGTAAAAGAGAAGTTAATCAAACCGCTATTTAAAGCCTGAAAAAAAAAACATACCCCTAAAATACTCTTTAACTTGGAACTTAAATATTAAATTGTATCAACCACTAGCTTTAAGAATTAAGTTGAACTAGGGGTGCCTGAGTGGCTCAGTTGTTTAAACATCTGACTTCTGCTCAGGTCATGATCCCATGGTTTGTGGGTTCGAGTACTGTGTTGGGCTCTGTACTGGCGGCTCAGAGCCTGGAGCCTGCTTCGGATTCTGTGTCTCCCTCTCTCTCTGCCCCTCCCCTGCTCATTCTGTGTCTTTCTCTGTCTCTCAGAAATAAATAAACATTAAAAAAAAAAGAATTAAGTTGAACTAGATAATTCTTCTAATAAATTGAAAGCAATGTGTCCTCTTAATCAGATTATTTATAGTGTTGTCATTCTGAATTGCTTTGACCTGGCTCTATTGGATATTAAACACAATATGTATCTGATGAACATTTTATATTGCTGAAATTCCTGTCCCTGATGATGGCATACGTGAGATCTACATGTTGTTATAATTGGGTCAAGGAACATTTAGCGCTGTTCAAAAACCTTATCTTTTGTCCTAGAATCCAACTTGTATCATGACTTAAAACAGACTTACATCTTTAAAATTTGACTACCAAAGGATTAAATAGTTTGCTGAAGGTGGTAGTGTAAGTATGAGTCATATTAATTGCTGAGGTTTTTGTTTTTAAGACCATTTGTTCTCCCAAGATCTATCCCAACAGCATCAGCTTTTTCATCATCTGGGAATTTGTTAGAAATGAACACTCTCTGACTCAAACTCTGAGGGTGGGTCCTCAGAGTGGTTTAACAAGAATTCCAGGAGAATTGATGCACACTAAAGATTGGGAACCTATGTTATAGATATATAAATTGGCTATTAGCTTATAAAAATATAGACATTGAAAATCTTCAGCTCTCATTTGTTCTTCTGTAGGCAATTTGAACATAATAATGTTGTCCTTTATCAGTAACCCACATATATATATGAGTCCCTGCTACGTGGCAGGTACTAGTATATACCAAATGAATAATACGTGCAGCAGAGTTTTTATCTGGTGTACTACTGCTCCTGACTTTCCAGTATACTCCAATGTCGATCCCATAAACCTTGAGGAAGCTGGGCTAGACCTGGGTTACTCAGAGCTAATTGCCTTCAGCTGTGAGTATTTTCTTCCATTTACTGTGGAGTGCTTTACAAATATCATTTTATATGTGCTTAGTGACATGAAAAAGGTTGGAAAGAACTAATATAGAATACAGATTTAGAGGCAGACGGAGTTCAGATTTGGTTCCACTATATACAAACCTTTGGCAAATCACCTGATATGTGTTCTCACGTATAGAATGTGGATGGTAATTTCATATATGTATGTAGTTATATAGATACATCTCAGTACTTTAGTGATTGTGAGGATTCAGTCAAGATTTGGTATAGATTCGTACATTTGTAAGTGCAAGTTAAGTTATTCTAGGAGTTCATAGGAAAGAGGTTAGCTTGACATGAAGTACTCAGTACTCCATAGGTAAAATAAAATTTACCCTGGCTTATTAAAAGGTGTCATGGAGAGGGAAGTTAGGGGAAAGAAAGGAATTAGCGACTAAATTCCAGCAGAGATAGTTCGTTTTAGGAAATGTTCAAGGGATATAGACTAATGGAATATATTTCAGGCTGTGTTCTTGGGAGCTCTTGGTTTCAATTACCAAAAGAGGACAAAAATTCATAAGGAGACTGAGTTCTCTGATTTGTGCCCTGCCCCCCACCTTTAATAAATATATTTGTATCTTCCTCTACTTTTATGTTTTAGAATTCTGTGTAAGGTTTCACGTAAGTGGAGAATTTTGCTGCTTAAAAATGTTTTCAAAATACTCTTCTGGTTTAATTTAGGAAAATAGTAGGGGATGAGGAGAGAGAAAAAGAAGAGAAAGAGATATAAGTGCCAGAATGTAGTTGCTTTAAATGAACTTTAGATTTAGTCAAGAGAAAGTCTTTAGTGAATTTTAAATGGGGAGGGGAATTATTTTTTTCAGAAGATTAATCTGGAGAAAGTGTGCACAATTGAAGTGGGGGGAGAGTAGAAATGGGATAGTTTACCAGGTTAGGTCTTATTGTGATAGTGATAAGAACAAACTGGAAAAAGTGGATTTAAGAAACATTTTGAGGAACAGTTTATAGAGCAACATGAGGAAAGAATTAAATTTAACATAGGTGATGGGCATGGAGCTGAATTGTCTGGGATTGGAGTGGAGGAGAAATTGATCATGAGTTTCGTTTTAGGTGTAAATTTGAAATGATGTTCAAGTAGAAATTCTTGTTGGTTGACTGGTTGACTTGTTTCTCCTGATTTCATTCTGTGATTATTTGGTATTGTTCTGTGAGAAGAAACATGGATATGTGGATTTGAGAATCATTGAAATAAAAATGAGAGAAAAAAACCTTTGAGAGTAAATGAGCTAGCAGATGGAGAGTATAGAGAGAAATTGAGAGAGCAGGGGACTCAACTTTGAGGGAATACTCACTATTTGGAATGGAAATGGAGGAACCTCAAGTGAAAGCAGAATTATCAGTCTGGGGTCCCAGGCACTAAGAAAGAGGAGAATTTCCAAAAGGAAGGTATACTTGCTACTTTCAGCATGGATATTATTTGTAGGAAGTCACAGTCTTAGTCATTGTTAGAAAGTGTTAGTGTTTATTGGCCTTATGTGGAAAGGGAGGCAATGGAAATAGAGTATTTGTTCTAGAAGTTTGAGAACTTAGGAAGAAGAGAAATCGAATATATTAGCTATAGAGGACGACCGGGACAAACAGAGATTGTTTTCATGTTGGTGAGGGCAGAATCAGTGGAGGATGTACTGGAACAAGGCTCGAGGAAGGGGAAAGAGGATTTGTAAACATGTACCTATAGTGTCAATCTCCCCTCCCATATGATGCCCCCTGAGAATAGGGACCATTTTTGCCTTTTTTACCCCCATACTCAGCACTTGGCACAGCACCTGAAAGGTCATACGTGTTCAATAAACTTCGTTGAATGAATGAATGGTTTACATAAGGAGTTCAGTGAGGATCCCTGTTTATCTGAGACCTGAAGAATGTACAAGAGGTTTTAAGTCGGTAAAGGAATGTTTGAAGGAAGAAAAGAACTGGGGAAGCTCATGCTGACTGCCTATATTTTCAATAAAGTAGGCAGGCAAATTATTTACCAGAAAGATCCGATGCATTTAAGGCTTAAGGAAGGTTGAAGGGAGTGTAGAATAACACTTTGTGGAAGTATGCTAAGAAGTTTACCTAAAATAAATGAGAAGATTGCTAAGCTGCAGAATGATTAGTTTGGTCATTTACCGAGTGCCTAGCATATGCCAAACACTGTAATTAGTATTTGACATGCACCATCTTATGGAATCCTTAAAACAGTCCTAGGAAATAGGGATTATTTATGTCTTAGTTTACGAATAAGAAAACTGTACTTGGCCATAAATTCGTAATTGGCTAAGTCAGCACTGTTACAATGCTTTCTCTAGCAATATCTTGTGGCCTTAGAGTGGAAGCAGAAAGGGCAGAAGGTAAAATTTATTCAGGCTTAGGAACTGGCAAAACAGGCATGCTGTTATTAAATCCTTCCTGTGTTCTTTGTTTCATTTAATCTCACAACAACCCTGCAAGGAAAATATTACCCTCTTTTTATGGAGAGTTTAATGAGTTTTCCCCAGGTGGCAGAGGTAGTCCATGATCAGATGCCAGTTAGAACCCAGGTCTGTTTTATTCCATATCCTGTGCTTTTCCCCATACTCTCAAGAAGAACAGACATATTGTTTAGGTTGACATTGGTGTGACCAACCATATAGACTTCAGGGGACACAATTAAGAACACAGGTTTTGGGGCACCTGGGTGGCTCATTCACTTAAGCGTCTGACTCTTGATTTAGGTTCAGGTCATGATCTCCTGGTTTGTGAGTTCAAGCCCTGCATTGGGCTCTTTGCTGACAGTGCAGGACCTGCTTGGGATTCTTGATCTCCTCTCTTTGCCCCTCCCTGGCTCATGCTCACACACTCTCTCAAAATGAATAAACTTAAAAAAAGTCTTAAAAAAAAAAAAAAGAACAGAGGTTTTCAGTTTTGTTTAATCTCCTGGACTTCAGTTACATCGTTAGTTTAAATGGGGACAGTAAATGCTAAAATGCTTGAAAGAAATAAGTATATACATGCAATACTGTGTAATCAGTAACGTGTTAAACCAATAATAGTTCATAATAATTTAGAACTAATAACTTATTCTTCAATCATTCACATGTTGTCTCAATATATTTATAAACTATTTAACTTGTAGTCTGAAACCTTAGTTTACTAAGTGCTTATGTTAATTATGATAGTTGATTGTGTTTTTGGTTTTTCGTTCAAAGCAAACTTTGTTTTGTTTGAATATTCACATTGGTGATATCCTAGGAAAGTAATTTGAATATAATAAAAAGTAGGTTCTTGCAAAAGTAATCTAATCTTTGTCACTGTTCTTGGGTACCAATTTTAAAGGTAACTTTAGTAGTTACCACGTCATCTGGAATATATTTTTTAAAGTTTTATTGTGCAAAATTTGTTATATTCTCTCTTCTAAATATTTTAATGTATGATAAAGATATGTGCATGTTAAGGGTTTATCTCTTATCTCCATGCCTTTCATTGCATTTGGAATATAAATTTTAGATAATACAGTATAAGAATTAATATTTAAACATTGACTTGAGCATATCAGACTTGATTTCATGAATTGTCAAGAGGCTAGCTAGTCAATTCTCAAATTATGTCTTGTGTTAAGTCTATCATTAGAATAAAACAGGTGTTATTATCCCTCCCTTCCAACACTTTTCTGGAAAAATTAGCATTAGTAAATCTAGTTGCTTTTGGTGTTCTACTCCAAATGCTTTTCAATTCTTAAATTATGAAAATGAGATAAAAAGTAGAAGACTTAAACTTTAATCATTTATATCTGTTGTCTTATCAGTGACACCTTATGGTTTAGGTTGTATTAAAATAATATTTAATCTAATATTTTAAAAGGCAGGTTAAAATGTTATTGTTAATATAGGTGTTGCTTTTAGGAGAGAATGATGATAAGAAGGTACCAGTTTAAAGTTTCACCAAGTGTGTCTTAATGACCATGTCTTGGTGGCACATTATCTGTAGATAAATTGGGTATGAAGAAGTTCTAAAATGAGTCAGACTTTTGGGCACCCGGGTGGCTCAGTCAGTTAGGCCTCTGACTTTGGCTCAGGTCATGATCTCACAGTTCGTGAGTTCAAGCCCCTCATTGGGCTCTGTGCTGACAGGCTGGAGCCTACCTAGGATTCTGTGTCTCCTCCTATCTCTCTGCCCCTCCCTCAGTCATATTTTCTCCCTCCCCCTCCCCCTCCCCCCCTGCCTCCCTCTCTCCCTCTCTCTCTCTTTCTCTCTCAAAAAATAAACATTAAAAAATTTTTTAAAAAATAACATGGGTTAGAGTTTGATACTAAGAGATTTTTTTCCCCCTTTGGAAGATTTATTAAAGTTAGGAACTCTTAAGGGCTTGGTGTGTGGAGAAGTACATTTTTGGCTTTTTTTTAACCCTTTATGTCTTTGTCATTCATCATGTTCCTATAAATCTTCCTTGATTTCTTTTCTTGTTTTGCTTTATTTTTTTTTTTTGCTTTATTTTTTAAAAAAAATTTTTTAATATTTGTTTATTTTTGAGAGAGAGAGAGACAGACAGAGCATGAGCAGGGGAGGAGCACAGACAGAGGAGGGAGACACAGAATCTGAAACAGGCTCCAGGCTCTGAGCTGTCAGCACAGAGCCCGACATGGGGCTCGAACTCGGGAACGGTGAGATTATGACCTGAGCCGAAGTCGGACGCTCAATTGACTGAGCCACCCAGGCGCCCCTTGTTTTGCTTTAAAAAAAAAAAACAATACTTGGCATCATCTTTCCAGTTAGTTTACTTCTGTATAAAGTAGGATTTCATTTTATTTAAAAAATAACCAAATACCTAATTTGTACCTGTCAACTTACATTTCTCTTTATAGTAAGAGATAATAAGTTTGCATGGCTCTGGGGACTCAGAATGATTGTGTCTTAATGGTGTGATTATGGTTGTATGTGGCTCAGTCAGAAAAGTAGGAACCCTAAGCAGGTTAGGGAGAGGGGCGTTTGCTCAAGAGGAGGTCGAGATGATTCATGTTTTGAACTGGCAAAAATGCCAACTTTTAAGTGAGAATATAGGTTCAGCAAAGGATGAAGCATAGATACTCAAGTCAAAAATTTGAATGATTGGGATGATAGTGATGAGGCACCCTAACAAGTAGATTGCTCTTTGACCTAGGGTCCTCAGAATATGCTTGTCATTTTCTTTTGTATTATCTCTGGTATGTCTAGCCTAACCTGTCTTTTCCTAGGTGGCTATGTTAAGACTTTATTTTAGTCATCTACTTAACAAATATTTATTGAATGTTTCTTTGTTCCACTCTCTTAGATATTAGAGGTATAGTAGTGAACAGAATAGACAAAAATATCAGTCCTCTGGAGTTTATATTCTGGTAGGAAAGATACAATAAAGAAAAAAGTAAATTACATATTTTTGGTGATAGATACTCTGGAGAAAATTTTGCCCAGAAGATAGAGATTATAGTTTTGAATAGGATAGTCAAGGAAAACTTAAACAAAAGATGACATTTTAACCACAACTTGATTTTGCATAAGAGCTCCAGGCCTGGCATAATTGTCATATATCATATCTTAGTAGAATTGGAATGAGCAAATGTCACTGTTCACCATTTTACAATGAAGAAAACTTGTGGCAAGAAAACTGTGCAAATGTGCCCAGAAACACCAGACACTGGCTTTTAGAACTCTTGGATATTGTGATTTGGATCTCTGGAAGTTGAGCTGCATTGAAGCCAGCCAGATGCAGCCACAACGTTAGGGGTTTGTGAAAGGACAGCAGGAAACAGTGGAGCACCTCTATAGGTTGAGGCTCATCCCAGTCCTGTTTAAGACTTCATAGGAAATCAGGTGGGAAGCCACGCCTCGGTGGACCTCTGCAAGTCCTGAGACCTATACCGAGCTCACTGCATCTCAGGTTTCAGACCCTTCATTTTGCAAAGGTTATGGTTTAAATGTACCAGGCTTTGTGATACCTCTAGGACTGGCTGGGGCTTTCTCAGGCTTTTGCTCCGCATAGCTTAGTAGGGTGATTAAAGTAACACTGTTAATCACACCTAGACCCAAGGATCCTGTGAATTAGTCAAGATTCTAAAGTTTGAGAAAGAAAATCTCAACTAAAATCTCAAAAGAACTCCTGGCTGTCATTTTATCCCCACTGGAAAAATGCCCCAAAGAGAGATGTTGTCCATGGAGTCCATGTCTCCACTGTCGTCCGTGAGTCTTGAGCTAAATTAGTCCTCTTTAAGCTACTATGTCCTTTAATTTTCCTCCACATCTTGCCCTTAAAACCTTTTTATTTCCACCTTTCTTTCTCTTTTTCCTTTGCCTTGGTTCAGACTGTCTTATACTTCCTCAGCTGTCCAGGTAGATTTCTATATTTCATCCCCATTTTTCTGAGTTATCACATAGACCTCATAAAAGTATTCCTCGTACACTGAAGTCCTAGCCCTGCCTCTGATAGGTCACCATGCAAAAAATTCAGCTTTCTCTTCATCTAGCTGTCTTTTCTTCCCCTTCCTTAGGCAATTTTTAGTGAGAACTTCTTTTTATAAATAAACACTTATTTCCCATAGCCTTTTAAAATAAACCTCATGATGAAAATTCATTTCAGATATGCTGCATGGTAATATTAAAAACTCTGGAAATAAATAGTATTTTATCCTGTTAGATTTATTCAGGCAGTGCAGTGGAAAACAAAGCATTTGTCAGAATGAATAAATATTTATGAAACAATACATCATTGTCATTAGCTTGGGTAGTGACTAAGTAATACTGTTTAGTTAATGCATATGTAATAGTAAAAACTGACATTTTGCTGGAACTGTGCATTAAAAAGATTTTTATTTGTATAACTATGGTAATTTAGATCTAATGATATACTTTAAACCTATTTAAAGGTGAGTTTTGCTTTCCCCTTTGATGGTTTTAAATTTTATCATAGATGTGATGTTTCTTTACCCACACAGGAAAAAAATACATATTTATAAATTCTCTTGGATATGAATTTTATTATTTTCGCTTTTATTTCTACCTTCAGTTCTTAAAACCATTTAAAAATTCCCTTTGAAAATATTTATTTAGTAAAACAAAACTTTAAGACTTTTTTTTATCAGTTTATTTGAATATCATATTCACTAACAAAAATGATTTCACTCAAGATAATTCAAAAAAAGATTAAAGGGGTACCTGGGTGACTAATGGGTTCTTCATTTCAGCTCAGGTCATGATCCCAGGGTAGTGAGATTGAGCCCTGCACCAGGTTCTGTGCTGAGCATGGAGTCTGGTTAAGATTTTCTCTCTTCATCTCTTCTCCCTTCCCCTCGCTCATGCACTCTCTCTCTCTCGCTCTCTCTCTCTCACTTTCTCTCTCTCTCAAACACAAAAAAAAGAGAGATTATAAAATATTTTTCCTCATTTTCCAGGAAATGTCCCATTCTTTCTGTCTTTAAAGGTAGACGTGTTACTTCTTTTTTGCTAATGTTATGTGCACTTTGATTGCCCTTTCTTCTTGTTTCTTGATATACTTGTATTAACTGACCATGGAAGCCTTGACTCTCCTACTTCTTGAATATCAGGATATACTCATTCTTTAGTGATATCGTGACTACAGAAACACTCTAGCTTAATCCTTGGAGTTTCAAGGATGTCATGACACTTAAGCCTATGTTCTGTCCCCTTTTACTGCTTCCTTATCCCTTGCAAATCATTGCTTTGGCCACACATGAATTCAGACAGTATGTTTCTGCAGTTTCTAAATTCTTACTGAAAAGAACTCGAGCCAAGATGATTTCCAAAACGTACCTTATGTAAGACATTCTCCATCTGTTACCATTGTTTTTCAATTTATGGACCTTCTAGGAATAGTTAAAAAATAGATAAATAAATCTGTCTTTAATAATGGGCTCTTTATGATAAGTCAACACTTAAAGATTATTTTAACATAGTTTTTTGTGTTTTAATTATTAATTTTGTTGGTTGTACCTTGAAGCCTTTGACACAAAGACGCAATTTGAATAATACTGTGACAGTCTCATTTGGCCTCTGTTTACAGCTATATAGAGTTTCATTTCAGCCAGTAATAATAATTCCTTTCCTAAGGACTCCATAGTATGTATGGTTTATATGGTTTACATGTAATGTTATTTTAAAAGCTCTGTTTGGTTAAATTTAGATGTTGACTTTCAGGGTTACTCAGAATTTTATGTGTTTTTTTGAAAGATAATTTTAGTCTTCCCATAGCATGAATAAATTTATTATCTGGAAAAAAAGGAGAGATTGTACTTCCTGATGGGAGGAGAGAATTCTGAATAACCAAGGGTTAGGTTACCTAGATGAATTAATTTCTGTACTCCTGGGGATGAGTTAGATTTAAACAAGAGCCAAAGAACCCTTGCCGTTTATCATCTAAGGCCCATCCCCTGTGTTGATCTTTTCCTGAATATCTGTGCCAGCATTGACTACTCCCTGAACATCTCTTTTCATTTTAACTGTATATTAAGTGTCTAAGTAGCAGAGACTCCCATCTATCTCATTACACTACATAGAATGCTGTGCACCTAGCTTTTCTTTAATACATATTTGGTTAAAAATGGTCTTCAGTGTGTCAAGCTGTTAGTTTTCCTCATTAAAAGTTCTAGGGTGGGGACGCCTGGGTGGCTCAGTCGGTTGAGCGTCCGACTTTGGCTCAGGTCATGATCTTGCGGTCTGTGAGTTTGAGCCCCGCGTCGGGCTCTGTGCTGACAGCTCAGAGCCTGGAGCCTGCTTCACATTCTGTGTCTCCTCCTCTCTCTGCCCCTCCCCCACTCATCCTCTGTCTCTCTCTCAAAAATAAACAGACATTAAAAAAAATTAAAAAAAAAAAGTTCTGGGGTGTACAGGGCACCTGGGTGGCTCAGTCGATTAAGTGACTGACATGACCGACTTTGGCTCAGGTCATGATCTCATCGTTCATGAGTTCGAGCCTCGCGTCTGGCTCTTTGCTGACAGCTCAGAGCCTAGAACCTGCTTCAGATTCTGTGTCTCCCTCTCTCTCCGCCTCTCCCCTGCTTGCTCTCTCTTTCTCTCTAAATAAACATTAAAAAAATTTTTTTTAAGTTTTAGGGTGTGCTTTCTTTTCCCTTCACATTTGAATTTAGCTGTAGTAATAAAGACATACTTCTCAATTTAAAAGTATAAGGAACATGAAAGAGAAAAGATCATAAAAGATCCGGAACATGTTGTCACTCTTTCAGGGAACCCCTCCAGCAAGATAATTTGCTCTTCTGACTGTTGCTTATAAGGTGGATCATCCTTAAAGCAAGTGGACGCTGAGCGCCAAGGTGAAATGGCTTGTGGTGTTTTGTTTTTATAAAAAGTAAACCAAAATCCGAAAAGAGAATATTTTTAAAACTGTTTGTAGGGTTTGTCTACAGTGAAGGAAAGAACAGCCACCAATAGGGGATATAATTTTTAAGGTTGTTGATAGAGGCAAATGAAGTAAAAAAAATGTTATTCTTAGGAACATTTACTATTTTATTTTTTAGTTTTCATTTATTTTGAGGGAGCAGGGAAGGGGCAGAGAGGCAGGGGGAAAGAGAGAGACTCCCAAGCAGGCTCTGCAATATTAGCTCATGCAGGGCTTGAACTCAACAAACCGTGAGATCATGACCTGAACCAAAATCAAGAGTTAGATGCTTAACCAATGCCATCTAGCGTCCCATTATTTTAAATGACTCTAGAAAAGATGACTGATTTAGGGTAAGCTTGCTATTCTCTGGCATAGTTAAGCCATTTGGAGTAATTTGTTAGAATGTGGAATGCTAGCATTTATTGAGTCCTTCAGTGTGCCTGGTGCTTTACTTAAATAATTATTCAATCTTCAGGAATTCATCATGTGAGAGTAGGTAGTATCATTATTTGAGTTTTACAAAGAGACAACTTGCCCGAAAAACGAATAACCCAGTGAAGAAATGGGCGGAAGATATGAATAGACATTTCTCAAAAGAAGATATTCAAATGGCAAACAGACACATGAAACGATGCTCAATGTCACTCATCATCAGGGAAATACAAATCAAAACCACACTGAGATACCTCCTCACACCAATCAGAGTGGCTAAAATGAACAAATCAGGAAACTATAGATGCTGGCGAGGATGTGGAGAAACAGGCAGCCTTTTGCACTGTTGGTGGGAATGCAAACTGGTGCAACCACTCTGGAGAACTGTGTGGAGGTTCCTCAAAAAAATGAAGATAGACTTACCGTATGACCCAGCAACAGCACTGTTAGGAATCTACCCAAGAGATCCAGGACTGCTGATGCATAGTGGCACCTGTACCCCAATGTTCATAGCAGCATTTTCGACAGTAGCCAAATCATGGAAGAGACTAAGTGTCCGTCAACTGATAAATGGATAAAGAAGATGTGGTATATGTATACAATGGAATACTATGCAGCAATGAGAAAGAATGAAATCTGGCCATGTGTGGCAACATGGATGGAACTGGAGGATATTATGCTGAGTGAAATAAGTCAGGCAGAGAAAGACAGATGCCATATGTTCCCACGCATAGGTAGGCTTTGGAAGACCTAGCAGAGAACCAGGCGGGAGGGGAAGAGGGGAAGGGGGAAAAAAAAAGCCACAGAGAGGAAGGAAGACATGACATGAGAGACTCTGAAAGAATAAGAAAGAACTGAGGGGAGAGATGGGTGTGGGAGGGGGGAGAGTGGGTGATGGGCACAGAGGAGGGCACTCGTTGGATTCAGCACTGGGTGTTGTATAGAAACCAATTTGACAATAAATTATTAAAAAAAATAAATAAAAATCCTTTAAAAAAAACAGAGACAACTTGAAGCTCAGTGAATTTCCTAGTAAGTGAAAACTTCAAGGTTCACATAGTCTTTCTGTTTAGAGTAGGAGAGCTTATATATTCATAGTAATTAAACTCTCCATATGAATACTGATATCTTAAGAGGTTGTGAATGAAAAAATAGGCATAAGACATGACTCATAGCCTCTAGAAATATAGTCTGTACTAGACCGATACCTTAGTATGATCCAACTATTGAATTACCTTCCAGTCAGTTACAAGCTTTTTGAGGAGTGAAGACCATGGTTTTTTTTAGGTTTAAATTCAAGTAACATTTTTTGGATACTTGGGAATCTTTCTCATAACACAATAAATAAAACACTAGCCCCCTCCCTCTCCCTGAGCAGAGTAGTTCAGTAGTTTTGGAAGGCAATGTGGTCTGAAGGGAGAATGCAGACTTTGGAATCACGCCGGAGCTCAGAGCTCATCTGCTGACTTTTAGCTGTGTGACTGATAACTCATCCTCTGTCTACTTCAGTTTTCTCATCCTTCAGGTAAAGATAGTAATGGCATTAGTATGGGGATTGCATGTAATACTCTTAGTATACTGCTTATTAACACACCATCTAATGTATAGTAGATAAGTAATAAAATCTTCCCTTGGTTCTCATTTAATGTGAGAAAGAAAGTGGTAAGTACAGTATGAGAGCAGCTCAAGAGCGAGATATTATATTCACCCAGGGTACTCAGAGAGGGCTTCATGAAGAAATTAATCCTTGATTTGAACCTTGAAAGATGACAGCATTTGGACATACAGAATTGAGACACATGAGTATTTCATGATCTGTGAAGTATTTATAGAAAAGCTGTTGGTAACGGAGGACCTCTTAAACTGTGGTTTGACAAAAGACACAGATCCATTGCCCAAGAAGATGATTCTTTTATTGCACCTTTGTAAAAGCTGAGAGCATGTTATTAAATCTCAGTGAAAGTATTACTGCTGGATGCTGAGAAATTAGGCGCTTTCATTGCTTTCCGGTGATCTTAATACAAGCAAAGAGATGAGAACGTCTGAATAAAGGGCTTCGTGATACACGTGTTTGGATTTTCCTTTAAAATATGAGATATCCAAAGAAAGTTGGCTGAGGAGTGCCGAGATGAGATCTGGTCAGAGTTCGAAGTTTCCATTGAGTGCCAGAATGCTAATGTTCATTCCACATTTTTGGGTACTTAATTTTTGGTTGCACATTAATTCATGGAAGTTCTCACTGCAGAAATCACTTGGAGCTCCCTTCAACACTCAGAATTGGTGACGGCCCAACTTCAGTGTTCACTTGTTGTAGTGAATTCACATTGTCTTTCTTTGGTTTTACCTGTACTTCTTATCTGTGGCACATTGTGCCTTTTTCAAAGTTGTTTGTGACCTACTCACCTCAAGGCTCCATCTGATTGATGTCACAGTAGCCATCTTTCTTCAGTTGCAGCAAATATAAATTTGTCTTTTGATGAAAATTTGAAGAACTGTTGGGGCGCCTGGTTGGCTCCGTTGGTTAAGTCTGTGATTCTTGGTTTCGGCTCAGGTCATGATCTCACAGTTTGTGAGTTCGAGCCCTGTGTCGGGCTCTGTGCTGTCAGAATTCTGCTCTTAGAATTCTATCTCCGTCTTTTTCTACCCTCACCCACTCTTGCTCACTTTCTCTCTCTCTCTCTCTCAAAAATAAACATTTAAAAAGTCTTACATAAAAAATTTTTGAAGAACTGTTTCATTAGAGTTCATGGGATACTAAGGAACATAGATGTCCTAGATGCCCAACATCCTGAGACAGTATTCCATTCTTTTTCCAATAGTTTATGCCCCAGGACACAGCACAGTTTTTTGTTTGTTTGTTTGTTTTTGTTTTTTGGGAGGGGGGGTTTAGTGTCTTTTTTAAACGGTTTTCTGAAGCCTTAGATGAACTCCCCTCTTTTTAAGGCCTCTGAGTATATCTTCAGCCTCGCCTTCTTCCTGAGCTCTGGGCCTTGATTCCCAAGTGCACTAGATCATACACACACAATAATGTTTGAAGCGTCTCAAACTCTGAAGTTTCCAAAACTGAGCTCCTGGTCCACCAGCCTGCCCCATCCAACTCCACCTGCGGCCTTTTCTGTCTCAGGTAATGGCAGTTCCACTCTCTCTGTTGCTCGGTGCCAAAACCTTCATGTACACAATCTTTGACTCCTTTCCTTTTCTCATACCTATGCTGTTCTCAAATCCTTTAAGCTCAACCTTGAAAGTTTATCATCTCTGACTATCCCTACTGTCACAACGCTGTGCCATACCATCACCATCTCTTGTTTGGATTATTATCTAATTGCTTCTCTAGCTTCTGTCTCAGAAGATTTAATCAGTGTCCATAGAAGCAGGAGGGAGAAGGGTCACTGTTTAGGCCAGTATTTTCCCTAAAAGGAATGTAAAATTCTTTCAAGCCCTTGGACAAAATTTCTATTAATACCTCCTGGAGTTTCATGCCCTAGATTTGGAGAGAAGTGATTTTTTCCTCCCTGTGTATTGTTGCCCGTATTGTAAGAGCTTCTCAGTAGGGCCCCTGTGAATGTCTGGCTTGAACAGCCTCTTGATGGACAGTTACCCTATGTATCTTAAATATATTACTCATCTTAAAATAATGAAAATATCATGAAGTGCACTCACTACCGAAAGTATCTGAACATAATTTCATCTTTTTTTAATGATTTAGAATGAACTTCAGAATTTGGAACTGCTGCAGGCCGATCATTAGGAACATCAGTTATCATTGCATAGTGGAGGAAGTGCTGGTTAGTAGAGATTTCCAGTTGTGTTAGTGTCAGAGAGAGCAGCTTTCTCTCTTCTAAAATTAAAAATAGTTATTAAGTGTTTCTGGTTATTTCCCCTCTGAAATTTGGGGCATAAGGTAATCTATGGATATTATGGTAGTAGATTTTGTTGTGGACTCAGTAGCAGTGATGGTTGACTGTTGAGTTTTATAATTATTTAAAAAAGGAAAGGTCAGTAATTGAATTTTGCAGATGTTTTATTTGACTCGAATATTCCTTAACTTTTTATTTTATATTTACTTCCCAACCCTGTAGACCCGAGGCCCTTTCTGGTTTAGTGGCAAAGTAAAAGCTACTAATGAGAATATCTTTGGGACATAATTATGTAGATTTAAAGGAGTGATGTAGTTTTAATTATGCCCTTTAGCTAGTGTACTTGCATATTAAACTCATTGGTGTCTTAGTGTATTTCCCTCCGAAACTTTGCTTTTCTCAGGCCCGAAATTACTAATCAGCTCATGGGTGTACCCGAAGGTTATGTAAGCTAAGTTCAAGACTGCCAAAGAAATGTGTTTAAACTATTAATCCAAAATATACAGAAGTTTATAGTTAGAAAAAAATGGCCCATGGGTTTGTAGTATTCTTTGCTGGATTCTTAAGAAGGAAATTCCCAGCATTGTATGTGTATATGTGTTTCCTTCCTCTCTCCCTGACTTCTTCCCTAAACAAAAACACCCTTTGGTTGTAATGTGTTGAAACATGTAGTTTATTGTTTCCCTCAGGCTCTTTTAGTAAACGGAGGGAACTTGAGGTAAAATAATAATAATAGATTAAAAAAAATTTTTTTACCTCTGCTTTTTGCTTATTTATTTACTTTCATTATAAGTTTCTAGATTTAGCAGACTACTAAATCTAATAAGGGTAACAACTACCCTGAAGCTATGGAATGATTTTATTCACGTATGGGAAAAAGGCATGGGGCTCCTTAAACCCTGCTTTGTGGGTGGTTTGGTTTTCATTTGTAAGAAGCTAGAAGAGGGGAAATCCTTGATAAATTCTAAGGAGACAGGCTCAGAAAATCTTTTGAGGCCAGGTTTACTCCCAAAGAGACCATGAAAATAAGGAATTTAGAATGGGATTAAGTGACCTTTCTTTGAAGAGGGAGAAAGTAAATATTTTTGGCTTTGTGGACTGGATGGTTTCTGTTGCACTTACTCCGTTGCTGTAGCATGAAAGCAAACATAGGTAGTATCTAACTGAATGGATGGGACTGTATTAAGATTGACAAAAACAGGCAGCTTTCTGAATTTTTCCTATGGGCTGGACATAGTTTACAGACTCCTAATTTTAGAACATGGATTCCTTAATTTTTTTCTTTGTTTTCCTGACTGACATTCATCAAATGCCTGATGCATGTTTAGTTCTTTTTATATACTTTTGATCAATGATCACATCATAGTGGCTTATGAGACAAATGGGGAAAATACTTCTTGAAATGTGTACATTATGAAAAATTTCAAGCATCCGCAAAAACAAATCCCCATATATCCATCATCGTATCAAACAGTTGGCATTGTTTTCCCTATTTCATTTATTTATCCCTTTTTATTCTTTGTATTTTCTTTATTGTTTTTTTATTCTTTGTTTTATTATTTTAGCTAATTTTAAAGTAAGTTTTAAACTATGTTCTATGATGCCTACGTGCCTTACTTTGTATCTGTAGAAAATGTGAGCATTTTCTTACATAATTGTAATACCTTTATCTTACCAATTGGCGGAGTTAACAGTACTTTTGTGATACATCTGTTATCCAGGCCAAGTTCACATTTCCCCAGTTTACATATATATATAATATATATATTATATATATTATATAAAATATGTTAATATAAAAATATTTTACATCTGTTTTGTTTGAAGTTTACATATATATAATATAAAATATATTAATATAAAATATATGCATATATATATTTTACATCTGTTTTGTTTGAAGTAGGACCTACATCAAGTCATATATTACATTTGGCTGTTGTCTCATAAGTCTCTTCTAGTAATCTTAATCTCCCCTTTCTTACTTTTCCTTTTTTGTTTCTTTTTAGTCTGTAGCTCTTTGAAGGAATTGGCCAGTTGTTCCGTAGAATGTTTCACGTTCTAGATTTGTTTGCTTCCTGTGTTGTATTTGTTACCATATTTTCCATTTTTTCCCTGTAAGTAAAGTTTGCTATAAAGACTTAAGTAAATTTAGGCTCAGCCTTTTTGGCAAGAGTTCTTCCTAAGTGGTACTTTGTTTTTTGTATTTTGTCATATCTGGAGTCGTATCAGTAGCCTGAACCTTACCTTGTAAAGTTCCCCTTCAACTTTTCATCTAATGTTTTTATCCATTGAATCATCCTTCCCAAATCATTTATCTTACTTTCATTTCTACATTTACTGGCTGGAATTCTTCTGATAGAATGTTCCCTAATCATTTTGAGTATTTGGTTATCCCAAAATGCAGTTCATAAGGAAGGCAGTATTTTTGAATTTCATGTTATAGATTGAGATTGATTCCCAAAGGTTAAATGAATTGCCTAAAGTCATAAATTTAGTGACCTACCTAGCTCAGAATCGAAACCAAAGTTTTTGATACCAGTTCTGGTTATCTCAGATCCAACACCAGTGGGAGCCAGTGGACTAGCCTAACAAATTCTTTTTGGTTCAGAAGTTAGAGTGTGAGAAGTAGCATGAGTTAGGATGATTCCCCTTTCCTTTCTGTCTCTTTCCACCCTCTCCTCCGAATAAGTGAAGGAGAGTAGGTAGTTTTATCTGATAAACTACAGGGATAGTTTTCTAGAGCAATTGAATGCTTAGAAATCAAATTGCTTGGATTCATATTCCTGTTCTTACCACTTAGCAGCTGTAACCTGACTTTTGGCAGGTTACTTAACCTTTCTATGCTCAAGTTTCCTTATCTGTAAAATGAAGATCCTAATGGAATCTGTCTTAAAGGGTTGTTGTAAGAATTAAATGAAGTTGATACAAGTAAAGGGCTTAGAATAGTGCTTGCTTATAATAAGCACTCAATATCATTTAGCTTTTCAGAAATAAAACTGTTCCATAGTACACTTTCAATTTTACCAGTCTTCCAAACAAGCCCTCAATATAATACAGTAGTATTTAGGAAAACAGTATTATGTTGTTCATTGATGCAAAAAGTGATGATAGGACAATATTCGGGGTGCTCTTACTTGACGGCCTAAGAAATGGCATGAATCTAAAGAATGAAAGCTATAGATGCTGCATTTCTGTAACAGTTGTGACTGCAGAGAAACTTGTTTTAAATTTTTAGTTATATGCTTAGGATTAGTTGTCTAGTGTATTGGTGAAAAGATGCCTGTAACCTGAACATTCTGCATTTTAGATTTTTTATGTTTGAAGATCTTAAAGTGAAAAATACTTTTTTTTGGAGTCTTAAAGCTTTTCTCTGAGCACACTAGGAAAAGCTGTCAAATGTATTGTCATATTTTCAACAGGACATAAAATACTTTATTGTGTAGTATGTAGGAAAAGCAAAATGCACTCTGCCTTTTTCCCCCCTTTCCATTACCTACTTGTTAGTGTGATAGATGGTATCACTATATTTAAGTTGTGTTTGTAATCATATCTTTGTCATATTTGCAGGGCTTTTAAAGACCAATTGTAAAGGACTTCTTCAGCAGAGTATTTTTCATCATTTTATAAAGCAGTGGAATTCATAATTGTAATTTTCCAGATGTGAAATCTGCTTATAACCTTATCATTTTGCATTATTTTCTTACGGTTGGCATTTTAAGACTGGGTGAAAGTATGTATATATATATTTGGTTTGATCATAGACTGTTCCTATTTGTTCCTAGCCATTTCTTCTCCAGTTTGTTATACAGGGTTATGAAAGGCTTTTCACTATTTATTGCCTGAGTTGTCATGTATCTTTTGAGCTATATTCAAAAGGACAGTTTGCTATAGATATGTGTTATACTTCATTTAAGACTATTCTGTTTGAAAATGCTTTGTATTTGGCCATGTGAATCAGAATGTGTGCAGCTCGTCCAATCTTTTAGGTGTATACTTGGGCAGACATGTGTGTCCTTGACCGATAATAATGTGATTCATTATGATATGACCCACATGCACTGAGTAACTTGGTTTTATTACTGTAAGGAATTAACTGGTTTTCTCAGTCTTCTCCCTCATTATTTATGTGAGATTGCATCACCTAGCCGGAGGTAGGCAGCAATACCGTGTGCACAACTGCAGGTTTGGAGGCCTGTATTAATATTTTATGAACAAAAACACTGTTTATCCTTGGAACCACCTTTTCAGTATTATTTGTTTACTGCCTGCTGTAGAATTTCTATATTTGCAAATGAAACACTATTGTAGTAAGTTCTGATCGAATAGAATAAAATTAGCAGTAATTGTAGCTTTTTAATTTTAGCAGTTTCGATGTCCAAATAGAGAAAAATGTGTATACATTTCTCTTCTTACCAAGACATTAAGGGAATAATAAAAACGGTGAACAACTGTGTGATTAAATGTGAAGATCAGGGAGCTATCAGAGTCTTCAAGGGGTGTCCCTATCCATGTACTTTGATGCGGATACGTGTCTTTTTTTTTTTTTTTTAATGTTTATTTATTTTTGAGAGAGACAGAGCATGAGTAGGGGAGGGGCAGAGAGAGAGAGAGAGAGGAGACGCAGAATCCAAAGCAGACTCTAGGCTCTAAGCTATCAGCTGTCAGCACAGAGCCCGATGCAGGGCTCGAACTCATGAGCCGCAAGATCATGACCTAGGCCGAAGTCAGACACTTAACCAACTGAGTCACCTTGGCGCCCCGCAAATACATGTCTTTTTAACTTTGGGTAAGGCCTGAGTGTTGAAAAGAATACTGAATCTGAAGGCTAACAGTCACAGACAAGAGGCCCTTGTCTCCGCCTTAGGAGCTCTGTAAAACTATTTACCATTTTTGGGCTTCTGAATTATACCTGCTTCTTCTGTGAGGATCAAAGGTTAAGTAAGTTCCCTGGGTGTGAAAATTCTTTCTCACGTACAGATCACTAGTGCATCAAAGTTAGGATAGCCATATTGGTTGTGAGAGAGAGTACAGTAGTAATTGTTTAGGCCTGTTAAGAATTGCCTAGGTTCATTTTATGTACTTGGTCAAGATCCTACCGTCCCTCAGGTAACGATGTGCCTTCATCGTTATGTGAGGATAATAGTCACTATTTTACATTGGTTCTTAAAATGCCTGTCAAGTGCCTAGCACACTGCCAGGCACATGTAGGTGCTATGTGCATGGTAGCTGGTTTTGTCACTTGGCTTTTAAAAAAATCATTGATGATTAATGAATACTCATTTCATGCATATTAACATGTAAGAAAGTAACAGCCCTTTTGGTAGAAGGAGGAAGTTGTGAATACTAATACCATGTGGCATTTGTGGAGAGTGCCAGCTTCTAATAATTTTCTTTTTTAAGGTAATAGGATTAATTAAAAACCAATGTTGCAAAATTAAGTAAACGATATCAATTTTTCTTGATAGTTAAACATTGATAATTAAAATAAGTAAAGAAATTTCTAAGCTTAGGTTTAATTTATACTTACCTGAATGCTATCATCTATGTTCATTACTCAGCCTTTTTTAAAAAATGGAATTTGAACATAAAAATGAAGAAGTAAAAGTATAATTAAATGAGAAATTTGTATATTGAAGTTCAGTTTCTGCCTATGAATTCTAAGGTGAGTTCATAAACTTCCAGCTTTCATTTCAGTTCTCAGTCTTTGGTTAACTCTGTCAGTTACTCTTGCACATTATTTCCTTGTGGATGTGGAAATGAATTGTGTGTGCATGAGAAACCATCTTTTACTTCGTTAGCTCATCATGGCAGCTGCTGAGCCATGGCGACATCTTTAAGAAAGGTAATAGAAACACTTGTTGGGGAAAATGTTAGGAATCGAAGTTAACTGATGTGAAAGAGCTGTGTATAAGACCTTTTTTTATTCTGTTTTATATGGGTTTGTAGTAAAGCCAGATGCCTTTTTTCAACTTTTTTGGTTTGATCACTTGCCTGTATGGTAGGGTGGAAAACAGTTCCTTACCATTTCTTTGTGATCATCTAATTAACAAATGTCTTTAATTTCCTTTTAGAATTCATGAACTGGACTGAGCTTTCCCACTCACTATCTGTAATCTTGGTCATCACAGTTCTCTGTTTTGAGGCTTTTTCTTGGTACCTATAAACAGCATTGTTATTCTAACGTTAAGATAATTTTTCTGAGTGTTACTTGCCCAAATACCTAATGAAAGAGTTGATTCCTTTCTAGCAATTCTAGTGAAAAGGTTTTAAGTGGCTTTCTGGCATGACCTAGATAAACTGTAGAGCTTCTTACCAGCTTTCTGCCTATAAAAACTGCAGTTAATTTAGGGGAAGAATAAACCATGCACTCAACATATCCTCTGTAATTGAATTAATTGCATGATTGAAATTAAAGCATTGAGATTTTTATTCGAAAAATTAAATATCTTGTCCTATGAGATAATTAGGGGCTAGGGTGTACCACTATGACTGTAGTTTCATTTTCCGTAATTCACAGTAGCCACTTTTTGTGCTCAGAATGTCAAATTTCATGACAGTTTTTGAAGACTGTTGTAAAAATGTTGTATATGTTTTCATCAGCAAAAGTGATTCAACTTTTAACTTACATAAAGTAGATCTAATCTTATAACTAAACATAACTTTGGGTATAGTTATTTGTGTTATAGACAGCGTATATTTCAAATCGAATAGTATGTTGTAGAAAAAAATAAGTGACTGTGATGTCTACTTTTCAGTGTAGGGAAAATAGGAATAACTGTACTTTAAAAATATTACTATGCCCTGGTTAAATTTTGTATTTCAGATTCATAGCACATTAATTTGATTAAAAAAAAACATTTTCACAGGAGGTGCGTTAGAATTACGCAGACCTGAGTTCTGATCTCAGTTCCACCGCTGGCTTGGATACAGCCTTCTTTAAGCAGGTGGCTTCATTTCTCTGAGCTTCTATTCTGTTATTTGTAAAATGGCATTGAAGCCATTTTGTTAGGACTTAGGCAAAATAAAAAATATAAGCCTATGTTAATGTATGTAAAACAGCACCTAGAACAGGATAAGTAGTCAATAAAATATAACTCTTACTGAGGTTAGAAAATCACTTTTCTTTGCCAGAAAGCAAACCACTAATGTTAGGATATGAATTCGGGATGTCGTTTGAGTTTTGGAATCACTGTCCCATGAGCCTTGAGAAGATGTAGTTCATATCAGTCATCAGTTTTTAGTGAGAGTCTTCAGAAAAATGTGTAAGTTTCTTGATCTTCAGGTTATAAAGCTGAGGAGCATTTTTTAAATTGAAGTTACCATCAAACTGGCATCATTCCTATAATTTTTTTGCCTCCGAGATACACTGGCAGTTTACACATAGAATTTTATTAGAAAAGAAAATCTATTTGATTTACATAATTATAAAATAATAAAGAATGCCAGTGTTCCTCTAGTTCTCTTGTATTATGGTATTAAAAAACCCAATAAGAAATATATGAAAAACATTTTCTCATTTTTTTTTAACTTTTCAGTCATCCCTTTTTAGAACCTGTCATTTCTGTCAAAAGATTTTTTATAAACTTAATTATTATATTATTACTATGACTTTTAATATGGCAAAACCAGAAATGACATATCTTCTTTAAATTGTTATGAAAGCAAAAGTTCCTACATATAAATAAGGCCATGAATAAAAAGTATAGGTTATTTTTCCTCTATGATCTCCCTACCCTATTATTAGAGCAAATTGCATTGAATACACTCTCTTAAGAAGCACAATAAAAGTCAGGTTCACAAAACCAAAAATTGTTTTTGGAGATTCCAACAAATTTGGCAAATTACAATCACTATTAGCTGGGTTCCTAGTTTCTAAAGACTTTAAGTTTATGACCCCATCTCTTGAGGGGATGAGCAGAAATGGCCACTGCACACGAATGAACTCTGTCTGAGTCGCCAGGATGGAACCATCTTGATTATGTGTAATCTCTAAAAGGAGCCCACAGCGGCCCCCCCCCCTGCCTCTGTGTCCCTCCTGTAGGTGTTACATTCTTAACATCTTTCTTTGTATTTGTTGAAATGTTTCTTTATATTGATCTTATCATTTATGAATATTTTACATCTGTAACTTGAGTCTTTAAAACCTAAATTTTCTTTAAACCATGCCTTTTATTTTTTGCCTTCTTTCTCCAGTGTCCAGTATACTACCTTAAAGTCTATTTCTTTAAGGAAAAAAAGCTTAATTAATGAACAAGGTGCTGTCAGTGTAGTATAGCAAAGAGAGAAGAAAAGGCAGATTAAAGCTCCTTTTTTATTTTCCTTTGTTCAATCCCCTGTTGAATGGAATAGTGTTGAGCAGCAGCCAAAACCATGGAATTTGAGATTACTTGTTTCAATATTGAATGAAGGCTCAGCTGAGAGTGATGGGTTTTAGTGCATTTTTTTTCCCTAGTGGAAATAAGGTGACTTTCCTTTCGCACATTGTGTCACCTCAATTTAGGGGCTAAACAGCTTGTGCTTGTTGGTCGGGTAGCTTAATTTTGCAGGTTTATGGGACATGATGTTTTCATAACAGAAGGGAAGAGTAGATAATAATCCTGTGAACCTGTAAGGAATGGAGATTTAACAGTTCATTATACATTTATATGCAATTTTTGTGCATACCTATAGAATTTAATTTATAATTTTTGAAGATCCTCACTGTCAGGGATAGTAGGCAAAAAAAGCAGAGAGCTTTAAGGAAATAGAAGTCCCTGCTACGACAGTTCACTATCTGGATTGGATTTAATACAGCTAAGAAAGAGAAATCTAAACCATGTGATGGAGTACTTTCATTCATGGCCTAACACAAGTCAGAGCAACCTGTTTTGTGAAATGGGAAATTTTGGCACATTCTTTAGCATTTGTATAAATCATCTAATGTAGCCGTTTGGTGAAAGGGTTCTCATTATCTGCTACTACTTAAGTTTAAAAAGTGATACTGTGCTTTCCTTTCTTTAAAAACAAAGTAGGTGTGTCAACTTGATTTGGGGACTATTAGTATTCAACAAATTACTCTTTAAAACCGCATATCAAAATATTATTATTCCTGTAATTTTATGTATTGTGTTTCTCATTATTGTTCTGCTCATTTGTATGCTATATGGGACACCAGAGGCAGCTTTTGAATTTTAAAGAAAATTAATCTACATATTAAGTGGCTAGTAGACTTGTGATCCTAGAAGTTTGTAAAACCGAATGGACAATGATAGTTTCTAGTAAATGTGTAATTTATGACATGATGAATTGAAAAAGAGAGCTACTTAAATTTTTTGTAGCAGTATGGTAATTTTTGAAGCATTATTCATACATCTTTTAAAGATTATGTATGGGTGTGTGGGGGTGTTTCACATGATAATTTATCTAGGTAACTATCCAGGTAAATTATAAGCAATTGGATTCGTTTTTAAATATGACACAGCATAGAAAAAAGTTAAGGGGCGCCTGAGTGGCTCAGTCAGTTGAGCATCCGACTCTTGATTTTGGCTCAGGTCCTGGTCCTAGTGTCATGGGATCAAGCCCCATGTTGAACTCCATGCTGAGCATGGAACCTGCTTGAGATTCTCTCTCCCTCCCTGGGCCCCTCTCCCCCTCTCCCACCCCCCCCTCAAAAAAAACAACAACAATACAAAACAAAAAAAAGACTTTTGAGAAAAGTTAAATGTAAGGGGAATATCTTTTAACGTAATTAAATACCATAGGAGTATACCTACAATTTATATGTTTATTTCTGTGTAGTTGGTGATAGGAACAGGTTGTAATGATTTAAGTAGAAAAGTGAACTTGAGGACTTTGAAATTATTTCTCTACCCTTCTGCTATATGACATTAGAGAAACAATCCTCCTGTTACTTGGTTATTTTAGCTGTACAATGGTGATTGTAGTACTGAAAAGGGTATTGCAAGTGTATTCAGTCAACTGCTTATGTAATTTATATATATATAAAATATCTAATAATTACTTATAGGATATAATAATTACGGACATCATTACCACAATAAAGGTTTATTCAGTGCCTGTAATGCACTAGATAGGAAGCAGGAGCCTCAGACCCTAAATGACTCAAAATGAGCAAGCACCAACCTTGGTTTCCTCTAGTTACTATATTCTTTTTCTAATCAACAGTAATCTTTGTACCTCATGTCCAGAGGAGAGATTGTGAAATGGAAAATTACGGTGTATCATTCATTCAGCTAAGTGTTAGGTGGAACCGTATGATATTATCACTTATGTAGATCAGCAGTATGTAGTGATGGCAATTGCATTTGGTCCCATTTAATATTTACAAAACCACTGGCACGTGTCAGGCATTGTAGGAGCTAAAGGCATAGAAGTTAACAAAATAGACATAATCCCTGTCTGCGTGGGGTTTGTGTTCTCATGGGTTCTCCAGCCAGCCCTCTCTCCATCTAGTATATCCACTGCCTACTACTCTACACCTCCACTTGGATGCCATGTAGGCATCCTAACATACTCCAAACCAAGTTCCTGGTGAATGAACAATGCACCTAGAGTTTGCTTGCTTTGTAGATAGAAATCACAGTCAGTAGGATCATGAATGTATGGCCTAACCCTACATCTATCTCTCTTTTTCTGTCTATCAAGATAATAGAGCCGGTAAATAAGGCAGTAATTTTTGTAGCGCCAAATGGTGATTTTTATCTATTGAATTTTAAAATGTACTCACACATGAAAATGGAGCCTGGTAGACTGCTAAACACGACTATGATGTATTTGCTCTTCCTAATACATTGCGACAAGCTATTCTGTATCCTTCACTACACATGGTAAATAGCTGAGACGTGTTATGACTCAGTGAATGTGTTCTGTTAGGGAATCTACAGGGCTAGAGTGGAGTTTCAGATTTGCTGTTGAGGAACTCTGTTACTCAAGTATCCATCAGGAGATATGTTAACTTTTTACATACTTAAGTGATGTGAAAATAAATGAGGTAATAATTACCAAGAGGTTTGAAAATTCACTTTTGAGGGATGAGAATTGTTATAAAAATACAGATAGTCATAGTTTCCTGTTCATAGTTGAATGTAATCTGTGTGGCTTTTGTTTTTGTTGTTTTGTTTTTCTTGAGTAAAGTACTATAAAATTTTGTTTTCAACAAAAACCCAAAAAAACTTTGCTTTGAAATGTATCAAACTATGTGATTTAGTCTTTGCTCAACAGGCAGGTTGAGGCCCACTTGGCAGGGGAGCCAACTGTTTTTTTGATCATGTTCCTCATGGTATAGCATTGATATATTAATTTTTAAATTAAATTCCCATGAATGAATACATAAGAGGTTTGTTAGCCTATTGAAAGCATCTTTTAACATTTAAAAATACATGCTTTAAATTTTTCTAAGGTGACGAAATTGGTAAAAAAAGCATTTTCCTGGTTTGTCTTATCATCCTTTTTTGTTAATATGTCTGTGATGTTTTGTTCATTCGAAAGACTAGAATGGCAAAATAAATTCAGTTTCTTAATAAGAGATCACATCAAAGTTGAGAAGCAGACGAATAACCTGAAGCTATACAATAAGTTTACATAGCCTTCCCTTGGTAGAGCCATCTTCCTGCATTGCTCGGAACAGAATCCATCAATAATTCAGTTTAGTTACATTAGGTTATAAGAAAGCAGCTACTTTGCTTTGAGACTTTAATTGCACTTCTTTATCATAATTCACGAGGTAAAGTAACCTATCCTTACTGTGGTGCCTGTGAGTAACACATCAATAAAAGGGGAAAAGGGAAAGTATTTCTTCTCTGTCATGAATACGTCATTATTTCTCAAGTATTTCCCTGGAGTTTGATATGCTGCTCCTTTGTATTAAGTAATATTTATATGTTGATTTTGTATAGGTAAGTGGTATAAATGTTGCAAGGGGAAAAACCTACTAAGATAAATTCACTTTAGTTTTCTATACTAGGTATCCTGGGAAGTTCTTTTTTAAGATTTTATTTTTAGGTAATCTTTACACCCAACATGAGGCTCATACCAAAACCCTGAGATCAAGAGCCGCACATTCTACCAACTGAGCCAGCAGGAGCTGCTATAGTGGACATCTTTGAATTGTATGAGAAAAAAAAACTATGCCTGTTGATGTTGAATGACCCTTGTAACAAATCAGCATTTCTTATACTTGATATTGGGAAGCCTGGCAGTGTGCTGTTATTTGTAGAGTTCGGCATGACTTGCTAAGTGTTACAGTAAATTTAAATGGCTTTACTTAAACAGCTAGTAATTTGCCTTTTGTTATTATGATAAAAACCCCTCCCCCCCATACCTCATATTTTAAGTAAATTGAAAATTGCCACTAAGTTCTGAAATAGCCTTTGCTATTTTTACACGTGTTTATCATAATGTGGTAGAAAGAACATGGACTCTGAGCAAGTCATAAAAAAGATTTCAGTCCTGACACCCTTCACTGTGTACATTTGAACATTTCACTTAATTCCAAGTCTCAGTTTTCCAGGCTGTAAAATAGAAATAAGCATACTACTTTTGCAGGGTCATTAGGACAATCAAAATGAGACCTCTGGTGGGGCCTGCAGGTGGCTCAGTTGTTTAAGTGTCCAGCTCTTGATACTAGTTCAGATCATGATCTTGCACTCTTGAGATCGAGTATTGTGTCAGGCTCGCACTGAGCGCAGAGACTG
Organism: Paguma larvata; assembly: GCA_030068075.1. NCBI lineage: Eukaryota > Metazoa > Chordata > Mammalia > Carnivora > Viverridae > Paguma > Paguma larvata. The sequence continues at coordinate 54,963,407 of CM057829.1, forward strand.
CTTGAGATTTGCTTGCTCTCTCTTTCTCACATAGCTAAATAAACCTTTAAAAAAAAGAGATTGTTGGTGTTATGCGTAGTCCATTGCCTGGTATATAAACACTTTGTTTTCAAAAAATTTTAGAGTTACAGAAAGTTGCAAAAATCATGTCCAGAGTTTCATAAATGCTTCACCCAGCTTAGCCTAGTCTTCATGTCTTACCTGTTACATAGTTACCAAAATTAATAAGTTAATGTTGGTACAATATTAACTAGAGTCTTTATTCAGATTTCACTAGTTTTCTCACGAATGTAGTTTTGCTGCTCCAAGACTCAATCCAGGATTGCATGTTGCATTTAATTGTCATGTCTGCCTAATTTCTTCCAGTTTGTGGCATTTCCTGTCTGTCTTGGTCTTTTATGACCTTGATATTTTTGTAGGATAGTGGTCAATTTTTTGTAGACTGTCTCTCACTTTGGGCTTATTTATTGTTTTCTCAGAATTAGATTGAGGTTCTGCATTTTAGGCAAGGATACCATAAGAGATATCTGGGGCATATGATGTCAGCGTAACTCCTTACTGGTGATATTAACCTTGATCATTTGGTTAAGTTGGTATCTGCTGGTTTCTCCACTGCAGAATTAAATAATTTCTCCTCAAAATGTCTAGGCGGAAATTCTTTTAGACTCTGTAAGTAACCTGTTTCCCCACCGATTTTAGCATCCCTCAGTACATTTGCCTGCAACTATTATTAGTATGGTGTTCTAATGGTTATTTTCTCTTTCCCTATCCTTCTACATTTCTTAATTGCAATCTTCTCTGAGGAGAAGCTGTCCCTTCTCCCCCATTTGTTTATTTCTTCAGTTATTTTTATCAGTATGTACTCATGAATATCTCTTGAATTATATATTTCATTCTAGAGGTTATAACTTCATGCTATTATTGTTTACCTTGTTGCTCAGATTGTTCCAGGTGTGGCCACTGGGGGCTCTTTCCGGTTGACTCCAGTGCCCCCATCCTCTTTTTGAGCGCATCCCTGGTACACAAGATGCTCCAGGCTCATGTCGTAATTTCCCTATCCCAGTCCTAGAATCAACCAGTTCTCCAGAAGGCCTTGTAAATCCCTTAAACAATAAGTTTGCCATCCATCACCCATATACATTTTTCTAATTCTTGATATATTTTGTGCAGTTCTCTTTTTGATCTCCTTCAGATGCAGCCTTAGAGAATTTAATCTCACCAAGTAGGAACTATTGTTTCCTAATCTACAGAAGAGAGAAAAAACACTTCCCTACAACAGGAGGCAAGAGATTTTCTCTTGTCCCTGAAATTGTAGAGGAACAATCTGGGTCGTCACTACTGTACATGAAAACTTTATCTCGTGCCATTTGTCATTTCTATCAGTTACTGGTAGCTTTTTAAATCTGATAAATTTTTTGTTTTGAGAGAGAGAGAGACAGTGTGTATGTGCACACATGGGGGAAGGGCAGAGAGAGAGAGAGGGAGAGAGAATCCCAAGCAGGCTTTTTACTGTCAGCATGGAGTCCAACACAGGGTTCAATCTTACGAACCATGAGATCATGACTCTAGCTGAAATCAAGAGTTGGATACTCAACCAATTAATTGAGCCACCAGGCACCCCTAAAATTTTTTATTTTGATTGTTGGTTATGTAGCTAAACTTAGATGACCAGAAGATGACATGTAATCTAATGTGAAATATCTCACTATATCGTTGTGAATAAGAGAGAATCATTTAATCATTTTAGGAGTTCATTTTTAAAGTGATTTTATAATTATGATGCAGTAAAAGTGTACTAAAGTTGTCTGTTTTTAGAGAGTGATTCATTTTTGACATTGATAGAAAAATATTTTAATATGTTTGAGTAACCACTAGAGGGTGGTCATAGGTAACCAATTACCCATTTGCTCTTTATTCAAAATGTTCTACTCTGAAAGATTGACAATAAAGAGAAGGGATGGGAATACCAGCAAGCAGAATAAAAAAATTGAGTGACGATATTAAATAAAATGCAATCCAAGGAGAAAAGTATGAAATAGGACAGATACATGTTGATAAGATGCATATGCCATCAAGAATATGTGACAATTCTGAACCTTTATCTAGATATATTGAAATATGTCTGTTTATATAAATATTTAAATGTTTATATAATATATATATATTTCTAAACATTTGTAATATTTGGGAACTATGTTTTACCCATTATCTTGGTAGCTCTTGAAAACCTTAGACTTGCTGGGGCACTTGGGTGGGTCAGTCAGTTAAGCGTCTGACTTTTAGTTTAGGTTTCAGTCATGATCCTCATGGTTTGGTTCGTGAGTTGCAGCCCTGCACCAGGCTAGGCACTGACAGCACAGAGCCTCTTTGGGATTCTCGTTTCCTGTCTCTCTGCCCCTCCCTTGCTCTCTGTCTCTCTCTCAAAAATCAATAAAAATAAACTAAAAAAAAAAACAACACACCACTCTTAGACTTGTTATATATAACATATATATTAGGCTATGAATAATATCTTAAAATTCTTTTTTTTAATTTTATTTATTTATTTTAATTTTTTTTAACATTCATTTTTGATAGAAGGAGACGGAGCACAAGTGAGGAGGGGCAGAGAGAGAGAGGACACGGAATCTGAAGCAGGCTCCAGGCTCTGAGCCATCAGTACAGAGCCCGACAAGGGGCTTGAACTCACCAGCCATGCGATCATGACCTTTGCTAAAGTTGGGCCCTCAACCGATTGAGCTATCCAGGTGCCTAAATTTTTTTTAATGTTTATTCTTGAGAGAGAGACAGACAGATTGTGAGCAGAGGAGGGGCAGAGAGAGAGGGAGACGCAGAATCCAAAGCAGGCTCCAGGCTCCAGGCTCCAAGCTATCAGCACAGAGCCTGACTCAGGGCTCAAACCCACAAACTGAGATAATGACCTGAGCCGAAGTTGGACAATCAACCAACTGAGCCATCAGGCGCCTCTTAAAATGTCTTTTTAATGATCAGACTAGATCTTTAAAATTCTCTCATAATAGAAATTTAGTTCTAGAAATTACTTGCTTTGGACTGAACTTGCCAGGTAAAAAAAATCTAGAAGAGCAAACTATGTAAAAAAATTGACAGAAGATCTGAGAAATGAGTAAATAGGATGAAACTAATCTGGTAGAAGTTAAGTAAATTTACATTTAATTTTTACTTCAAAATGTTTGTAAAAATAAATTCCCGCATCTGTGAAAAAGGGAGCTTTTCCCTTGGAGATTAGAAGCTCTCATCTGCTAACTTTTGTATAGTCTTTGATTGTAGGCTTGGGTGATGTTTTCAGTTGGCTTCTCTTGTTTTCAGCAAGTGAAAAGACCAATTTATTCAAGCTGAGCCAACTCATCTTGGACTAGAGCATTCTACATCAGTCAGCCTACTCCTGTGGTTTTCTGGTGATAATTTGTTTTATGTTGACTCTTCCTCTACCAGTGAGATAGAAACTAAATTGATCACCTTTCAACGGTTACTGAATTTAGTTTTTTAGTCTGTAAGAATGTGATTCCGTAAATGCTTTTACTTCAGTGAATGAAGGATTGTCTATGGTTTTTGTCTTCAAATTTTGGAAAATTATATTTGGAATCTTAATAATTTTCACTCACTGTTATATTAGTGGCATTCATACCAGTGAATAAAGTAGACTTTTCTAAAGTAAACATTCCAAGTGAAATGCTGAAAATTCCATCATTGATCTATCCTTTCGTTAATATCAGCACACTTGGCTGAACAGAATAACCAGCTAAAATTACTACACAACTTCCCCAGACCATCTCCTCCAGGTGGAATTGTTGAGGCCTCTATTGAAATAACATGTTAAGTTACAATGTTTACTGATAGGAATTTGCTAAGTCTCTTTCCTCAGTGAAAGTTAACATGGTAATAAATGCAAGATTAGCTTGAAGTCCTCTTGTAGGGACGACACAGATAACGTTCAGTGCAGGAAAGACTCTTAACTCCAGACCAGTAAACATTTAGTGAGCAACTGCAATTTGCTGGGCCTTGTGCTAGGCATGAGGTGTACAGGAATGAATGAGAGGTGCCTGAAATGGGCAATGGAGGGACTATGGTGCTTTCCTAACTCCCCTGCAAGTTAGACGTAATTACTTGCTTCTTTATATCTAATAATGCCTGCACTAGATGATGTTTAAAGCCTGTTCTCGCTCTTACATTTTGATTTTGGTAAGGAAGCTAAATTTGCCAAAGCTCCAAATCAAGTTAAATAGTTGCCAGTTAAATAAGCAGTGGTGTGTTCTGCATGCTTTTATGTCCATTTTCATACTTGCGTCTCTTCGAGTTTGTGTTTCACTTCATTATTATGTCCCCAGTTAGATTATAGGAGGAATGTCAAGTGTGCCTGGTAATTTGAAAGCATGTGGGATATTACCTAGTGTTCTTTCATTTCAGTAATATTTAACTCTCAATTTATCATTTTTTATGATTCTAAAATCATGGTAGATTAGAAACCAAGTAAATCATATGTTAATGGCTCATTAGACTCAGTATTTCTTTTGAGAGTAGGAACTTTTCTGTGGTTTTCAGTAGAATCAGAAGCATTTCGTTTAACTCTGGTTCAGTGTGACTTTCAGACGGTCCTCAAGCAGTTAAAAGAGAGCAGGAAAGCAGCCTACAGCTGAGTGTTTGTCGTGGATAACTGACAGTTGCCTATATTTATTTATTCATTTTCTGCTTATAGATTTGTAATATTTTCTAGAAAGTAGAAGACTAGGATTTTAATTCCAGCTTTTCCACTAAGTAATTCAAGTAACTGTTCACTTGACCTCTTAAAACCTTAGTTGGCTCATTTATAGAGATACCTAAACTTCCATACCTTACAGGTAGTAAAAGGTCTAAGGAGTATCATTGTGTCACTGCTAAAGATGTATAGAAATGTAAACTATTATTATTGAGATATCACTAAGTCTGACTTTATTTTTCTGTTGCTAATAACAGCAGTGCATGTGTACTGAATTGCCCATTAGGAATTGAGAAATGATGTTCTTTCCTTACTCTCTGAATGAACAGATAAATTAGAATGCTGCAGATTACACAGTCCCAGGTCACAGGTGACCCCGAAATCTTGTTTCTGAGTCATTTGGGTACAGTGAATATGAAGAAGACAACCCACTAGCCCACACCCCATCTGCATTCCTACACAAATAGCTTTCCATTTTCCTCTGATGATTATGGCAGGTTTTTTTTTAATATGCACAGATGATCTTTTGATATATACTGGCTTTACTGAAAGTGATCTGCTTAATCAGTTACTTTATCAGATTATATAGGTGTGAAAGGTGAGGTGACTCATTTTCAGAAATACCAAATAAAAGCTGTGCTGTCTATTTAACAGTAGGTTTACAACCTGTTGGAAATATGTACAAACCCCTCCCCCACCCCTACAGTGGAATCCCAAAACCTTAGACACTTCACTTCCTGGTTCTTCTAACCCCTCTCGGTTTCTTAGCCTTATTTTTTCATGGGCTTTGCAATGAGCATGCACCAAAGAACTGAAGTCTGTCTATTACCTCAGGGAATATACATTTGTTCCAGACACCTTTTTGGCTTACATGGGCATAGGTGACTTCTGGGTAAGGCTGTAACCTCTGTAGTACTCAGCCAATGAGGAATCAGGGAGGGCCTTCCCGCTAGGTTAATTGCTTGCTGTAACCATCCAGAGTGTGGCTATTGACTCCTGGCTCTTGCCAGAATGTTGATTAAAATCTAGCTTTACTGTCCTCTGAGTCTCCATGTCCCTCCTTTGATTGGGTTAGTGGGCTTATTTCTCACAATAGTATCCTTCCATTTAATACTTTTTCTGTGGGTTTTGACATTTCACTTTTTAAAAAAATTTTTTTTCTAATAAAATAGCCCATCAAAATTTTAAGATTTTAGCTTGATCTTGCCTCAGGGAAATTTGAGGGAAAGGCAGTCAGCATATCCTGGGGTCTAGAAAACTGCAAATGTTCTCCATAAATTCAGGGAAGGGGATTAGGGTATGAAGATGGAAAATGTGTCCCACTTTTTCAGATGAAACTGTAGAGGAGGAAAAAAAGTCTTTTTTCTTTACTCTTCCTAGGTTCCCCAGCTGGGGCTCATAAATTAGATTGGCATAAAACAGATTTACAAGAAAAAATAAAAGTTTATTAACATATACATAGCTCATACACATGGGAACACCCAGAAATGAGTAACTCAAAGGGGCATTTTCATCTTGGGCTTTTATACTGTTTTAGGCTAAACGAAAGAGGATTGGGGACTCTAGACTTTATGAGGGGATCAAGTTCTGGGAAGTTGATTGAGAAAAGTGTGGTAAACAAGGGTTATTCAGTAACCTTTGTCATATGGTTTTCAGTCAGTGTGTTCTCCAATGGTAAGAGTGATTTTTCTTCTGATAGGAAGTGAGAGACACCTTTAAACTTGGAAATTTCCTTTACAGAAAGTAGGCTGTTTTTGGAGCTTGTCCAGCATCTTCTCAGTGGCTGTTAATTCAAAATAATCCATATGCCAACGTGGCTTATTATGGTGTGGCGTATTCTGGCACCCTTCAAAATACATATAATCTATGTTCAAAATTTTTCAAGTGAACTCCTAGGAGTATATAGAGATATACTTGAATATAAAATGGAACTGATTTTTAACATTTCACCTTTTAAACACAGTAAAACAAGTTTATACAAATTTTATGCAAATAATTTTAGCGAATAATTATAGTATATACTTAGCATTTTACAGTTTACAGATTTCTTTTGCACAGAGTGAAGTACAGGTCTCATTATTACAATATTAAAAATGAGAAAACAGACTGAGGTAATTTATAATTGCCTAACATTATTCAGCTAGGAGGTGGCAGAGTTAGAACCAAAATCTGTGTTATCTCTCTAACACCTTGCTGCTTCATAAGCTTGTGAAAAGTTCTCACCCGTGAGAAACGAATTAACTCTTACAGAGCAGAAGAAATATTATAACACCATAGGAGGTAATTTACTGAATTATATTAATACCAGCAATGCCTTCCAGCTGTGGTACAGATTTGAAATTGCTTAACTGATTTTTTTTTAAGGTTCTGTAAAGAGTTAGAGGGAGGAATGAGATTCCTGGTTTTTCTGATCAGGAAGCTGGAGGCAAAACATGTAAGTAATTTAAGTAATATTAAATAACACATCAGATCTGACCCACTTAAGATAGCTTTTTCTGGTTAATAAAACTGATTACCTTGGTAATGATAACAACTCAAAAATACTGACTCTGTGCTAAATACTATACCAAGTGCTTTATGAAAATGAGCTAATTATTCCTCACACCACCTGATCTGTTAAATACTACTCTTTCTGATGAGAGAGGGAGCATAAGGCAAGCTGAGGGCAAAGCACAAACTAACAATCCCTCCCCCATCCTCAGGTGGGATATGTGTAACATTCCTCAGGCTCTCCTGGCTGCCCAGGAACAAAGGAAAGAAAACAAATAGGTTGTGAGTCTCCATCAGTTTACCAGTATCTTAGTCAATTACAAGAAAAAGGCAATCTTACAATAGCCTAATCTCCAGAAACCTATAACCCCAACATCACACTCCCTTCCATAGTCATGTGGGGAACAAAGGAAAGAATGAAATGGCAGGTAAAATTAAATTTCCTTATAACCTGCAGCCCATTGACAAATTCTTGAGGCAAAAACAAAGTATGACATTTCTCCAGGAACTCCCTACTGTCTTAATGTTAATGCTTTGCTAGAGGGAAAAACAACCTTAGCTTGATAATAACTAGGCCTCCAGTATCCAGCATGTGGTAAGACAGGATTTAAACTTGGGTATTTGACTTGAAGCCCTTCTGTAGTAGCCTTTTCTTCTTCCCAGACCCTGTGGGGTCTCCTAGTCTCCTTCAGTGTGTTTTTGGTTAGAGTATATGTGATATTTCCATGACCTTGAGAGTTAAACTGTGGTGAAAGTTAAGGGTTAAAGAGAAGTACTTGGAATCTGTAGGTGACAGATGACAAAATTAGTTTTATAGGTAGTAATCGAGTAGTTTAGTAAGTAGGTATTTAAAAGGAGTCACAGTACATTAAATGCCTGTAGCATCCATTCTGGTTATTAACATTATAAGTAAAACTTTAGCGAAGCGACACAAGAAGACAGGTTAGAAATTGTAGAAGACTGAACAAGAACATGTTGAGAAAAGGCCATGGGATGATTTCATGTTCTTTCCTAGCTGTAGATCTACTTATATATAAATATGACCCTGCTGCGAAGCTGTGAATTCTTGTTATTTATAGCGAAACTTCCTGGGACCAAACTAATGATCCTTGATACGCTGAATTCTGGGTATTGAATAAGTCTTCTTTGTAGTTTAGCAGACCCTCCCTCAATGTTTTTTAAATATGTAAATTAGAGTTCCAAATTCTTGTGGATTGGACACAAGTGTCAGGAAGGATTGAAAATGTCCTGTTAAATACCATGTCATTACCCTGTTCTCTGCCCTCATGTATGTGGCTGTTTTTCCTCATTTAGAGGATTTCCCTTTTCAAATATAAATCAAATATATCTCCGAGGGCACTTGCTGTTTACCCATCTCACTTCATTGTGCAAGCTGAGCTTGACCATAATGAACGGCAGGTTGTTGTTGCTTTGCCAACGGGAATAATATTTGACCTTGGGGCTTTTCTTGGTAGGAAAGACATTCTTCCTGAGAAGCCACACATTATTCTTCTAGGCAATTGAATGTTTACACCATGGCCTCTGAATATATAGACTCATGGCTTCTGAGTAGATTCCAGTATAAACACTTTTAAAAGCATAATAATATAAGGTCACTAGATGGGGCACCTGGTTGGCTCAATTGTTAAGTGCCTGACTCTTGATTTTGGCTCAGATCATAAGCTCACAGAGAGTTCAAGCCCCACATTGGGCTCCGTGTTGACAATGTGAAGCCTACTTGGGATTCTTTCTCTCTCTCCCTCTCTGTCTACCCTTTTTCTGCTTATGCGGTCACTAGACCCTGGGGGGACTGTTACAGAAGGTAAACTTCTGAGAGAGTCTTTGAAAGAGGCAGGGTGGGAGCAGGATAAAGATGTGCCTGTTTTATAATTTTTCTTGAGTTCCATTGGTAACATAGTGGCCCTGAAAATAAGTTACTGCAGTTTTTGGCAGAAATTGGTGTGTTTCCAGTGCCATGGCTTGGATGTCAGAACTAATTTGAAGGTTGAAAACTGCCACTCACCCACCATAAGACCAGTGTTGATTTTCTGGCATTTCCCATCACTGGACAGAACAGGATGGAGACCAAGAAAGTATGTTCTTTTCATGGTTCCCCTTACCTCTTTGTCATTTAGTTCGAATAATTGGAACTATTCTTTTGAGAGACTAGAAGTCTAAAATCAAGATGCCAAGGTGCCTGGGTAGCTCAGTTGGTTAACCATCTGACCGGTGGTTTCACTTGTCATGATCTCACGGTTTATGAGATTGAGCCTTGCATTGGGCTCCATGCTGAAGGCACAGAGCCTGCTTGGAATTGTCTCTCTCACTCTGTCTGTGCCCCTTGCTTGCTCATGCTCACATATTCCGTCTCTCTCTCTCAAATAAAACTTAAAAAAAAAAAATTTCTTTGGACTCATGGATGTGGATACATAGAAAGTGTTCTTTAAGAAAATGTCAGTGAGGGGCATCTAGGTGGCTCAGTCCGTTAAACGGCTGACTTCAGCTCAGGTCATGATCTTGCAGTCCGTGAATTTAAGCCCCGCATTAGGCTCTGTGCTGACGGCTCAGAGCCTGGAGCCTGCTTCTGATTCTGTGTCTTCCTCTCTCTGCCCTGCCCCTGCTCACACTCTGTCTCTATGTCTCTCAAAAATAAATAAACGTTAAAAAAAAAATTAAAAAAAAAAAAAGAAAATGTCAGTGAGTCTTCTTGCTCAACTATAGATCCCAGCAGTTATTTCTTATTGCATTTTCTTGAGGCATTGGCAGTGATTGGAACATTCTAAGTACCAGACCAGAAACAGCAACGAGAATGCCTAGAAGACCACATCCTACTTGTCCCCTTCTTTGCCTGTGATCCTCTACTGAACACATAGCAACCCCGCCTGTGATCATGTGCTCTCTCTTTGTCTGCTCTCTTGCCTGCACCTTCCTGAACCTGCCTTTAGAAAACACTAGGAATCCTTCTTACCAGTGGAGCGGCCGGTTGTTAAAGCTTGAGCCTGCTACCTCCGCCAGCTGCTGGCATCTGAAATAAATCTCTCCCTTCCTCTTTTCCAAACCCACATCTCGAGTTATTGGCCTCTCTTGTGACAAGTTTATCAGGAGTTTGTTAGGTGACAGTGTTGGCAAACAGAGCCAAGCACTATGCTTTTGATTTGCCCAGCCCCCTGGAGATTCCCTAGGAGGAAGCAGCTGGCTTCCGCAGTGCACCAGGGCTTACCCATTTATTTCCTGAGTTAGCAGCTGTGATAGATCATTTGGTAACAAAAACTTCTCCCAATCAGTGTACCTTATGTACAATATTTCAAGAGTTTGCTAGTCTGAAAACTAGAGAAGACAGTTTGTATGGTAAATACGTGAATGGTCTGAAAACTTAATTATAACATCCAAATCTTAGACATCTATACATACATGCAGGCAGTAAATAAATTGGAAAGAAGAGGGCGGTGAAAGATACTAATTTTAGCTTTTCTTCCTTAGAGAGAGTAGCTTGCCGTTGTGAGAAGTTAAGGGAGATGATTCATTTTCAGAAATACCAAATAAAAGCCGTCCTGTCTAATTAACAATAGATTTACAACCTGTTGGAAATATGTATGACTCCTCTCCCCCCACAGTGGAGTCCCAAACCCTTAGACACTCCACTTCCTGTTGATTCTTCTCCTCTCTGTTTCATGGGCTTATTTTCTGGGGCTTTGCAGTGAGCATGAGCCAAAGAACAAAGGGAGAAGGGACTGAAAGTCTTTGCATCACCCCAGGGAATGTACATTTGTTCCAATCAGACTACTTTCTGCCTTACGTGGATATAGGCGACTTCAGGGTAAGGTTGTAACCTCTGTAGTACTCAGCCAATAAGGAATCAGGGGAGGGACTTGCACACTAGAGGATAAATTGTCTGCTGTAACCACCTGAGTGTGCCTGTCTATCAGACACCTGCTCTTGGAAGAATATTGATTAAAGCCTTGTTTCCCTGTGCTCCATGTTTCCGGGTCCCTCCTTCGATTGGGTCGATGGGCTTATTTCTTACACCATTACTTCTGCAGAATAGCTGACCCAAAGTTTTCTGAAGACCATACAGAAATCTTGTGTCTAATTAAATTCACTCCATATCTAAAAGAGGTTGATTATAGTTGATGTTAATGACTAATGAAACAAACAGAAGGTATTCATAAAAAATGTTTGCTGGAATTTTTTTTTGGGGGGGAACTTTTAACATTCTGGTTTTCACCAATGAAATTTACTGATTTGAAAGTTTTTCTTCTTTTTTGAAACTTTTCTTTCAGTTAAAATGCCATTTGTTTTCCTGGTTGTAGTTTGCTAGTAGGCAGATAGGTAGTGATGAAGCCATAAGCTGCTGATTGTTGAAAACTCCAGCAGGTATTTTTTTAAATAAAGATTGATAAGCTGATTCTAAAATTTTTATGGAAATTCAAGTTGGTGTGTGTGTGTGTGTATATATATATATATATATATACACACACACGCACATATACACACACATACACACACTCGATTGGTATATATGCATACTCAGCCATCAGGGACACCTGGGTGGCTCAGTTGGTTACGTGTCCGACCTAGGCTCAGGTCATGATCCTGTGGTTCATGAGTTTGAGCCCTAAATCGAGCTCTGTGCTGCCAGCACAGAGCCTGCTTCAGATCCTGTCTCCTTCTGTCTTGTGCTCTCTCTCTCTTTCAAAAATAAATATCAAACACACACACACACACAGAGTGAAATTTTGCCATTTGCAGTAACGTGGATAGAGCTAGAATGTATTATGCTAAGCAAAATAAGTCAGAGAAAGATAAGGGTATGATTTCACTCATATATGGAATTTAAAACAGATGAACATAGGGGAAAGAGAAAAAGGGAAGCAAACCGTAAGAGACTCTTAACCATAGAGAACAAATTGAGGGTAGATGGGGGGGGTGGGCAAGGGGATGGGTGAAATGGAATGGGTATTAAGAGGGCACTAGTTGGGATAAGCACTGGGTGTTACATGTTAATGATGAATCACTAAATTCTACTCCTGAAACCAATATTACACTATATGTTAAGTAACTTGAATTTAAATAAAATCTTGGGAAAAATATATATGCATATGCACATATACATAAATGTATCTATATATGGTCTGTGATGTAGGAAATCAATATTGGAAACATGGACATACCTGAATAAAGGTAAAGATTCAGAGAAACAGACAAAAAATCCAAAGTAAGCCTAGAAAGGATATGAAAAAGTGGTCAGGAGAATTAGTCATCAGGGAAATGCAAAGCGAGATATCACTACCTACCTATTAGACTGGCTAAAATGAACAAAATTGAGACAGCACCTAACTTTGGGGACAGTATGGAACTTCCATGCATTGCTGGCAGGCTATAAAATAGTATGTTCACCTTGGAAAACTGTTGGCAGCAATTCTGGCAGCATTTGAGAGAAATGAAAACATAGGCCCACAAAAGTCATCTACGAGAATGTTCATGGCAGTTTTATTGGTAGTAGCCCAAAACTGGAAAAACGGCCCAGGTGTCCAACAACAGAGGACTAGATAAACTATCTAGTATATTCATGCAGTGAAACACTGCTTAGCAATAAAAGGAACAAACTGCTGATAGTGTGACCAGTCAGTCTATCGCAGCTGCTAACTCAGGAAGTGAGCAGGTAAGCCCCAGCATGCTGGCATGGCCAACTTCCCCACCCTGGGGAATGTTGGGAGGAGTAGACAAACCGAGAGCACAGTTCCTGGGTGGGTTTGCCACTGCTGTTGCCAAACAAACTTGGGTAAACTCATCGTGAGAGAAGCTAATACTCAAGAGACAGAGGTTTAGAAAAGAGGGAGAAATTTATTTTGGGTGCCAGCAGCCCGGGTGGTGATAGGCTCAAGTCTTAATATCTGACCTCTTTCCTGGCAAGATGGATGCCTAGAGTTTTACAGAGGTTGGGGATAATAGGCAGGAAAGGGGATGGGTGGGGTATCTCTTCTAGGCATTCCGTTGTTATTAAGGCTTTACTGTCTGTTCCTGGTTGGAACATTCCATTCATTGCCAAAATACCTCCGTCAGTGCCTCAAGGGAGCATGATAAGAAATAAGTGCAGCAGCTTTTAGTTAGAGCATGAGTAAGCATTCTTGTCTTTTTCTGGTGTTAACTGTTGTGGTCTATAATCGAGCAAGAGGGCTTGTTGACCGTTGTGTAATGAATGGCATAAATCTTAAAAATATAAAAAGTTATGAAAGAAGTGAGATATAAAACACTTTATACTGTGTGATTCCATTTATATAAAGCTGTATAATAGTTAGAACTATGGTGATGAGAATTGCATCAGTACTTCCTTGTACATATGGAGGGGAGGGAAGAATGTTGACTGGGAGGGGGCACCAGAGAACCCTGGGTGATTGAAACGTTGTCTCTTAATACGAGTATGATTACAGAGGTACAGTGATTTGTCAAAACCAGTAAAACTAGATTTGAGATCTGTGCATGTCAGGTTGTAACTTGAAATTTAAAAATCTCACCCCCCAAAATAATCCAGTATATTCCTCTCTTAATCTAGTTCTTTCTTATTTTTCTTGAAGTATTAACTAAGTCCTGCTATTCTGAGTTTTTTGATCAGTGTTAGTTCCTGTTTTCTTTCTGTTCCACCCATTTCAAATTCCTTTTTATACTGTTAGCTTGCTTTGTAAACATAGAGTCAGGAATTCCAGGTGGGAGGCAATTAGAATAGTTTATTAATCAAACGTTTGCTTTCTTCTTGCTTTGCTTCTCTTTTACACATTGCTTCTCTCCTGTAGTGAGAATACAGAAGAAGGAATTAATTGTATTAGGCATTTCAGAAGTAGAAAAGGTAGGATATAGGAATTCAGGGAGTACTAAGGTAAGGGGGTTGAGACTAAACTGATACACATTCAGTATAAGCTCTGGAATCAAACCAAGAAATGGGTGAATTGATTATTCTCAGAAAAGGATTATCCTCATCGTTAAACATATATAAATGTAAACATTTACTGTCTCTACCTGAGAAGTTTCGTTTCCTGTAAGTTTTGTACTTTTAAAAAATTTTATTTGTACATGAAGGACTCAATATGTATACGATACGTAAATCTACCTATGAATGGGTGAATTTATTTTAGAAAATGCCATTTTGTACTCCGATTCTAGCTGTCCGTCACTGCTGACACCACTAGATGATATTGGCTTACTTTGTGTCTTCTTTTTCCTCCCATCAGTTCGATAAAGGCTACTCTTACAATATCCGTCATAGCTTCGGAAAGGAAGGCAAGAGAACTGACTATACGCCTTTCAGTTGCATGAAGATTATTCTAACCAATCCACCAGGCCAAGGGGATTATCATGGTAAGTGCTTCCACTGGATATATGTCTGTGAAGTGTAGAAACCCCACCAGCTCTGTAGGAAACAGTGAAACAGTGTGATTGATGGCTTTTTGCATCACTGTATCCTTGTAGCTTGTGTCAGTCACCATTGTGCTCCTGCACTCTTCTAGAGATCTGTCTTACTACTGAACTAGGTCAGCAAGAGATTCAGCTCTGCTAAAGATTGTGCTGGACCAGGCTCTTTTGTTCTCAGTTTCCCCCTTCACCTGCTCTTTTCTGTTTCTCTCATGATTAGCAGACTAATACAGGTTCTTCAGAGGTTTTTGAAATGAGTACCTTGAATTATAGAATAGTTGATCCATGAATTTTCAAGAGACTACTGAGGAAAGGTGTGTTTTATTCTCATTACCATAATCTGATTAATGAAGATCGAGTGAGGAATTTAACAGGTCGTGGTATCAAACAAACATCTTATCAATTCACCTGAGTTACTGTAGGTTAAAAAAAAAAAAGGCTGAACTACTTTTTGTAGATTTCTGAGTTCAACTTTTTTCTAAAATACTACTCTGAGTATACCTTGAAAAGTTCCTCATTTGGTACATCAGAGGATGATTTTAATAGTCTGTATTAGTAAATGTTTTAGATAACTAAAGCTTACCGCAGTATATGTCAGAACTTTTTTTTGTTTTGGCACTTTTTTTTTAACGTTAACTTACTTATTTTGAGAGACAGAGAAAGCATGCACATGAGCAAGGCAGGGGCAGAGAGAAAGGGAGAAGCAGAATCCTAAGCAAGTTCCACCCTGTGAGCAGAGAGCCTAGTGAGGGCTTGATCCCACGAATTGTGAGATCATGACCGAGCTGAAATCAAGAGTAAGCCACTCTACGAGCTGAGCCACCCATGCGCCCCTTGGCATTTGTTTTTAACATGTAGAAGGATGTTTGTTAATTATTGTTTCAGTATCTTGAACATAATTCTTTTTTAAAAGATTATACATTCATAGGCTGTTATGGATCAAGATCAAATAAACACAAAGAGAATTTTAAGGAAGATGCTTCATATGTCCAGAGCACTAAAAAAGTGCCTTTACTTTCATATTTAATAGATGAAAGGTGACCAGTACTGGTATTCCCAGTGAGTGATTCTCATAACTTGTGTCAGTTACTTAAGATACCTTCTAGAAATGCAGATTATCAGGCTCCACTCTCAGACTTATGAAATCAGATTTATTTGCACGTGTCCCGCATAATTTTTATCTCTTCTAAACTTCGATTGACCAGATACTTCTCTTGAGAAAATCTATTACTTTTCTTAGGCTATTTAGTTTGGCCTAGTAAAACTCCCAGGGATTCTTTTATCACTTACCAGATCCTAGAACTCCCACTTATGTAGTTGATTTTTATTAGCTCAAATGCAGGATTTTATATTGCTTATTCCTGTTAAACTGAATCTTATTTATTCTAGTCCATTCTGTTCGTTTTATTTTATTTTTAATTTAAACTCTTTCAGTTAAAAAATAATATACTTAGCAGCCACTCAGTAAGTTCATTACTATTTATTACAAACATTGATCTATCCTTATTGTAATGAATAAACTTAATTTTTTTAGAGCACTTAGGTTCACAGCAAAATTGAGCAGAAAATACGGATAGTTCTTACAACTTCTCTGCCCCACACTTGCACAACCTGCCACTATCAACAGCATCCTTCACCAGAGTGGTTTGCTAGTTGTGAACTGAGAATGTGTAATCTGCTGTTATTGGATATAGCCATTTTATAGATATCAATTATATTAATTGATGGTGCTTTTGAATTCTATGATTATTTCTGATTTACTGTCCACTGGTCTGTCCATTTCCTTTATTTATTTATTTATTTATTTATTTTTTTAAATGTTTGTTTATTTTTGAGAGAGAGAGCTAGAGACAGAGCACGAGCGGGATAGGGGCAAGAGAGAGGCAGACCCAGAATCTGAAGCAGGCTCCAAGCTCTGAGCTGTCAGCACGAACCACGAGATTGAGATTGTAACCTGAGCTGAATTAGGACTCTAACTGATGAGCCACCCAGACGCCCCAGGGTCTCTTCATTTCTGATGGAGAAGTGTTGGAGTCTGCAATAGTGATACATCAGTTTCTCCTTGCAGTTCTACCAGTTTTTGCCTCTTGTATTTTGATGCTCTATTGTTAGATGGGTAGACATTAAGGATTGTTAGGTCTTCCTGGAGTATGCACTGCTTTATCATTATATGTAATATCCTCCATAAATTTCCTCACTCTGTACTTATTCTCTGATGTTTTTTTCTTTAGGTAGACCCAAGTTTCTGGCCTTTATAATTTTCCTTCTCTTTGAAGAGATTTTTTTTTTTTTTTTTTTTAACATTTCTTGCCTTGCTGGTCTGTTGGACACAAATAATGTCAGTGTTTGTCTGAGAAAGTCTTTATTTCTTCTTGTCTTTTGAAGCATAATTTCACAGGGTACAGAATTCTAGGTGTGTGGAGATTTTTTTTCCTCCTCAAAATGCTTTACATATTTCACTCCAAAAAATAAATAAGTAAATATTTCACTTCACTCTTTTGCTTGCATGGTTTCTGAGAATAGGTTAGATATAATTGTTATCTTTGCTTCTCTGTAGGTAAAGTATTTTTTTTCCCCCCTCTGGCTTCTTTCACGATTTTTTCCTTTATTTTTTATTTTCTCAAGTATGAAAGTGATGTATCTAAGCTATATGTTGGGGGGCATTAATACTGCTTGGTGTTTCAGACTTCTTAGATCTGTAGTTTGGTGTCTGACATTTATTTGGGGAATATTCTCCACTGTTTCAAATATTGCTTCTATTCCTTCCTTTCTGTCTTCTGGTATTCTCATTACTGCCCTTCATCGCGCCCCCTAGTTGTTATATATTCTGTTCTCATTTTCTTTCTTCAGTCGTTTTCTCTTTGTTTTTCAGTTTTGGAAGTTTCTGTGGACATAACTTTAAGCTTTGAGATTCCTCCCTCAGCCATGTCTATAATAAGCCCATAAAAGACATTGTTCATTTCCATTAGAGTGTTTAGATCTCTAACATTTCTTTTTGATTATTTCTTAGGATTTTCATCTCTCTTCCTAGATTATCTGTTTTTGCACATTGTCTGCTTTTTCCATTAGTGTCCTTAACATTAATCATAGTTACTCTAAATTCTTGGTCTGATAATTCCACTATCCCTTCCGTATCTGACTCTAGTTCTGATGTTTGTTCAGTCTCTTCAAAGCTGTATTTTTTGCCTTTTAATAAGCCTTGTACTTTTTTGTTAAAAAGCAGACATGACATATTGGGTGAAAAGAATTCCAAATAGACCTTTAGTAATATGGTGGTGGTAAGCAGGGAGATGGAGAGGATGGTGTTCTTAGTCTTTTAGTGAGCCTGTGGCCCTGGACTATGAACTTCAACAGTGATTCAGTTTTCTCCCTTAGGTGGGACTAGATGCCTAGAGGAGGCTGGAGTTGGGTATTTCCCTACCCCCATATAGGTTAGGCTCTGATAAAACCCCAGAAGTTTAGGCTCTGGTAAAATAGTTTGTTCTGAGAGCAAGCCTTATTAAGAGCAGATTGCTCTGTAGTATTAAAATGGCTACTTTTCCCCTCCCCATGCCAGAAGCATGAGAGAATTTCTCTGTTATTCACTGTGAGCACGTTGGTAGAGCTCCTGGAAGTTAGGCTTATGAAGTATGGGGCCTCCCTATGACTGGGTCTCCTTGGAGTTTTTGATGCTCAGACTTGTCCAGACTTCAAAAATTTCTCAGTTATAGGTAAGGTTTTTCCTACCCCAGCACTGGTTCCTGCGGAGATTTCTGCTCTGGTATATTATGATTCTCTGTATCTGTCTTTCTCTCCAATTTTAGGAGCCAATGGTGTACCCCGTGATCTCACTTCTTTGATGAATCTAAGCAGAATTGTTGATTTTTCAGTTCAGCTTTATCCTTGTTAGAATGGAACAGTATATAAGCTCCTCACAGGCCAGACTAGAAACCAAGAGTCCCTGTCCTTTTAGTTTTATGTTGTTTGTAAAACTGTTTAGTCCCCTGTGTTGATATTATTTCATTAACCGGCACTGTTCGGAACGGTTGTTCAGCCAGTTATATAACTACATTCCAGACTAAGTTTATCCATGTCTTCCACAAACATATGAAAGCTTTGTCAGACACTTAACTGGGTGTGCATTCACTTCATTTTCAGTTACCTGGTTCAACCCTGTCCAGTTTTGAAGATCATTTTCTCTGATGTGGACGACAGAAGAAAAAAAATAAACAAGAGTTATTCAGTTTTATTTTTTGTCTGTCATCTGTTAAAATAACATCAGCTTCTCTAAGTAGTAATCGTTTTTTTCTGGTTTTTGCCTATTGTCACTGTAGCCTTAGAACACTTTTTTGTGACCTTTAGTACTTTGGCAATCTTGATTTTCTTCTTGGCTTTTCCCTTATGATCCTTTTCCAGACAGATACAGTCATTATTTCAAATGTAATTTGGATAATTCAATTAATCTCCTTTTTTGGGCCCTTTAATAATTCTGGGCTTACCTAAGAATTCCTTATGCAGCCTCATTTCTTTCTTATTGGTATCTTTTGCAATTCCATTATCAGATTTTTTTTTTAGATTAATAATGACAGCTTATACATGTTGAGTGTTTACTATATGCCAGGAGCATATAAAAGCTTTACATTCCATTCTCACAAGAGTTCTCTGAGTGATGATTTCCCTCACTGGACAGAAAGTGAAGCTCAGTCAGTAACAAGATACAGAATTTGCCTGTGGTCTCCCACCTGGGAAGCCGAAACCGATACTCAGACCGAGGCGTTCCAGCTCCAGACTCTTAACCACACATTACACAGCCGCTCAGTATGTTTCCTTGTACTACAAGCTTACAGATTTAATCTGAATGAAGTATAAACTATGAATTTTGTAAATTTCATTATTCATAGGAGTCCATAGGGTTAGTGGATGTTTTTACAGTTAAGATTTTTGGTACACATTTGTTTGGCATCTAGGCTCTTTCATGATGTTGCTATAACCCATTTTGCATTGATTTCATTAAAAATGCCTAATTGTTTCTAATTAACTTACAGGTCCATCATCTGTATACCTAAAAAAAAGGAAAGTTATCTGCCTTCCAAAATTGAATTTTAAAATAAGTATTTTCACTTATGTTACTGTTTCTTATTAAAATATCTGAAATTTTCTAGATTTTGTCCTCGTAATACAGCTTTTACATTTCAGTTCTTCTGTGTTCTTATTTATGCAAATACTTTAGTAGTCCATTGTTGTTATTGTGTTACTCATGAAATAATACAGAGATAACATGTATCTACTATAAGTTATTTTTCTGTAAAACACTTTGCCATTCGTCCATCTCATTCCCATCTGTAGTTCCTCTAAATTTATATGGATTTTACATCATGGGAAATAGACATAAAATTTACATCTGAAAATGATGTGAGATTTTTATATTTCTTGGAGTTTGTACTTTTTTTCTTTTTGTTTAAATTAGCTTCTCTCATAGTCTTTTAATGTACTTTTTAAAAAGAAGAATAAAATGTGAGATTGTATAAAGTTTTTAGATAAATTGTTTTATAGCTTCTTTGTGGTTATCTCTGCTTGTTAGCAAGTAGCATAATTAAAACTGTTTCCTCTTCCTAGCGAATGGGCAACTTTGCCTGAGAATGCTGTAATGTTTTATGTAACTCTTGAGCCTGTAGTACCCTGATAACCGTACAACTCAGTCGTCATTTAGATAAAGAGAGGAAAGCAGTTGCACCCATGGGCAATTAACTTTTTTATTAATAAGCTGTTACAATTAAGGGGAGCTTAGACAGTCTCTCGAGTGTGGTATTGTACTAAGTCCCGGGTAAATAACCTTGTTGGTGTGCTGGCTTGTTTCTCGTTGTCAGGGTGCCCATTCCGTCACAGTGATCCAGAGCTGCTGAAGCAGAAGTTGCAGTCCTACAAGATCTCTCCCGAAGGAATAAGCCAGGTAGGTCAGACGCTGCTGCGCATCCTCAGTAATGCGGCGTCAGATGGTCGCGCAGTTTCACCTACTGTTCTTGCCGCGGCGCCTTGTACTTCTTGTCAGGCCTCACACCACACATCCTGTCCTCTCGATGAAGTAAGCTAAAGCCTTGACTCTCCTGGCTCAGATTCCTCGGAAATTCTGGTTCTGTCTGACAGGCTGCAGTCTTATTTTTCTTGATAATAAAGGAAGCTGGAAACCTTTTTTCTCTCAATTTGTTTTATTATCTCAATTAGGAGTATTTTTTAAAAAATAAATTTTTAGAGGAATACATTGAAGCTTATTAACAAAGCTGAAAATTAATGGCATCATATTTTATTTTGGGAAATTGTTTTCTGTGCTGCATGTAGGTTAAAGGAGAAGATAATATAGTGGCTAAATGTTCTGACTGGCATCAACTCTTACTGTGTTAAGGCTACTCTTCTCAGGGCATTTGCGTGGCTCAGTTGGTTAAGCGTCCAGCTTTGGCTCAGGTCATGATGTCATGGTTTGTGAGTTTGAACCCTGCTTTAGGCTCTCTGCTTTCAGCACAGAGCTCTCTTCAGATCCTCTGTTCCCTTCTCTCTCCCTGTCTCTCTCTCTGTCTCTGTCTCAAAATTATATAAACTTCTAATGATAGTTCACAAGTTTGAATAGTCTGTCAAAAATACTTTGTCTTGTCAATAATTGAGATGAAAAAAAATGTTCAGATGTAAAACCAAATATTTAGCAATAACTTAGTAAATATGCTTTAAAAGATATTGTAAAATTGCAAAGGGTGCTGTCTATGTGTGCTTTTGAATTGACTTGGGATTTGAAGTTCAAGAGGAGTATCTGCTTCCTTAGATTAAGAAGAACATATATGTTTTATAACTGTAACATTCAAATCATTTTGTGTCTTTAATTATTTTTTCTTAAAGAAAGTAATTACTATACAAACTTCTGCTTCTTTTATTGTGTCCAAACTTTAGATTAGATTTAATTTATTTCAAATGTTAAGTTTTGTGGTACTCTGGGTAAGGCAGTGCTTAAGGTGCTATTTTCAAATGTAAAGAATCATGTAAATCCTACTCCTACAGAACCGAAGTCTAGAAGAAAACATGCCAAGTGCTACGAGAGAGGTGCACATAGAATGCCTTAGGTCTTCTGAAGAGGGAGGTCTATATATATCCAAATGGCAAGGCCAACGAACACTATCTGGAAGAGATACTCTTTTTCTTTTTTTTTTTTAAGTTTTTAATTCTAGTTAGTTAACATAGAGTGTATTCCTAGTTTCAGGTGTACAATATAGTGATTCAACACTTCCATATATCACCCTGTGCTCACCAAAACAAGTGCACTCCTTAATGGTCACCACTTATTCCTCTACCCCTCCCCTCTGGGAACCATGAGTTTGTTCTTTGTCGTTAAGAGTCTGTTTCTTGGTTTGTCTCTTTCTTTTTCTCTGTTCATTTGTTTTGTTTCTTTTTTTTTTTAATTTTTTTAACGTTTACTTATTTTTGAGAGACATAGAGACAGAGTATGAGCAGGGGAAGGGCAGAGAGAGAGGGAGATACAGAATTTGAAGCAGGCTCCAGACTCTGAGCCGTCAGCACAGAGCCTGATGCAGGGCTTGAACTCACAGACTGTGAGATCATGACCTGAGCTGAAGTCGGCCGCTGAACCAACTGAGCCACCCAGGCGCCCCTGTTTTGTTTCTTAAATTCCACATATGAGTGAAATCATATGGGATTTGTGTTTCTCTGATTGACTTATTTCACTTAGCATTATACTCTCTAGGTCCATCCATGTTGTTGCAAATGGCAAGATTTCATTCCTTTTTATGGCTGAGTAATATTCCATTGTGTGTGTGTACACATCACATCTTCATTTTCCATTCATCGATTGATGGACACTTTGACTGCTTCTGTATCTTGGCTCTTGTGAATAATGCTGCTATAAACATGAGGGTGCATTTATGCTTTTGACTTCATGTTTTTGTATTCTTTGGGGAAATACCCAGTCGTCTGATTGCTGGACCATAGGTAGATTTTTTTTTAACATTTTGAGGAACCTCCATACTATTTTCCACAGAGAAAAAAGCTGGCTGCACCAGCTTTTATTGTAGTTTTGATTTGCATTTCCTTGATGGTAAGCGATGAAGTAAAAACATCTTTTCATGTGTCTCTTGGCCATCTGTACATCTTTACGGAAAAATATGTCTTCACATCTTCTGCCCATTTTTATTTTAACTATTTGTTTTTTTGGGTCTTGAGTTTTATAAGTTCTTCATACATTTTGGATACTAATCTTTCATCGGATATGTTATTGCAAGTATCTATTTCCATTCCAGAGTTCGCCTTTTAGTTTATTTCATTATTTCCTTCACCGTGCAGAAGCTTTTCATTTTATTTATTTATTCATTCATTCATTCATTCGAGGGGGGGGACAGCAAACATGCAAGTGGGGGAAGGGCAGAGAGAGAGAGGGAGAGAGAATCCTAATCCTGAGCCCACATCAGCCTCATGTCCCGTGCTGAGCCTGATATGGGGCTTGGTCTCACAACTCTGAGATCATGCCCTGAACCAAAATCAAGAGTCAGATGTTTAATCGAGAAACTTTTCATTTTGATGTAGTGCCTGTGGTTATTTTTGCTTTTGTTTTCCCTTGCCTCAGGAGACATCTAGAAAGAAGTTACTACAACTGATGTCAGAGAGGTTATTGCCTGTGTTTTCTTCTAGGGTTTTTATGATGTCAGGTCTTACATTTAGGTTTTTATTTTTTATTTTTTATTTTTTCAGTGTTTGGTGTAAGAAGGTGGTCCAGTTTCAGTTTTTGCATGTTGCTGTCCAGTTTTCCCAGTGCCATTTGTTGATTGTCTTTTCCCTTTGGATATTCTTTCCTGCTTTATCTAAGATTAATTGACCATATAATTGTGGTTTTTTTTTTCTGAGCTTCCTATTCTGTTGCATTGATTTGTCTATTTTTATGCAAGTACTGTACTGTTTTCGTAACTACAGCTTTGTAATATAACTTGAAGTGTTGAAATATAATGCCGTCAGTTTTGCTGCTTTGCTTTTCCAAGACTGCTTTGGCTATTCAGGGACTTCTGTGTTTCCATACAAATTTTAGGATTGTTTGTTCCAGTTCTAGGAAAAATGCTGGTGGTATTTTGATTGGGATTGCAATAAATGTGTAGATTGCTTTGGGTGATATAAATATACTAACAGTATCTGTTTTTCCATGAGCATGTCATGTCTTTCTATTTCTTTGTGTCATTTTCAGTTTCTTTCATCAATGTGTTAGAGTTTCCAGAGTACAAATTTTTCACCTTTTTGGTTAGGTTTCCTAAGTATCTCATTACTTTTGGTACAGTTGTAAATGGTATTATTTTCTTAATTTCTGCTTCTGCTGCTTCCCAATTGGTGTGAAATTGTGAAATGCAGGTTTCTGTACGTTGACTTTTTATACTGTGACTTTACTTAATTCTTTTATCAATTCTAGCAGTTTTTTGTGGAATCTCTCAAGATTTCTATATTCAGTATCATGTAATCTGCAAATAGTGAAAGTTTTACTTCTTCCTTACCGGTTTGGATCCCTTTTATTTCTTTTTGTTGTCAGATTGCTGTGGCTAGGACTTCCAGTACTATGTTGAATAAAAGTGATAAGAGTGGACATCCTTGTCTTGTTCCTGACCTTAGGTGAAAATTTCTGTTTTTTTTTTCCCGTTAACAGTGATGTTAGCTATATGTTTTTCATGTATGGCTTTTATTATGTTGAGGTATGTTCTCTCTAAACCTACTTTGTTGAGGGTTTTTTTTATCAGGAATGGATTTTGTACTTTGTCAGATGCTTTTTCTTCATCTATTGAAATGATGTGATTTGTCACGTTGATTGATTTGCGAACATTGAACCACCCTTGCAACTCACGAATAAAACCCACTTGATCATGGTGAATGATTGTTTTACTGTATTGTTGGATTTGGTTTGCTAGTAGTTTTTGAGGATATTTGCATTTGTGTTCATCAGGGATATTGTCCTGTATTTGTCTGTTTTACTAGTAACTTTATCTGGTTTTGGTATTGATAATGCTGACCTCATAAAATGAATTTGAAAGTTTCCTTTCTTATCTCTTTTTTTGAATAGTTTGAGAAGAGGTATTAACTCTTTTAATGTTTGGTAGAATTTGCCTGTGAAGCCATATGTTTATACCTCAACTTTTGTTTGTTGGGAGTTGATTACTTACTCAATTTCTTTTCTGGTAATTTGTTTGAATTTTCTCTTCTTGTTTCAATTTTGGTAGTTTATATGTTTCTAGAGATATTTTTAAAATTTATTTGTTTATTTGAGAGACGGAGGTAGGGAGGGAGAGAGAGAGAGATAGAGAATGAGAATGAGTCACAAGCAGGTTCTGCGCTGTCAGTGAAGAGCCCAACCTGGGGCTTGATATCATGAACCGTGAGTTCATGAACTGAGCCAAAATCGAGTCAGACGCTTAACCGACTGAGCCACTCAGACGCTCCTATATGTTTCCAGGTATTTATCCCTTTTTAGGTTACTCAGTTTATTGACATAATTTTTCATAATATTATCTTATAATTGTATTTCTGTGGCATTGGTTGTTATCTCTCCCTCTTATTTGTGATTTTATTAAGTCCTTTCTGTTTTTGTTGTTTTTTTTTTTCTTCCTAAGTCTGGCTAAAAGGTTATCAATTTTATTGATTATTTCAAAGAACCAACTCCTGGTTTCATTGATCTGTTCATTTGATTTTTTTTTTAGTTTCTAAATCATCTGTTTCTGCTCTCATCTTTATTATTTCCTTCCTCCTGCTGGTTTCAGGTTTTCTTTGTTCTTTCTCTAGCTCCTTTAGTTGTAAGGCAAGGTCGTTTTTTGATATTTCTCTTACTTCTTGAGGTAGACCTGTATTGGTATAAACTTCCCTCTTAGAACCACTTTTGCTGCATCCCAGAGGTTTGGGACCACTGTGTTTTCATTTCATTTGTTTCTGTGTACTCTATATTTTTATTTTCTGGTTGACCCATTCATTGCTTAGTAGCTTATTATTATTATTATTATTATTTAATTTGAGAGAGATTGAGAGTATGAGCAGGAGAGAGGTGCAGAGGGAAAGCAAGAGAGAATCGCAAGTAGGCTCAATCCCATGACCCTGGGATCATGACCCAAGTCAAAATCAAGAGTCAAACATTCAAACAACTGAGCCACCCAGACACCCCTAGTAGCATATTATTTAACCTCCAGTGTATTTGTGGTCTTTTTTCTTGTGGTTGACTTCTAGTTTCATAGCATTCTTTTTAGGAAAGATTCAAGGTATGGCTTCAGTCATCTTGAATTTGTTGAGGCTTGTTTTGTACACTAATATATGATCTGTTCTGGAGAAAGTTCCTGTGCACTTGAAAAGAATGTGTATTCTTCTCTTTTAGGATGAAATGTTCTGGACATGTCTGTTAAATCCTTCTCTTCTAGTGTGTCATTCAAAGCCCTTTTTTCCTTGTTGATTTTGTTTTTAGATGATCTATCCATTGATGCAAGTGAGGTGTTTAAAGTCCTCTACTATTACTGTATTATTGATTAGTTCCTTTATTTTTGTTTTTAACTTTTTTGTCTATTTTAATGCTTCCGTGTTGGGTGTGTAAACATTTGCAGTTGTTTTATCTTGTTGGATTGTCCCCTTTATTATTATATAGCGTCCTTTTTCTCTTCTTATAGTCTGTTTTAAAGTCTGTTTTGGCCATGGAAGTTTTGCTACTCCAGCTTTCTTTTGACATCCATTTTCATGGTAGAGATTTTTCCATTTCCTCACTTTCAGTATGTAGATGTCTTTAGGTCTAAAATGAGTGTCTTGTAGGCAGCCTTGGATGGGTCTTCTTTTATTATCTGTTCTGTCACCCTTTGTCTTTTGATTGGAGCATTTAGTCCATTTACATTAAAATTAATTACAGATAGTTATGTATTTTATTATTTGTTTTGTGGTTGTTTCTGAAGATTTTCTCTGATCCTTTCTTGTCTTATCCCTTTCATGTTTTGCTTCTTTTATTTAATGATATATTAGGATTTCTGTTTCATTATTCTTTGTGTATTTGTTAGTGGTTTTTGATGTATGGTTTCCCTTAAGTTTGTATATAACCTCTTTTACATTTAGCAGTCTATATTGATTGTTGTTTAAGTTTGAACCTATTCTTTACTCTTCTCCTCCCCACTGCTGTTATATTTTATATTCTATTATTTTGTGAGTTCCTTGACTGAATTTTTATAGAAATACTCATTTGTAATGCTTTTATATATTCATACTGCTTATACTGTCACTTCTGTTTTTTCCTTTCCAAAATGTCCCCTAAATATTTCTTGGAGGGCTGGTTTAATGGCCATGAATTACTTTAGTTTTTGTTTGTCTGGGAAAGTCTTCATCTCTCCTTCTATTCTGAATGATAGCCTTGCTGGATAGAGTATTTTTGGCTGTAGGTTTTCCTATTCCACACTTTGAATATATCATGCCGCTCCACTCTGGCATGGAAAGGCTCTGCTAAAAATAATCTCCTGCTAGCCTTATGGATTTTTCCTTGGAAGTTACTGTCCTCTTTTGTCATGCTGCTTTTAAATTTTTTTCTTTCTCAGTATATTTTGTACTTTGCTAATTTCATTACAGTATGTCTTGGTGTCAGTCTGCTTTTGTTGATTTTGATGAGAATTCTCTTTGCCTCATAGATCTGGGTATCTGTTTCCTTCCCCAATTTAGGAAACCTTTCAGCTGTTATCTCTTGAAATAAAGTTTCTGCTCCCTTTTTTTCCTCTTCTTCTGGGGCTCCTATAATACAAATGTTACTATGTTTGATGGACTCACTGACTTCCCTAAGTCTATTCTCATTTTGCAGAATTCTTTTTTTTCTCTTGTTCATTTTGATAACTTTCCATCTCTGTCTTCTAGGTCATTAATTCATTTCTCTGCTTCTAGCCTGCTGTTCACTAACCATGTTTCTTCTCATTTTGTGAATTGTACCCTTTTTCTCTGCTGTGCCATTCCTTATCTCTGTGTTAAAGGTCTCATTCATGCCTTCCACTCTTTAGTCCATTGAGTATCCTTATGATCATTATTTTAAATTCTATATGATTTATGTTACTTTTATCTGTTTTACGTCGATATCTGGCTGTGGTTTTGT
The DNA here is from genome assembly GCA_030068075.1 of Paguma larvata. Taxonomy (NCBI): domain Eukaryota; kingdom Metazoa; phylum Chordata; class Mammalia; order Carnivora; family Viverridae; genus Paguma; species Paguma larvata. The sequence continues at coordinate 54,991,117 of CM057829.1, forward strand.
CCTTTTATTTCATTTGGGATAAATTTCTTTGTCTCCTCATTTTGACTAAGTCTCCGTACCTCTTTCTCTGTGTTTGGAAAGTCAGGTATGTCTCAAGGGTAATGACTTTATGAATAAATGGTCCTGTAGTGCCCTGCCATATAGTGCTCCCTGTTCCCCAGGGCCTGACACTTCTGGGAGTGTCTCCATGGGTACTGCGTGCACTCTGCTGTTTTGTCCTGGCCTCTTTATCCTTCAGGCAAGTTGTCTGTGAAGGCTCTCTTTGCCTTTTGTGAGGAGCGTTTAATCCCTTTCCTGAAGGTGACATATTTTAACTAAATGTGCTGTGGTCTTTGTGTGAAATGAGGCCTACTTCTAGTGCCACCAGAACCAAGGCTCTGCAAAACTCCCGAGTGAGGAGACGTGCTGTGAGCAGGTGTTTGAGCTGATCTTCTGGGAGAGGGGATCTGAGACTGAGGCACGGCGAGTGGGAAGGGTGGTTCCACCATTGCCTGGGGGGCAGGGCTTGGTATAAGCAAGTTAGGTAGCAAATGTTGGTGCTGCACTGCTTCCCACAGGTGGCTCTGTGCTTATGCTGAGGATCAGGGGACGGAAATGGCACCTGCAGTTTCCTTTGTTCCCAGAGGGATCTATCTGTGAATGCTCTCTCTCTGGGCTATGTTCTGAGATGAGTAAATAATCTCCCTACTGTGTGCTTTGGCACACTTCAGATCGTCGTTTCCGGACTGTATGTTCCCAGGCTGTTTTCCCTGCCTTTTTTCCAAGAGCCAGTGCCCTCCAAGTTCTCCCAGAGCCAAGCCTGCTGACCTTTAAAACTCTAGGCTTTAAGCCCTGCTGGTTGCAAGAATTTATGAAATTCATCCCCTCTCACTTTCCAAGCCAATTGCTATGGTGATTCCTTTTCCCCATCAGCTTCCCTGTGAGGTAGTCTGTCTCTTGCCCTTCTCCGCAACTGCAGCTCCCTCTCCACTGAAGTGGCCACTATCTGTTTCTCTTCCTTTAGCTGTGGAGTTTGTTCTGTCAGTTTTCAGGTCAAGTTCTGGGGTATTGAAGATGATTCAATAGTTAGTTATATTCATGGGACAAAGTGAGCCTAGGGTCTTCCTACTCTGCTGCCCCCTTCCAACCTCTGGAAGATCTACTCTTCGAATTGTGCTTGGGTCAGGAGTGGAGGGTGGGGAATGTGAATTAGAAGAAGAGAATGCAAGAATAAAAGGCAGGAAGTGTATAGCTTTTAGGATTTCAAGCTTAGGATAATGGAGACCCCCAGTATATAAACATTAATAGAGAAGTGAGTTGGTTTGTGAGATTAGGTTTAGAGATGAGATATTTAAATGGCAGACAGAATGTAGATTTGTACTTCTTTAGACAAGTTAAAAGTGGAAATTTGAGCTTCTTCCCAGTTAGAAATGTAGAACTGTAGGGTCGGAAGGGACACTAGGAATCTATTCATTTTTATGGAGGCATATAGCATGTGACATGCCATGGGTACATAGCTAATAGGTCAGTGGTAGAACCAGAATTAAAGCTAGGCCTTCTGACTGCATGGAGTTTTTTTCCCCCCTTTCTTGGCCCCAGTTTACTTAAGGATGATTATCATGAGTTTGTGTGTGTGTGTATGTGCACGTCTGCATCTGTGTTTGTGTGTGCGTGCATGTGTGTGAGGGAGAACAAAGTAATGGAGAGGGAGAGTAAGGAGTCAAAGGCCATGTCTTAAAATGGAGTCTTGGCTAACGCTTCCTTTTTGTTAGTCAGCAAAGGGAAGCAGAATCAGAAAGACTGAACAAAAAAGGGAGAGAAGAGAAATACATTAGGGTAATGAAGTATCATATAAGTCACAAAGAATTTTGAGGAGAAGGTCCACAGGTGTCCTTCATAGCAGAGAGAGGAGGACTGAGAAAGGGTGGTGATTGAGTGTGTTGAGTAGGTTACCCAACTTTGATTTGGTGAAAGTTGTCACTGTAGTGGTGGGAATCAAAAGCAGATCACATTTACTCAAAAGATAAATGAATAAAAGACAGCAAATTGGATTTGTAGATAGTGATATAAGTGGCTTTTTCAGAAAATACGCTAGTTTCACTAGGATGACAGGGCGATATTAGTTTAAATATATTGGGATGGTTTAGAGGAGACCTGCACCTGTTTGTATGAAGAGAAGAAAAGAGAGGATGATCTTGATAAAAATACATTTTGAAAGATAATCCCTCTTGAACTAAGCAAAATTAACTTCCCTTTCCTTTATATCATGACTATATTGTACCTGCCTTTGCTCTTTAACTTATTACACACGATTATAATTATTTAACTGTTCATCTTTCCCACTAACTTGTAAGTTTCCTGAAAGGAGGATTAGGTGGTTTTTTTTGTTTGTTTTTTAATTTTCTCTCTTATAGTAATTCAATTAGTTTGCAATTGTTAGATGCTAAAAAAGTGTTGGAAAAGTAAGTGAGCATATTTTCATATGAGGTGGATACTAGCATGTGCTTGGAGGGGTGCACAAAGAGGCACATGGGAACTCAATGACACAGGTGACAATCTTAGTGAAGAAAGGAGTCTGTATACTTGCACATATGGATAGTGATAGAAAAAGGCATATCTTTCTGCCCATGTGGGAATATAGAGAAAAATGTACAAGTAGAACAAAGGAAAGTTGGTGGAGTGGGTTAAGAGGCCTTAACTCTTGCGAAGGAATAGGTCTGGTTATTACCTTAGACTAGAGGTTAAGAATGTGTTTTGGGTGTAGGAAAGGTTGGGAATTTGATAGGGAATCTAGAAAAAGAATTAATTAAAGGCTTTTTTAGCCATCATAAAGAATCACTTTTTTAAAAATACAAGCAATTACTTTGTCTATTGAGAATATCAGTAATTTTATTTAATAGTAATAACTATGCGTTGGAAGACAGAGGAAGGAAGGACAGTGTAAAGTATCTCTCAAACTGAGAAGGCACTTTGAGACCGAGAGACTAGAGGAGAACTCCATGCACTTTACACAGCATTTTATTCAGGGTAACTTACTGACGGGATTGAACAGGCAGTGATCTGGACAGCTGCACAACTATTTTCCTTAAAGCCAGACGTTAGTTCATGATTTTATAGAGTGAGGGGACACCAGAGGGCACTGTAGTACAGTCAGAGGATCTGCATACACTTCCCTAATTGATAGCTAACGTTTAATAGAACTCGTGGTGCCATCTGTGAGTCAGGAAGGGGGGAGAAACTACGTTATCTCTAATTGTTACCTAATCAGATTTAGGAAAGACCAGAACAATCCTCCCTGTGTTCTGCTCATGGCATACTTTAACCTCCAAGGGGCCTGGAATATGTAGCACTTAGGGAGGTCATCATATGGACATGGACAAGGTGGTGGGCCAAAATTGGAGTCATATGGTCAACACTCCTACACTATGTTTGTTCATGCTTTGCTTTGACTCCATTGCATTCCTCCATTTACCCTCCGTCTGTAAGTAGATCCTTTACTGAGTTGAAGCTGACTAGTAATTTCCACATCAACTTTTGGACTTGCATTGTAACCTTTTATCTGAGATGAACACAGATGTATAGTGCATGTGGACATGCTGCAAATAATATTTTGCTTTCTGTTGATGTCTTTTTGAGTAAGTCTCAGTAGAATAAAGCATCTGGGAGACTGTTCTAAAGGGCAAAAAGTTGATGAATGAAAAATCCATGTAAAACATTTTGATGAATGCTTAGTTGCAGGTTGGCATGAGTGCAAATTAGATCTTAAAAACTGCAAGTGCCCGTTAAAATACTGGGGAAAAAAGTGAAGAAAAACATCATTAAAATGCATGTAAGGTAAAATTCAATGTAGCTACTCTTATTTAAGAGAACTATTGGAGAAAGATACCTTCAACTATAAAAAATATCTAGATACTAATAATCAGAATCTTGATGATCAAAAGAGATCATTGTGACTTAAATGGCATCACTTATTTATTTATTTTTTTTAATATAATTTGTTGTCAGGTTAGCTAACATACAGTGTATGTAGTGTGCTTTTGACTTTGGGAGTAGATTCCCATGATTCATCACTTACATACAACACCCACTGCTCATCCCAACAAATGCCGTCCTCAATGCCTATCACCCATTTTCTCCTCTCCCCCACTCCCATCATCAACCTTCAGTTTGTTCTCTACATTTAAGAGTCTCTTATGGTTTACCTCCCTCTCTATTTAAAACTATTTTTTTCCCATGGTCCTTCTCTTAAGTTTCTCAAATTCCACAATGAGTGAAAACATATGATGTCTGTCTTTCTCTGACTGACTTATTTCACTTAGCATAATACCCTCTAGTTCCATCCACGTTGTTGCAAATGACGATTTCATTCTTTCTCATTGCCAAGTAGTATTCCATTGTATATATAAACCACATCTTCTTTATCCATTCATCAGTTGATGGACATTTGTACTTTTTCTATAATTTGACTATTGTCGATAGTGCTGCTATCAACATTGGGGTACATGTACCCCTATGAATCTGCACTCCTGTATCCTTCAGATAGATTCCTAGTAGGGCTATTGCTGAGGCATCACCTACTTTTTAAAAAAAGCACGTTCATAGGATCACACTTTTCTCTTCTTGAATGAGTTTGATACCCAAGCTTACGAAAACAGCAGTTGAACAACAGAATAAAGCCAAAGAGAAGGGACAGTCCTGCATTTATCCCTCAACTGTCCCCCCAAAAAACATTAATGTGGATGTCAATTCAACAATAAGACATCAAAATTATAAATGTTTATACCCCCACAACATGGCTTAAAAATACGTGATGTGAAAACAAAACTAGACAAATCCACAATTACATTTAGAGAGTTCACTTCTCTTTCAGTAATAGAATAAGTAGACAAGAGCACCTGGGTGGCTCAGTCAGTTAAGCACCTGACTCTTGATTTCAGCTCAGGTCATGATCTCATAGAGGAATCGCTGTTAGTGCAGAGCCTGCTTGGGATTCTCTCCCTCTCTCTCTGCCCCACTCCTACTTGCACACACACACTCTCTCTCAAAATAAAAATGTTAAAAAAAAAAAAAGAGTAAGACAAAATCAGTAAGGATGTAGAAGACTTGGAAACATTGTTAACCATCTTGATCTAATTGACATTTGTAGAACATACTCCACCTATCAGGTAAATATACACTTTTTTTCACATGTCCATGAAACATACACCCAGATATCTCATACTCTGGGTCTTAAAAACTCCATTATAAATCTAAATGAATTGCAGTCATACAAAATACGTTCTCTGACTGTAACTGCTACAGTAAGGCAAGGAAAAGAAATAAAAGGCAGATTAGAAAGGAAGAAAGAAAATCTGTCTCTATTCTCAGTGTAAATATCTGTAAAAAAGTGTCAAAGAACCTGTATATAAGGTTTTGCTGGAAAATAAGCCAGTATACAAAAATTAATATTTCTTCCAGCGAACAATTGGAAATTAGTTTTTTTGAAGTACTGTATGCAGTAGTACCAAAAAGAAATAAATACTTTTTTAAAATGCATTTATCCAATAAAATTTCTGCAAGATCTTTATGGTGAAACACCGATTAAAGCAATCAAAGAACAAAGTTTAGGTACCTACTACCTGATTTCAAGATTTACTTTAAGCCTACTATAGTTAAAACAATGTGATATTAGAGAAATGATAAACATAGAAATCAACTGGACAAAAGTAGAAGTCCAGAAATAGGCCCACATATTTAAAAATGGGCAACTAACCTTTTTTAAGTTTATTAATTTAGGGAGAGAGAGCGTGCAAGCAGGAGAGAGGGAGAGAGAGAATTCTGAGCAGACTCTGCACTTTAAGCATGGAGCCTGATGCAAGACTCAAACTCATGAACCATGAGATAATGACCTGAGCCAAGGTCGGAAGCTTAACTGAGTGAGCCACCCAGGTGCCCTGTAAATGGGCAAACACATTTTGTTTTTTAGGTTTAGTTTTATTTATTTTGAGAAAGAGAGTGAGTGAGGGAGGGACGGGGAGAGAGAGGAAGAGAGAGAATCTTCAGCAAGCATCACAATGTCAGTGCAGAGCCCGACGTGGAGCTCAAACTTATGAACTGTGAGATCATGACCTAAGCGAAAATCAAGAGTCAGCAGCTTAACCCACTGAGCCACTCAGGCACCACAATGGCAACCAATTCAATAGGGAAAGGATAGTTTTTTCAACAAGTTGTCGTAGAACAATTGAATGTCCATATGCAAAAAAACAAGAAGAACCTAGACACATACCTCAAATCTTATATAAAAATTAAATTGGATTATAGACCTAAATGTAAACTCTCAGCCTTCAGTTTAGTATGTTCAATGAAAGAAAAATATTGACAAATCATACTTTGTGAAAGTTAAAAGTTTTATTCCATAAAGACATTGAGAATGATAAAATAAGCCATAGACGGGAAGAAAATATTTGGAAGTCACACATTTCAAAACATATTTGTATCCAGAGCATATAAAGATATAAAGAACTCTTAGGGCACCTGGGTGGTTCAGTCAGTTGAGCATCCAGCTCTTGATTTCGACTTGGGTCATGATCCCAGGATCATGGGATTGAGTCCCGCATTGGGCTCCACACTGAGCATGGAGCCTGCTTTAGATTCTCCCTCTCTCTCCCTCTGCCCATCTCCCCTGCTCATGCTCTCTCTCTGTCTCTAAACTAAAATTTAAAAAAGATACAAAGAACTCTCAAAACTCGGTGATCAGAAAATCTATTTTTATTTTTTTAACATTTATTCATTTTTGAGAGACAGAAACATAGCGTGAGCGGGAGAGGGGCAGAGAGAGAGGGAGACACAGAATCTGAAGCAGGCACCAGGCTCTGAGCTATCAGCACAGAGCCCGTTGGGGGGCTTGAACCCAGAACCATAAGATCATGACCTGAGCTGAAGTCGGATGCCTAAACCCCTGAGCCACCCAGGTGCCCCAGAAAATCATTTTTTAATGAGTAAAAAGTTTGAACAGACATTTTATGAAATATGTGAAAGATGAGCACATGAAAAAAATTGATTATTAGGTATTAGGGAATTGCAGTTTAAAATTACAGTGAACACTATATGTCAAGTAAATTTAAAAAAATTGATAATACCAAATGCTTGTGAGGATGTAGAGTGACTGAAAGTGTGATACACTGCCGGGGGAAATTGAGTGGTAGAGCCACTGTGAAAAGCAGCTTGGTAGTTTCTTATACTGTATGACCTCGTTATTACCATTCCTATTTATACCTTTGAAATAAAAGTGTTAAGTCCACACAAAAACTGTATATAAGTATTTGTAGTTGTTTTATTCTACTTGCCAAAACTAGAAACAACCCAATTCTTCACTGTGTGTCTGAATAAACAGATTGTGGTATAGCCATAGAATGGAATAGTACTCAGCTGTAAAAAAAAAGAACAAACTACTGATATAACCAATAGCATGTATCATGCTAAGTGAAAGAAGCCATACTGTGTGATTTCTTTTATGTTATATTCTGGAAAATAAATACATAGGTACAGAAAACAGTGATTGCTAGGAGCAGGAGAGGTATTAGTTACAAAGGGATGAGGAAATACTTTTGGGTGATGGAAGTGTTTTGTCTTGATTGTAGGGAGGATAGCATGACTGAGTTTGTCCATTTTTACAAAACTATGCACTGAAAGGGGTATATTTAATTGCATCAAAAATACATTAATTTTTTTATTGAAAAAAGATGGAAATATCATAAGTGAGCCAAATATTTATCTTTTAAATAAAGAACTCAAAGTAGTATCAGCATGTAATTTAGAATTATGTAGGTAACATCTTCTGTAGCTCCAAATGGAAATGGTTATAAATTGCCTCTTGGGGGCAGACCAAGCAGGAAAGAATTGTGATATGGAAGTTGTTGACATTAATAATTAGCCATACTGTGTACTTAAATTTTTTTCTTCAGTTCCACATGCATTACTTGATTAAAGGTTAAAAAAATTTTCATGTTAAATATGAAGTTTAAGTTAAGTGATAATGTGCCTCGTGCATAGATGACAAAAGAAGTGGTAATAGATGACTGTGAGATTCTGGGTGTGAGATTCCACTTCCCAGTTACTTAGCTGCCACAGTTCATGGGTGATAGCAGAAGACATAAAAGTCATAGCAATAGTTTTAGTATATCAGCATTTTCTTGCACCATTCCCAGTGAGCGACATGAAGAAGGCCAGGTGCTACAGGTATTTACCATGGGTTAGGTTGGAAGAGAGAAATCCTGAGTGTAGGGAATCAATCTTTTATCGTGGACAGTAATAGCATGTCTACTCTTTCATTCATTGGAAGGCACTGTATCTTCTTAAAGCTATTCATTATATGCACATCCTTGCAAAAGTGTTCTGAAGCAAAGGTCATTGTTTTCTCTGCTTGCAAAATGTTCAGAAACTCGAGACCCCTGGAAAATTATCTCTCAGTGGTATATAACAGGTGGCCAAATGAATAAGTAATTTATAGCTGTTCTGGCCATTTTTCTATTGTCACTTTCTCTTTTTCTCCGTAAAGTATTGGTATAAATTTTAACGTCAATTTACTTTTGCTAATGTTCCTTTTAAAAATTTCCAGCAAGGTAATAATCCTTTCAGTTCTTTGTTAGTTTGTTCACTTAACCGTATCTATCCATAATTATTGCCTAATTTAGGTAACTTACTGAGTTTTCGGCTTTTTAGTTTTCATTTTGCTTAAAAATAAACTACAGTTTTATGGCGAAACACTAATATTTTCAAGTATAGAAATTTTAAGAAGAATATGCATTCAAAGTATTGAAAATAAAATATTTGAACTTAAGTACTTTTATTTTCCTGAAAATGTTCTTTTTCTATTGTGATAAGACACACATGAAATGTTCGTGTTTTTTACTGGTGCCCATAATAGTGTGCTATATATCCTTTCTTAGTGGGGATAGTTGTCTTTTTTACTCTACTAAATCACATATAGCCTCAGTAAACAATCAATAAACAGTAATTGCTGCCTATAGACTAACCTAAAGGTGATAGTTCATTGTAACACATACCCCAATAGAGTTAACATCTTTTGTTATAATCTATGAATTCTTTTACTACTTAGTGGTTTTTCTTCCTTATTATATAATGATGACTTCTGGGCCTGATTTGTCAGTGCCACAGTACAATTTGAAGCTACAGTACTTCATTTTTATATTTTGTCCTTCTCTGTGCCTAACACTAGGATAGGAGCTTTACACAAGTAAACTGTATCTCATTTGATTTTGCCACAATAGTATCCTTTTCTAGAAAAGAAAGCTGAGGTTCAGAAAAGATAAAAGGCTACTCAAAACTGTAGAGCTAACATACAAGAAGAGCAGGATTTATACCTCCCCTGGCCCTGAAGCTCAGCCTGCTTCCCCTGCTTTGTTCTGTTTCTCTGTAGTACTTTTTTTCTTATTTATTTATTTATTTATTTATTTATTTATTTATACTTTAAATTCACTTGAGATTCTTTTTGATTTCTTTTGGGGAAGGTCATTAATGTGAAGCGAATTTTTATGTACCTAAATTTGTGTATGTGTTTAACGCATTATTTAAACATTGGCAAATAACATGAAATAAAGATGAGAATAACTCATGAAATGTAAATTGTAGAGGGTAACAGCGTTTCAAAAGTCCCGGTTATTTATTTATTTATTTTTACTGAGGTGAAATCCACATAATATAAACGTATTAACAATTTTAAAATATACAATTCAGTGCATTTAGTGTATTCACAATGTTGTGTAACTACCACTTCTGTCAAGTTCCAAATGTTTTATCGTCCCCAAAGTACACTGTACTCATTAATCACTCCCCAGCTCCTGGCAGCCCACGGTCTTTAAGGATTTGCCTATTCTGGATTTTTCATATAAATGGAATCACATAATATGTGACCTTTTGTGTCTGGCTTCTTTCATGTAGTGTATTTTTGAGGTTCATGATGTGGCATGTGTCAGTACTTTACTCCTTTTATGGCTAAATAATATTCCAGTGCATGTCTGTACCATATTTATCCATTCATCCATTGATAGACATTAAGTTGTTTCCACGTTTCGGCTATATAGTAAACTGAAGCTCCTGTGAACGTTCATATACAAGTATTTGAGTACCTACTTGGAATTCTTTGGGAGATAAACCTAAAAGTAGAACTGCTGGGTCATAAGGTAATTCTTTCTGTGTAACTTGCAGAGGTATTGATCCACAGAGACTGGATCATCTTACATTCCCACCAGCAATGTTATGAAGGTTCTGATTTCCCTACTTCCTTGCCAACAGTTACTTTCCTAGTGAAATAATTAGGGGCACTTGAGTGACTTGAGTCAGTTAAGCGTCCAACTTCAGCTCACATCACAATCTCGCGGTTTGTGAGTTCAGGCTCTGCATCACGTTCTGTGCTGACAGCTCAGAGCCTAGAGCCTGCTTTAGATTCTGTGTCTCCCTCTCTCTCTGCCCCTTCCGCGCTCATGCTCTGTCTCTTTCTCTTTCTCAAAAATAAACATTAAAAAATAATAATAATTTTAGCTGTTTATAATTATAGGCGTTAGCAGGTTTGGAGAACCTTGAGAGAGTATCTATTCTAGGCCTCTCTGCTTGTCTCTGGTGGTTTGCCGGCAGCCTCTGGCTTAAAGACACGTTACTCCAGTCTCTGCCTGCATTTTCACATGATGTTCTCACTGTGTGTCTTCACATCATCTTCCCTATGCGAGTTCTTGGTTTCTTCTTTTTATAAGATACCAGTCATAATGGATTAGGACTCACCCTAATGACTTCATTTTAATCTGGTTACATCTGTAAAGATGCTTTCTCTGTAGGTCACATTCTGAGGTGGTGGGGATTGGGATTTCAACATATCTTTTGTGGAGGGGACAACACAGTTCTGTCCATAACCCAGTCCTAATAGGTGAGAAGTGGTACCTCATCGTGTTTTTCTTTGACATTTCTCTAATGACTAAGTAGAGTATTTTTCATGTGGTTGTTGGCCATTTGTATGTTTTTTGGAGAAATATCTATTCAAGTCTTTTGCCTATGTTTAAATTGTTATCTTTTTATTATTGAGTTTAAGAGTTCTTTATATATCCTGGACTCTAGACCCTTATCAGATATATGATTCCTGCCTTAATCCATTTGGGCTGCTGTTTTAACAAACCACCATAGGCTAGATGGCTTATAAACAACAGAAATTGATTTCTCACTGTTCAGGAGCCTGGGAGTTCCGAGATCACGGTGCCAGCAGATTCAGTATCTGGCGAGACCCTGCTTCCTGGTTCATAGATGGGTCATGTGTCCTCACACAGCAGTGGGAAGGCGCTCTCTGGAGTATCTTTTATAAGGGCAGTAATCACTTCCCAAAGGCCCCATCTCTAATACCATCACATTGAGAGTTAAGATTTAAACATATGCATTTGGGGGGCGGGGCACAAACATTCACTCTCTAACAGTGTTCAAATATTTACTCCCATCTTTTAGGTTGTCTGATCAACACTTTTTTAATAATGTCTTTTGTTGGACAAGAGTTTTTGATTTTGATGAAATCCAGTATGGTTTTCTTGCTCTTGTTGTTGCATGTAGTTTGGTGTGGGTTTTTTTGTTTTTGTTTTTTGATGTTTATTTATTTATTTTGAGAGAGAGTGTGGAGAAGAATCTCAAGCTGACAGCACATAGCCTGGTGAGGGGCTCAATCCCATAAACTGTGAGATGATGACCTGAGCCGAAATTAAGAGTCAGATGCGTAGCTGATTGAGCCACCTAAGCACCCCCATTACATGTAGTTTCGATGTCATGTCTGAAAGTCCATTGCCAGATTCAGTGTTACGTTGACACCTGTATTTTCTGGTTACAAGTCTTATAATTTTAGCTCTTACATCTAGGCCATTAATCCATTTGAGTTAATTTTTGTATATGGTATAACTTAAGGGTTCAAGTTCAGTTATTTTTCATGTGGATAGACAGTGTCCCTGCACTATTTATGGAAAAGACTGTTCCTCTGTTATGATGGTCTTACACCCTTGTCACAACTCAATTGGACATGGATTGGGTTTATATGGATTTATTTCTGGACTCTCAGTTTTGTAGCATTGGTCTGTATGTCTGTCTCTTTGCCAGTATGACACATCTTTGATTAATGTAGCTTTGTAGTAAGTTTTGAAATCAGGAAGTTTGAATCCTCCAACTTTTTTGTTCTTACTCATTATTATTTTTGCTGTTTAGAGTCCCTTGCAATTCCTATGAATTTGAGGATTGTCTTTTCCATTTCTGCAAAAAATGGCCTTTGGAACTTTCACAGGGATTGCTTTTAATCTATACAAAGCTTTGTATAGATTGATAGGTTAACAATATTGTCTTTCAGTCCATGAATGAGGGATTTCTTTCCATTTATTTAAGTCTTTAATTCCGTTCAGCAGTATTTTGTAGTTTTCAGTGTACATGTCTTTCACTTCCTGGGCTAAATTTATTGGTAGGTATTTCATTCTTGTGAATGCTATTATAAATGGAATTTCTGTTTTCTGATTATTCATTGCTAGTATTAAAAATACAACTGATTATGTTGTATCCTGCAGTTCTGCTGAATTCACTTATTAGTTCTAATAGTTTTTTTTCTAATGGCTTCTTCAAGGATTTTTCTGCATCTGTGAATAGGTATAGTTTTACCTTTTTGTTTACATTTGGATGCCTTTTATTTCATGCCTAATTACTATGACTAGAACTTCCAGTACCATGTTGAATAGCAGCAATGAAAGTGGGCATTCTTGTCTTTCCTTGATCGGGGGAAGGCTTTTAAAATTTTACCATGATTTTTACCCTGAGGTTACCTATCGGTTTTTTATAAATGTCCTTTATTATATTAAAGAAGTTTTCTTCTATCCTAGTTTATATGTGTATGTATGTGTATTTAGTCATGAAAAGGTGTTAGATGTTGTCAGATGCTTTTTCAGCATCAGAGATGACCATGGGGTTTTTGTCCTTCATTTTGTTATGCGATTTATTTTATCGATGGGTATTCATATGTTGAACCACCCTGGCATTACTGGGATAAATCCAGTTTGGTCACGGTTTATGACACTTTTAATGTGCTGCTGGATTTGGTTTGCTAGTATTCTGTTGAAATTTTTTGCATCTGTATTCATTAGAGATATTGTTTGCAGTTTCTTATGATATCTTCAGCTTTGCTCTCAGGGTAAAGCTGAACTCAGAGAATGAGTTAGAAAATGTTGACTCCTTTCTGTTTTTGGAAGAGTTTAAAAAGGATTGGTGTAAATTCTTTTCTAAATGTTTAATGGAATTGACCAGTGAAGCCCTCTGGTACTAAACTTTCTCTGTTGAGAGGTTTTTTGTCTGTCATAGGTTTCTTCAGATTTTCTATGTGTTCTTTACTCACTTTTAGAAATTTATGAGTTTCTAGGAATTTATCCATTTCATCTAGGTTATCTAACTGGTTGGTGTACAGTTGTACCTAGTATTCTTTTATAATCCTTTTCATTTTAGGGAAGTCAGTAGTAATGTCACTACTTTCATTTCTGATTTTAGTACTTTGAGTCTTTTTTTTTTTTCTTTTCTTTTTTGAGACAAAATAAGAGGTGTGAGCAGGGGAGAGGCAGAGAGAGAGGGAGAGAGAATCTTAAGCAGGCTCCACACGCAGCATGGAGCCTAACAGAGGCTTGATCGCACAAACCATGAGATCATGACCGGAGCTGAAGTCAAGAGTTGGACACTTAACCCACTGAAGAGCCACCAGGCATCCCTGATTTTTTTACTTAATCCAGCTTAAAGCTTCACCAATTTTATTGATCCTTCCCAAGAACCAACTTTTTTTTTTAATTTTCTCTTTTGCAATTCTGTTCTCTATTTTATCTTCACTCATCATTTTTTTAAAGAATTTTTTTTTAATGTTTATTTTTAAGAGAGAGACAGAGTGTGAGTGCAGGAGGGGCAGAGAGTGAGGGAGACACACACTCTGAAGCAAGCTCCAGGCTCTGAGTTGTCAGCACAGAGCCCAACACGGGGCTCAAACTCACAGACTGTGAGATCATGACCTGAGCCGACACTTAACCAACTGAGCCACCTAGGTGCCCTCACTGTGATCTTTATTTCCTTCCTTCTCTTGGTTTTGGGTTTAGTTTGCTCTTCTTTTTCTAGTGACTAAAAGTATAAAATTAGGTTATTGATGTAGATCTTTCTTCTTTTTTAAGTGTTCATAGCTAGAAATTTTTTCTGTGAGAACTGCTTTTGTGATATTCTATAAGGCTTGGTGGTGTTATATTTTTGTTTTCATTATCTCAAAGTATTTTACTGTTTCCTTGTGATTTTTTTTCCCCTTGATCCATTGGTTGTTTAGAAATGTGTTTAATTTTAATGTAATTTTTTAAATTTTCCATTTGTCCTTTGGTTATTAATTTCTCATTTCATCTCATTGTGATAGAGAAGATATTTTATATAATTCCAGTATTGTAAAATTTATTAAGACTTATTTTGTCACATAACATATGGTCTATTCTGGAGAATGTTCCATATGCATATGAGAAGAATGTATTCTGTTGTTGGGTAGAGTGTTCTGTTTGTGCTTATTAGCTCTATTTGATTGTAGAGATAAGTTTCATTTCCTTGTAGATCATCTGTGTAGTTCTACCTGTCACTAAGGGTGGGATAACCACATTTACAACTATTATTTTAGAACTATTTCTACCTTCAAGTCTTTCAGTTTTTGCTTCATGTATGTTTCGTCTCTGTTTTTCGGTGTGTATATGTTGGTAATCATTACATCTTTTTAATGACTTGACCCTTTGATCAGTATATAATGTTCTTTTTTATGTCTCTTGTAACAATTTTTGACCTAAAATCTATTTTGCCTAAAATTGGTAAAACCACCCCAGGTCGTTTTTGATTACTGCTTTCATGGATTATCTTTTCCTGTCCTTTCACTTTCAGTCTACTTTGTCTTCAGATCTAAACTGATTCTCTCCTAGAGAGCATATAGTCGGATTATGTATTTTTATTCATTTTTCCAGTTTCTGAGATTACAGAGTTTAATTTACATTTAAAATAATTACCGATAGGAAAGGACTCACCTTTGTAATTTTCCTCTCTTCTCTCTATATCTCATATCTTTTTCGTGCCTCAGTACCTCCATTACTGCCTTCTTTTGCAATTAATATTTTTGTAGTGTACTGTTTCAATTTTCTCTTTTTTCTGTTTCAGTTTTTAGGTATTTTCTTAGTGGTTCTTCTAGGTCTTATAATTAATCACTTAAACTTACAACAGTTAATACCAATTTAACTTTTGTAGTATACAAAAATTCCTTCTCTGTAGCTCTGTCCCTTTCCCTTTATGATGTTGTCACAAATTACATCTTCTTATATTGTATACTCACTAATATTGATTTATAATTAGTATTTTATGCATTAGTCTTTTAAATTATAAGGAAAAGAGGAGTTATATACCAAAAATATAATACTGGCTTTTTTATACCTATGTAGTTACTCCACCAGTGTTCTTTTAGTATTCTTTTTATTTCTTGTTTGAGTTACAGTCTACTGACCTTTCATTTCTGCCTGAAAGACTCCATCTCCTATTTCTTACAAATCCACTAGCAACACACTCCATCAGATTTTGTTTATCTGGGATTGTGTGTGTTTTTGTTGTTATTGTTGCTGTTTTTGAGGCAGAGAGGGTGCAAGTGAGTAAGGGACAGAGAGAGAGAGAGAATCTCATGAGGGGCAGAGAGAGAAGGAGAGAGAGAAGCAGGACTCACCTGAAATGGGGCTTTTGCTCACCAGAAGGAGAGCTCAAACCCAAAGCAGAACTCACTAACCGTGAGATCATGACCTGAACCGAAGTAAAGATGGTTAACTGCTTAACGGCTGAACCACCCAGGTGCCCCAGAATATATGCTGTTTGTTTATTTGTTTGTTTGTTTTTGGAGGATCATTATGTTGGACATGTGAATCATGGTTAACAGTTTTATTCTTTCAGCAAAATATGTTATCCCACTGCCTTCCAACCTACATGGTTGAGCTGAGAAATTAGTTAATTTTTTTGACTATCTCTTTTATGTGACAAGTGGTTTGTCTTACTTTCAATATTCTCCCTTTGTCTGTCTTTTTTTTTTTTTTAGATGTTTATTTAATTTTGAGGGGACCAGAGGCAGAGAGAAGGGGATAGGGGATACAAAGTGGGCTTCGCCCTGACAGCAGCGATCCCGATGCAGGGCGCAAAATCACAAACCACGAGATCATTACCTGAGCCGAAATCGGATGCTCAACTGACTGAGCCACCCAGGCGCCCCTGTTTTTTCTTTCACTGATTTGTTTATAATGTGTTTCTATGTGGATTTTGTGTTTATTCTTCTTAGAGTTTGTTGAGCTACTTAGACATGTACCTATGTGTCTTGGGAGATTTTTGGCCATTATTCTTTAAACATCCTTTCTGCCTCTTACCTATAATCTTGGTTCACTTGGTGGTGTTTCACATGTCTTTTTAGTTCTATTTGTGTTTCTTCATTCTTTATTCTCTCTGTTCTTTAGGCCAGATAATCCCAACTGACCTCTCTTTGAGTTTGGTGACTCTTTTTTCTGTCCGCTGAAATCAGCTGTTTTATTTTTCATTTTTCATTTTAGTTATAATCTTCATCTCCACAGTTTCCATCTGCTTCCTTTTATAGTTTCATTCTTACTATTACTATTTTCTTTATGTTAAGACATCATTCTTCTGTTTCTTTTATCTTTTTGTCTATAGTTTCTTTCAGCTCTTTCAGCATATTTAAGACAATTGATTTAAAAAGTCTTTGTCTAGTAAGTCCAATGTCTCTGCTCCCTTGGAGACACTTTGTATTAATTTCTCCCTAGGATGGGTCCTACTTTCTGGTCGGTTTCTATACTTTATTTAGAAAACTTAACATTTTGAATATTACACCCTGCTCATTCTGGAGGTCTAAGTATTTTTGTTTGTCTGGTCTGTGCTGTCCAGTGTACCACTAGGTACCTGTGATGACTATTAATTTTTTTCTGTCATCAGGATTTTTTAACTGAATTATAATAGACATATATTAGTTTCAGGTATATAACATAGTGATTCATCATTTATATATATTATGAAATGGTCCCCATGATAAGTCTAGTGACCATCTGTCACCATAGAAAGTTATTACATTATTATTGACAATATTCCCTATGCTGTACTTTATATTCTCGTAATTTATTTATTTATTTTATAAATGGAAATTTGTATCATTAATCCTTCCCCCTATTCCTCCCAGTCCCACAACCTCTTCCTCTCTGGCAACTACCAGTTTGTGCTCTGTATTTATAAGTATGTTTTTGTTTTTTTCCATTTCACTTATGGTATTTGTCTTTCTCCCAGCTTACTTTACATAGCATAATACCCTGTAGGACCATCCATATTGTCACAAAGGGCAGGATTTAATTTTATATATGACAGAGTAATATTCCATTGTGTGTATACACCAAATCTTCTTTATCCATTCATCTGTTGAGGGACACTTGAGCTGCTTCTGCAATTGTAATCTTGTTGTAAATAATGCTGCAATGAACAGCATATATCTTTTTGAATATATATCTTTTTGAATTAGTGTTTTCATTTTCTTTGGGTAAATACTCAGTAGTGGAGTTACTGGATCATATGATATTTCTATATTTAATTTTTTGAAGAACTCCCATACTCTTACACAGCGGCTGCATCAATTTATGTTTCTACTGAGAGCATACAAGGGTTTTCTCCACATCCTTACTAATACTTTTATCTTGGGGTTTTTTTTTTTTTTAAGCCATTCTGACAGGTATAAGGTGATATTGTGGTTTTGATTTGCATTTCCCTAATGATATGTGATGTTCAGCATCTTTTCATGTGTCTGTTGGCCATCTGCATATCTTCCTTGGAAAAATACCTATTCATGTCCTCTGCCCATTTTTTAATCAGGTTATTTAGGTGGATTTTTTGATGTTGAATTGTATAAGTTCTGTGTATATTTCTCATATTAATGCCTTATTGAATATTAAATTAGCAAGTATCTTTTCCCATTCAGTAGGATGCCTTTTCATTTTGTTGGTGACTTTCTTTGTTGTGCAAGACTTTTCTTTTGATATAGTCCCAATAGTTTATTTTTGTTTCTCTTTTCCTTGTGTGAAGAGACAAATTCAGAAAAAATATTGCTGAGGTCGCTGCCCATGGAATTACGGCATGTTGTTCTTTAGGACTTTTATAGTGTCTGGTCCTACATTTAGGTCCTAATTTACTGTGGGAAGCAAGAATTCTATCATTGAACCACCAGTGCTTAATGTATTTTGAATTTGAATGTTTTCCTGATTTTTCTTTCTGATAGTTTGTTATTAGTGCGTAAAAATGCGTCCAGTTTCTGTATATTAATTTTGTATGCTACAACTTAACTGAATTCATTTATTACCTCTAACAGCCTTGTGGTGTTTTTTAGTGTTTTCTACTTTAAGATCTTGTCATCTGCAAATAATGACAGTTTGATTACTTCCTTTTTAATATAGATGCCTTTATACTGCCTTTTCTTTTCTGATTGCTATGGCTAAAATTTTAGTACCATGTTGAGTAAAAGTGGCAAGAGTGGGCATCATTGTCTTGTTCTTAATCTGAGAGGAAAAAGTTTTCACCTTTTTACTGTTCAATAAGATGTTAGTTGGACATTGTCATACATGGCCAGCATTATGTTGAGGTATGTTCCTCTGTACTCATTTTGTTGAAAGTTTTTATCATGAGCAGATATTGAATTTTATCCAGTGCTTTTTTGCATCTGTTGAGATGACTGTACAGTTTTTATCCTTCATTTTGTTAATGTGTTACCAAGTTGATTGATTTGCAAACATTGAACCATCCTTGGATCCCTGGAATAAATCGCACCTGATCATGGTGAATGTTCCTTTCAATGTATTGTTGAATGTAGTTTGCTAATATTTGGATTTTTGCATCTATCTGTGTTCATACAGATATTGGCTTGTAATTTTTTTTAATGTCTTCATCTGCATTTGGTTTCAAGGTGCAGTTTGAAAAGGAAAGGTATTAACTCCTTTTAAAATGGTTGATAGAGGAAGCTAGTGATGTGGGAAGACTCTAATATGCTCACCTTGTCCCATGGATACAATGAGATAACACCGTTGTCAGTGTAAATGACCCAAAGCCTGGTAAAATAAACTCTCCCTGATAAAGATAGAGAAGAGGCCACATTGAAGAGGAGAGGAAGGGCAGAGACACGTTATGAAGCTAAACGGATGAACACACTCCCCCTACGAGGGACGGACACCTTAAGCATGGACAGCCAAGAGGAGCAGATCCCCAAGCCAGGCACCCCAAGCATGGGGGACCCACATGGGAAAGAAAAATCTTTATAAAGTTTGGCTTTGAAAACCAGAGGGACCTAATTTAAGCTCTTAGAATCATTAGGAATTAACACCTGGAACTTTAAAAAATCAGGCTCGTCTCTGGGAGACCCGGAAGGACAGAGTCCCCACCCTTAGACATAGTACAACAAACAGCCCCATGGATATACAGCATACAAGCAACAGTTTGAAAAATACCAGGGGTATACAGAAGGGATATTTGTTTACTAATCTCAGAGTGTGTGCTGGAGGGGCAGAGATCATTGGGAGACTTCTAAAAGAGTGAATGCCCTTTCCCTTCCCCACCCTCCAACCTAGTCACCTGGGGATACCCGTGGTAACCAGCAGAGCATCACACACACTACCTACCTTGCTAACAGCATGCTTCACCCTTCATTCTCCTGTGGACACCAGTACGCCCTTGGCTGAAGCCCATTCAAAGCAGTCCCACAAGCCTGGCAGGGAGCAAGCATCCCCAAAAGGAGCACCACTCCAAAGTGACTCCTACCTCAGGGCAAGGAGAAGATAACACATACTAGTCCAGCTGCAGCCCCAGTAGTGAGCTGGGGGAATACATCTAGTCTGACTACAGCCTCCACCCACCAATGAAAGCATCTCAGGGGACAACACAGGGAAACCCACGAGCTGTGGTGCTGCCTCATCTCTGGCAAATGCCTGGTCTGACCCAATTCAAGTCCGAAGCAGTTCCCAGACTGGCCCACAAACAACACAGGGACCAAACCCTGCCCACAACACACACAGAGCCATTGCAGATGATTGGGCTGATGGTAAATGCAACTCAGCCACACAACACCCGTGAAGGTGCACGGGTGAAAAGGTCCCTGGTGCACAGGGAACTTTTCTCTGCAGGGCACTACAGAAAATCTTCATGAGGCCACTGCTTTCAAGAGCACAAGACGTGATTCACTTTTCTCACACACAGAAATAGGGTATTAGACAAAATGAGGAGACAGAGTAATATGTCCCAAATGAAAGAACAGAACAAATTCCAGCAAATGACCAAAATCCATCGGATAGGGAATATGCCTGAGAGAGAATTTAAAGTAATGGTCATAACAATACTCATTGGATATAAGAAGAGGGAAGCATCTCAGTGAGATCCTTAACAAAGAGGTATAAAATATAGAAAAGAACCAATCAGAGATAAAGAACTCAATAACTGAAATTAAAAATGCACTAGAGGAAATAAATACTATGCTAGGGGAAGAAGAGCAGGTGAGCTCCCTTTGGAGTGGACGAGTGGAGAGCAATCAAGCTAAATAAGAGAGAGAGAGAGAGAGAGAGAAAATAACAAAAAATGAAAATAAACTTAACGGAGTTCACATAAGCAAAAATGAACTATTGGTACTTCATCAAGATGAAAACCTGCGCAGTCAAGGAAACAATTAACAAAATTTAAAGGCAACCTACAGAATGGGAAAAGATGTTTACAAATGATATATCTAGGAGTTTTATTTATTGGGAATTTTTGATTCCTAATTCAATTTTATTATTAGTAATTGTGTGTTCACATTTTCTATTTCCTTTTAATCAGTCTTTGTAAACTTGTATGTTTCTAGGAATTTATCTATTTTTTCCAGTTCAGTTTTTTGACGTATTATTTTTCATACTAGTCTCATAATCTTTTGTAGTTGGTTTTAACTTTTCCATCACTACTGGTTTTATTTATTTGAGTCCTCTGTTTGTGTTGATGAATTTTGCTAAAGGTTTATTGATTCTGTTTATCTTTTAAAATAATCTGCTCTTAGTTTCATTGATCTTTGTTTTTGTTTTGTAATCCCTATTTCAGTTATCATTGCTCTTATCTTTATCATTTCCTTCCTTCTACCAATGTTAGGCACTTTTTTCCCCCTCATTCCCTTAGGTGTAAAGTTTTAGATAGTTTATTTGAGATTGTATTTGTTTGTTTTCTGAGGTAGACTTTTATCACTAAAAACTTCCCTTTTGAACAGCTTTGTTTGCATCCCTTTTTTTTTTTTTTTTTTGGAAATTTGTGTTAGCATATTCCCTTGTCTCCAGGTATTTTTTGACTTCCAGTTTGCTTTCCTTATTGGCTCATTGGTTGTTTAGTATCATGTTGTTTAGTCTCTACTAGTATTTTTTTTCTCATTTTTTTTTCTTATAAATGATTTCTAGTTTCAAAGCATTGTCATCAATAAAGATGCTTGATATAATTTCAGTCTTCGTAACTTTATTGAGACTTATTTTATGGCCTTTCATGTGATCTATCTTGGAGATTGTTCTATGTGTAACCTAAAAACAATACGTGTTTTGCTATTTTTGAAAAATCGTTCACCATATATATATGTTAGGTCCCTCTGATCTAATGTGTTGTTACAGCCATTGTTTATTGATTTTCTGTCTGATTGATCCAGTGGTATAAGTGGGGTGTTAAAGTTCCCTACTATTATTATTTTGCTATTTTTCTCTTTGTATCTGCTAATATTTTGCTTTATAAAGCAAAGATTTAGCTACACCTATGTAGACTGCATAGGTATTTACAATTGTTATATCCTCTTGTTAGATTGATCCCTTTATCATTATATAATGCCTTTCTTTGTCTTTTGTTACATTCCTTGTTTTAAAGTCTATTAGGTTGAGAGATATTTCTACCCAGATTTCTTTTTGTTTCCATTTGCATGGAATATATTTTTCCATCCTTTCATTTTCAGACCATATGGGTCTTTAGGTCTGAATTGAATCTCTTGTAGTTTGCAAATGTGTTTATTTTTTTATCCATTCAGTCACCCTATGCCTTTTGGTTGAACATTTTTTCCATTTATATTTAAATTATTTATGGGTATGTACTTATTACCATTTTCTTGATTGTTTCCTGGTATTTTTTGTAGTTCTCTTTTGTTCCTTTTCTTACGCTGTTTTTTTGTGATTTGTTGAATTTCTTTACAGTTTTATTTGGACATTTTGTTTTTCATGTATCATAATATTTTGTAGTTACCATGAGGCTTATATATAATACTCTTTGTTATATAGCTGTCTGTTTTAAATTGATGGTCACTTAAGTTTGAATACATCTAAAATCACTACATTTTTACTAACTGCCACCATATTTTTATGTATATAGATATGTGTAAAGATATTTTATGTATTTTTATTTTGTGTATTTGTTAACTAATCATTGAAGATATAGTTTATTTTACTAATTTGGGCTTTGGTCTTTTATCCTTCGTACTAGCTTTCTATACGGCTTCAACTGCTGATGTGATGCTGGTGGTCAGGCTGGACCCTAATTTGCCTGGCTGTAAAGTCTGACCACAGCTATTTCAGGTGTGCTGGTGGGTGGTGTTGAACACTCTGTGCCCTTAGCAGAAGCCACTTTTTAGGGATGGCAGTTCTCGTTGAGGCTGCCTACTTGATGGTTTCAGGCAACAACCACTTCAGGGGACACCCCGAGTGCTTTATGATATCACCTTATTCTGTTTTCTTCACAGCACATCATTAGGTGAATATTCATTTTTATTTGTTTGGTTTTTGTCTGAAGCATAAACTCCATGAGAGCAATAATATGTTCATCTTGTTTATCTCTCCATTACTTACAACAGTGGCTGGTAAATTAGTACTTCAGTAAAACTTGAATGAATAAATGTATGGGAGAAGACACTTTTCAGGTTTTAAAGCTTTACATCTCATTTAGGTTTTTGAGCTGTTGTTAAAAAAAAAT
The DNA here is from genome assembly GCA_030068075.1 of Paguma larvata. Lineage (NCBI taxonomy): Eukaryota > Metazoa > Chordata > Mammalia > Carnivora > Viverridae > Paguma > Paguma larvata. The sequence continues at coordinate 55,014,166 of CM057829.1, forward strand.
CATCTGAATATATTTTCAAGTTCTTAATGTCTTCTATTCAGTGACTCACAAATTATTCAGCATGTAATCTAGGAAATAGAAATGAGTTCCTCAGCCCTGTACAAATTAAAGACTTTTATAGCCAGAAAGGAGTGGAACAGGGAAGTTACAGCTGACTAAAACAATGGATTTGTTATTGCAAGGTCACTTTCCTTTAAAGGATGGCAGGTGTCTGTCAGGCAGATTAGGTGCCCATTAGGTGATTCCTGATTGGCTGGTTTAAGATTCCATTTTCGTAAGAGCTGAAACTGTAATTAAGTCAAGTTTCAATTTGGTTAGATGGGGCTTAGCAGAAGTGACTTCCTTATGGTCCTGTTGTCTTTGTTTATAATTTACCCTTTTGATCAGACTCTCAGCCTGAGAGATGTGATCAAAATTGAAGGTACTACCACTACTCTTAGCTTCCACTCTGGAGTTCTCAGGGGTTTTTTTGCCGAATCTGTGTGTTATTCATCAGTAATGTTGTCTTTTTGCTGAATCTCTTAGTGGAACTCTTAGGTCATGATGTTGGGTTTACATTTTTTAGGTTGGTCACTCTCTTCATTCCTTTTTTGACATTCTACTCACAAGGGGATCGTTTGCTTGCTAGTTAGTGACTGTGAACATGCATTTAAAGCTTTTGAGAGAATGTGTGTACCAGGGAGAGTACTAGATTATTAAAAGCAACATAATTCCCAGTCTTTGTGGTTCATATCAGAGCATGGTCCCCAGAACCCAAAGCAATCCAAATCAAGTAAGTCAAAGAAAAACCACATTGAAGAAGTTATTTTCTTAAATCATCTGGCTTGTTCATTGAACTACTGTGGCAGAATCTTAACTTCCCCAGAAACGTCAATCCAAGTAAAATGAGGGTGTAGGCCATAACACAGACATCTCCTTGCTGTGCTAAAAGATAGAGCTATCCTATTATCAAGAGCAACTTTGGCCAGAGCTTCTAGGTATTTTTGTTAGGCTTTATTGGTATATATCTTGCTTTAGCAGCAGATTCTTCAATATCTTTAAGAGTTAAAAAGATCTTGCTGATTAAGATACTAATTCGATCTTACTTGTAGCCAGAGAATTCAGGAAAAGGATGGTCAGAGGAAAGAAGGAACGCAGAGAAACAGCCTTTTTTTTTTTTAACTTCTTAAAATGTTTATTCATTTTTGAGAAAGAGCGTGCACACACATGCTGGAGAGGGACAGAGTAAGAGACGGACGGAGGATTTGAAGCGGGCTCTGCACTAACAGCCGAGAGCCCAATGCAGTGCTCAGACTCAGCAACCGTAAGATCATGACCGGCCAAAGTCGGATGCTCAACCAACTGAGCCACCCAGGTATCCCTGCAAAGAATCATTCCATGATCTGATGTCTTAGATGGAAGCAGTCTACCCCAATGTAGGCTATTTCTTTTCCTAGTCAATTTGATTTTGAGGTCCAGTATTTTCAAAGAACCAGATGTCATGTGGGGACCTTTTTCAGCTGTGAAATACGCAGCCAAGACTCAGTACCTTATAAAAGTGCCTTCATAGGATCCTTTCTCTGGAATCTCATTTTTGCAAAACCATCAGAGTAAAACAATAACTGTCCGTATCTGACAAAAGACTTAAAAAGCGTAGGGCTAAAGATGTGATGAGAGTTTATTTTAATGTAATTGACCAGGAAATTTGCTTCTTTCTGTGATATACAAGATTTTAAGAAAATGACTGGAATTATGACTGATAACATTATACCAGGACATATCAGATTTCTTGGAATTTCATACAGTTTCTAGAATACGAAATAACTCATGTGCATACAAATATTACCTAATAACTTTTAACATCACTTTTCTTATTTGATAATGCTTTCCACTTAATCGAACATATCAAATAAACCAAATTAGTTTAGCATTTTACCAGGTGAGAGACAAATCCTCTGATATTTTTCAGGGGCCTTCTGGTAAATCTCAAAGCTTCTTCGATATAAAAGCCTTTAGAATTTGATTTTGGAAAGTCAGACCTTCAGAAGGTTTGAGCATTTGACTAAATATGATCACAGATCATTATGAAATGATACTTAATTACCTATTTAAGCAAAGTAGATGTTAAAGATTTACAGAAGGTTAGATAGTTGTGAACAAAACCTAGCTCTTTTAATATTGATAATATTGGGTTTTCTTAAGCAATCAAAGAGCTAGTAAAGACAACATGAAACACAGTAAATTTTTTTGATAAGACACAAAATCTTTGCTGACCATTCAGGTTACCTGAAAGGTAAAGAAACTTTCTCAGTCTCTTATTAAAAGCAAACCAAAAGTCCAAGAAACTATTCTAGTTGTGCAACAGTGTACTTTTGAACTTAAAATTCATTTTTAAAAGTAAATCCATTCTAATTATAGCCACCTGGATCACACAGAAAATTTCCTTCCCCACTTTTTTTATACAAACTTTCTATTACATTTCTATCCTGATTTTATATGTGATTTTGTCATATACTCATAGTTATTTTAGAGCAACTGTTTTACTTTCCTTGCCTGTTTTTCATACACAGTTGTTTCCTTTCACCCTTACTATTTCTGAGTAGTTTTAATTATATAAACTGGTAGAAGTTCTAACACTTAGAATCTTTAATTTCTGGTAGAAACTAAAAAATAAGCAATTGTAGACACTCTTTTACACTGGCTTTCTGTGAAGTAGGAAACTTCTAAATAAGTTCTACAAGTTTTAGAAGTATGTTCTTAGAGAATGTTTTAACATGGCATAAAATATATGTACTAATAGATCTGAATACATTAAATTTCTCTGTAATAAGAATCCAAAAGTAGATAAACCTGTGTTCAGTAATTAATGTTTCATTATTTTATTTTATTTAGAAATGAGTAAGATATTCAGTGGCCATCATTTAACTTTACTTGGCAAAGCTCTAAATTTTCTAGTTACCAGAAAGATTTGGGGAAACTATTCAAGTAGACATACCATTAAACGTAATCATTGCTGGAAAGTTTATCTGTAAACTCCCATCCCACTTATCTCCCTTTAAATCATTTTTTAATGTATTTAGATTACTCTTAAAAATTTCACAAGACATTAATCAAAATTAGACTTCCTGCTAAGTTATTTTTCTTGCTGACATATTTTTTGTAACATATCACATGAACTTATTTGACTAGTAAACCAGATAGAATAAAAGTCATTTGTATGCACTGTTATTTGGTGCTGGTAACTCTAAAGACATGCATATTTTAATTAGAGTAACAAACTTAAGCTAGCTTTTGTTTCCTGAAGATGAATTTGAAAGTATTTAATTTGGTTTCAGTATTTCTAAGTCTGGAAATTCTTAATTTTATAGGCACTTATTTTTCTTTAAGCCAATTGAATAGAGTACAAATTAATTCTGGCAGTACCATCCAAAAGTAGAAAAATGTGACATAACTATGTTTATACATAAACAGACATCAACATATAGATAGATGCAAACAAATACCTTATTCTAAAATTTTAGCCTTGGGAATATTCTCAGCAGAGGTGAGAGCTGATGGAGGCTGGTCATGAGCTCCCCTCACACCCACTCTGTACTAAGGTTCCCAGCCAAATGCCATCTTAAATAGAACATGCCTTCGAAACCACGATGTTCATGTTTCACAAAGTTTGCTGGGGATAAAGGCTACTTAATGAAGGAGTAGCTGCGAGTACTCATGGAAAAGGAGTTCCCTGGATTTTTGGAAAATCAAAAAGATCCTCTGGCTGTGGACAAAATAATGAAGGACCAAACCAGTGCCAGGATGGCAAAGTGGGCTTCCAGAACTTCTTTTCAATAACTGCTAGGCTCACCATCACATACAATGACTATTATATGGTACACATGAAGCACAAGGAAAAGAAGTAGGCAACATTGATTGATCAACATTCCCACCCAGTGAGTGTTCTCCCGAAGGGTCTCTTAAGGAATCTTCCCCACAGCTCCCGCCCTCTCCCCTGTATAAAGGATTCCATGAGCAGATTGGGACCCTCAGAAAATGTACAAATAAAACCCAACCCCCATTTGAGAAGCAGAGAAAGAAAAGTCAGTGAAAGCCAGAAAAGCTTTTGATTTTTATATTGCTTGCATCCTTGTGCCCTCAATAAACAAATTCCTTTTTTTAGTTCCTCAAAGAAGTAATAATAGTAAAACAAAAATAAAGTAAAATTTTAGCCATGAGTCATGTATGGCAATGCAAAACTCACTAACTTATAAAAAAGCAGTTGGATCCAAATTGTATTTCTGGCAGATGCGTAAGTTCAGTTTACCTGCTCAGGTGCCTAAAGCTTTTACTCATTTGTGGAGAAGACTTTTAAGATTTTCATAGGCCTCATTTTCACATAGTCCTCCCCCATCCTATCTTATCTTCTGGTAAGAATACTTTCCTGAAGTTTGCATTTTTGAAGAGACGCCTACCTAGGAGTTACTAGAGAAGATGTAGTAGAACATTTGCATTTCAAGGACGCAGGGACAGAATAAATGTCTATGTAAGCAGGGCTTTTGTTTCCTGAATTCAGAATTTTATAGTACTTAACCAGCCTTCTGAGATGAATAGGGGTTTTGGTATTGACAGAAAGGACAAGGGTCTTTGAACTGCTTCTAGAGCTGCGTTTTTTGTCCTGGTAAAGACCCAGTTTATAAGACAAGAACAGTTCTTCAGTGAATTGAGTAGCAACCTGAATTCAAAGGCCCTACCCACCCATGCAACTACATTATCTTCAATTTGCTTGTTTATATCAGGGAGAAGATACTCAATGAAGAGGGAAATCAAAAGAATTCTATATTACACATTTGGAGCTTTGTCTTTGGGATATTTGTCTTTCTCTCTGCGTATGTTTACCTTAAGTGACAAGGCCTAGAAAGGAAGTTCCTTTCAGGCTCTGAATATCAGCTTCCAGTTTGCCCAATTTCTGTCAGTAGAGCTACTTTAAAAAATCCTTTCGAAATCTTGCCAGGTTTTAGCTGGACAGACAGTAAATACTTCTGGCAGTATCGAACAACTCTACAGATGCAAGACATGCCCCCAAAGAGGGTGCAAAGGATACAACCCTCCCAAGACCCAGAGCCATTCCCAAAGATAGTTGAAAGAAAGAAAGACTACGACAATATCCCTCAGGGTCTGCAAATGGTGGGGCCTAAACTGCAAATGGAGTTTGCTACCATCATTTATGTCTTGCCATATTGGGGGGGCGGGTCCTAACCTGACTTGCTAAGCCAAGTCATCAGAACACAAAATGAGATATACAAGAAGGAAATAGTTGTCTGTGAGAGAGAAAGATCAGTAATCAGTGGGTCTGGATTTGGAAAGGAAGGGACAGTGTGAAATTTTACCTTCTCTCAACTGAGCACTACAGATAGAGATCCAGGAGAGCTGACTTTGGTAAGATTTTTCACCCTTCACTGGCTTTTGCCAGTTTTCCCAGGATCCCATCTGTAGGTTCCAGAGTGAGTCGGTTTCAGAGGGTAGGTCCAATATTGGCATGATTTTCCTTTAATTTTAGTTTCCTCTTGGCTATTTAATGAAATAACTGGTAGCAGTTTACCAGAGAATTCCTAGAGTCCTGTCAACCCCTCATCTAGAGGGGCCCATATGAGGACCTCCAAGAGCAAATATGGTGGCATCTGTAAAGTCACTAACTTGGTTGACTTTCTGTTATGGTTGTATGACTGTCTTCAGAATGGAAAGGCAGTTCACATAGAGGATTAGTAGTAGGCTCTGAGTACTCAGGTAAAGGAGGATTGAGGGGATTAGTAGAAGTCACATCAGCCTTAGTCTTATAAGTACCTCTTAAGTTTAACTTTTTATTAGCCTTTTGCAATGAATCATTCAATGAAGCTATTTTGGAATCTTACGGCCTTTTGGAGGCTTCTGAATACTAATTCAAATTGGTATCCTATTTGTTTGATTTGGGAACCCTTGTTTTCAAGTGCACTTCTTACAAGAACAGTATGGTCTATTCAATTGTTCCTTGTATAAAAGCATTTTAACTCTGTATTGTCTTAATAAGATTTTGCCATTTTTATAGATATCTGCAGCTACTAGGACCACAGTTTCTAGATATAAAATAAGCAGTTGTGCCAGATGGTAGTATACTCAATTTTTTTGAAATATGAGGATCCTGTTTCTTTAATTAAACCTTCGGTTTCTTGCAGCCAGGTTAATACCTGGAAAGGAGTATGTTGCTGGGTAGGGATTTGGGCTGTTTTACAGTGTACCTCATTGCATAGAAATTTTTTTGAGGTTGGCAGGTGACCTAGTGTCAATCTAACCCATTGCATGACCAGTTTATCCTAGTATGGGAGTCTTAGAGTTAGGTGCCAAGGACTCTAACAGCTCTTAAGTGCTTGATCCATGGCCACCAATTTTGCGACTTTGGCTTCTGTGACTTCCATTAACACCAAATCTGTTCGTCATTTTACGTCATGTGCACATTAACAGAAACCAGTAGTACCAAGGAAGTGGACTGTGCATATCAGCAGTAACCAAAGAGATGGTACTGTGGACTGGCCAAGAAAAGGCCTCAGGTGTTACCACTAGCAATTTCCAAAGTGGAACTAGAGACTGAACCATCATGCTACAGCAAATGGAGACTGTAGACTGACCCAAGGGCAAGGAACTCCAATTTTAGATGTAATCGTCTGCCAGCTCAAGCCTACCTGCTAAACCTTTGACTGGGACTGTGGACTAACCATGGACTGAGGACTGGCTCTCTCTTAGAGTCTCCTGTCAGTCTAGATTGACCCATTCATCCTGGACTGGAAAGCCATTTAGGTCAGGAGCTCACCATAGAGTAGAGCTCAGAACCAAGAGGATCTTACCCATGTCCCTCAGAAACAGCGAGAAAGACCTAGAACCCAAAGATTCATGGGTCTCAACTCTTGTGTTTCTTATTCCCGAAGCTATCAGAAATTTCTGGGTTCCACTCCTGCCATGAACCTGTTGAACAAATATCAACTAAATACATTTTTAAAGATGTTACTGACTTTATTCAATGATTGATGAATTGGGCAGTATCCAATCTAACAGATAGAAAGGTGCTCCAAGGAACTGTTCAAGGAACTATTATGTGTTTTTGGTTTGTGGTTGCCATGAGGTTCATAGGTAACAACCAGCAGTTTTAAGTTGACGGTTGCTTATGTTCAAATGCATTTTAAAAACATTGTATTTCCTCCACTCCTTGTTGTATTTTTTGAAGTCCTATTTTACACCTTTTTATTTTGTGCCTTCCTTAAGTATTAGCTACAGATATAGTTGATTTTACTCTTTTTGGTTTTTAACTTTCATACTAGCTTTATAAAGCGGTTAATCTACTACCTTTACTATACGTTTGCTTTTACCAGTGAGATTCCTTCCTTCCTTCCTCTCTCCCTCCCTCCTTCCCTCCCCTCCCTTCCTCCCTTCCCTCCCTCCTTCCCTTCCCCTCCCCTCCCCTCCCCTCCCCTCCCCTCTGAATAGAAATCAGAGTATTGAGATTTTTTTCTTTCATAAGTTTCTTCTAGTCACAGCCTTTTCTTTTCTGGCTAAAAGAATCCTTTTAACATTTCTTGTAAGGCTGGTTTTGTGGTGATGAACTCCTTTAACTTTTGTTTGTCTGGGAAACTATCTCTCCTTCAATTTTGAAACATAACCTTGCTGAGTAGAGTATTCTTTGTTATAGGGTTTTTTTTCTTTTAGCACTTCGAATATATCATGCCACCTCTTCTGGCTTGCACATTTTTTGCTGAAAAATCAGTGGATAGTCATATGGGGGTTTTCTGGTATAAAACCAGTTGCTTTCCTCTTGCTGCTTTCAAGAGTCTCTCTTTATCTTTAATTTTTGACACTTTAACAATTATGTGTCTTGATGCAGATCTCTGGGTTCATCTTTTTTGGGGCTCTCCATGCTTCCTGGACCTGGATATCTTTCCTTCTCCAGATTAGGGAAGTTTTCAGCTATTATTTCTTAAAATAAATATTCTGCTCCTTTCTCTCTTTTCCTTTTTTGTACATATATGAATTAGTACACTTGATGTTCCAGAGGTCCATGAAATTATCCTCGATTGTTTTTTTTAATGTTTTTTCTCTTTGCTGTTCATCTTAGGTAATTTCCTCTACTCTTTAAGGTTGGTGATCTTCTCTGTATCCTATAATCTTCTTTTAATTCCCTCTACACTACTTTTCAGTTATTATACTCTTTAGCTCTGATATTTTTTTCTTTCTTTGTTGAAATTGTCACTGTGTTCATCTTTTCTTGGATTCAGTGAGCGTCCTTACACTTACTTTGCTCTCTATCAGGTAGATTGCTTTTCTCCCCATTATGGTCAGTGTTGTTCTTTTTTAAGGTTTTATCTTGTTTTTTAATTTGGAAATATTCTTCTGTCTCTTCATTTTGCCGGATTCTCTGTCATGTTACTTGTATTATGTAGATCATCTGAGTCTCCCATTCTTAAAGGAGTAGCCTTATGTAGAAGGCATCTTTTGGGACCTATAAGCACAGCCCCCTCAAGCAGAAGCAGGCACACCAGGGGTATATATGCCCTGTGTGGGCTGCATGTACCCTCCTGTTGTAGCTGGGTCATGACTGCTGCAGGCACACTAATGGGTGGGGCTGCTGCTGGGGGCAGGAGCTGCTTCCAGGCTGACACCACCCACTGGGTGTAATGTGAGTGGGGGCCCCTCTGGTGGTACATCTGTTGGGGTGGGCAGGTTTGCAGGGGAACGATGGGGCAGGGTGAGCAGAGCTAGCACTATTCAGAGTACCAAAAGTGGTGCCTGTCAACACTTTCAATCCAGATAAAATTCCTACAGATTCCTTCACCTCTGGCACATGACTAAAATTAGCCAGTAAATCTTAACGATGGTCAAAGTACTTGCTTTTCAGATTGTTGCCTCTGTGCTGGGTTGTGGAGCATGCCATTTTGTGTGCACACTTTTATTTTCCTGTAACCCCCTGATTCTCCCAAAGGCTTGTCTTTCCAGTGCAGGTCTCCAGGGACCCCTCACTCCTTAGAGACCTCTGCATTGATGATGTCCCTCCCACTTGCGGGTTGCTGCACCAAGGGTGTGGGCCCTGACCAAACTGTGCCTCTGCCTTTCCTAACCATCTTGATGTCACCTTTTCATATGTCTTTAGTCGTGGAAAGCTGTTCTGCTATTCATCAGGTTGTTTTCAGAGAGAGCTTTTCTGTGTAGTTGCAGTTTTTGTGTGTTTGTGGGATGAGGTGAGCACAGTATCCTCCTGCTGTACCATCTTGATCAAGAATCTCTGTGATCAGGGCACCTGGGTGGCTCAGTCAGTTAAATGTCCAACTTTGGCTCAGGTCACAATCTCACGGTTTGTGAGTTCGAGCCCCACATTGGGCTCTTTGCTGACAGCTCAGAGCCTGGAGCCTGCTTCAGATTCTGTGTCTCCCTCCCTCTGCCCCTTCCTTCCCTGCTCAAAAATAAACATTAAAAAAAAATCTCTGTGATTTATTTTTTAGCACTTGAAATGTGGCTGGTACAACTTGAGATATACTGAAGGCAGTGGTGTATTGGTAAACTAGCTCATGGGGGTGGTAGGGTACGGGAGCCTTGGTTTATGTCATTTGCTGGTTTCTCTTAATGTAAGTACTCCTGCCATGGCTGATTTTAAACTACCAAAGTGATGGCAAAACCCTGCTTGCAAAGTGATTATGCACAGTCGATTCTCAGAAGCCAATTTGAGTCAGCTTTAGTATACCACTTATTAGTATAAAATATATACCTGGCTTCAAAAATTTAAGTGAAAAAGCATTATAAAATATCTCAGAAATACTTTTTGTATTAATTACATGTCAACATGACAATAAACAATATTAATTTAAATAAGTTAAAATTAATTTCATTTGTTTCTACCTTTTTTTTTAATTCAAAATAGTTTATTTTCAAATTGGTTTACATAAAACTCCCAGGGTTCATCCCAACATGTGCCCTTTTTTAATGCCCATCACCCCCTCTCCCCCCCTCCCATCTCCCTCACCCTCAGTTTGTTCTTAGTCTTTGAGAGTCTCTTATGTTTTATCTCCCTCCCTCTCTGTGTCTTTTTTTCCTTTCCCCTCTTCCCCTCCCCCTGGTTTTTGCTTAGTCTCACCAAGTCCACCTATTCGTGGAAACATATGGTATCTGTCTTTTTCTGACTGACTTATTTCACTTAACATAATACCCTCCAGTTCCATCCATGTTGCTACGCATGGCCAGATTTCATTTTTTCTCATTGCCACATAGTAGTCCATTGTATATATGTACCACATCTTCTTTATCCACTCGTCAGTTGATGGGCACTTAGTTTCTTTCCATGTTTTGGCTATTGTCGAAAGTGCTGCTATGAACATTGGGGTACACGTGCTCCTATGCATCAGCATTCCTGTGTCTCTTGGGTAGATTCCTAGCAGGGCTATTGCTGGATCATAGGGTAGCTCTATTTTCATTTTTTTGAGGAACCTCCACACCGTTTTCCAGAGTGGCTGCACCAGTTTGCATTCCCACCAACAATGTAGGAGGGTGCCTACTTCTCCACATCCTCGCCAGCATCTATAGTTTCCTGATTTGTTCATTTTAGCCACTCTGACTGGTGTGAGGTGGTATCGCAGTGTGGTTTTGATTTGTATTTCCCTGATGATGAGTGACATTGAACATCGTTTCAAGTGTCTATTTGCCATCTGAATGTCCTCTTTGGAGAAGTGTCTATTCATATCTTCCGCCCATTTCTTCACTGGGTTGTTTGTTTTTCGGGTGTGGAGTTTGGTAAGTTCTTTATAGATTTTAGATATTAGTCCTTTATCCGATATGTCATTTGCGATGATCTTTTCCCATTCCGTTGGTTGCCTATTCGTTTTGTTGGTTGTTTCTTTTGCCGTGCAGAAGCTTTTTATCTTGATGAGGTCCCAATAGTTCATCTTTGCTTTTAATTCCCTTGCCTTTGGAGACGTGTCAAGTAAGAAATTGGTGCGTCTTAGGTCAAAGAGGCTTTTCCCTGCTTTTTCCTCTAGGATTTTGACGGTTTCCTTTCTCACATTCAGATCTTTTATCCATTTAGAATTTATTTTTGTGAGTGGTGTAAGAAAGTGGTCTAGTTTCATTCTTTTGCAAGTTGCTGTCCAATTCTCCCAGCACCATTTATTAAAGAGGCTGTCTTTTTTCCATTGAATACATTTTCCCGCTTTATCAAAGATTAGTTGGCCATATACTTGCGGGTCCATTTCTGAGTTTTCTATTCTATTCCATTGGTCTATGTGTCTGTTCTTGTGCCAATACCATACAGTCTTGATGACCACCGCTTTGTAGTAGAGGTTAAAGTCTGGGATTGTGATGCCTCCCGCCTTGGTTTTATTCTTCAGTATTATTTTGGCTATTCGAGGTCTTGTGTGGTTCCATGCAAATTTTAGGATTGTTTGCTCTAGCTTTGAGAAGAATGCTGGTGCAATTTTGATTGGGATTGCATTGAATGCGTAGATTGCTTTGGGTAGTATTGCCATTTTGACGATATTTATTCTTCCAATCCATGAGCATGGGATGTTTTTCCATTTCCTTGTGTCCTCCTCAATTTCCTTCATAAGTTTTTTATAGTTTTCAGTGTAGAGGTCTTTCACATCTTTGGTTAGGTTTATTCCTAGGTATTTTATGGTTTTTGGTGCAATTGTGAAAGGGATTAGCTTCTTTATTTCTCTTTCTGCTGCTTCATTGTTGGTGTATAGAAATGCCACCGATTTCTGTACATTGATTTTGTATCCTGCAACTTTGCTGAAATCACGGATCAGTTCCAGTAGGCTTTTGGTAGATTCCGTCGGGTTTTCCATGTAAAGTATCATGTCATCTGCAAAAAGTGAAAGTTTGACTTCCTCCTTGCCAATCTTGATGCCTTTTATTTTGTTTTGTTGTCTGATTGCTGATGCTAAGACTTCCAACACTATGTTAAATAGCAGTGGCGAGAGTGGACACCCCTGTTGTGTTCCTGATCTCAGGGGGAAGGCTTTCAGTTTTTCCCCATTGAGGATGATATGAGCTGTGGGCTTTTCATATATGGCTTTTATGATGTTTAAGTATGTTCCTTCTATCCCGACTTTCTCGAGAGTTTTTATTAAGAAAGGGTGCTGTATTTTGTCAAATGCTTTTTCTGCATCTATTGACAGGATCATATGGTTCTTATCTTTTCTTTTGTTGATGTGATGTATCACGTTGATTGATTTGCGAATATTGAACCAGCCCTGCAACCCAGGGATGAATCCTACTTGATCATGGTGGATAATTCTCTTTATGTGTTGTTGGATTCGATTTGCTAGTATCTAGTTGAAAATTTTTGCATCCATATTCATCAGGGATATTGGCCTGTAATTCTCCTTCTTTGCTGGATCTCTATCTGGTTTGGGAATCAAAGTGATGCTGGCTTCATAGAATGAGTCCGGGAGTTTTCCTTCCGTTTCAATTTTTTGGAACAGCTTGAGGAGGATAGGAATTAACTCTGTTTTAAATGTCTGGTAAAATTCCGCAGGAAAGCCGTCTGGTCCAGGACTTTTATTTGCTGGGAGATTTTTGATAACCGATTCTATTTCTTCACTAGTTATGGGTCTGTTCAATTTTTCTATTTCTTCCCGTTTGAGTTTTGGTAGCTTGTGGCTATTTAGGAAGCTGTCCATTTCTTCCAGATTGCCAAGTTTGGTGGCATATAATTTTTCATAGTATTCTCTGATGATTGTTTGTATCTCTGAGGGATTGGTTGTAATTTCTCCCTTTTCATTCACGATTTTATCTATTTGAGTTCTCTCTCTTTTCTTTTTGAGAAGCCTGGCTAGAGGTTTGTCTATTTTGTTTATTTTTTCAAAGAACCAGCTTTTGGTTTCATTGATCTGTTCCACTACCTTTTCTGTCTCCATATGGTTAATTTGTGCTCTGATCTTAGTTATTTCTCTCTTTCTGCTGGGCTTGGGTTGTTTTATTTGTTCTGCTTCTAGTTCCTTTAGGCGCGCTGTTAGAATTTGTGTTATTGATTTTTCTTGTTTCTTGAGATGGGCCTGGATTGCAATATATTTCCCTCTCAGGACTGCTTTTGCTGCGTCCCAGAGCGTTTGGATTGTTGTATTTTCATTTTCATTTGTTTCCATGTATTTTTTAATTTCTCTGATGGCTTGGTTGACCCAGTCATCTTTTAGTAGGTTATTTCTTAGCCGCCATGTTCTTGGATATTTTCCAGGCTTTCTCCTGTGGTTGATTTCAAGTTTCAAAGCATTGTGGTCTGACAGTGTACACGGTATGATCTCAATTCTTTTATATTTATTCAGAGCTTCCCTGTGCCCCAGAATGTGATCTATCTTGGAAAATGTACTGTGTGCAGTTGAGAAGAACGTAAATTCCTTTGCTTCTGGATGAAGGACCCTAAAGATGTCTGTGAGGCCCATCTGTTCTAATGTGTCGTTCAGGGCTATTGTTTCTGTGGAGATTTTCTGATTTGTGGATCTATCCAATGCTGAGAGTGGAGTGTTGAGATCCCCTACTATTAGGACATTTTTATCGATGAGGTTGCTAATGTTTGTAATTAGTTGTTTTACAAATTTGGGTGCCCCCAAATTCGGTGCGTAGATATTTACAATTGTTAGCTCTTCCTGCTGGATGGTTCCTGAGACTATTATATAATGTCCTTCTTCATCTCTTATTACATCGTTCATTTTAAAGTCTAATTTGTCTGATATAAGTGTGGCTACTCCGGCTTTCTTCTGCCTTCCAGTAGCATGGTAGATAGTTTTCCATCCCCTCACTTTCAATCTGAAGGTGTCTTCAGGTTTAAGATGAGTTTCTTGAAGACAGCAAATAGATGGGTCTTGTTTTTTAATCCATTCTGTTATCCTGTGTCTTTTGATTGGCGCATTTAGTCCATTTACATTCAGTGTTAATATTGAAAAATATGGGCTTACAGTCACTGTATTATCTGTAGGTTTCATGATTGTAAGGCTGTCCCTGGCAGTTTGTGTTCTTTGCAGGTTTGCCTTCATAGAATGCCCCTCAGGATCTCTTGCAGTGCTGGCTTATTTGTGATAAATTCTTTCAGTTTTTGTTTGTTGGGAAAAACCTTGATCTCTCCTTCTGTTCTGAATGACAGGCTAGCCGGATACAGAATTCTTGGTTGCAGGTCCTTCTTGCTCATCACATTGAAGATATCCTGCCATTCCTTTCTGGCTTGTCAAGTTTCTGTAGATAAGTCTGCTACTACCCTTATAGGTCTCCCTTTGTATGTTAGGGTTCTTTTGTCCCTAGCTGCTTTCAGGATTCTCTCCCTATCTTTGTATTTTGCCAGCTTCACTATGATGTGCCGTGCAGAAGGTCTATTCAAGTTACGTCTGAGGGGAGTTCTCTGTGCCTCTTGGATTTCCATGCCCTTTTCCTTCCTCATGTTGGTGAAGTTCTCAGCAATGATTTGTTCAAGAACCCCTTCGACTCCTTTCTCTCTCTCTTCTTCCTCTGGGACTCCTATGATATGGATATTGTTTCTTTTGAGTTCATCGCTCAGCTCTCGAATTCTCCTTTCCTGTGCCTGGATCAGCTTCTCTCTCTTTTTATCTGCTTCCTCTTTTTCAATGATTTTGTCTTCTAAGGCACTAACTCTTTCCTCTGCCTCTTCAATCCGTGCTGTGGCTGCTTCCAGTTTCCCCTGTATTTCTTCTAATTTCTTCTTTAATTCTTCCTGCCCGTTTTTAAGGTCCTTGAACTCTGCCGCGCGGTACCCCTTGCATTCTTCTAAGCTTTTTTCAAGGCCAGCGATTAGTTTTATGATTGTCATTCTATATTCAAGTTCTGTTATGTTGCTTATATCTGTTTTCATTAATTCTTGAGCTGTCACTGCTTCTTGTGGATTCTTTTGAGGAGAATTCTTCCGTCTCGTCATTTTGGCTGGATGTGTTTTGGGTTGTTTCTTGAAGTTGCCCTGGAAAGGAAAACAGACTGACAGACAAACAGAAAACAGAAGTACTCAAACGTACTAACAAATGATACAGACAAGCGGTTCACAACAGCAAAAAGAATAACAAATGACACTCTGAGGACAATGTCCTGAAATACCAGCTACACGGTAAGGACAGGGTGTGTACTGTGCTGGTGGCAGAGCGTCTACAGAGAGAATAATGACAGTTCCGGGGGCAAGAAGGAAATGGTCTTTGCCCGGGTAGAGTGGCTAAAGAGCTTAATCCAGACTGAGAGAAATCAGAATAAGGAAGGTTACAAGGAAAAAGGAATGAAGACAGAAATTGCTCGGGTGAGATTATGTGGCCTGGTTATTCCAGAGAGAGAATAAGGGAAGTACAGAAGGAGATGAAAAACATGCCTTTAGAGAGTGGAATAAGATTTTGTTTAAGTCAGCCAGGCCTCTGGATAGTCAGCTCAGGAGTGGGGATCAGTAAGAAGAATAACGGGGAGCATCTATTTTAAAAAGAAATGACCTGGAGTTACTCCAGGCAGCGGTCTGGACTTGGCCTCTGTAGCTCCTGCGGAGAAGTGTCACTCCTGCGCAGATGGGCGTGGTTTAGTGTAGGCGGGAGTTCTCCACTGAGGCAGGGATGGCTCTGGGAGTGACTTCCTGGGGCTGGTGCTTGTGGGCCCGTAAGACAACAATGGCGTCCCTTCCGTCCTTTGTTCCCAGTCCCAGGGCTTCCACTCGCCCCCTTGTTTGTGTCCTTACTCCGCTATGGGCACCGGCGCAGTGCGGTCCACTGGAAGGTGGGCGCCTGCCTGCTTGCCACCCCCCAACCTTCTGGAAATGTGTCAGGGTTAGAGGTGCTCCACAGGTGACTGAGGGCACCCCCGGCAGCCGGTCGCGCTGACGGCTCCCCGCTCGCCTGGCCGGGGCGACTTGTGCGCACTCCCCACTCAGGCGACCGCGGTAGCGGCAGTCCCAGCGTTTGATCGCACCCCACAGGGCCCTCCGCGGCGACTGGCGCCTGATCCGGGCTCCGGCGGGCAGCGGCAATGGTCCCCGGTCGCCGGCTCTCCAGGGGATGGTGGCGCGACTGGCGCACAATCCCTGTTGAGGTGGTCCCAGCGATGCAGCGGTCCCAGCAGTTTTTCGCTTTCCACCGGGCGCCCCAGCGGCGACTAGCGCGCACTCCCCGTTCCGCCAGCAGCAGCGTGGCAGTCCAGCAGTTTTTTGCTCCCCACTGAGTGCGGGGGCGAGTAGCGCGCACTCCCCGTTCCGCCAGCAGCAGCGTGGCGGTCCAGCGGTTTTTTGCTCCCCACCGAGTGCGGTGGCGACTAGCGCGCACTCCCCGTTCCGCCGGCAGCAGCCCGCGATCCCGCGGTTGTTCGCTCAGGGGGCCGGAGGCGGCAGCGGTGCCTGGCGCGCACTCCCCGCTCCAGCGATAGCAGCGGCAGCGGTCCCACTATTGCTCCCTCCTCACGCTGCTGGCGGCTAAGCAACTCTGGGCCGGGCGGGCTGACTGTGCCTCCGTCCGCGGTCCAGCACAAGGAGAGTTCTGCTGGGTTCTGCTGTTAGACACAGAGCTTCTCCTCCTAAGCCCTGTCTTTAGGGGCTGGATGTTGGTGGACTCCCCCTCTCTGTAGCTCTCCTTCGGATGTTGGGGACTTTCCCCGCTGTCCCCGGCTCACCCTCCCCCCAGCTCAGTTTCCCGAGTTCGTTTTGTCCGTTCTCGGTTAGACTCACGGTCTTAGGGCGTTGTCTATGTTTCTTGCGTTCCTTGTAAGCTGCTACACCTTTTCTGCCAGGTTCTTGGAGTTGAGAATCTCTCTGTTTCGGTCCCTCTCAATTCAAAAAAACAAGGGAAACTTTGGTCCTCCCTACTACTCCGCCATCTTGGTCCAGGAGCTGTTTCTACCTTTTAAATTATGTTTAGAAAGTTTAAAATTACAGATGTCATATTTGTGTTGGAGAACAATGCTCTAAATAGTTACACGGGACTACTGAGCACTTGGTATTATTAAATATTTGAATGATTAGATTCTATTTCGATATCATATTATAATTTTAGATAGTATAGATATTTTTCAAGTTTTTTAGTTGAAATGATGCCTTATTTAGAAATACACTTATGTATTAATATTTTTGAAACCTTTTCCTCATTTTAGTTTTTAGATTTTTTTTTAAGAGAGGAAGGAAATGTCTTTTAGGAGTTTTACTTGGAATAACCATTTTTAATATTTTTTTAAGTTTATCTGGTTTGAGAGGGAGAGAGCACATGCGCAGTGGGGGAGGAACAGAGAGAGAAGGAGAGGGAGAATCTCAAACAGGCTCCATACCACCAGTACAGAGCCTGATATGGGGCTTGAACTCATGACCTGCGAGATCACGACCTGAGCCCAAGTTGGATGCTCAACTTCGCAGGCACACCAATGATTATTTTAAAAGCAAATCTAATTGGTGCTTTAGAGAATCTTAATAGTGATACTAAAATTATGAAGTATGTAAAGACATATGCTCTTTACTTTTCTAGAGGTTGGTTAACCTTTCGTTTTCCTAGTACAAGGATTCTCAAGAAGTTAGTGACCATATTAAATCTAAAACTGGCAAATACTTTTTAATGAAGAAATCTTTCAAAACAGACGGTTTAAGAGACAGAAGTAACACTATGTCAAGAAGAGTTTATGGCAAAGATAAACTTCAATGACTCCTTGCTCAATGTTCATATAAATCTGAACTACCTAGAACTCCTCTATGATTTTCTTAGGTAAGGAGTACTTGTCAATAGACTGTATTCAGTCTGTCCATTACTTTATGAACAGTAACTGCTTTTAAGAGCAGCTTTTCTGTCTATTTTATCTCTAAGAGCGTCTCTTTTGATTTATGAGAACAGTACTTAGATTGCTGCACTTAGCTTTGCTTTTCTTGTAGTTGAAAATGTGTACATTGTTCTTGGTAAATCTTAGAGAACTGCATTAAGGAAAAGTTTGGAAGTTGAGCATCAGAACTGGGATAAGGAGGATGTGGTTTTATTTTTGGCTTTATCTCAAAAAATCATTGAATATCTAAAATGAATTTCTATGTATGTCCTTCCTTTTTTATAGATTGAAAATAAATGGTCATTTTTGGGATTTTTTTTCTACTGTTTCTTTATATATCTTGAGAGAGTGTGTGACCTGGGGAGGGGCAGAGAGAGAGAGTCCCAAGCAGGGATTGAAACACTGGGCTCAAGCTTATAAACTGTGAGCTCATGACCTGAGCTGAAACCAAGAGTCAGATGCTTAACCAACTGAGCCACCCAGGCACCCCAGAAAGAAATGGTCATTTGGAGATTATTTAATATTGTTCAAGATGTTTCAAAGAAAAATCACTTCAGAAGTCAAATAACATTTGCCACTGTTAGCCAAACCTATTGAAGTTTACTTTTATTAAAATTGCATTAAAATAGAGACATAGTTTTTCTTAAAAGGAAATTTAGTATCCCGTTTATAATTATTTCTCTTCCTAGAATTATTTTATTTGTTCATTACATGAAAATTAATATCTGTAGAGGAATTTCATTCAGTAGCATATAATGCTGTCACTTATAATAAAATCTAGTCTGTCTACATATAGACATAACTATTCTCCTAGTTTAATTCTGTTTTTTTAATGTAATTTATTGTCAAATTGGTTTCTATACAATACCCAGTTCTCATCCCAACAAGTGCCCTCCGTAATGCCCATCACCCACTTTCTCCTCTTCCCCACCCCGCATCAACCCTCAGTTTGTTCTCTGTATTTAAGAGTCTCTTGTAGTTTGCCTCCCTCCCTCTCTCTCTGTAACTTTTTTCTCCCTTCCCTTTTCCATGGTCTTCTGTTAAGTTTCTCCAGATCCATATATGAGTGAAAACTTATGATATCTGTCTTTCTCTCACTGACTTATTTCACTCAGCATCATACCCTCCAGTTCCATCCATGTTGCTGCAAATGGCCAGATTCCATTCTTTCTCATTGCCAAGCAGTATTCCATTGTATATATAAACCACATCTTCTTTATCTATTTGTCAACTGATGGACATTTAGGCTCTTTCCATGATTTGGCTATTGTTGAAAGTGCTGCTATAAACTTTGGGGTACATGTGCCCCTATGCATCAGCACTCCCGTATCCCTTGGGTAAATTCCTAGCAGTGCTATCGCTGGGTCATAGGGTAGTTCTATTTCTAATTTTTTTGAGGAAACTCCACATCGTTTTCCAGAGTGGCTGCATGAGTTTGCATTCCCACCAACACTGCAAGAGGGTTCCTGTTTCTCCACATCCTAGCCAGCATCTATAGTCCCCTGATTTGTTCATTTTAGCCACTCTGATGGGCATGAGGTGGTATCTCAGTGTGGCTTTGATTTGTATTTCCCTGATGACAAGGGACGTTGAACATCGTTTCATGTGTCTGTTGGCCATCTGGATGTCTTCATTGGAAAAGTGTCTATTCATGTCTCTTGCTCAATTCTTCACTGGATTATTTGTTTCTCGGGTGTGGAGTTTGGTGAGTTCCTTATAGATTTTAGATACTAGCCCTTTATCAAGTATGTCATTTGCAAATATCTTTTCCCATTCCTTTGGTTGTCCTTTGGTTTTGTTGATTATTTCCTTTGCAGTGCAGAAGCTTTTTATCATGATGAGGTCATTTTTGCTTTTGATTTCCTTGCCTTTGGAAATGTGTCAAGTCAGAAATTGTTGTGACTGAGGTCAAAGAGGTTTCCTGCTTTCTCTTATAGGGTTTTGATGGTTTCCTGACTCACATTCAGGTCTTTAATTCATTTTGAGTTTATTTTTGTGAGTGGTGTAAGGAAATGGTCTAGTTTCATTCTTCTGCATGTTGCTGGCCAGTTCTCCCAACACTATTTGTTAAAGAGACTGTCTTTTTTCCATTGGTTACTCTTTCCTGCTTTGTCAAAGATTACCTGACCATACATTTGTGGGTCCAATTCTGGGTTCTGTATTCTATTTCATTGGTCTGTTTGCTTGTTTTTGTGCCAATACCATATTGTCTTGATGATTACAGCTTTGTAGTAGAGGCTAAAGTCTGGGATTGTGATGCCTCCTGCTTTGGTTTTCTTCTTCAATATTACTTTGGCTATTCGGGGTCTTTGTGGTTCCATACAAAGTTTAGGATTGTTTGTTCTAGCTTTAAGAAGAATGCGGGTGCAATTTTTATTGGGATCGCACTAATTCTATTTTATGATCCATTTTATAGAGTATTCTCCAGAGCCTTCCTCCTCATTTTTAAGAGAAGCAGACTTAATGTATCCAGAAAATTAAATACCTAACCTTACTTCATATAGCAAGTGTTAGAGATTCTTAGTCTGCTTAGCTTTAAGCAGACTTCTTGGTATTGTTTCCCATCATTTTACAGTGTATTTCATGTTGGTTTCTGTTTCTAAATCTTTATATGCATATGTATGTATGTAAGTATGTATACATGTATGTAAATTCTTATATGTGTGTAAATTTACATATGTTTTTCTCTTAATCTTCTAGTCCTTGGACAGACCTTTAAGTGACAGATTTTATTTTGTTTCAATATCATGTCTGATATACATTTTTTATTAAGATATTTGAAAATAAATTAGTGTAAATATTCTCATCATTTCCATAAAGATCATATTACAGAGAGATGCTAAACTGGCTTGCGTTTATATTAGGCAAAAAAATAGAATACTTAAGCACAGTTTTAATTACTAAGTGAGTTGTGGGATTGATGTTTGGCAATACTTTTGTCCATATCACTGACTAGACTTTACATATATGTTCTCATGTGTCCTTCCTTCTCCCCTTTCCTCTTTCGTCTCATTCCCTTCCTCCCCTTATTCCAAGTTCACTTAGTCGTTGATGTTCTCTTAAAGCTTAAATCCTTTATCCCAAATGTTAGTATCAAATTACACTAAGGAATTCAGTATTTGGGGTGGTAGTTTAATAGCTTCTCAAGAATTCTTTTGGGTACCAAGTATTAATGATTCAAACATTTGTTCAAATATAGTAAGTTAAAAGACAATGAGAAATTTTCAATAGTAGCATTTTTATATTGTATAAAAAAACATAAGGGAGTAATGTAATACGATTATCAAATTTGAGTGTCCTATACCTTCCAGAAAGCCTCATTTCTATTTAGTAGTTGGCGGATTTGTGAGAATATTTCAGGATTTATGAATTGTGGCACAGTACATTTTCCAACTGAGGAGGTTCACATTTTTAATCAGATTCTCGTGGTTTCTCAAAGATCTAAAAAATACCTGTCATCATTCTTTTCCTAATGGGTTTGCATATATATACGCGTGAAGAGATTTAGAGAGCAGATAAGTAAAATAACTAGAACAGTATCTGATACATAGTAGCTTATTATCATTATTATTCCCATTTTTTCCATCCCTCTCCCTGCAAAAACTAACAAGCAAAAAATAATTGGACTTTGTCACAGATTTGGTTCACTAAGCTGATTGGTGTACAGGAGGTTCTTTGGGGAGTTCTCTCAGGATCCATATCTGTCAGGGAGTGAAGACAGGATTGGACAGAAGGAAAGGTGGTCTTTAGTTGATGGCTCAGGGAGCTGGAGGCTCAGATGACCCTGCAGAGTGGTCCCTAATTGGAGCAGGGGCTCTCGGCCTTTAATCACTGCGCCAGCCAGCCACAGGATCAGGCTGCTCTCCAGAAGGGAACAGCACCTTGAGCAAAATGGCTTTCCTCAGCCTTGGCTGAGAGGGACTTCTGCCGCAAGCTGGCGGTCATCAACACGCTCTGACCTTGGAGAAATGTGTGTCCTTGTTCTGAGGAGGGGGATGTAGACAACATACCACAGAGTCCACTACGTAGTCTGCCCGGAATATGAATGAAACGCTGAATGCTCAAGCCAGAAAGCAGGAAAATATTCAAGACTCCTTCCTGTTTTGAGTGTTCTTGAATCTGTTCCCTCTTTCTTCTCCCTATCTTCCATAACCTAGGATGTCATTGTCACTTTAATTCCTAATTTTCACTCCTTCTTTCCCCCATAAGCCCTTACATGATGCCATTAGAAATCTTTCTAATGTACTTTAATTTCTGCCCAGCCTTAAAACACTTTGCTGCCAGTTTCTGTGCCTCCTTTGCATGTTATCCTCTGCTTCTGCGTTGTCCTTACCCCTTTCTTTATCTCGATAATTCTTACTCATTTACTATAATTTCACTCAGTAGAGCCCTCCTCTGCAAGTTTTGATCACTTTTCCTCTGTTTCCTCCTCTGTCACATCCTGCTTATTTTCTTGTTTGTCCTCCCTTCTGGACTCATTGTACTTTATCCTCCCTGAGAGCAGAAATGGTGTCTTTCTTCTGAATAAAACCAGATTCTACAGTGC
The DNA here is from genome assembly GCA_030068075.1 of Paguma larvata. Lineage (NCBI taxonomy): Eukaryota > Metazoa > Chordata > Mammalia > Carnivora > Viverridae > Paguma > Paguma larvata. Next base: position 55,036,442 of record CM057829.1, read on the forward strand.
CTGGAGTTCATTACAGGAGCTTAATGAATGGAGTAAGCAAATGAATGACTCAATCAGTTCCTAGTCTGAAAGCGATCTGAAAGGCATTGGCAGAGGCCGCTCCGTGTGTGCATATATTAGCGTTTGCCTGCATGTATAAAACTATATATAGCAGTGGCAGGTTTCTACATTTGGATTCAAGTTAATGTGATAGATTATTTTCATTCTCTTCTCCAAAGTGTCTTCAGATATGACTAGAGAAACCTCTCAAGCTCTGTTAATGCCTTGTGGAAGAACTAAATTAGTAAAATTTTTTGCTATGGTACCACACCCTGCACCCCCTCGCACCCCCCCCCCCCCGCCAAAAAAAAGACCGGAAAGAAATGTAAAGCAACTAATCGAAAAGGTTCTAGGAACAGTGCTCTAAGACTGATTTAAATAGAAGTAAGTTGCTTTGGTGAGGAAAGACATTTTATTACTCAATAAACATTTACTGAGTACTTGACATGTCACTGAGTTTTCAGTATGTTCAAATCTGGAAATAGAATGATTAAGAAACTATTTCAGAGCTTTTAGTCTAATGGAGCCAACAGGCATAATTCACTATAATAAAGTGTGATAAATGCTTTAATAAAAATACATTTAAAGTGCTAGCTGTAGAATCAGAGGGCAGGGTCTGCTGAGGGAGAGGTATGACCTCAGGGAATGCTTCCTGTAGGAAGCGATCGTTGCATTGCTTTTGAAAATTGAGTATGAATTTCCCCAGTGAAGGGAAGTGAGACTTATGAGGAAAAAGGAACAGCATTCATTCAACATCCATAAGTAATAACAAGGTGATGACTATATTCCAGTTACTGTTCAAGGCATGAGACCTCTGCCTTTATGGAGCTACTATTCTAGTGGGGAGACAGTGAACAAATTCAGTGTGGTGAGAGGAACCTAGCCCAGATGAGGAAACAGAATAAGACTTGGGGAGGTGAGCCTGTGTCGACAAGGTTGTCAGGGTGTGTTTTGAGGAGCCCTAGTCCTGGGAGAGCTATGGAACAGGTTCTGGAGAAAAACTAATTTGAAGAACACCATCCTGGTAAGTCCTGCTGTAAAGAAACTTAGATAATTCTGGATTGTACCAAACCAAAAAAAGGCATTAGATGAGAAAACCCTCTGGGTCATTAGGATTTTGTGAGCTAAAGTTCAAAAGAATACACTATGGGAGGACCTGGACTAGAGCATAAGGACGCCAGTGGCCAGGCAGAGTGGGAGAGGGGCCCAGAGAGGGAGACTTGGGGCCTGATGAACAAGGCCTTTTGGGCCATAATGAATTTGTGACCTGTTTTTGGCTGGGAGCCAGCAGTGCCAGGATTAGATTTGATTTTAGAAAAGTTACTATCGTGGCAGTTTGGAAGCTGTCTTGAGTGAAGAAAAGAATAAGTCAAGAAGCTTTTCAATAAAAACGAGAATGATTATGGCCTGAACAATGGGGAGGAAAGGGTATGTTTTTAGAGATATTCGGAGGTAGAATCGATTCAGTCAGATAACTATGTTTATAGAAAATGAAGAGTGAATCAGAAAAATTCTTAGCATGTAATGTAATGTTTTAAATGAGTGAAAGTACATCTTCAAAGAGAGGGAGACCTGCCCCTGATCTGCCAATAAATGAAGGTCACAGCAGAGTTGTAAAGTGGCGGCTGGCTAAGCTATGCTGAGTGTGTGAGAAGTAGGAGCAAAGTAGTATGTTCAAGAGCGTTCCAGACTCTGCATCTCTACCACATTTTCTGTCACCTTTGAAATAAAGGATGGTTAGAAATGAAGTGGAAAAATATCAGCTGGTCTGCTTTCGAAAGGTTGAGCTTTTTACGAAGAAACAAGCTTGGTATCACTTTCAAGTAAGACAGATATGACCTTGAATTAGATTAACTGCATGTCTAATTGGTGAGTGCGGCACACCTAGCTGTGCAGCACCTGACTCACCAAAGCCAAGGACAGGCAGGTGGCTATGTTCTGCTGCCAGAGAATCATCTGGACCTCACTGGCAGGCTCTGAAGCAAAGGGCACAGAGGAAGCTACAGATGGCAGGGAATAGTAGAGAGCATTAGGAAGAAAGAAGGAAGTGTGGCTCAAAGTTATGAAATGTTACCTATATTTCTATTTTATATGTGTGTGTTTGTGTGTGTGTCAATATAAAGATTTCTCATCAGTATTTTGTATATCCTATGTTTGTCAACTAGCTATGATCTGTCACCAATGAAATAAGAAAAATATCACCTAATATGCTCCTTCCTCCTCTACTGCCAGGATATCTTGGGTAGCCACTGTATTAGAATTAAAAACCAAAAAAAAAAAAAAAAAGATTAAAAACCAAAACAGTTCTTTGCCTTGAGGATTAAGAGGTAGATGAAGTATAATTAATGCATTTACCAAACTTAGCAAATGCAAGTATGATGTTTTCTTGTAAAGATGACAAAGTGCATTGTTTAAAAAAAAAAAAAAGATCTAATATTCTTCATGGTGGACTTTAGTTACTTGTTAAGAAATAATTAAAACTATAAAGAGAGCAAAGTTAAATATTAATTAGCAAAATGTAGTTTGATATCACTACTTTTACTTTTTTTTGAGCCTTTGATCACTGATGAACTAGAATAGAACAATAAATGGATTGTTACGCTTGACATTTTCTACTTTAGTCTAGAAATATCGGCATTAAAAATCAAAAGGCAAGTTTTAAACAATTTTGTATTTTCGGGATACCTGGGTGGCTCAGTCGGTAAGTGTCTGACTCTTGATACTGGCTCAGGTTGTGATCTTGCAGTCATGAGTTCGACCCATGTTGGGCTCCACACTAAGCATGGAGCCTATTTGGGATTCTCTTCTCTCTCTGTCTCTACCTCTCTTCTCTCTTGCATGTACGCTCACATGTGCGCACACACTCCCTATCTCTCAAATAAATAACTCAAAAATTTTTTGTATTTTCAAATAAGCCTTATTTGATATGATTATTCAAATTATTTGGTTATATTTTTCTAAAGCAGAGTTAGAAAAACTTCTGGCCAAGGCGTCTGGATGGCTCAGTCGGCTAAGCGTCTGACTTTGGCTCAGGTCATGATCTCACAGCTCGTGAGTTCGAGCCCCATGTCAGGCTCTGTGCTGACGTCTCAAAGCCTGGATCCTGCTTTAGATTCTGTGTGTGTCTCTCTCTCTGCCCCGCCCCTGCTTGCACTCTGTCTCTCAAAAATGAATAAACGTTAAAAAAGAAAGAAAGAAAAACTTCTAGCCTAGCCAGTAGAATTGACACTTATTTTGGTGTGTACTGGAGGAAATCATGGTGTGCTCTTGCTCTTCCAAAATGGAATATGAAACACCTTTTGTAAGCTATGGTAATACTTTGGTGTTTATAGGCCATGTAAATAGTAAGGTGTGGACTCCATTTCATTTACCCCATTCCTCTGGCTTTCTATATTTTTCTTCTACCTGGTTCTTTCGTTTTCTGTTTGTTTCTTTTTGTCTCCTCCTTACATTTCTTCATCTCAGTTAGTTTCCCTCACCTGTTTTATTTCTGACCCTCTTGTCTGGTCAGTCTCTGTCTGCTGAACTGGAGCCTTGTGGACCTATCCCTCTAGAAAGAACAAAGGCCTATTTAGGGGGCAAAGGTTTGACTCTTCAGAAGCTACTGGCTGAATGAACACGGCCAAAAAGTAGTATTGCCTAAAACCATCTTCTTTCTGGCTTCTTCACAGAATTTCATTTTCTTTTTTGGGTTTTTTTTTTTTTTTTTTTTTTTTTGTAGTTTATTTTTGAGAGAGTGAGCGAGCAAGCAAGCAACCACTAGTGGGGGAGGGGCAGAGAGAGAGGGAGACACAGAATCCAAAGCAGGCCCCAGGCTTCAAGCTATCAGCACAGAGCCCAACACAGGGCTTGAACTCCACAAACCACGAGATCATGACCTGAGCCCAAGTCAAACGCTTAACCAACTGAGCCACCAGGCGCCCCTAGAATTTCATTTTCTTTTAGAAATTTTAATGTCATATTATTATATATGATTCCAACACACAAAATATATTAAATAAGCACAATATGAAATAACTCCCCATATGCCTCCCTTATCCCCAAAGCATATTTTAAAAAACAAGAACAAGATTAGGTAGGTAAGTTCAAAAGTAATATAAAAATATTACCACAGCCAATATTTCTTCATTCTTGAAAGCATCAAAATTTTTTTTTAGTTTCAAAGAAAAGCATACCACTTTTGGTTAAACCCTAAGTCTTTTTCAGGTTCACAGTAATCTGGCTATGAATCATATGTCTGTTGGCCTGGGATATGGGCTCTTCTGTTAGAACTCAGCACTTTTAAAAAAAAATTTAAGTTTATTTTTGAGAGAGAGAGGGAGACACAGAATCCAAAGCAGGCTCCAGGCTCTGAGCTGTCAGCACAGAGCCAGATTTGGGGCTTGAACTCATAGTCTGTGAGATCATGACCTGTGCTGAAGTCAGACGCTTAACCAACTGAGCCACCCAGGCACCCCAAAACCCAGCAGTTTTTAAGAAGTGATTACTTGGGGTGCCTGGGTGGCTCTGTCGGTTAATGTCTGGCTTCGGCTCAGGTCATGATCTCATGGTTTGTGGGTTCGAGTCCCACGTCAGGCTCTGTGCCGACAGCTTGGAGCCTGGAGCCTGCTTTGGATTCAGTGTCTCCCTCTCTCTCTGCCCCTCCCCAGCTCACGCTGTGTCTCTCTTTCTCTCTCCTTCAAAAATAAATAAACATTAAAAAAAAAACGATTACTTGCATTATAAGTACACACAAAATTTAAACTGTAAATGAGCCCAACCTTTGCTAAGACCCTGAATTTCAAAGAATAAGGATGGCTCAGTAACCACAGTCATACATGCCAACCATCACTGCTTAACCATCCCTGACCAGCCTTTGTGACTTAGTGAGCAGTTTCAGCATCTGTACATTAACATAGAAGTGGCCCACCTTCAGAAAAGCAGAGAGTCTTTTCAAGGACATGTAAAACATACTGTGAGAACTTAGCTTCTGACCTGTGATTCTTTTCCACAGTCTACCTCAGGCATCTGTTCTTGGATTTTGGTGTTTTTTTGTCAAGTTTCTGGTTTTGCTCCTATATATAGATTTTAGTATATTGCTGATACCTCAGTTCTCTTTTCTTTTAATTTTTAGCTTTGTATTTCATGCCTTGGAGTCATCTAGCCCATTGACAAATTAAACCAGCGTCATCCTCAACATACCTGTAGCCTACCTTGCTATATAGCATTTGCTAGTGAGGTTTGTATCAGAATTTAAGAAAATTAGGTGCAGGAAAAGTCCCAAGTTGCACTCCATATAGAAAGGATAGAACACTTTTAAATATAGGGAACAAACTAGAGTTGCTGGAGGGGTTGTGGGTAGGGGCACGGGCTAAATGGGCAAGAGACATTAAGGAAGACACTTGTTGGGATGAGTACTGGGTGTTACATGCAGGGGATGAATCACTGGATTCTACTCCCGAAATCATTGTTGCACTATATGCTAATTAACTTGGATGTAAAATTTTTAAAAATATATTATTTAAAAAAGTGGTAGAACATCATAATCAGTTGGGAATATTTTGAAGTCCACAGAGTGGGTGTGCATCGAAGATGTTGCCTGACACAGAGATCTCAGGTGTTACACTCCCTGGCAAGAGAAGTGACCATTTGTTACTAATATCGTTTAGTGACTAGTGACTATTTTTGGTATTGTACATGATAGTTTGTTACTTTCACATTGCATTTTACTGAGGTTTTTTTTTTTTTATTTTTTAATGTTTATTTTTGAGAGAGAGGGAGACCCAGGGTCCCGGGTAGGTTCCAGGCTCTGAGCTGTCAGCACAGAGCCCGATGAAGGGCTCAAACCCAGTGGACCACAAGATCATGACCTGAGCCAAGGTTGGCCGCACAACTGACTGGGCCACCCAGGCACCCCTGCATTTTACCGAGTTTTTAAACTACTTAGTTTTATTTAGGAAATCAGAGTGGGAAAGTGTAGAGTGATAGGTAATGAATTGCTTTAAAACATCAGGTTTTAAATGCTCAACAGGAATAGGTTTCTGTTGAGCATTTTTGTGTAGAACAGCTGTTTTTCAAAACTGGTTATGTCCAATAAGTGGGAAATGTGATCGCTTCTAACCACTACTCTTACCACTCTGGCCAAAGCCTGCATCATCTGTTCCCTGGATTCTTGTAATGAGCTCCCTGTTTCTGTTCTTATACCCTCTAGTTTGTTTCCAGCATATCACACAGAATAAGCCTGTTAACAGTGCCAGGTCATGTCACTCTTATGCCAAGAGCACCCCATTTTACTCAGAGAAAAGCCAAACTTCATTCATTGGTCTATAAACATCCTTCTCTTTTTCTCCTCCTAGATATCTATAATCTAGATCATAAGGTGAAAATATATATGTTTATTAGCAACTGGATTTTTTGAGTTAATGTTTCACATATTCTTCTTAAGGAAAACAAAATCATAAATTGCATAGGATTTTTTACTTCTTCCCACACAGTAAATGGCACTCACTAGATAGACACCCCTATTTTACGAGGATATACTTCTTCATCCCTGAAATGAAGGTAATACTTGTCAATAATATCTAATTGTCTCAAAGCAGTCTTTCTCTTGGTTTTCTTCTAGTAGTTCATGTATTGTCCCCACATCTCCATTACTGTTGAGGGTTTTCTTCCTTCTTTCCTAGATCCTCTCCTTAGGTCTTTTTTTCAATAGCTTTTTCAGGCAATGAAAAGCACTCTCTCTATTGTCTTTTTCCTCCCCGCCCCCTTACATCTTTACATATGTACAGAAACTTTCATTCACCCCAAATAGGCTTTGACATGATCAGTAAAGTTACTTAGGGATTGATGATGGAATGATTTATTTCTGGATTTGCAAGAAATTTTCAAATAACAATTTGTCCTAGAAAAATAAAGCAAAAAGTGAAAGGAAAACTAAATGATTTTTGTTAAGAGCCTTCTCTCTGAGTGTAGCAGGGTGGAGGTGAGGCGTTGATCTGTGATTAATCCAAATTTAATTTTGATGGAAACTAAAATTTCAAAACACATAAGCTAACCTTTTCTCCTTCTGTGGCTTATGTGCCCATTTTCTTTAACATGTATCACCCAACTAGATATTTTTAACATTTTTTTTTTTAAGTAGGCTCCATGCTCAACATGGGGCTTGAACTCACAATCAAGAGTTGCATGCTCTACTGACTGAGCCAGCTAGGTTCCCCTAACTAGATATTTTTTAAATCTTGGGGCACCTGGGTGGCTCAGTTGGTAAAGCATCTGACTCTCGGTTTTGGCTCAGGTCATAATTTCACGGTTCGTGAGTTCAAGCACCATGTCAGGCTTTGCACTGACAGTGCAGAGCTTGCTTGGGATTCTCTCTCTCTCCTCTCTCTGCTGCTCCCCTTCTCACGCTGTCTCTGTCTCTGTCTGTCTCAAATAAATAAACTTAATTTTAAAAACTTTTTTTAATTAAAAAGTTTCCCAACTGTATATATTAGAATGTATGTATATAATGTTATGTATTTACTTTCCAAGGAAGATAATTAAATATATATGTATAAGCTCATATATATATTTAAATATATATATATATCTCAAGGATATGTTTATACATATAATATGATGTTGGATTTATTGTTGTGTTTTTACATAAAAGAGCTTTGTTATATACCACACAATTGAGCTTTTTGGTTTTTTCTGTGAATTCATTTATCTTAATTTATGGTATCACTTAAACTTAACTGAAGTTTGAAGGCTTTGCTTCTCCAAAATTATAGTTCACAGATATTCCTTCATGGAGTCATTGATGTTTGCAAATAATCAATTACAAGTTCATCTCAACAAAATTTGAGTGTCTGTATATAAAAACATTGGAGAATATGAGCTTAGAGTGTTACAATTACCTTGAAAACTTTGTGGCTTTCTTCAGTTTTAAAACTTTATAGCCATTCATTTTAAATTGATTTATTTTTCATTTCTGCTCTAATGAATTCAAGAAAAATGGACAGGTCAAATAGGCAGGATCCCGGGTGCTGTGATAGGTTGGCATTTATATAGGTCTTTCATAAAGGATTTAATAAAAGGTGACCTGAAATTCAGAAATGTAATCTATAAGACAATCAGAGAAAAACAGTTCTTAAGCGTGCTGTCAGTATTGTATGATTCCTGCTCCATAACTGTAATAATTTTATGTGTCTGTCAAAAGATGTAAGCTATATTCAATAATGAGGATTGCAGGAATTTGAGACTTCATGTAGATTTCTTCTTGTCATAGGAAGGTCAGCCTTTTGAAAAGGGATAGAAATGAACATTTCTCCAGAATTATATTTCCCTTCATTTTAGGCTATCTCTTAATTCCAGCATTTTTACTGTGTTTGATAAACAGGCCAAATATACATTTTATTTATTTGGCAGGGGAGGTGATGAAACTTTACAAATTTCAACTGGCATTGCACTTGGCTGATAAGAATGGGAGTTTGTACCGCTCTGAAGAGATTACATGAAGTAGAATTGGAAAGCAAATTGTATTTACAAAAGATAGGATGATGTTCCTAATAGGTGTTCAGAATAGACTATTCACTCTCATATTCTGCTGAGCTTTACTAGAAATAACTTCATTTCAAAAAAAGAACAAATCTGATTGAAGGCAAAAGCATTCCCTCTCCACAGACACTCGTCCAAAGGACTTACATTAAATTTTCCTGATGGGCACACAGCTGTGTTTTGGGCTATAGCTGTATATACTGGTAATATGGAAAATAAAAATCTAAATAGTATACCTGATTGTTTCATGCACCCGTCATTTAGATTACTAGATTTATATCTATAATTTTGGAAGAGAAGTTGCAATATGATGTTCCGACAATAACTGTCAAAGTCGTAATACTAGGCTCTGTTTTCATCTTTTGTCAAGGTAAAGGTATTGAAATTCACAGTTGGTAGGTCACAGAGATCACTTACTATCTCTTGTCATCTGTAGCTTAATGCTGACCTAAGCGGCTAGTGTATAATGTCAAAATTATCACAGCACCCAGACGGCACAAGTACAACATGCTACATGATTTAATGCATTTCCTGTCTGGAATAAAGAGTATGAAAGGGCCAACAACCATGAGCTACAGTGGTTTAGAGAGACTTTGTTTCTAATTTTGCTGTCTCTTTTTCCCATTCATTTTAGATTTTGGATTTGGTAAAAGGGACACATTACCAAGTAGCCTGTCAGAAGTACTTCGAGATGACACATAATGTAAGTAAGCTTTATGGCCTAATCCTTTGTTTTGTTGTTACTCTGTGTTTTATTCAGGGTTTTTAGTTGAAGCTCCAGCTGTTTTCACCAAAAAAGGATTTATCACACAGTATGAGGGAGCTTATAAAATTGATAGAGGGGCCAGAGAATTAAAACTAGGAAGCTACAGACCCAGTAATACTGTAACAAAGAGAAACTACACAATGAGAAAACCTTACTCTACTGCAGCTGCCACCCACCACTTCACGTCTAGGGATGAGACCGAGGGTCAGTAAACTTTTTCAGGAAAGTGCCAGATTGTAAAAATTTTAGACTTTGTTGTCCATATGGTCTCTGTCAAAACTGCTCATCTCTGTGTCTGTAGTCCAGAGCAGCTATAGACAGTGTATAAATGAATGAGCATGGCTGTGTTCCAGTAGAACTTTATTTACCTAGACAGATGCTGGGCAGGATTTGACCAACGGCCTTAGTTAACCAAATCTTGGAGTAGCTGTAGAACAGTTGCCCCAGGTGCCTCTAGAAACCTGAGGCTTTTGCCATCTTCCCTGTAGAAAATCTGACTGTTTTACTTCTGGCTGCCACCTCATGTTACTTTTATTTCCCAAAAAGTCATATTTACCTCCATGGCTGAACTTCAGGTACATGTAGGATGCCCGACTGCAAGGGACTCAGGGAGATGTGTTTAGTTTTTATCTCGTGAGCCTCTTTTCCCATGCTTCCATAGTACAGGCAGAAGTTGGGGATATTACGGGTTTGGTTCCAGACCCTTGTTATAAAATAAGCCGAATGCATTTTTTGGTTTCCCAGTATAGATACCAGTTATGTTTCCATTATACTATAGTCTGTTAGGTGTGTAATAGCATTATGTCTGAAAAATGTACATGCCTTATTTAAAAAATACTTTACGGCTAAAAAATACTAACCATGATCTGAGCTTTCAGCAAGTCATAACTTTTTACTGGTTTTACTTCCTCCCTCCATGTTGATGGCTGCTGACTATAGTTGCTGAAGGTTGGGGTGTCTGTGGCTGGTTTTAAAAATAAGACAACAGAGAAGTTTGCTGTATTAAGTGACTTCCTTTCATGGATGATTTCTCTGTAGCATATGATGCTGTTTGAGCATTTTGCCCACAGTAGAACGTCTTTTAAAATTGGAGTCTGTCCTCTCAAACCCTGCTGCTGCTTCCTCAACTAAATTTATGTCATGTTCTAAATCTTTTGTTGTCATTTCAACCATCTTCCCAACATCTTCACCAGGAGTATATTCTATATCATGAAACCACTTTCTGTGCTCATCCATAAGAAGGCTCTTTTGTCTACATTTAAAATCTGTTGGTTTAGTATAGCTCCTTCATTTATGATCTTAGCTAGATCTCCTGGATAACCTGCTGCAGGTTCTGTATTAACACTTGCTGCTTCGCCTTGCATTTTGATGTTACAGAGACTGCTGCATTCCTTAAACTTCATGAACCAAACTCTGCTGGCTTCACACTTTTCCTCTGTAGCTTCCTCACCTCTCTCAGCCTTCATGAGATTGAAAAGAGTTAGGGCCTGGCTCTGGATTAGCTTTGGTTTTAGGGAATCTTGTAGCTGGTGTGTCTTCTGTCCAAACCACAAAAACTTTCTCCATATCAGTGAGAGGACTGTTTCGCTATCTTATCATTTGTGTGTTCACTGGGGTAGTACTTTTAATTTCCTTCAAGAACTTTTCCTTTGCATTCACAACTTGGCTAACTGGCACAAGAAGCCTAGCTTTTGGCCTATCACAGCTTTCAACATGCCTTCCTCAGTAGGCTTAATCATTTCTGGCTTTTGATTTAAAGTAAGAGATGTATGGCTCTTCCTTTCACTTGAATGCTGAGAGACCATTGTAGGATTCTTAATTGGCCTAGTTTCAGTATTGCTGTGTCTCAGGGAAGAGGCAGACTAGAGGATAGAGAGAGAGACAGGAGAATGGCCAGTTAGTGGAGGAGTCAGAACACATACAACATTTATCAATCTAAGTTTGGCATCTTACATGGGCATGGTTCTGATGCCCCAACACAATTACAGTAGTAACAACAAAATTTAACAAAAATTTAATAATATTTAACAAAAATAATAATAAAGTTTGAAATATTGTGAGAATTATCAAAATGTGACACAGAGATATGAAGTGAGCAAATGCCATTGGAAAAATGGTACCGATAGATTTCCTCAACTGCAGGACTGCCAAGAAATCTTCAATTTGTAGAAAACACAGTATCTGGGAAATGCTGCAGTAAAACAAAATATGCCTGTGTAAGAAAACCTACTAGTAGGCTCTGAAAGATGTAAAGCAAGGGTCACAACTTAGAGGCCTACAGAGGTCAGGCAAATGACCCAAAACAAGTGAGGTGGGGGCATCAGGGTGACTTATTTAAGTGTCTGACCTGATTTCAGCTCAAGTCATGATTTCACAGTTGTAAGATCGGGCCCTGCATCAGGCTCTTTGCTGCATATAGAGCCTGCTTAAGATGCTCTCCTTCTGTCACTCTCCCGCACTCTGTCTTTCAAAAAAAAAAAAAAAATATTGAAGATGGCTGAGATTAATACCAGAGAGTGTGGGAGGCCCTGTGCTGATGAATTCACGTCCCGTTAGGGGCATTCACATGACAAGTTTGAAGATCCATCTACAAGTCAGTAGAACACATCTGCAGGTGAAATTCAGCTCACTGACCTCGGTGTTTGCAACTACTGGTCCTGATCATGGCTTCCTAACCTAGGACAGACCTCCAAGAATGGATTTGGAAGTCAATGCAACTTACAGAGACATTTTTTTCTGTGAGTGTATATGTGCATTTTTTGGGAGTCTGTTATTTATCAGGTTTCAAAGGGATTCATCTGTGAGCCTCCCCCAAAAGATGTGCATTCATTGATTTCATCATCAGCTACCATGCTGTGTTATTTTATAATCATTTTTATTTTTTCTATTTAGTCTTTATGAAATAATTTTTCCCCTGTGGTTATATAACAGAATCTCTTATAGTATAAAATATTTCACAGGAAAAGTATATCCTATAGTATTACCAATAATGAATGCAGTACTATTAGCCAACATCTGTAGAACTCTTAACACATGCCCAATACGGCACTAAGTACTTTGACCACATTGGCTCTTTTGATCCACATTACAGTACTACAGTGAGGTACTATTTTTATTCCCATTTATGAATAAAGTTTAGAGAAGCTGAGAAACCTGTGTAAGGTCATACTGCTTATAAGAGATGGACTTGGATTTAAATGAGACTGTAAAGTAAGTTATTAGAGCTTATGAGCCTAACCATGACTGTGTGCTTGTGTAGAATCTGATGCTGTATCTATAATTATGACTGTGGGGGTCACTGTCATAGTCTTGTCTAGATTCATAATCCAACCATTATAGTTTACGTTAAAAAAACAAAACAACAACAACAACAAAAAAAAAAACCCTGAAAACCAGCAATTCTACAAGACTTGCCCAAGGTACCACTATTTGTAAATAGGAGATCTGAAGCCAGAACCACTCCCACCCCTGTCTGCTCTGAGTCTCCTCTTCTTTCTATTACACCTGACTGTTGAAACTATTACTGTTATTTAAAGCCATACTTGGAAACAAACACCACTAAGATAGTAAACAAGCACAAATTCTCATTAGTTTAGCAGCGTAGGAATCTCACCAGGTAAGCCACATTCATTTGTTACTTTCAGCACCAGTTTCAAATTAACCTTTTCCTTAAAGACCATATTCCTTAATTTGCCTACTCAGCTGAGAGTTTTAATTTCAAAAGTGTTCTTAATTATTTGTGGACTTTTTTCAATAAGACGCCTCAGAAATTCCACAAATTAAGGTCTATTATTCAGCGTCTTTCCTTTTTTAAAAATAAGATGTGAACATTAGATTTAACCTTTGAGTTTGTGACATAATCACAAAAAAGTAAAAAGAAATTTTTTGGTTCCCAGATCTGCTTTTGTAGTATCTACTGAGTATTCTATTCCTATAGGAATATTACTGCTATGGGCAATTTTAAAACTTGCCTTAGATTAGTGAAGATATTGAAAAGATGTATGTCTAAATCCTCTCACATATAACTTAAGCCACATAAAAATCAATGGAATAAAAAGGCTGTTTGAATTCAGGAGATGTCTCATTATAGATTTTTAGTTGTGAATATCTATTATTTTTTCTCATTAAATTAAAACTAGAATCCATTTTTATTGTCAGTTTTCTGCCATGCTGCCTGTCCCCCCTTTACAAAAATTTTTAAAGCTATATTTATTTTCCTGAGGACTCTGCGATCAAACTCATTTTAACGAAAGTTTTGAAAATGAACCAGTTAATTGATACCATTTACAGCCACACTATGATAGTTCCATATGGCTTTTTTGGTAATACCAGCTGTCTCATTATAAGCTGTCATTGCAAAATCTCTTGATTAAAACCCAAACATCCCATAGGTAAAACAATATTGCTTGCATTCCTTCAAAATCTGCATTTGCTGTGGCAGAAATATGAGACCTATGTTTGTTTGAAGGTCATTGTGTGCAAAACATGTTGATTCCAAGCAAATGTTTGAGAGAGATTCCGTTAGTAGAAATCTGTTTTCCTCAGTGTTTTTAGGGAGCACTGTTTTTTCCTTTTGGTATGCTCTGTGTGTAAATGAAAACACTAGGCCTTGTGTGGATTAATCTCCGAATTGTAATTGAAAATCATTTCTTTAGCAAACTGAGTCATTCTTGATACTTACTTTCCAAATAGCTGAGCATAATTTTTTCCCACCATATAAGTCTTTGCAGAAATCTTACTAAATTCTATCATATTTGCCTGCAATCTTAAATAGGATATACCAAATACAATTAAGCTCTTTTATAATAACTAAGGGTCCTTATTATGGATATCAGAGCACTGGGCTGGAAGCCATCATCGTCTCTGGCTTGGGTCACTGTAGTAGCTTCCTAACTCATTTCCCACTGTCTACCACACATGCACCAGTCCAGGTCTTTACCCTCCACACAGCTGTTGGAATAATCTTTAAAGCAGAGGAACATGATTATTTTAGTAAACTCCTTTAAAAAAAAAAAAAAACCCTTAGAGGGTTTTCCAATTACTGTAAAGATGAAGTCCAAAATTTATAGTGTAGCCTATAAAAGCCTCCACCCCATTTACTTCTTCTGGATGCCAGGTAATTTCATAACTCTTACAGTACTTTGGAACTCCTAAGCTAAAATGGCAGAATGAAAATGCATCACAGAATTTCCCTTTCTCACTAGTGAACACAATGTATAAACATAATAAATAATGATCCACCACAAAGGAAAATATCTCCAATAGCAACCAATTAAGAAAAATGACAAGGAAAAGAAACAAAATTCACAGTTTCCAAATCTAGAATGTTCCTACTTTTTTAAAAATAAGGAGTAAAGGAAATAGCTGCTGACTTTTAAGCAGAAGTAAGTGAAAATGGGGGATTTTGATGGGGATAATTTGCTTTCTCTATTCTCCTAAAATGATGTTGAAGTAAAATCTGTTTTCGTTGGGGGTAGGGAGAAGAGCATAAACCAAAGTTAATTTTTCTGGACAAGCTGAAAGGAAACTGAATGGTAGCCATTACACTTCCTTCAGCCAGAAATAAAACTAAAAGAAAGAAAACATTTAAAAGACAACCTATCTTAGAAAAAAATACAATTGAGCATACAGAAGGAAACTCTTCATAATTTCATCAAGCTATCTAGCAACCAAATTAGACCATAAGTTCAGTAAAATGAGCTTATTCGCAAAATGAGTTATGAAAATGCAATCCCAAACCTAAGGGAATCAGTTGAAAACCCAAACATGACATAGAAGCATGGTACATGCCCTCAATTCAAGACCTTTGTCACTGTTGGTTAATAAGAATATTAATTAAAGTGGAATGAAAAATATATGCATTTTTTAAACAATATATTTTAAAGTTAAAAACATTTAAAGGTCTTTTATTCATCTTTTGATGTACGGGCAAGGTATCTTATTTGAGTACAGTTTTGAGATTGGAATTCAATTTTTTTTAACTTTATTTTGAGAGAGCAGAGGAAGAGCAGAGAGAAGAGGGGAAAGAGAATCCCAAGCAGACTCCACACTGTCAGTGCAGAGCTCCACATCGGACTCTATCTCACAAACTGTAAGCTCATGCATGACCTGAGCTGAAATCAAGAGAGTAGATGCTTAGCCGACTGAGTCACCCAGGTATCCCAGAATTCATCTTTATATAAAGCAATATGACCTTTTTCCCTTAACTTTTGGGAATTCAACTTTTTTTTTGTTTTGGAATGTTTATTTTTGAGAGAGAGAGAAAAGTGTGAGCCAGGGCGGAGGGTGGGAGGCAGAGAGAGGGAGATACAGAATCCAAAGCAAGCTCCAACTTTTGAGCTGTCAGCACAGAGCCTAATGCGGCACTCAAGCTCATGAACCACAAGATCATGACCTGAGCTGAAGTCTGAGTCTTAACTGAGCCACCCAGGAGCCCCTCAACTTGTTTAAGAGACTTGCTTTTCTTGAATCTTTGCAAAGCAATTAGATTTCATAGAACCAACAGCTTTCTTTTTAAACTCCTGTTTTCTTGGTTTTCCCCATAGCAACGTTATTATTATTAATATCTCTCTTTCATTGATGAGGAAACTGAGGCTTATAAGGATTTTAATCCAGAGAGTCCTCTTTGTGATGATAGATGTATTGAGAATTTTAACAAGTTGAAACAGTAGGTGTAGAAAATCTCCAGTGTAAGTATAGCACAAAGTGCTAGATTCTTTTTTACATGAAATAATACCACTATGTTTTTTATAATCTTTATAGCCAAGTTTAGCACTAGAAATAATATGATATGATTGGGGCGCCTGGGTGGCTGAGTCGGTTGAGCATCCAACTCTGTTTCAGGCCATGATCTCACAGTTCATGAGTCCAAGCCCTGCATCAGGCTCTGTGCTGATAGTTTGGAGCCTACTTCGGATTCTGTACCTCCCTCTCAAAAATAAATAAAAAACATTCAAAAAAATTTTTTAAACATTTTGATATGATTGTAAGTTTATTTGACTTTGCATAAAACCTCTTAAAACAGATTTCAGAACACCTAAGTGATGTGGTCAAAGGCCTTAATTATAATACAGACAAAACCAGTTACTAGTTCTATGATTTTTGCCTAAATCAGGTAATCTCTTTAGGTTTCATGTTCCTAGTTATACATGTAGGAGGTTAAATTGAAGAGGTCTTCAAGATCTTTCCAATCTCTAATATTTTCTATTTATAAACACATAAAGCCTCCTGACTGATATGTTACACAATCAACTTTTCATGAAACACTTTGTAAAATGCAAACTTTATATTAGATCTCCTACTTCTTAATGAATCAAATATAATGAAGTCACAAATGACTCCATTGTTAATAAAATTATAGATTTATCATAAAACATTCAGGAAACATTTTAAAATTAAGCAGTAAAGTAGCTGATAAAAATTTGTTCTAGTGATCTGAGTAATAACTTTTAATAGTCTATACACTATCGATCTACTATACACTGAATTTACTATAAAATTATTGGCCCAACATGTGTTAACAGCTGACTAAAGAGAATCCTCAGGTTTTCAAGTATTACCAGGAAACACCTCGTTTCTGTTTATTGGTTCACCTGTTAAAAAGGTTAATTCTGAACCATGACAGCAGTTCTTTTAACCCCCTGCTAATCCATTTTAATCTGCCGCAAGATTATACATTGCTTTAATCACATCACCTCCCCTCTTAAGGATTTTTAGTGACTCCCTGTTGCCTATAAAATTAGGTCTAGACTACTTACCCTGGTTTTCAAGGCTCTCTGAGGTTGGTGCCCAGCCTGTCTTTCTAACTTCATTTCCTGTTATTCCCTTTTATATGCCTTTTACACCAGGCCATCTGATCTACTTGCTTTCCAGGGACATTCCTTCTTACCTTGTTCATGTGGCTCTACTGTTTGTATTAACCTTGACCTCATTACCCCAGCTTTTCACTCTCTCCATCTTCCCAGATTCAACTCCTGTAGCACTTCTCTCACAAAGCCTCCCTGATCTCCTCAGCCAGAATTTCTCTCTAATGTGGAGATAATAAGCCTTTATCTGTGACCCTTATCACTCTTTTATTCTTGATAGAGGTTTTTAAGTATATGAAATTACTTTAGACTATAAAATTTCTTTACACTTAGTCAAATGCATTCCTGTGTGCTGAAAAACTGCCAGCTCATAATGTGGCCTTATACACAGTAAGTCTTCAGTCAGCAAGTGGCATATATGACTGGTATATGCTGTTGGTTCTGGGCTCAACTCGCCAAATATTTAGATACCTACTGTATGCAAATCACTTCAATTCAAAGAGTGAGACATAAAAAGGTTAATATAAGACAGATGAACAAAAAAAGTGTAATGGTTTCTCAGTTTGTAAAAAAAAAATTGAAGTGAAAATGCCCCCTTACAAAAAAAAAAACAACAAATAATTGCTTCAGTAAAATTTTAGCCTTTGGTTGTCGGCTTCAATGCAGAAGGCAGGAGGGTAGAGATTCGACGTATGATCAGTTCAGTCCGACCCTCTGGTTGAGTGTGAAGAAAGTGACTCGTGTCGGAGGTTTACACTTTAGGAGCTATCTTGCTCTTAGGTCACAAGCCCAAGAGTTAGTAAAGGTTTATACAACTTAAGAAATGAATTCATTATACAATTATGGACCTTGGCACGAGGACATGACAGCAGAGCATACTGGTTATGACCATGGACTCTGCTAATTCATATCTCGTCTGTAGCCCTGCCAGTGTGTCATCTTGGGTAAGTTATTTAACCTCTCTTTAAATTGGGAAAATACTGTTAACTTACCTTCACAGGGCTCTTAATGGAAGTTAACTAAATATATGCATTCATATGCATGAATGAATACATACATGTGTTTTATGCCACTTAGAATAATGTCTGGCACATAGTGGGCATTAAATACGTGCTCGCTAATATTAAGGAATATATTTTTCTTCATTAATAAATTTTAGAATCAAAGTTAGAAAAAAATAGTACTTGCTAAATGTTTAAATACAAAAAGTATTAATACCCTTATAAAGCATCATTGAATAGTAAAGGCCCAGGGTAGGTGGGCAATTGGAAATGATATTCAAGTTTTAATTTAAAGTTTAGTGATAGTATTTGAGAAAAGAAATAACATAAAACTATGAACCTGGTCATGTTTGCATTAAGTTCCCCTGAAAATTACAAAAAGAAAATAGTTTGTATCTAAAAAGTAAGAGCAGGGAAAGCTCAAGATTGGAATGAAGAAATAGCATTAGATTGCTTTTTCAGTTTATAATACTAAATAGGATTACTTAGGCCAGGTTTACAAATATACTCTAATATATGAGTTGTATCAAGGACCAGTATCAAAACAGTGTCTGTTTATGTCCATTCCCTATGGTTCTGGAATATTTAATGTTTTATTTATTTTTGAGAGATGAAGCATCAGCAAGCGAGGGGCAGAGAGAGGGAGAGACACAGAAGCAGGCTTCAAGCTGTCAGCACAGAGCCTGATGCGAGGCTTGAACCCATGAACCATGAGACCATGACTTGAGCTGAAGTTGGACGCTTAACCAACTGAGCCACCCAGGTGCCCCAGTTTTGGAATGTTTAAAGTATACCCTCCCTTTTTTTTTATTAATATTTATTGACAGACAATATGGCAGGCACTTTGCTTAGCCATCTGAGATGTTGAGTAGGAGGTAGATCTGGAAGTAGAGTTGGATAGGGAACTGGAATTAAGGGCAGAGGTTTGGGTTGGAAATACAAATGAAAAAGCCATTAATGTTTAGGTAGTAGTTGAAGCACCCTCTGAATGAAATCATGTAAGTACCAGATTGAGTGTTATGACTGAGAACTACTAGGATCCACGTTTTGGGCATTAAGTAGTTTCTGAACAAGTTCTAGAATTGTTTATGAAGTCCTTTTCTTTATACCTTTGCTTTGTGTTAATACATAAATTTGCTTTCTTATACAGGTGGATGATTGTGGCTTTTCTCTCAGCCATCCTAACCAATTCTTTTTTGAGAGCCAGCGGATTCTAACTGGTAGTAAAGACATCAGGAAGGAATCCATCCAACCAGAAGCTCCTCAGCCCAAACCAAGTGTCCAGAAAACCAAGGATGCATCATCTGCTCTGGCCTCTCTAAATTCCTCTCTGGAAATGGATATGGAAGGACTAGAGGATTACTTCAGTGAATGATTCTTCAGCACTTAAGAACCCTTTTTCCTCACTAGCTTTCATTTCTTACCTTCAGGATTTTGCCTATTTCTTTTTTAGCCTGTCTACTCCCTCCACCCCAGTTCATCCTCTGGAAAGCTTACGGGTAAAAATAAAGACCTTCATTATATTTTGCTTTGACAAAAGGGAAAAGGAAGAATTTCTCTTGAAATCTAACACTTAGTGGTATGATCTGAGTCCTGTTTTAGGAGACAAAATAGCTTTCTAGACTGACTTCCTAGAGACAATAGAACTATTGTCCTAGAGACAATAAAAACTATTTTCTTAACCCTTACCCCTGTAATTTTTACCTAATCCTTTTCTGGACCATTTTTGTCAATAAATACAAAAATGTGTACTAATGTATCTGTGTAGTTGAAGGAGTCACGTTACAAGGAGGGATCCAAGATGGTGCCATAGGATAACCCTGCATTCTCCTACTCAGGACACACCCAACCCACACCTACACATCCAGCTGTCGTTTCTGAAGAACTAAAGGCTGATGAACAGCTTTGCACAGAGAGGGGCCACACACAGAAGGGCAGGAGAGCTGGAGACACAGTAATGGTGGGAACCCTACTCCCAATGCTATAAACTGTACTAGAGAGGGATAGCACTGAAGGGCTTGGACGCAGATTTGCCCAACCTAGGGCACAGCAGTAAAACAGTAACTTCAAGAGCAGCTAGACTTTATATAGGTGAAGGCAATGCACTGTTAAACCTAGAGCATCTGCCAAGCAGTAAGGGAAGTGCTAGAACTTATCTGCAGGATTGAAGGTACTGGTGACCAGCATTATTTATGTTCCCCTCCACCTTGACAGTATAGACAGGAGCAGCATCCTGGCACTCTAGCCAACCTGTTGCCTCAGTGAGCTTTGGGCCTTCAGCAAAGCAGCTCCAGCTGTCTTACAAAGCTGCCCCAGTGTGGCCCAGATGCAAAGCATGGCTTCCACTCAGCCATCTTACCAGGGCAGCCCCGATGTGGAGAAAGCTCCAGCCCACGCCTGCCCTAGCTGCTCTGCTAGGGAGGCACGGATGCAGAGCACCCCAGGATACGTTCCAGCTCCAGTCTTCCAGGCCAGTGCAGCCCTGGCACAAAGTGCTTCAGGACCCCCCGGCCTGCAAGCCCTCTAGCTCTAGCCAGGCAACCAAAGCCACCAAACATGCAGTCCATACATGGCCACTACACAAGGCCACTCATTCAACACTCAGGTAGTTATTTCACCTAATTCATAGTGACAGAGAAAGTCAAACAGAGGACTACGCTCCAAAAGAAATAACATGACAAAATCAGGAAAAGAACTAAACAAAATGGAGATAAGCAATTTACCTGGTGAAAGAGTACCAAAGTGAGATGGCCTAAAATAGGAAGACCCTGAAGCCATCTCCTCCATGGCCACACCAAATCTACCCCTATTTATAGAGCAATTCCTCCTGAAGAACTAAGGGCCAGTTGGACAGCTTACGTACAACAAAAGATAGACCACATAGAGAATGGCAAGAGAGAGACATGGTAATAAGGGAACCCCATCCCCAGTGCAAACTGCAGTGGGGAGAGATAGTACTGAAGGACTAGAGCACAGGTGGGGAAAAAAAAAAAGCCAGTTGAAAAAAGCAACTAGTATATAAAAAATCCAGCCCTAGAATGCCACCAAACAGTGAGGGAGTTGGTGGAACTCTGTCCAGGTGAGATGGGATGCCAAGCAGCATGGTTTATGTTCCCCACTCCTTGATATTGAAGATGGTAGCAGAGTTCTGGATGCAATAGCCTGCTTGCTGTCTTAGTGAACCCCTATATTCTTAGCCTACGCCAACCCAGTCCATCCTAACTGTGAGGCTTCAGCATGGTGCACACAGGGATGCCCCTGGTTGGCACTACAGCTCCAGTCATTGCATCCAAGTGACACAGGTACAAAGCATACCAATCAGTATACTCCAGGTCCACAACATTTTGGCTGCAGACAATTTGCTAGAGCACCCCTAGGGGCCTCCTGGCTCATGCATGCTTCATCTCCAGCCACTCAGCCAGAGCACCCCCTGTGTAGAGCACCTTGGAAACCCCTAGTCCATACCCTACCTCAACTCTAGCCTCCACACCAGAGCATCCCCTGTGTGGACTGCCCTGGGAACCCCGGTCCCACACCTGCCTCTGCACCAGCCACCCTGCCAAGGCATCCACTGTGTGAAGTCCCCCAGAACACCCCAGTGCATACTGGCCTTGGCTTTAGTTACCCCAATAGGGCACCCCCTGTGCTGAGTACATCCAACATACCAGTTTGCACTCACTTCAGCTCCCAGAGTGCTCCCAGCACAGAGTGGCCCAGGAACCCCAGTTTTGCATCCACTGCAGCTTCAGCTGCCATACCAGGGTGCCCTATGAGCAGAGACTCCAGAACTGCCCATGCCTATCTCCATTTCAGCCATCCCACCAAGATCCCTAGCCCAGCACAAAGTGCCTCAGACCCCCAGCCCATGCCAGTCACAGCTCCAGCCAGCTAGCCAGTGTCACCAGGCACACAGCAAAGACCTGGGATGACCACACACAAGATCATTCCTTCAAGTTTTGGAGAAGTAGTTGTTCCAACTAATTCACAGAAGCACAAAAAGCTAACCTCCCCCCAGAATAGAGTAAGACAAACCCTCAAAAAAACAACTAAACAAAACAGAGATAAACAATATGCCTAATAAAGAGTTTAAAGTAGTGATCACAAATACGCTCACTAGACTGGAGAGAAGAGTGGAAAAACTAACAGAGGGGCACCTGGGTGGCTCAGCCAGTTCAGTGCCCTACTCAGCTCGGGTCATAATCTCACAGTTCATGGGTTCAAACACCGCATTGGGCTCTCTTCTGTCAGCGCAGAGCCTGCTTTGGATCCTCTGTCTCCCTTTCTGCCCCTTTCCTGTTTGTGCTCTCTCTCTCTCTCTTAAAAATAAATGATAAAAAAAAAAAGATATAGAAAATATAAAAAAGAACCACTCAGAGTTGAAGAGTACAATAAATGAAATGAAATGAAAAATACACTAGAAGGAATTAACAGGTTAGCAGGTGAGGAAGGGCTTTGTAATCTGGGTGATAGTGTACTGGAAAGCACTAAGCTGACAGTAAAAAGAAAAAAGAATTTTTTAAATAATGAGGATAGGTTAAGGAATCTCTTCAATACCAATAGATAGTCACAGTACAGGGGTCCCATAAGGAGAAGAGATGAAGAAAAGTGATAACCTATTTGAAGAAAAATTGCTGAAAACTTCCCTAACCTGGGGAAGGAAACATCCAGGTTTAGGAAACAGTAAGTTCCAAACAAGATGAACCACAGGAGATCTGCACCACAACACATAATAATTAAAGTGTCAAAGTTTAAACATAAAAAGAACATTTTAAAAGCAATGAGAGAGAAGCAACTAGTTACATACAAGGGAATCCCATAAGTATATCAGCTGATGTTTCAGCAGAATCTTTGCAGGCCAGAGGGAAATGGGCAAGCTATTTTAATCAGCTAGGAGAGAAAAAATTATAAGAAAGTATACTGTATTTGACAAGGTTATTATTCAGACTTAGGAATAAAGTGTTTCCCAAACAAAAATTAAGGAGGTTCATCACCACTAAACTGACCTCTTATAAGGAACGTTAAGGGGTAGCAGGCTAGAGGAAGCAGAGGAACAAATTAATGACCTGGGAGACAGAGTAATGAAAAGTAATCAAGCTGAGCAAATGAAAGAAAAAAATTATGCAAGATGAGAATAGACTTAAGGAACTCAGTAACTTCATTAAGCATAATATTTGCATGAAAGGGATCCCATGAGAAGGAGAGAGATATAAGGGCAGAAAATTTATTTGAAGAAATAAAAGCTGAAAACTTCCCAAATCTATTGAAAGAAACAGATATCCACATCCAGAAGGCACAGAGATTCTCCCCCCATATCAACCCAAGAAGTCCATGTCAAGACACATAGTAATTAAAATGGCAAAAAGTAGTGATAAAGAAACAATTTTAAATCCGCAAAAGAACACAGTTACATACAACGGAAACCCCATAAGGTTATCAGCAGATTTTCAGCAGAAACTGAAAGCCAGAAGGGTGTGACATGATATATTCAAAGTGTTGAAAAGGAAAAACCTGCAACCACGAATACTGTATCCAACAAGGCTATCATTGAGAGTAGAAGGAGAGATAGAGTTTCTCAGTTAAACAAAAATAAAAGGAGTTCATGATCACTGATCCAGTCTTACAAAATTAAGGGGTCTTTTTGATTGAAAAGGCCATATGTAAGAGTATAAAAAGTTGGAAGTGCAAAAGCTGTAAAAATAAGTATATCTGTTAAAATCAGTCAAGGGATTCACAAACGGATGTAAAATATGAAGCCATATGCTTAAAATGTGGGGAGGAGTAAAGAATAGGTTCAAACTTAAGCAATCATCAAGTTAATATAGACTGCAGTATGCAGAAGATGCAAATTAAAAACCAGCAATAGATCTGGAAAGAATAAAGAAAAAGGAATTCAAGTACATCACTAAAGAAAGACAACAAACCGTGAAAGAGAAGAAAAGGATATTTTTAAAAAAAGCTACAAAAACAACCACTAAACAAGTAACAAAATGACAATACCCTTCTATCAATAATTACTTTGAATGTAAATGGACTAAATGCTCCTATCAAAACATAGGGTGATAGAGTGGATAAAAAAAAACAAGACCCATCTAAATGCCCCCTACAGTAGACTCATTTCAGACTGAAAGACACTTGCAGACTGAAAGTGAAGGGATGGAGAAATATTTATTATGCAAATAGCTGTCCAAAGGAACCCAGAGTAGTAATGCTTATGTCAGACAAAATTGACTTTAAAACAAAGATTGTAAGAAAAGAAAATGTAGGACATTATATAATCATTCGGGGGACAATCCAACAAGAACATTTAACTGTAAATATTTATGCACCCAACATGGGAATACTCATACACAACAGTTAATAACAAACATAAAGGAACTAATTGATAGTAATACAATAAAAGTAGAGGACTTTAACACCCCACACATCAATGAACAGATCATCCAGAATCAATAAGGAAACAGTGGCTCTGAATGACACACTGGACAAGATGGCCTTAACAGATATATTGGGCACATTCCATCCTAACACAGCAAATACACATTCTTTTCAAGTGCAGATGAAACATTATCCAGAATAGACCAACTATTAGCCCATAAAACAAGTCTCGACAAATTCAAAAACATCAAAGCCATACCACACATCTTTTCTGACCACAATGCTATGAAACTGGAAATCAGCTACAAGAAAAAAATCTGGAAAGACCACAAATACGTGGAAGGTAAATAACATGTTGTTAAATAATGGATGGGTCAACCGAGAAATCAAAAAAGAAATAAAACAATTAATTAGAAACAATGGCAATGAAAACACAACGATCCAAAATTTGGGGGATGCAGAGAGTGGTTCTAAGAGGGAAGTTTATAGCAATAACAGGACTCGCTGATGAAGTAAGAAAACTCTCAGATAAACACTCTAACTTTACACTGAAAGTAGCTAGAAAAAGAACTGATAAAATCCAAAACCAACAAAAGAAGGAAATAATAAAGATTAGAGATGAATAAATGATAACAAAAACTAAAAAGAAACAAACAAAAAATAATTGAATACATCGATGAAACCAGGAGCTGGTTCTTTGAAAACATCAACAAAATTGATAAACTTCTAGCCATACTCATAAAAGAGAGAGAGAGATAGGACTCAAATAAATGAAATCATAATGAAGGAGAATAACAAACACCACATATTTACATATTTACACACAAATATAACAGAATATTGTAAAATCCTATATGCCAACAAATTAGACAACCTAGAAGTAATGGATAAATTCTAGAAACATATAACCTACCAAAACTAAAGCAGAAAGAAATAGAAAATATGAACAGACTGATTACCAGCAATGAAATTGAATCAGTAGTTAAAAAAGAAAAAACCTCTCAGCAAACGAAAGTCTAGGACCAGATGGATTCACAGGCATATTCTAAAAAATAGAAAATAAAGGAAAACTTCCAAACTTATTCCATGAGCTTAGTAGTACCCTGACACCAAATCCAGATAAAGACACCACAAAAACAAAATAAAACAAAAACAAACAAACAAAAAACAGAACCCCAGAACTATAGGCCGGTATCTCTGATGAGCATAGATGCAAAAATCCTCAACAAAACATTAGCAAGCCAAATCCAACAATACATTAAAAAATCATTCACTCTGATCAAGTGGGATTTATTCATGAGTTGCAAGGTGGTTCAATATTTGAAAATCAGTGTGATTAATCACATTAATAAAAGAAAGGAGGGGCTCATGGGTGGCTCAGTCAGTTAAGCGTCTGACTTCAGCTCAGGTCATGATATCAAGGTCTGTGAGTTCGAGCCCCACATCGGGCTCTGTGCTGACAGCTCAGAGCCTGTAGCCTGCTTCAGATTCTGTGTCTCCTCTCTCTCTGCCCCTCCCCCATTTGTGCTCTCTCTCTCTCTCTCTCTCTGTCTCTCAAAAATAAATAAATGTAAAAAATTTAAAAAAAAAAGAAAGGATAAGAACCATATGATCATTTCAATAGATGCAGAAAATGCATTTGACAAAGTACAACTTTCATTCCTGATTAAAAAAAAAACAACTCTCCACAAAGGTCTAGAGAGAACATATCTTAACATAATAAAGGCTTTATATGAAAACTCCACAGTGAACATCATATTCAATAGTGAAAAATGAGAGCTTTTCTCCTAAAGTAGGAACAAGGATGTCCACTCTCACTACTTTTATTCACCATAGTACTAGCCACAGTAGTCAGACAACAAAAAGAAATAAAAGGCATCCAAATTGGTAAGGAAGAAGTAAAACTCCCCTAATTGTAGATGACATGATACTTTATATAGAAAACCCTAAAGACTCCACCAAAAAAAACCTGTCAGAAGTAATAAACTAGTTCAGTAAAGTCACAGTATACAAAATCATTGTACAGAAATCTATTGCATTTTTATACACTAATGAAGCAGCAGAAAAAGAAATTAAGAAAGCAATCTCTTTTACAATTGCTCCAAAAAATAACAAGATTTCTAGGAATCAACTTAACCAAGGAGATGAAGACCTGTACTCTGAAAACTATGGAACACTGATGAAAGAAGTTGAAGATGACACAAAGAAATGGAAAGACATTCCATGCTCATGGATTGGAAGAACAAATACTGTGAAAATGTCCATACTACCCAAAGCAATATACAGATAAAATGCAATCGCTATCAAAATACCAAGAGCATTGTTCACAGAACTAGAACAAACAATCCTAAAATTTGTTTGGAACCACAAAAGACCCTGATAGCCAAAGCAATCTTGAAAAAGGAAAACAAAACTGGAGATACCACAATTTCAGACTTCAAGTTTGAAATCCGATTACTACAAAGCTGTAGTAATCAAAACAGTATGGTACTGACAAAGAAAATTAGACACACAGATCAATGTAACAGAATAGAAAAACCAGAAATAAATCCATACTTCGACAAAGAAGGATCGAATATACAATGGAGAGAAGATGGTCTCTTCAATAAATGGTATCAGAAAACTGGGCAGTTACATGCAAAAGCATGAAACTAGACCACTTTTTTTCAACATACACAAAAATAAGCTCAAAATGGCTTAAAAACCTAAATGTGAGACCTGAAAGCATAAAACTCCTAGAAGAGAGCACAGGCATTTATTTCTCTGATATCAGTCACAGCAACATTTTTCTAGATAAGTCTCCTGGGACAAGAGAAGTAAAAAGAAAAATAACTATTGGGATTACATCAAAATTAAAAGCTTCACAGTGAAGGGAACAATCAACAGTACTAAAAGGCAACCTACTGAATGGGAGGTGATATTTGCAAATGACGTATCCGATAAAGGGTTAGTATCTGAAATATATAAAAAACGGATACAACTCGATACCCACAAAATAAGTAATCTTATTAAAAATGGGCAGAAGATGTGAATAGACATTTCTTCAAAGAAAATAGATGGCCAACAGACACATAATAAGATGCTCAACATCACTTAATATCAGGAAATGCAAATAAAAACTGCAGTGAGATATCACCCCACACCTGTCAGAATGGCTAAAATCAAAAACACAAGAAACAGCAAGTGTTGGTGAGGATGTGGAAAAAATGAACCCCTGTGTACTGTTGGTGGGAATGCAAACTGGTGAAGCCAGTGTGAAAAACAGTATGGAAGTCCCTCAAAAATTAAAAATAAGGCTACCTTATCCACGAATCACACAACTAGGTATTTACCCACAAAATACAAAAGCACTAATTCAAAGGGATACATGCACCCCTATGTTTATTGCAGCATTGTTTAGTAGCCAATTATGGAAGCAGCCCAAGTGTCCATCAATAGATGATGGATAAAGATGTGGTAGATATATACAATGGAATATTATTCAGCCATTAAAAATAAGGAAATCTTGCCATTTGCAATTCTATCCAGAACTAGGGAGTATAACCTAAGTCAGTCAGAGAAAGACAAATACAATATGATTTCACTCATATGTGGAATTTAAGAAACAAAACAAATGAACGAGGAAAAAAAGAGAGAGAGAGAGATAAACCAGGAAACAGACACTTAAGTCTAGAGAACAAGCTGATGGTTATCAAAAGAGAGGTGGGTGGGCAGATGGGTCAAATAGGTGATGTAGGTGATGAGGTTTAAAGAGTACAGTTACTATAATGAGCACAGAATAATGTACAGAATTGTAGAATCACTATACAGTATGCCTGAATCTAATATAACACTGAAGGTTAACTATACTGGAATTTCAAAACTTAATTTAAAAAATTCATGAAAAAGAAATATAAAAAAATATACATGAGTTAAACTTTTAAAATAAACTAAAAATAATTTTCAAAAATACATTTCTGTGCAAAACTTATGGGTGAAGGAGGTAAAAAGGTACAGACTTTCCAGTTATAGAATGAATAAGTCGCAGGGCAGTAATGTATTGTATGGTGACTATAGTTAATAACAGTGTACTGCATATTTAAAAGTTGCTAAGAGAGTAGAACTTGACAGTTCTCATCACAAAAAAAAAACATAACTATATATGGTGAAGGATGTTAGCTGGACATATTGTGGTGATTGTCTTGCAATGTATACAAATATCAAATTATAAGGTTGTACACCAGAAACTAATATAATATTATATATCAATTATACTTTGAAAAAAATTCTTGGTTTTTGTCCACTGTATCATTTATCTCCTGCTATATAACAAATTACCTCAAAAACTTAGACCCTAAAATAAACTTTTATTGTTTCAGAGCTTTTTTGAGTGAAGAGCGTGATTCTGCTTGGCTTGGTCATCTCACTCAGGGTAACTCACAAGTCTGAAATGAAGGTATCAGCTGGGGAAGTGGATTACACTCAAAGGGACAGGATTATCCAATGGCCTGAATCTCAGGAGGAGAATCTCTAGGGGCCATGTGAAAGGCTTTGTTCTACAGCAAAATATTTAGTAATATGGCCCATCCTAATATCACATAAAATTAGGAGCAATGTTTAGTTGAACATATCCTGCATGGTAGAGTGAGAAAGTAAACTAGCAAAATTTTCAGTATATCAATTTGCATATAAATGTATGAAACAATGTTTTATTTTAATCTGGACTAACACTTCTGTAATCTAAAAGAAAAACAGAATGAATGTGTACAAATATGTAATTATAATAATGACCATTGCCATGGTGAATTCACACCACATTATGCTAGGTGAATTTATTTTTGTGAATTTGTGTATGCATACATTTCAATAAAGACAGTGACTTGAACGTATTCACTACCATATCCTCATTTTCTATCACTGAGATAGAAAAAAAAAGTTTAACGGAACTCCTTTAAGTGAAAAAGAAAAGGCCACACTGAAGAAAATTATGAATAAAAAGATGCAAAATATGACAACACGTACATAAAGCATGAGAGTGGGGAGTAAAAAAGTTCTTTTAGAATGCTTTTTAATTTAAGTGAACATCAATTAATATAGATTGCTATATACTTAGGATGTTACATGTGAACCTAATGTTAACCACAAACTGAAAATCTAAAACAGAGACACACAAAATTAAAATAAAAGAAGTCAAGCGTAACATTACAGAAATTCATCAATTACAAGGAAAGGGAGCAAGTGATGAAAGGAACAGAGAACTACAAAAACAACCAGAAAACAATGAACAAAATGAAAATATCTATCAGTAGCACCTATTATAGCTATCAGTAAGAACTTTAAATGTAAAATACCTAAATGCTCCTTTTGAAAGACATAGGGTGACAGAAATGGGTTAAAACAAAAATCTAAATGATTGTAAATAAAATGATAGAAAAAGATATTCCATGAAAATGGAAGCAAACAAACAACCTGGGGTAGCAATACTTATATTAGGCAAAATAGACTTTAAAACAAACTGTAACTAGAGACAAAGAAGAGCATTACATAATGATACAGGGATCAATCCAATGAGAGGATATAACAATGATAAATATCTATGCACCCAGCATTAGAACACCTAAAGTAAATATTAACAGACATAAAGGGAGGAATTAACAGTAATACAATAATAATAGAGGACTTTACACCCCATTTAAATCAATGGATAGATCATCCAGGCAGAAGATCAATAATCAAATGATCAATGATCTTTAAATGACACATTAGACCAGATGGACATAATGGATATATACAGAATATCCATAAAAAACCAGCAGAAACATATTCTTTTCAAGAGCACATGGGACATTCTCCAGAATAGATCACATGTTAGACCACAAAACAAGTTGCAATAAGTTTAAGAAGACTGAAATCATATCACGTATCTTTTCTCAAATGATACGAAGCTAGAAATCAATCACAAGAAAATTCTAGGGGGAAAAAAACCTGTGGAGGCTAAACAACATGTGGAGGCTACACAACAGGCTACTATGCAACCTCTGGGTCAATGAAGAAATTAAAGAGGAAGTAAAAAACATACATTGAGACATGAAAATGAAAACACAATAGCCCAAAATAATTGGGACACAGCAAAAGCAGTTCTATGAGGGACATTTATAGTGATATAGGCCTACCTCAAAAAAAGAGAAAAATCTCAAATATATAATCTAAACTTACACCTAAATAAAGTAGAAAAGAGAGGCTAAACAAAGCCCAAGTTTTTCTTAGGGTTAGGAGTTTGAGCCCCACATTGAGTAAAGAGATTACTTAAAAATAAAATGTTTAGTGGTGTCTGGCTAGCTTAGTCAGAGAAACAGGAGACTCTTGATCTCAGGGTTGTGGGTTCAAGGCCCACATTAACTGCAGAAATTACTTAAATAAACTTTTAAAAAAGTTTTAAAAAAGTTTTTAAATAAACTTTTTAAAAAGCCCCAGTTTAGTAGAAGGAAGGAAATAATAAAGATCAGAACATAAATAAATGACATAAGAACTAAAAACTTCCAAATTCATTCTATGAGGCCAGCAGTAAAATGACACCAAAACCAGACACAGAAAAGATCAATAAAACCAACAGCCGGATCTCTGAAAAGAAAAACTAAATGAAATACATTTAACCATACTCATTCAGCAAAAAAAGAGAAAGGACTCAAATGAAAGAAGTGAAGTAGAATTAAGCAACTAACACAATGGAAATACGAAGGATAATAGAATACTTCAAAACAAAACAAAAGATATGTCAACAAATTGGATAACCTAGAAGAAACGAACATTCAGCTCAGGTCATGATCTCACAGTTTGTGGGTTTGAGCCCTGTGTCGGGCTCTGTGCTGACATTTCTGAAGCCTGCTTCAGATTCTGTGTCTCCCTCTCTCTCAGAAATGGATAAATTCCTAGAAACCATACAATCTTCTAAAGCTGAATCAGGAAGAAGTAGAAAATATGAACAAATTGATTACTAGTAATGAAACTAATTTGGAAAGCGATATGCAACCCTATGTTTATTGTCGCATTGTTTATAGTAGCCAAATATGGAAGAAACCCAAGTATGCACTGATAGATGAATGGATAAAGAAGAGGTGGTACACACACACACACACACACACACACACACACACACACACAGTGGTATCTCAATCAACCATAAAAAAAGAATGAGGCCTTGCCATTTGAAACAATATGGTTGGGCCTAGAGAGTATTATGCTAAGCAGAATAAGTCAGACAGAGAAAGACAAATAACATATGATTTCACTCATACATGGAATCTAAAAAACAAAACAAACAAACAATAAACAGAAACATATTCATAAAGACAGAGAACAAACTGATGGTTGCCAGAGGAGAGGGCGCTGGTGGGATGGGAAAATGAGTGAAAGGGAGTGGGAGATAATAGGCTTCCAGCTATGGAATGAATAAATCAGGGGGATAAAAGATACATCATAGAGAATAGTCAATGATATTGTAATAGCACTGTCTAGAGACAGAGTGTGGTTATGCTTGTGGTGAGCATAGCATAACATTTAGAGATATTGAATCACTGTTATACAACTGAAACTAATGTAACATTAGTAACATTTCATGTCAACTATACTTCAATTAAAAAAAGATTTTGAAAGAATGGTCATATAGATGCTCCCCAGGCTTGAGAGA
Source organism: Paguma larvata (assembly GCA_030068075.1). Classification (NCBI taxonomy): domain Eukaryota; kingdom Metazoa; phylum Chordata; class Mammalia; order Carnivora; family Viverridae; genus Paguma; species Paguma larvata. The sequence goes on from CM057829.1 coordinate 55,068,611, forward strand.
AGGTGAACTCAGTGAGAACATCAACAAAGAGATAGAAAATATAAAAGAAACCAGTCAGAGTGGAATAATACAAAAACTGAAATGAAAAGTACTAGAAGGAAACAACAGCAGATTAGAGGATTCAGAATGGATCAGTTATCTGAATTACAGGGTCTTGGAAAGCACCCAAGCTCAACAGGAAATAGAGAAAAGAAAAAAGAATGAGGTTAGAGCAAAGGACCTCTGGGACAACATCAATCACACTAACAATTGCACATTGTAGAGTTCCCAGAAGAAGAGACAGAGAGAAGGGGACAGAAAACTTAAAGAAGTAATAGCTGAAGAAGAACTCATAGCTGAAAACTTCCTTAACCTAGGGAAGGACACAGATATGAGGTCCAGGAATGACAAAAGCCACTAACAACATGAACCTAAGGAGGTCCGCAGTAAGATTCATAATAATTAACATATTGAAATTAAAGAGAGAATCTTAAAAGAAGCAAGAGACAAGCAACTAGTTATGCTTGAAAGAAACCATAAGGCTGTTAGCTGATTTTTTTAGCAGAAACTTTGCAGAAGAGGGTGAAATGATATATTCAAAGTGCTAAGAGGAAAAAAAAACCCTTGCAAACAAGAATACCCTACCCAGCATGGTTATCATTTAAAACTGAAGGAAAAATAATCTCCCAGACAGAAGTTAAAGGAGTTCATCATCACTAAATCAGCCTTACAAATAATGTTACAGGGACTTCTTTTTTTTTTTTTTTTTAACGTTTGTTTATGTTCGAGACAGAGACAGAGTGTGAGCAGGGGAGGGGCAGAGACAGAGGGAGACACAGAATCTGAAGCAGGCTTCAGGCTCCAAGCTGTCAGCACAGAGCCCGACATGGGGCTCAAACCCACAAACTGTGAGATCATGACGTGAGCTGAATGTCGAATGCCCAACCAAATGAGCCACCCAGGTGCCCCTCTTTTTTTTTTTAATATTCATTTATTTTTGAGAAACAGAGTGCAGTGGGGGACAGGCAAAGAGAGAGTCCAAGACATAGAATCTTATGTAGGCTCCAGGCTCTGAATTATCAGTACAGAATCTGATGTGGGGCTCAAACTCACCAACTACAAGATCATGACCTGAGCCGAAGTCAGATGCTTAACCAAATGAGCCACCCAGGTGCCCCCAAAGGACTTCTTTAAGCAAAAAGAAAAGGCCATAACTAGAAGAAAATTATGAAAGTAAAAAATTTTACTGATAAAATCAAACATACAGTAAAGGTAGTAGATCGGTCACTTATAAAGCTAATAAGATGGTTAAAAGTCAAAATACTAAAATCAGTTATATCAAAAAATAGTTGAGGTATTCGCAAAATGAAAGATGTAAATATGGTATCGTATACTTAAAACAGGAAGGTAGGGAGTAAAAATGTAGTTCTTTTTAAGCGTGTTCAAACTTAAGTGACCATCAACTTAATGTAGACTGCAGTCTACTTAAAATGCTATATATAAACCGCATGGTAACCACAAATCAAATCCTATAATAGATAAACAATAAAGAGAAAAGAATCCAAGCAAAATACTGATAGTGTCATTAATCACAAGGGGGAAAACTAAGAAAAGTAGAAAGGAATGAGAAAAGACTATAAAAACAAGCAGAAAATACTTAACAAAATGGCAATAAGTACATATCTATTGATATTTACTTTAAGTATAAATTATCTAAATGTTTCAATCCAAAGACTAAGGGTAACTGTATGGACAAAAACAAACAAACAAATGAAACAAAAACAAAAACAAGACCCATCTACATACTGCCTACAAGAGACTTACTTCAGACTTAAAGACAAGTAAAGACTGCAAGTAAAGAGATAGAAAAAGATATTTCATGCAAATGGAAAAAGAAAAAAAGCTGGAGTAGCAATACATACATACATATAGCAATATTTATATATATAATACTTATGTCTTATACACTTATATCACACAAAATAGACTTTAAAACAAAGACTATAACCAGAGACAGAGAGAAGCATTACATAATGGGTATCAATCCGACAAGAGGATCTAACAATTTTAAATATCTATGCACCCAACATTGAAGCACCTAAACACATAAAGCAAACATTAACAGACATAAAGGGAGGAATTGGATAGTAATACAATAATAGTAAGAGACTTTAACATGCACTTCCATCAATGGATAGATCCTCCAGACAGAAAAATCAAGATGGAAATAGTGTCTCTGAATAACACATTAGACCAGATAACAGATAAATACAGACGTTCTGTCCCTAAACAGTAAAATACACATTTTTGTTCACATACACACAGAATGTTCTTTAGGATGGATCACATATTAGGCCATGAAACCAATCTCAATAAATTTAAGAAGGTCAAAATCATATCTTTTTGATCGCAATACTTTGAAAGTAGAAATCAATTACAAGGAAAAATAAAATTACAAGGAAAAATCATTTACAAGGGAAAAAACTGGAAAAAATTACAATACAGGAAGGGTAAACAATATGCTTATGGTACTTAACACCTAATGGGTCAACAAAGAAATCAAAGAAGAAATTTAAAAATACCTGGAGACAAATTAAAATGAAAACACAATGGTACAAAGTCTTTGGGACACAGGAAAAGCAGTTCTAAGGGAGAAGTTTATAACAATATAGGTCTCCTTCAAGAAACAAGAAAAATCTCAAATAAACAATCTAATCTTATACCTAAAAAAATTGGAAAAAGAACAAACAAAGCCCAAAGTTAGTAAGAAGAAGGTAATAATAAAGGTCAATGTGGAAAGAAATGAAATAGAGACTAAAAACCAATAGAAAAGATCAATGAAACTAAGAAGGGGTTCTTTGAAGAGAAAAAAAAATGGATAAATCTTGAGCCAAGATTTATCTTGAAAGAAAAAAAGACTCAAGGAAAAAAAAGAAAAAAAAAAAGACTCAAAAGAATTAAAATCTGAAATGAATGAGAAGATACAACAGACACCACAGAAATACAAAGGATTATAAAACACATATACAAAAAGTTATATGCCAAGAAATTGAATAACCTAGAACAAATGGATAAATTCCTGGAAACATACAATCTTCTACTACTGAATTAGAAAAATAGAAAATCCCAACAGACCAAATACTAGTCAAGAAATTAAATTAGTAATTTAAAAAGTCCCAACAAACAAAGTCCAGCGCCAGACAGCATCACTGGTAAACATCACCAAACATATAAAGAACGGTTAATATCTATTCTTCTCACACAATCCAAATAAAAGAAGAGGAAGAGGAAGGAAAGATTCCAAATTCATTCTATGAGGCCAGCATTACTCTGTTCCCCAAACCAGATGAAGACACTACAAAATAAGAAAATTACAGGTCAGTGGTGCTTGGATGGCTCTGTCAGTTAAGTGTCCAACTTCAGCTCAGGTCATGATGTTGTAGTTTGTGAATTTGAGCCCTGTATTGGACCCTGTGCTGACAGCTGAAAGCCTGGAGCCTGCTTCAGATTTTGTGTCTCCTTCCCTCTCTCTCCTCCCCTGCTTATGCTCTCTCTCTCTCAAAAAATAAATAAACTTTAAAAAAAATTTTAAAAAAGAAAAAAGAAAACTACAGGTCAATATCATTGATAACTATAGATACAAAAATCATTAACAGAATATTAGCATGCCAAATTCAACAATACATTAAGGATCATTTACCACAGTCAAGTGGGGTTTTCTCCAAGAATACAAGGATGGTTTAGTATTTGGAACTCAATCAATGTGATATACCACATTATCAAAATTAAGAATAAATATCATATTAGCATCTTAATAGATGCAGAAAAGCACTTGACAAAATTCAACATCCATTCAGGATAAAAACTCTCAACTAAGTGGGTTTAGAGGGAACATACGTCAACATAATAAAGGTCATATATGAAAAAGCCATAGGTAACATTATAATCAATGATGTAAATCTTAAAATTTTCCCTCTGAGAGTAGGAAAAAGACATGGATGTCCACTGTCACCACTTTTATTCAACATAATACAGGAAGTTCTAGCCACAGCCATTAGACAAGGAAAAGAAATAAAAGCATCCAAATTAGTAAGGAATAATTAAGACTGTCACTATTTGCAGATGACATGATACTAATATAGAAAGCCCTAAATATTTGATGAAAACTATTAGAAGTAATAAGTAAAGTTGTACACAAAATCAATACACAGAAATTGGTTCCGTTTTTATACACTAATAATGAAGTAGCAGAAAGAAAACCTTCTTTTTAAAGTTTATTTTTATTTATTTTGAGAGAGGAAAAAGAGAGCAACTAGGGGAGTGGCAGAGAAAGAGAGAGACAGAATCCCAAACAGACTGCACTGTCAGTACAGAGACCGATGTGGGGCTCAAACTCGCAAACTGCGAGATATGACCTGAGCCAAAGTCAAGAGTCAGACCCATAACCAACTGAGCCAGCCAGTTGCCCCCAGAAAGAAAATGTAAGAAAATAATTCCATTTACAATTGTATCAAGGTGTGCAAAATACCTAAGTATCAATTTAACCAAGAAGGTGAAAAACCTATACTCTGAAAACTTTAAGACAATGGTGAATTAACTTGAAGATGTCACAAATAAATGGAAAGATATCCCTTGTTCGCAGATGGAAAGAATGAATATTGTTAAAATGTCCACAGTACCCAAAGCAATCTACAGATTTGGTGCAAATACCAGTTGTATTTTCCTATAGAATGAGAAAAATCCTAAAATTTGTATGGAACCACAAAAGACACCAAATAGCCAAAGTAATTTAAGAAAGAAAAACAAAGCTGCATATGTATCCCAAACTATACTACAAAGCTACAGTAATCAAAACTGTATGGTACTGGCACAAAAACAGACCCATAGATCAATAGAACAGAGAGCCCAGAAATAAACCCACATTTGTATCATCAATTAATTAATGACAAAGGAGGCAAGAATAGACAATGGTGTTGGGAAAACTGGACAGCTACATGCAAAAGAATGAAACTGAACCACTTCTTTTATACCTTAACACAAAAATAAACTCAAAATAGTTTAAAGAACTAAGTGTGAGACGTGATACCATGAAAGTCTTAACATATAAACAAAAACATATGCTGTAATCTCTTGAACATTGGCCTCAGCAATATTTTTCTGGATCTGTCTCCTCAGGCAGGGTAAACAAAAGCCAAAATAAATAACTGAGACTACATCAAACTAAAAAGGTTTTGCACGATAAAGGAAACCATCAACAAAATAAAAAAGGTAACCTACCGAATGGGAGAAGATATTTACTGATGATATATCCAATAAGAGGTTAATATACAAGCTGTATAAAGAAGTCAGATAGCTAAACACCAAAAAGCTAATATTAACACTAGTATCTTCTTTAAAAATTGGCACAGGACAACAATAGGTATTTTTCCAAAGAAGACATAGAGCAGGCAAGAGACATATGACAGGATGCTCAACATCAGTACTCACTGGGGAAATGCAAATCAAAATCACGATGAGATATTGCTTTACATCAGTCAGAATGGCTGGTATTTAAAAAGACAAGAAATAACACGTGTTGTTGAGGATGAGGAGAAAAAAGAGCCCTCAGGTACTGGTGGTGGGAATGAAAATTGGTGTAGCCACTATGGTGTAGCAGGCAGTATGGAGGTTCTTCAAAAAATTAAAAAATAGAAATATCCTATGACCCAGTAATCTCACTTCTGGGTATTTTCCCAGGATATATACACACTAATGTTTATTGCAGAATTATTTACAATAACCAAGATATGGAAGCAGACCAAGTGTCCGATAGTTAAATAAAGAGGATTTCGTGTTTAGCCATAAAAAAAGAACGAAATCTTGCCATTTGCAACAACATGGGTGGTCCTAGAAGGTATTATGCTAAGTGAAATAACTGAGATGGAAACAAATACCATGTGTCACCAATATATGGAGTCTAAAAAACAAAACAAATGAACAAACAACAAACAGAAATAGACTCATAAATACAAAAAACAAACCGGTTGTTCATGGAGGGGAGAAGGGTGATAGGTGGGGGGATGGGTGAAGTAGATGAAGGGGATTATGAGGTATAAACTTCCAGTTATAGGAATAAAAGTCATAGGAATAAAAAGTATAGCATAGGACATATAGTCAATAATCTTGTAATTAACTGTATGGCGACAGATGCCAATCACACTTCTTGGGGTGAGCTTTGAGTAATATATAAAATTGTTGAATCACTATGTTGTACATCTGAAAATAATATTTTATGTCACCTATACTTCAGTTAAAAGGTAAAAAGCGTCATCATAAAGATTAGACATTACCTCAGGTTAAAAAAAAAATATATATATATATATTTAGTTAGTTAGTTATTTTTGAGAGACAGAGCATGATCAGGGGAGGGGTGGAGAGAGAGAGGGAGGCACAGAACCCAAAGCAGGCTTCAGGTTCTGAGCCATCATTGCAGAGCCCCATGTGGGGCTTGAACCCATGGACCGCCCCACCGACCGCAGTATCATAACCTGAGCTGAAGTCAGATGTTTAACCAGCTGAACCACCCAGGTGCCTTGACATTACCTCAGTTTTTAAAGGTATTTTGGAATATCCAACATACTGCCCATCACCAATGAAGATGTTAAACTGTTTTTTCTTTTTTTAAAATTTTTGTTGAGTTGGTCATGTGTGGTTATTCCACATCAACAAGGAATTTGAGTAGCAGCAAACCACTGAAATGAATTATGACTTGGGAATTAACTGAAACAGAATTTGTATAGTCTGTTATAATATTAATGAAATGTTTTGTTGTAAAAAATGATTGAAGTCCTTATCTGCCGTGATTTTCCAATCACTCTGGGTATAGGCTAATGAAGAATAGACCATTGAGGGTTGTATGGAAAGTCTGAATTATTTCTTCATTCCATCCTCCAACCTCCGTACTTTGTTGCTTCTGTAGTTGCTATGAACTACCAAATAGGTTTGGCTAATTCATTAACATTAGTAATGAATACTCCGATATTTATAGTAACCCCTTCTTCTCAGTGCCAGCAATGGAATATGGTAAATGTGGTTGATTACAGACATCTCTAGGAATGCCCTGTTCTCTTTGTCTGCCACTTTTGTGCTGGAAAGCAAAGTCCTTATAGAAGCCCTTATCTAACTAACTTACTTCCTCCTGTGGTCTCCACTTATCCACCCAGAGGGTTTGGGGCTGTGAAAAGAGACGCCTGAGTTGAAATGTAACCCTTCCTCACTCATTAGCTTGGATTATTTAAAAATATCATTTTATTTCAGTTTCCTCTTCCTGGTGAAGAGAGGTACTTTCCCTTTATCCTCTTGACTCAGATCAGATACTACCTAAATTAAAAAGAGGACACTGTATTCAGAAGACTGGACTGTTAGAAGCACCACATTTAAACTTCTGTAAAAAGCTATGGCAGTATGAAAAGGTTTTAAACAGCATCAGATCACCAGAACCTAAAAATGTTGGCTGAGTTTTTATTTTAAGCCGCTGAGCAAAGATTTCTCAGAATATTAGTAACATATCATTAGATGAGATACTATCTGAACTTTTACTTGTCTTTGTGAATTATAATTACCTAGTTCAGAAAATAGTATTATTCCACTACAAATTACCACTATAAATCTTTCCCTTCTGAAGCCATCTGCTATTCCTTTCACCATTTATAGTTCTCAACAGGAATCTGATGACTGACTACCACTTTATCCATAAACTGCAAAACTACGAGTCTTTTTTTTTTTTTTTTAATGTTAAGAACAAATGCTACATGGGGCTGTTTTAACCACAGAATTAAGTTAGTTTTAGAAAGCCAAGCATAGAATGTAGGTCTCTGTTGTATTTTTTTTTTAATGGAAATATTAGAAGCGGTCTCCCCTGCTGTAGTTCAATGAGAAATCTTACGACAGGATATTTCATACCTGGCAACATTTTGCAAGAGTCTTTGTCTACAGCCTCATGTTCTCTTTCTTTTATGAAACCGGTGCTCCCACCAGCTAAAAGGACAGAGCCATTAACAGCACAGTAGATGTGTCTTAGTTTACTATTTTACACGGGCAGCCCCTAGAATTTGTCATCCTACTTGAGTGTTTTCTATATGTCTAGTCAAACTCCAAAATAACACTAGTTTAAATATTAGTAGTATTACAAGTTCAATTTCTTTGTAATAAGGTTTGATCTCCTGTCATGTATTATACAGAAGAATATATACATATTTTGTGAAGTCTATAGATTAGAGGAGAGAGGTTAGAGGTTTATGTTAGAGGATAGAAATTAATGCCTTTCTGGTGCTGTTTGGAGTTGGAAAAAGCAATTTATTTTTCATGCTTCACAGGTCTTGACAATTTTGATTTGTTTTCTTTGAAAGCAGACCTGTTTGAATGGGATGATGCAGGAAGAACCCAAAAGAAAAGTCAAAGCCGGCAGGCTCTTTTCAAAACAATAGCCAATGAAAAAGAATATGAGTCTTCCAGATCTTTTAATTCTAGTCTTTTTTTTTTATTACCTCTTCAAGGAGGAAGGAAGAGAGGCTGTATGATTATCAGAGAGAAAAAAAGAAACAGAAGAACAACACAGGCTGGAAATTTGTAGCTGGTTGAAACAATGACATTGTCAGTGGAGATTCTATCATATTTCTTTCATGTTGTTTCTCCATAATGTTTCTCACTGTGCCCATACAGTATCAAACTCTTAATTGCAATGTGCATAAAAGAACACTAGGAAGATTTTAAATAAACTTTTTAGGACTGCTTTATAATATTATAGAGTCATAAAAGTGAATAGTTATAGATTTTGAATGAGAGGGAGCAAAATAAAGCAATGGGAAAAATCTTTAATTCATATAGAATTTTAATAAGCCATGGGATTTCTTCTCTTTCTAAAAGCATTCAGAGTGCTTTGTTTGTTACACTTTGCTGTCTTACTGGTACTCAGTGTCTTTGCAAGCAAACTTCTGTAATTCTTTGCAAAGAAAAGAAAACTTCTGGGATTTAAGCTGGAAAGGCGAAATGAGACAGCTCTAACGTTCTGGCTTGGTTAGAGTCTACTGTTTGCAAATTTAATCAAGGTCTTCCACAGGCATCAGCTTGACATTAAATTTAAGTGCCCATTAAAGTGAGAGTTTGACAGCAGTTCTGAATGTGAAGTTCAGTCTGAGGACATCTTTACAGCTGGAAGGGAAAAAAAAGTTGAGAAGCCTCAAACCACTGTGGTAATTAGATCCATTTGTTAACTTCTTTTCCAATGTTGGCAAAGGGAGGGAGAGAAACGGTTGATGGAGAGGCAGGAGGGGCTGGAACTGGAAAGGCAGTGCTCCCTCTAGAAATTGGGCAATCAGAGTCCCGTGTTCCAGAGAAAAATAGCAAATATCTCCTCTAACAAGTGAGTAAGATGGGGAAGTTATTTCAAGAATTTCATTTGGTTTGTCTCCCCTTCAACAAACAGAATTGCAGTGTGTGCAAGTTTCATCTTGAACAGGTGTGCCAGTCTGGTCGTCAGGTCCTCTGGAAGATGCGTATTACTTGGGAGCGGGTATCCCTACCACACTGTTGGCTCAACGAGTTAGTGTTTTTCACAAGGGTATCTAAACTCCCATTCAGGTCATCACTTATTTACCCAAAGCATCTGGTCTTCTTTTCAACATTGAGTTCCTGACAAGCAGCTATTGCCCCAGACTAAGGCTTTTCACCATAATTGGCATTGTAGGCAATTAGCTTTGTGACTCTATGGAAATCTTGTCACCTGCAGGAAATCATCTTCCCACTTCATCTGACCTTCCTGCCAAAAGTGATGCTATTTCCTGTTATTAGATCTGCTTTCTATCCCAAAAGCTCTTTTTTTCCATAGCTCCATGACATTTTATTTTCTCCAAGAATTATCACTGTAGAGCCTTATCAAAAGCTAAAGAATAAGTCTGTGTATAAAGCTTCTGTATTTCCCCTGAGCCTTCAGTTGCAGGGCTGTTTCTGGACATTGACGACAAGGTAGTGAAACAACCCTGCTAATAAATGCATGATGGATTTTTCAATTCAGTCCCGTGTTTCTAAGTATTCATTCACCATAATAGAACTATGAGGCTCTTTAAGGGTTTTTGGGTTTTGTTTGTTTTAGTTTTGCACTGAAAGCACAGAGAGAAAATAAATTCAGCAAATGATGCATTTAAGACTGTGTAGCAGGGAAACTAACCATCTCATACAAATCATGAAAATTTTCCTGATTCCCCCTCCATTTTTTTTTTAATTTTAGCTTCCACTTGGGTCATACAGGATACCAATTGATTAAAAAGGCCACAGTGCTATATGCTTCTCTTTTATATTCCCTTTCATTGCAGAGAAATGGAATGGTGATTTAATAATCCTCTATCACCATTAACTCTTCTTGGTTCTCTCCAAAGTTCCTACCTCATGCTTTTCTCACTCTATAAGTCTCCCTAGGTGATCTCATCTGCTCCTATCTCTATGCAAATAATTCCCAAATCTAAATCTTAGACTGAGATCTCTCCTCTGAGCACAGACCCATCCATCCAACTACCTCTTGGGCCTTCACATTAGGAGTCCCACAAGTATCTCAATGTGTCCAAAACCATACCTATTCTTTCCCTAAGTTTGTCATTGTGGGAACTCTGAAGTTAACCTTGACTATCGTCTCCCTCACTTTGTCCATACATCCAAGTCCAGTTGATTTTAATACCAGCGTATCTAAACCAGTGGATCTCAACTGGAGGATAGTTTTGACCACAGGTGACATTAGTTGGTTGTCACAACTAAAGGAGAGGTTGCTACCTGGCATTAAGTGGGTAGAGGCCAAGATGCAGCTACACAGCCTATAATGCACAGGACAGTCCCTTACAACAAACAAATATCTGGCTCAACATGTTGGTAGTGTCATGGTGGAGAAATCCAAAGCCATTTATTCTCCTCCCATTCCCACTTGTACTGCACTGGATTTCTCTCTCATCACTTCTAACTTGTACTGCCACAGTGATCTTTTAGCTTACAATCTAGTCTCCATTTGCCTACCCTGCATCTATTCCCACAAACCTCCTTCAACATGGCTCTTCCTTACCTACATGATGAGGTCCAGCTGCCCATGATTTCATGTATGAGGCCCTCCATGACCTGACCTCTGCCTCTCTCTCCAGTCCCATCGATTGCCATTCACCTTCTATTCTGTGATCCAACCCTGAAATTTAGCCATTTCAAATACACTTGCCCTGCACACTCACTATACTCTCTCATCTCTTGCTTCCTGTTACTCCTCCTGCTGGCAAAGCCCATCCATTCCTTGCCCTGCCAACTACTCTTTTTCCTCTAAGGCTCAGATTAGGTACACATTCCTTCAGCCTTCTCTAATGACCCAATATAGGTTCGTTGTCCCTTTTAGGCCATCTGACATATTTCTACCACAGTACTTATTGTATTTATAATCATCCATTTACTTATGTTCCCCTTCATTGGACCGTAAGGTTATTGAGGGCAGGAACTATATCACTTTCCTATTTGAATCCTTAATAATTAGCATTATCTCTAGTTCTTAGAATGCTGCATGACAATCTTGGGAACTCAGTAAATGTGTGTAGAGGGAATGAATGGTTATTTATCCCATGCAATCTCAAACTTAGTGTTTCTAAAACATACAAATAAAGGGTAGAATGGACACGGGGCCTCAGACTAACCTTGGGCAACTTCCTTAATTTTCATGTGCTTAATTTGCTTCACCTATGAAATGGAGAAATAATTATATCCACTTGAAGGGTTATTCTATCAGAATAGAAAATTCTGTTAGAATAGTGTTATTTTATCTGCAGCACATAGAATACTGCCTGGCTCACGGTAACACTTAGTAAATGTTAGAAGTTGCTATTTGATAATCAACTCTTTCAGCAAATGTTACATATAGGTCCTCCCTCTTTGAGGGGCATCCGTTCTGGAAAACCATCCTTACCTAGAATGTTCCTGTTATGTGCACGATACTATGGTAGGTAGAGGAAAAGACCATGAGTCAAACAAGGTTTTAGTAAAAGGAATTAAGGTCAGTGGATTCACTCTTTGCCTCACCTTTGGCAATTTCGTGTCCCGGCAGGGTAAACGGAGAATTAAAAACCGTGAAACTGTAGGATCCCTATAGATGGCATATACTGCAGTAAAAAGAGTTGCTGAAATGGTGTCACGGAGTACTGCTTGTCCTTTTGAAGGGAAGAACTGAGGAAACCTGAACTTTAGCATATAGAAAGTGTCATAAAATGCTCTTGGTTAGGGTTGTAGTATTTCAATGGCCCGCATATGATTCCCAATGACAACAATGCCTGTATGCTACAGTCTCCATGCACTTCAAAAGTACTTTCAGGCATATCAGATCAGGTGCTACCATGGCACTTCCAGAAGTGGATAAGAATAGAAATCATCTGCATTTTCCCTAAAAAAGAAAATGGCACATGGAGAGGTTAAATCCCCTGGGCTGGGTCACAAACTCCCTGATGAAATCATGCACTGTGATTCTCTGGCCTGTGCACTTTCTTCTCCATCATTGGTTTTCACCCAAAGGCCTTAGGACCAGCCTCCATACCTGAGCAGCCCAAATTTTAGGCCCCAACTAGACCAACACTTTCTATTGTCTTTGGCAAGTTAAATAGCCCTCTTGCTTCGATTTCCTCATCTATAAAATTGGGATAATAATATTAACCACATGCTAGGATTGGTGTGAGATTAAATGAGATGCCTTGTTGTCAAATGCTTTGTATGTAGTCTGACACATGGTAAGCTCTAAATAATTGCTTGCTATTATATAGTGGTTCTATTAAATTTTTTTGGAAACTACAACAGAATATTTCTTTTATTAAAGAGTAAGAGTTACATTTTAATTGTGCTATACGGAATAAAAATTCTAGACCCTTAGCTCTTCAAGTAAAAGCAAACTATAAACTCTCACAATCATGAAGAGTTTTCTACTACTAGGATTTCTCCTAATTGTGGCTTCTTTGGTCTCATGAAACAGTATAGAAAAAGTAGAGCCAGAACCGCCATAAAAAATCATGGGAAATTTTATATGCCTTATGTTGTCCATCTGCTTCTCAAGAGTAGTTAACATATCATCTCAGGTCTTGGCCAGAGGGCTACACTTTTATTCCCTTGTGTATACCATGGCATTTTCCCTGTCATCTCGATTCAATCGGCCTTTCTAAACCACAACAACCTATCTTCTATAGAAAGTAATCTGAGTTGTTAGTCATAGAAGTCAAAGGGAGAAGCTCTGAATTTTTCTCTTAATGTCCCATCCAGGCCACTGTGCTCTATGGCACGTGTCCCCTGTCAGTAAGTTCCAAGAGAAGCTAGAAGCCTTGGGGAACACCCAAATTCTTGGTACTAAGCCTAACACTTAAATCCATATGCAACTGGATCTGTACATAAGATAAGCACCAGCGTTATATACAGCTTCTATCCACACTCAAATTGAGGGCTTTAAAAAGCAGAAGGCAGAATGGGGTACATACTGCCTCTGGGTGACTTTATCCTCACATTAGGAAAAACAGCCTATTTGTAAAGGTGTTATTCATTGTAAAGGACAAAATTAATGAGAAAGGATATCTGTAATTCCTGGCATTTAAACTGGAAAAATACAATCCACCACTAATCCACTTGTCTATTTCTTCCTCTGAAGCCTACCTAAAAGCAGGGACTTTAGAAGTATCCTAATTAAATCTCTAATTCAGTATAAGACATATTTTCTGCTTTTGGCCCCATAATCTCTATTGTAACTATGCAACTCTGTAATTTCAGTGCAAAAACAAACATAGATAACACATGAATAAATGGATGTGGTCAGATTGGCCCAAAATGGGCCAGATTTGATAAATGAGCCATAGTTTAGCAAAACTTCATATAGATGAAAGAGGCAAAATTCTGCCCCTTCGAAGAAAAAAAAATTATGAAAACTGACTCAAAAAGAAATAGATCACCTGAATAGCCATTTATAAATACAAATAGGGGCACCTGGGTGGCTTGGTTGGTTAAATGTCTGATTGCTGATTTCAGCTCAGGTCATAATCTCAAGGTTTGTGAGATCAAGCCCAGCATCAGGCTCTGTGCTGCCAGTGTGGAACCTGCTTGGGATTCTCTATCTTTCTCTCTCTGCACCTTCCTTCTATCTCTCCCTCTCACCCTCTCTCTCTCTCTCTCAAAATAAATAAATAAACATTTAAAAAATAAATAAATAGGGGTGCCTGGGTAGCCCAGACAGTTAAGTGTCCAACTTTGGCTCAGGTCATGATCTTGAGGTTCGTGGGTTCGAGCCCCATGTCAGGCTTTGTGCTGACAGCTCAGAGCCTGAAGCCTGTTTCGGATTCTGTGTCCCCCTTGTTCTCTGCCCCTCCCCTCTCATGTTCTGTCTCTATCTCTCAGCAATGAATAAATGTCAAAAATTTTTTTTAAATAAATAATTAAATAATAGAATGTATAACTAGAAATTTTTCCACAAAAACCGGACCTGGTGACTTCACTGATACATTCTATTCAATATGGAAACAAATACCAATCCTACAGAAAAATTTTCAAAAACAAATGAAGGACAGAACACTTCCCAATGCATGTTATAAGATTAGCATGGCTCTACTTCCAAAATCAAACATATTACAAGAAAATGAAATTTCAGATGAATATCCCTCATAGAAAGAAGCAGCAAAATTCCATAACAAAATGCTAGCAACCAAAATCAAGCAATATATTAAAAAATACAATATATCATGACCAAATGGGGTTTATCCCCAAATTGCAAACTTAGCTTAACATTCAACATTAATGTAATTCAACCCGTTAGCAAAATAAAAGAGAACCCCCTCCCCACATAATCATTTCAATAGATATAGACAAAATTCAACATCTCTCTGTTCATGATAAAAACAAAACAAAACCTCTCAGTAAATAAGCAACAGAAGGAATTTCCTTAACCTGATAAAAGGCAACTATGAAAATCTTAAAGGTAACATCATACTTAACTGCAGAAGACAGAAAGCTTTCCTTTTAACACTGGGACAAGACAAGGACATCCCTTCTCACCATTTCTCTTTCAGCATTACACTGGGGAGCCTGGCTAATGCAATAAGGCAAGAAAAAGGATGGAAGCCACCTAATTTGGAAAAGTAGAAATAAAACTGTCTTTATTCACTGGGTTGATTGTGTATAAAGAAAATTCTATGGAATCTTCAGAAACTTTACTGGAATGGATAAGTGACTTTAGTAAGTTCAGGGGATACAAAGTCAATATACTAAAATTACATATAGTTTTACATACTAGTAGCAAACAATTAGAAAAGGAAAATTTAGGGGCTCTGGTTCAATATGGCAATGTAGGAAGATACTGAACTTACCTCCTCCCAATGACACACAAAGTCTATAGCTACCTATGAAACAATTTTCTCTGAACCATCCCTCCCCTCCACCAAACTAGCTAAGCAACTCCTGCTCATCAGACAAATGAGGAAAACAGCATATAGAAGCAGGTGGATGGGACTGAGACACAATCTTGCCATAAACCATTATTCCCAAGATAGCAACCCATAAAAGGGGGGAACTTGAAACCTCAAGCTTCATCCTGAAGAGAAGCTTAAGGTGATTTGAAGCCCATATCATATACTCTTACTCTTAAGACCTGTACCCTTAAAATAAGGATCCCTGAAGATAATATAATTAACCCAGTTAAAATACTAGTTTAATATTAAAAGGCTGAAAAGAATCAACCCATATTATCAATTAAATGTATATATGCTTAATTTAAAATGAAATCATGGTGCCAAGAATATAATTGACACTTTTAATCCATCTGGATTCCATTCAAAAGAGACTAGAAAGTTCACTCAAAACTTTTTATAGGAATAGGACTTCCCAAAAGATCTACTTATATCTCAATTTCTTTTATTTCTGTAAAGAAGCAGCTCCAATAAGAATGAGCGAGATAAACAGATTTACATGTCGGATTTACATGTCAGATTTACAGATTTACAGATTACATGGCTATCTGGAAACCAGTGACCCAACATTACAAGATGAAAGGCTTTAATCATGAGGGAAGATATTTGGGATTGATGAGGCTCCAAAACATTTATCTTTGAAAGCCAACATAATTACATTGAATTGAGAAACAGTTTGTTAAAAGTTCGCACATGAAGATTCATCTACCCCAGGGCTTAGGGCAGAGGCAGCTATCTGGAAAGCACCCAGACTGTCTGTGAAGGAGTCTTATTTGCTTATATTAAAAGATCAACCTGAGTGGCAGGCATCTCATTTGACACCCATCTAAGGACCTGCTGAAATACTCTCTGGAATCAAACACTGACAGGTATTATCTTTGCACTCTACTTTTGCCTTGCTTAAGCTCACCAGTATCTCCCAGCAGGAAGCCTGTACACACATCTAGTGCCTGATATTTGTGGCTCTACCCAGGGTACCCTCTAGATTGCCTGAGTCTAGTGCCCAAAAGGGCTTCTGCTCAAGGATCCACAGGATTGTAACAAATGAAGAAAAAATTCTTAACTGGTTCCCCTCCCAGCCTCCTCCCTGCCCCCCCCCTCCCAAGGGCACACCTAGAAGCAACTGACCGAGTCACCCAGTCATTCTGTGAAAGAAGCCTATAAGTTCAAGTTCATCTTCATGCTGTGGTCTGAGGGGTAAAGCTTTAGAAGGCATTCAAAGATAAGTTCTTATCAACTTAAAATAGAATTATAAAATAAGTTGTTTTACATAAGCCTCATTATAACCACAGAGCAAAAACCTATATACAAAAGATAAACAGAAAAGAATCTAAGCATATAATTACATAAAATTATCAAATCACCAAGGAATCAGTAGCAAGAGAAGAAGAAAGGAATAGAGGAATTATGAAACAGCTAGAAAACAAAAAACAAAATGGCATTACGTAGGGGTGTTTGGGTGGCTCAGTTGGTTAAGCACCTGACTCTTAATTTTGGCTCAAGTCATGATCTCATGGTTTATGACACTGAGCCCCACATTGGGCGCTGCACTGACAGAGAGGAGCTTGCTTGGAATTCTCTCTCCCTCTCTCTCTGCCCCTACCTCACTCACATGTGCACCCTCTCTCTCTCTCTCTCTCTCTCTCTCAAAATAAATAAATAAACTTAAGAAATGGCAATAAGTACATATCTACCAATAATTACTTAAATACATATGGGCTAAATTCTATAATCAAAAGATGTAGAGTGGCTGAATGGATTTAAAAAACCAAGATACATCTATATGTTTCCTTTAAGAGACTCACCTCAGATATAAGCACAAACACAGACAAAAAATAAAGGAAGGGAAAAAGATATTCCATGCACTTTAAGCCAAAAGAAAGGTGGGGTAGTTATATCAGACAAATTAGATTTTAAGCCAAAGACTGTAATAAGAAACAAAGAAGGGTATTACATAATGATAAAGAGGAAAATCCAGCAACAGGATATAACATTTGTAAATATTTATGCACCCAACATAGGAACACCTAAATATACAAAGCAGATATTAACAGACCTAAAGGGAAAAACAGATAACAATACAGTAATAATAGGGGACTTTAATACTCACATTCACAGACAGAAAACCAATAAGGAAACATTGGACTTAAATAACACATTAAGATGGACTTAACAAACATTTACAGAACATTTGAACGACAAGAGTATAAAATGAGAAATCAAGTATAAAAACAAAAATGAAAATTCACAAATAGGTGGAAGTTAAATAACATGCTACTGAACACGAATGGGTCAAAGAAGAAACCAAAAGAGAAATCAATAAATACTTTGAGACAAATGAAAGTGGAAATAAAATGTACAAAACTTACAGGATGCAGGAAGAGCAGTTCTAAGAGGGAATTTCTTACGATAAAAGCCTACATTATAGGGGTGCCTGGTTGGCTCAGTTGGTTAGGCGTCCAGCTTTGGCTTGGGTCATGAGCTCATGGTTCATGAGTTCGAGCCCTGAATTGGACTCTGTGCTGACACCTCAGAGCCTGGAGCCTGCTTCAGATTCTGTGTATCCCTCAATCTCTGCCCCTTCCCCACTCACGTTCTCTCTCTCTCTCTCTCTCTCTCTCTCTCTCTCAAAAATAAATAAACATTAAAAATTTAACAAAAAAAGCCTATAGTATAAGACAAGAAAAACGTCAAACAACCTAACTTTGCACTTCAAGGAGCTAGAAAAAGAACAAAGTGCATAGTTGGTAGAAAGAAGGAAATCATAAAAATCAGAGCAGAAACAAATAAAATAAAGACTAAAATGACAATAGAAAAGATCAATGAAACTAAGTGTTAGTTCTTTGAAAAGATAAATATTCGCAAAACTTCAGCTAGACTCACAAAGAAAAAAGAGAAAAGACTCAAATGAATAAAGCCAGAAATTGCAACTGAAATCACATAAATGGAAAGGATAAGAAGAGACTACCATAAACAACAATACACCAACAAATTTTACAACCTAAAAATAAATAAATTTCTAGAAATTTACAACCTCCCAAGAATGAATCAGGAAGAAATAGAAAATCTGAATAGACCGATTATTTGTAAGGAGATTATATTGATATCAAAAACCTCCCTGACAAACAAAAGTCCAGGACCAGATGGTCTCACTGGTAAATTTTACCAAACATCTAAAGAAGAATTAATACTAACTCCCCTCAAACTGGTCCAAAAAATAGAAGAGATGAATACACTTCCAAATTCATTTTACAAAGCCAGCATTATTCTGATGCCAAGACCAGACAAGGACACTAAGACAATAACATTATAAGCCAATATCCCTGATGAACACAGTTGTAATTATCCTCAATAAATTATTAGCTGACAAACTTCCACAATATTTTGGAAGGATCATGTACCATGATCAAGGGAAATTTATTTCAGGGCACAAGTGCCACGCCACATCCATGCAGGGACTCAACATCCGCAAGTCAATCAATGTGACACACCATATTAACAAAATGAGGGTAAAAAAAGTCATGTAGGCATTTAAATAAGTGCAGAAAAATCATCTGACAAAATTCAAAATTCATTTATGATAAAGATTTTCAACAAAGTGGACCAAGAGGGAACCTACTTTCACGTAATAAAGGCCATGATGGCAGGTCCAGACTTTACATCGTACTCAGTGGTGAAAAGCTAAAAGCTCTTCCTCTAGGATCAGGGACAAGACAAGGATGCTGACTCTCACCACTTTTATTCCCGACAGTTTTGGAAGTCCTAGCCAGAGCAATTAGTCAAGAAAAATATATAAAAGATATTCAAATCAGAAAGGAAGATATGAAACTGCCATTATTTGCATATGATGTGATATTTTATATAGAAAACCTTAAAGATCCCACCAAAAAACTGTTAGAACTAATAAACATATTCAGAAAACTTGCAATATAGAAAATCAATACATAAAAATATGTCATGCCTCTATACTGTAATAATGAAGCAGCCAAAAGAAATTAAGATAACAATCCCATTTACAATTGCATCAAAAAGGATAAAATATGTAGGAATCAATTTAACCAAGGAAGTGAAAGACCCATACATGAAAAACTATGACACTGGTGAAAGAAATTGAAGCAGACTCAAACAAATGTAAAGATATTTCATACTCATGGTTAGGAAGAATTCACGTTTTTACAACGTCCATGACTACTCAAATGGATTTACAGATTCAACAGAATCCCTATCAAAATTCCAATGGCATTTTTTAAAGAAAAAGAATAAAGAACCATAAAATTTTTATGGAATCACAAAAGATCACAATTAGGTAAAGTAATCTTGAGAAATAATGAAGCTGGGTACATTATGCTTTTTTATTTTAAACTGTATCACGGAGCTATGGTAATCAAAACATAAGGTTCTGACATAAAAATAGGCACATAGATCAAAGGAAGAGAATAGGGAGCCCAGAAGTAAACCCATGCTTATGTGGTCAATTAATTTATGACAAAAAAAAATCCAAGAATATACAGTAGGTAAGAACAGTCTCTTCAATAAATGGAGTTGAGAAAACTGGACAGTCACATGCAAAGGAATGAAATTGGACCACTATCTAACACCATACACAAAAACTAACTCAAAATCGATTAAAGACTTGAATCTAAGACCTGAAACCATAAAACTCCTAGAAGAAAACATAGGTGATAAGGACATTGCTCCTGGTGATAATTTTTTGGATTTGACACTAAAAGTCAAGACAACAAAAGCAAAAGTAAACAAAAGGAGTTCCATCAAACTAAAAAGATTTTGCCAAAAAAAAAAGTCAACAAAATGAAAAGGCCACCTACCAAATGGGAGAAAATATTTGCAAATGATGTAACTGATATATGGTTACATGTACATTATATCATAATCAACACATTATGGTGTTGGTGTAAGGATAGACATTATATATACATACATGCAATGAGCTCATACAACTAAGTAACAATCCAATTAAAAAATGGGCAGAGGATCTGAATGGACATTTTTCCAAAGAAGACACACAGATGACTAACAAGTATATGAAAAGGTGCTCAACATCACTAATCTGGAAATGTAAATTACAAACACAATGAAATATCACTTTACACCTGTTATAATGGCTAATATTAAAAAGACAAGGAATAAGTGTTGGCAAGGATGTGGAGAAAAGGGAAAATTTGTGCCTTATTTTTGGGAATGTAAATTGTTGCAGCTCTAATGGAAAACATTATCTTGGTTCTTTAAAAAATAAAAAATAAAGGGTGCCTAGGTGGCTCAGGTGGTTAAGTGTCAACTTTGGCTCAGGTCATGATCTCACAGTTAATAGGTTCAAGCCCCAGATCAGGCTCTGTGCTGACATCTCAGAGCCTGGAGCCTGCTTCACATGCTATCTCCCTCTGCCTCTCCTTCACTCAAGCTTTCTCTCTCTCCCTCTCTCTCTCAAAAACAAGTAGTAAAGTTTTTTTTAAATATTAAAAATAGAACTACCATTTTGATTCATCGATTTCACTTCTATTTATCTAAAGAAAATAAAGACGCTAATTCAAAAAGATATATGTACCATCATGTTCCTTGCAACATTATAATAGCCAAGATATGGAAACAGTCTAAGTGTCCATTGACAGATGAAGGGGAAAAGATAGTGTGTACACACACACACACACACACACACACACACACACAGAGGAATATTATTCATCCCCCAAAAAGAATAAAGCCTTGCCATTTGTAACAGCATTGATGAACCTTGAGGGAATTATGCTAAATGAAATAAGTCTGACACAGAAAGACAAATACTATATGATCTTATTCATATATAGAATCTAAACAAAAACAAAAACGACTAACAAAAGAATCAATCATAGATACAGAGAACAGATAGGTGATTGCCAGAGGTGGGGGAAAAGGAGTGGACAAAATGATGAAAGAGACCAAAAGGCACAAACTTGCAGTTACAAAATAAGTAAGTCATGAGGATATAATGTACTTTTTGACTGTAGTTAATCATATTGTATTTTATACTTGCAAATTGCTGACAAGGTAGATCTTAAAAGTTCTCATCACAGGAAAAAAATTTACAACTACATATGGTGAGGGATTGTAACTTTACTTGTGATTATTTCACATTATATACAAATGTTGAATCATTATATTGTGTACCTGAAACTAATACAATGTTACATGTCAGTTATATCTCAATAAAAAAAAGAAAAATTTAAAATGTAAAAATACCATTTACCATACTGGTAAGTTTAAGAAATAAAATTTAATATGTGTGAGACTTCTACATTGATACAACAAAACGCAACTGAAAGAAATCTTTAAAAACCTAAATGAATGGAGAGATATACTATTTTCATTAATTAGACATCTTAATATTCTTTAGATTTTAATTCTCCCCAAATCAATCTATGCTTTCAATGTAATCCCAATCTAAATACCTACAGGTGTTTTGTTTTGTTTTTGTATAAATTAACAAGGTGATACTAAATCTATATGAAGAAGCAAAACACTAGAAGAGCCTAAACAATTTTGAATGAATTTGGAAGGCTTACTTAACTGATTTCAAGACTCACTATAAAAACTACAGTAGTCAAGACATTATGGTGTTGTTCTAAGGACAGACATATAGAAAAAAAGACAGGGTTTAGAAATAGATTTGCACTTTTATAGTCAATTAATTCTGGACAACGAGGACAATGTTATTCAATGGCGGAAGGAAATAATAGTTTTCTAATCTATTGCTGCTGGATCAACTGAATTATTTTATAACTAAACAGCAGAAAGCATATTCATGTTCATGAATTTAAATTTATTACTTTAATGTAAGAATTATTTAAACCAAGAAAAAATAAAAACGAATATTTTGCAATGACTCTTACCTTTTTATTTTCAGAAGGAGTATTTCTTTTTTTTTCCTGTTTTATTTATTTATTTATTTATTTATTTATTTATTTATTTATTTATTTATTATTTTCTTTTATAATAGTTTATTTTCAAATTGGTTTACATATAACACCCAGTGTTCATCCCAACACGTGCCCTCTTTAATGTCCGTCACTCCCTCTCCCCCCTCCCTCACCTCCCTCACCTCCCTCACCCTCAGATTGTTCTTAGTCTTTGAGAGTCTCTTATGTTTTATTTCCCTCCCTCTCTGTGTCTTTTTTTCCTTTCCCCTCTTCCCCTCCCCCTGGTTTTTGCTTAGTCTCACAAAGTCCACCTATTCGTGGAAGCATATGGTATCTGTCTTTTTCTGACTGACTTATTTCACTTAACATAATACCCTCCAGTTCCATCCATGTTGCTACACATGGCCAGATTTCATTTTTTCTCATTGCCATGTAGTAGTCCATTGTATATATGTGCCACAACTTCTTTATCCATTCATCAGTTGATGGGCACTTGGTCTGCTTCCATGATTTGGCTATTGTCGAAAGTGCTGCTATGAACATTGGGGTACACGTGCCCCTATGTATCAGCATTTCTGTGTCTCTTGGGTAGATTCCAAAATAAAATGCCTAAGAGAACAGACATCATTTTACAAATCACACTTAAATCTACAATCTACCTGGAGTTAATTTTTGAATATGATATTAGGTAGAGATCAACGTTTATATTTTTTCCATTTGGATATACATTTGGCCCAGTTCTTTTCCTTCAAATCTTCAGTGTCACTTTTGTCATAAATCAAGGTTGATTTACATGTAGGTATGATTACAGACATTCTATTCTAATCCATTGGTCTATTTGTTTGTTTAGCTATTTGTCAGTATCAAACTCTCTTAATTTCTATAATTTTATAATAAGTCTTGGCAAACAGTGTAATTTCTAGTAGTGTAATTCCTAACCACTTGTTTTTTCAAGACTATTTTATCTATTTTTGTCTCTTTGAATTTTTATTTCAATTTAAAAGTTAATTTGTTAATTTGTCAATGTACACACACACACACATACACACACACACATGCAGAACCTTCTGGGAAATTTATTGAATTTGTATTGAATCTATAGATCAGTTTTAGGAGAATTGATATCTTTACACTACTGAGTCTTCATTTATCTATGTCATTTTAAATTTCTCTTAATATTTTGTGGTTTTTAGTATAGATGTCTTGCTCATCTTTAGTTAGATTTCTATTGGGGAATTTAATGTTTTCACTGATGTTATTGTAAATGCTATAATTTTTATACTTAATTTTATTATTTTTTAAATTTTTTCTTTTTAATTTGTTTAATTTGTTTTTAATTTGTTTCTTTTTAATTTGTTTAGTGTCCCACTATTAAACAATTTTCTAATTATTGCTAGTATATGGAAATACAAGGAATTTTTTGATATATTAGCTTTGTATTCAATGCTGATTTATTTCATGTTAAATTAATCTTTTATTAGGTTCATGGTGTGTTATTTTATTTATATACTACTGGTTCAGTTGCCTAATATTTGTCTTATGAGGTTTCCCTTGTATGTAATTGTTTTCTTTTATCCTCTTGTGCCTTTTAAAATTCTCTTCATCACTACTTTTTGCCATTTTAATTACTATGCATCTTGCTGTGGATTCCATGAGTTGATTTTGTTGGGGATTCATCGTGCCTCCTGAATCTGGATTTCTGTTTCCTTCCCAAGATTAGGGAAGTTTTCAGCTATTATTTCTTCTAATAAATTTTCTGCCTTCTTTATTCTCCCTTCTCCTTCTGGGATCCCTATAATGTGGATATTATTATGCTTGATAATGTCTCTGATTTTCCTTAACCTAGTCTCATATTTTATTCTTTTTTTTTTTTTTTTGGCTGTTAAGCTTGGTTGCTTTCCATTTCTCTGTCTTCCAGCTCACTGATCTGTTTTTCTGTGTTCTCTTTTCTACTATTTATTCCCTCTAATGTATTTTTAATTTCAGTTATTGAGGTTAACTGAAATGAACCATCTATGATTTGTTCTTTTTCATATTTTCTCTTTGTTGAAGTTCTCATTGGGATCCTCCACTTTTCTCAAATCCAGTCCTCTATCAGGCATATTGTTTTATCTCCATTCCATTTAGCCCTTTTGCTTTGATTTCACCATGTTCTTTCACTTGGGAAATATTCCTCTGACTCTTCATTCTGTCTGACTCTGTTTTTTTCTATGTATTATGAAAGCTAGTTATATCTCCTGATCTTGAAAGAAGTGGTCTTATGAAGAAGTCCTATAGTGACCTGTAGTGAAATGTCTCCTGTTCAACAGACCATGCACTTCAGAGGTGTCCCCGATCTGTGTTGTGTGCACTGTACTACTGTGGTTGTGTGCATTTGCTTTCACTTCATTTCACTTCATGGCTGCCTTTGCCTGTTGTGGGCAAGGTTTGTTCCCTGTGTCCAGTCTGGGGCTTGCTTGAACTTATAGTTGGGTCAGACCAGATGCCTGCCCTCAGCTCATTTGCCAGGCATGCAGTTACACCACACTACAGGGTACTGTCCTTGTATTGTCCTCTGAGAGCTTATAGTTGGTGGGCAGAGCCTGAAGTCAGAGCAGATATCATTTTCTCAGTTCATCTGTTTGGATAGCAGTGATCGTAAAATGCAGGGGTCTCTCCTTTTGCTGCCCCTGTGAGTTTTTGTTGGTGGGTAAGGTCAGGAGACAGATCAGATTTCTGTCCCCAGACCACTTCTGGGGCTGCAGTTGAACTGGTATCTATGGTTATGTTTCCCTCTCCCTAGGGCACGACTCACTTTGGAGTGGTGCTGGTCACTTTCAGGGCTGCTTGTAAAATGAGATGCACCGTGCACCAATTTGAAGGAACTCTGGTTGAGTGGAGCCGGTTGGATGGGGCAAGTCCACAGGAGAACCTGGGGGCAAGGCATATGATGTTAGCAATCTATGTGGTGAGTGTTTGCACTGGTTCCTGCAGTTGTCCAGGTATCTAGGCTGGAGTAGGGGGAGAGATAAATGGTACCCAGCAGTTCCTTTTTCTTGGAGAGGTCTCCTAAACATTCCTGCCCCTCTAGCACCATTCTGAGATTAGTAAGTAAATCTTCACATATCCCGCAGGGCTTTTCAGACTGCAGCTTCTATGCTGTTGTTTGTTAGGCTATCACTTTAAGATAAGAGTGGGAACTCTTAAAGTTTCCTATCACTCTCTGGCTCTCCCAGAGCTAAGGCCTCTGATTTTTGAGTTAAGCACTGCTGGTTGTAAACACCTGTGAACTTAAGCCCTGCTGGGTTTCAAAGCCAAGTGCTATGGGGTATCATCTTTCCAGTGCAGGTCCCCTGTGTCTGGAGTGCCAGGGTTTGGGTCCGTTCCTCTCCTTTCTGTGGGCTTGTGGTATCTCTCCTATTTGTGGTTAGTCTCATTGGGAGTTTGGTTCCCAACTGGGTCTCCAACCTACCTACCATTTTTTTAAATGTTTTATTTTTCAGAGAAAGAGTGCAAGTGGGGGAGGGGCAGAGAGAGAGGGAGACACAGAATCTTGAGCAGGCCCCAGGCCCTGAGCCATCAGCACAGAGCCCTATGTGGGGCTCAAACTCACAAACCACAAGATCATCACCTGAGCTGAAGTCAGATGCTTAACTGACTGAGCCACCAGGTGCCCCCCTCTTCCTACCATTTTTGATGTGGGTTTCTCTGTGTGATTGACTGTGAAAAGTCTGGTCTGCCAGGCTTCAGGTCATTTTCTGGGTTCATTGCAGTGATGTGACTAATATCTATGTCCATGGATTGAAGTGAGCTTGAGATCCTCTTACTCTGTCATCTTCCGAGGAAGGTATGTTTTGTTTCTAGCTGCATTTAAGCTTTTATTTTTATCTTTAATTTTCAATAGCTTGATCATTGTATACATAGAGTGGTTTTCTTTTGTAATTCTGTTACAGGTGTGTGGAGCTTCTGGAATATGACACACTGTCTTCAGTTATAGAAATATTTCAGCCACTGTCTTTCAAATATTGCTTCAATACCTTTTCTCTCTCTTCTATCTCTGAGATTATCTTTTTTACTCTCCATTTTTTAGGGAGGGTATTTTTGTAGGGAACAATTCTTAATGACAATTCTACAAATTTATAAGATCTATATTTTCAAGTATGTTTGTATAGGAAATAGTCTTGGAAAACTTAGTATGACTTTGAGTTCTCTATTAAGATTTTCCATCTGATTACCAATTTAAAAATGTAACTTTCAAAAAAAATAACTTTCATAGTTATTTTAAAGCCTCCGTTTAATTCCAATATCTGTATTGTCTGTGGTCTATAGCTATCGCTTGATTTTTCCTTGGTTTTTGATGGTCTTCAAGTTTGTGCCATAATTTTTTATTCAATGTCAGAATAGTACAGGAAAAATTGCAGAGATAATTTATCTTCTTTCAGAAATGATTTACATTTGGTTCTGTCAGGCAACTCAGCAGGGGTATATCCAGTATATCCTAATCCAGGGATTGAGGTGACTGAAGGCGTAATTTTGGTCTTCGTAACAGCTACTCTATTTTTCACTTTACACATCCTCCTATAGCTTTTCAGGAATCCCAGCTGAAATCCTTGGGTGTTTACCAAGACCAAAACTTTTAGGAATGTTCTGAACTCCATTTTTTTCTCGCCAGTCCCATGCATCTACTGTAATCTGTGCTCCACTTTCTAGCTTCTAGGTCAGTTTAGGGTAGAAACGTATTACCACAATCCAAATAGGAATGGGTATTGTTCAAGGCTAGGATTCAAAACTGAGAATTCCTCTTCAAGATGATATATGAAGTCCATGAATTCATCTCCTCCTATAGATGCACTGAATCTATAGCTGCACTATTTCAGGGAAAACTACTCACTCTGAAAGAAATCTGGAAACTAGCTAAGTGACTTCTACACGTTGGGCAAACAAGAAAAAACCCACATTGACAGGTAGGAAATGATGAGCCACACTCTTGTTATAAACATTACCCTTGGCAAAGCAACATATAATCTGGAGGGAACTCAACTCCGGGTTCTCCCTGAGGATGAAAGCATTTGGACTCAACACCTACCACCCCAGTTTTTAAGATTTCTACTTGAGGGATAGACTCTCAAAACACCCAGTCCTAAAAGTCAATGGGACTCAGTCCACAATGATGTGAAATGTTAAGGTTCGGTAACAAACAGTCAAGAAAGAATTCCTGAGATGAGTTGGGTGCAGAAAGAGTGGTTTTTATTAAAGCACAGGGACAGGATCCATGGGCAGAAAGAGCTTCATTGGGATTGTGAGGAGTGGTTGATTATATGTTTTCAAGTTGGGAGGGGGTTAGGGATAGTGAAAGTCTCTAAGGAATTTGGAAGCAAGGTTTACAGGACCTTGAGGGGCTAGCCATTTTTAGGAAAATGTCATTTTTACTGTCTTAGTAAAACCTTAATCATGAGACCCTTCAGATGTATATCAGTGGGCCATATGCTTGGAGGATGATTGCTAACATATACTTGGTGGGCATTGGGTAGAGATAAAGGAAATTTCCATAGGGATTTTCATACATTAAAGGAGACTGACAGGATCCTGGAGGTTAGACTAATGTCAGGCTAAGGTTGCCGTTTGCCTTTAGCAAAGTATTAACATTGACGCAGTTGAGTTCCTGGAGGAAGTTCACCCTGTCTGTCCCAAGTGCTTATCAATGGGCTGTAAGTTATAAGGAAGTTTCATTTTTTTCTTTTGCCTTTGTTCTCCATATCATTCCGCCCTCAACAGTTTTTAAAATTTTTTTTAATGTTTATTATTTTTGAGAGAGAGAGAGAGAGAGACAGAGAGACAGAGACAGAGAGCAAGCAGGGGAGGGTCAGAGAGAGAGGGAGACACAAATCTGAAGCAGGCTCCAGGCTCCGAGCTGTCAGCACAGAGCCTGATGCAGGGCTCAAACTCACAGACTGCAAGATCATGATCTGAGCTGAAATCGGCTGCTTAACCAACTGAGCCACCCAGGTGCCTTCCACCCTGAACAATTTTGACCCTTAAATCTTTAAGGTCGTTGATGGTAGAAGGTCTTGTCTTCTGTAACTTCTCCCTGCTGAATCAGAGCATAGAGATGCCCCCAACTATGGGTCAATATTGTTCAGTTGAGGACTTATATATATAGGAGTTATGAAAGGCAGAGGCAGCTGAATCCAAGGAAGACCACATGTATGGATCTCCCTAAGTAGAAAGGATTATTTGTTGGCTTGAAGTTATGGTAGTGAAGGAGTCTCAGCACCAGGTGAAGACACATGGGAGAAAATAGCAAAATGAAATTAAAATAACAACAAAAAAAGAAGCCTAAATTAGAGTCCTTTGATAGTTGACAAAAATCCTCCTCCAGTCCAGGAGTTTAACCAATCATTAAAGGAAAGAGAGGGATCAGCTAAGGCAACATTTTGAGTGTTTATGTCCATTAGAAATCCAGAAATATTTTTGTGGTAACCTGGAATGTATACACAGCATTCTGCTTTTTGTTTTTTAAGTTTTTATTTATTTTTGAGAGAGAGAGAGAGCAAGTGAGCACAAGTGGGGGCAGGGCAGAAACAGGGGGACAGAGAATCTGAAGCAGGCTATGTGCTGAAAGCAGCAAGCCCTATGTGGGGCTTGAACTCAAGAACCGCGGGATCATGATCTAAGCCAAAGTCAGAACTCTACCAATTGAGCCACCTGGGCGCCCCTACAGCACTCTGCATTTATGAAAGCACAAGTGCCACCTTGTGCAGCAGTGAAAACATCTAATGCTATTCTATTTTGTAAAACTGAAGTAAAACATATTTGAGTTACTTCAGTATTTTATAGTGAATGCTACTTTCAGTGTCATTTAGGGCTTTGACCATGTACTTATTAAGAGCTTTCATGTGGAAAACCACATCCTCCAGTCGTAAAGAGGGCATGAAGATGGATGCTAGGTAGTCATACCAATGAAACACAGAACATGTCCACCATTGTTTTAAATTTGGAATGTTGGGTATATTAGTAATGGTTTTAATGATGTGTCCATACATCCAGGCAAACCCAGAGTACAGAGGAGTATACAGCCTGGGAAAAGCCATGGCCACAAGTCAGAGCCACACAACAATTGGATCCCACTAGCATCCAGCCATCTAAGTTTAGGCCTTCTTGTTCAGTCAGTAGCAAATCAATCAGTGGCCAGGAGAACAATGATTTGTGAGCATCTTCTAATGATGGCCATCCTAACTGCCATGTGTGGTTTGTCCATGTACTGTATGTTTTATTTTTGTTTGTTTGTTTCCAGCATAGAATTGCTTTTTAACTTACCTATCCAATAGCAGGGGTAAGCCATAAATATCTATCCCAGATTTGATATATTCCATCCAGTATATACTAAGAAGTTGGGTTTAGTTAAATGAGGCTGCTGTATGCTTGCGTAATGCTTCTATTTGCAATCTGATAGCAATTGAGGCAGTTCCTAGGACAAATTAGGCTAAGTGATAAAACCATCAAGAAATCCTCTTTGTTTGATGTTTAGCCTTACCAATATCCTAATTATGAGGAATTATTGGCAAATGGGAGGAGACTTGTCTGGGAATATGGGCATCCCTAAGTGCATTATCTGATCCAATCACAAGGAAAGTGGGGCCATTCATCATTCCACAAGTCCACAGTTCATCTGATGGAATGGTGTACACTCTAGTTTTTAAGGAGTGATTTTGTCTTTCCACCTATACAGAATTGGTCAAGGTGATAGCTAAGTTACACAATTGTTGGGGAATCAATCTCATTTTTCCTGCTGTTCAAATCATCATATGTCTATGGGGTCCTGTTATTATCCCCACAAAATAACAAGCATGAAGACTGTCTATACATGAGCTATTGTGGCAATTTCTATGAAGTTTAGGTCAAGTTGTCTAGCTTAGGGAAATAACATGCAAAGACAACCAGAACTAGAATTTAACATTCATGAAGGTGTGTTATTGAAACATAATTTTTCTCTCTATAATTACTCTCATTTCTGGAGATAGCCAAAACGAGGTTAATTCATTTGCACAACAAGTCCAATTTTAATAAACTTAGCCTAATTATTTACATAAGCTCAACAAGAATAGTGATTGACCATATAGATCTTCTAAAGTCTGTTTTGCTGGAACTTATCAATAGGAATCTGGGTTGAGCTTTTAGTAGCCTTTCTAGGCCTGACCTCAGCCCAAATACTTCCCATCAGACATGCCTGCAACACCTGTAGATTTGGGCAAATTCCTCTTTTCGAGGTACCCAAAATATCCTGAGGTTCCTGCACCTGCCAGGAAGTGACATTCTTTATTCACCTGGTAAGACTGATGGGAACTCTGTAAGCAAGGTGTCAGGTTAACATTTCCAAGGGGCTTTATTGATTCTCTGTTTCTAAAATCAGCCCTAGTTCCTTAAAGTTGTCTAATCGTATGTGAGTCTCTCCATGTTTCTCAAATACGATATTCCAGTCAAAGCCTTGGTAAAATAACCAGTATTTCCAATGGTGTCCTGTTACAAGGAGAATAGATTCTTATTGAACATATGTAAATAACTATGATTACCATGAATGAAAGAATACTCACTGAGACTATTCTCAATTTTAGAGAGTCAGGTAGAGAGCAAAGTTAAATGCTTCAATTTGTTCACAAATGAATACTTTATCATATTTTTGTAAATAATGGGATATATTTATTTTTTTAATTAAAAATTGTTTGAGAGAGAGAGGTAGCATGCACACAGGGGAGGGACAGAGAGAGAGGGAAAGGGAGAATCTTAAGCAGGCTCCACACTCAGCATGGATCCCAACACGGGGCTCGATCTCACTACCCTGAGATCATGACCTGAGCTGAAATCAAGATTTGGATACTCAACTGACTGAGCCACCCAGGAGTCAGTCATAGATATCTTAACAGAAAGTTTTCTTAATATGGAAGAGCAAACATTAGAGAACTAATGATGTTTTAAACAAGAGTCCCAAAAACTATAATTATCTTTTTCAGTTCATTTAGTCCCATATTACTAATTCTTGTTTAGTTTGAATGTAGATTTTTCAGTTCTGGAAATTCCCATTTCAGTTTTATGATCTTAAAGATATTGAATACCTATATTTGTTAAAAGCCCTTTTTGAATCTCCTGGATGAAACATATTTCACAAAAGACAGTGAACAATTACAAATGACAAAAAAACTCAGAAATTGACCGTTAATAATCCGATATGAGAATTCATTATGATGCAATTGACAAGGAAATTCAGTTATTTCTGTGACACAGAACATTTCAATAATCAGAATATTGAGTGATGACCTTATACCAGAACATAACATACCAAATTAACAAGTCTAATTAGTCAGACACTTCATTCATAATTTTAAATCTTGGAGAAGTTTGTTAAACCTTACAAAGTTTTAAAGCACATGCCTAAATAAGATTAGAGCTCATCAAAGACCTGATAAAGACAAAACATAGAAACTGGTTTTTCTTCAGAGGCAAAGAAAAGAGAAAACAACTTTGTTTACATTTTCTTACCAAGAGCACACCAACAATCCAAGAAAACTTTGTCTTTTTAACAAAGAGAAAGCAGAATTTCAATTTTCTACTAGTGTCCACTTATTTCAACCTCAGTTCATCCTGACCATACATAAAATTCCTTTTTCAAAGATTTCTCTTCACAAACCTTCTATACTTTCCTTTGCATTAAGATTTTGTCCTAAACCTTTTCTTTCTAAATAACCAGTCTCATTCTAGGATGAAATTACTTTCTTTTTCTTTCAACAAAAATGTATTCCCATTCCTTACATCTTTCTTACACATCTCTTGCTTTCCTATATACAGAGTTGCTCTCCTAATTTCTATTCATCTTAATTACATTTAGCAGAATTTTAACTCTTAGAAACCTTACCCTCAGTGAAAACTAAGTAGTAACTAATTGTGACCTGTTGCACTAGAATTCTTTAGATGGCAAATTTATGAATACATTTAAGCACAAAGCACATTTCCCCCAACAAACCCAAATATCCTTAGTTTCTCTGCAATGAGACGTCAAAAGAACAAGCCAACAGTGCTTTAGCACTTCATCCTGTTCGTAAAAGAACTAGATGTCCAATGAATTTAATCCAATTTATCAACCAGGCAAAGCTTTAAAATATCAGGTTACCAAAGACTATCTTAACAATTACCCATGAAAACTTTGAGACAAACAAAAGTAACCATCATTTTAAGTCATCTTTTTGCTAACAAACTGCAACACAAATAACACGAGCTTATTTGACATTCAGTAAACTTCATTAGAATAAAAGTTTCATATTTAATGCTGATAACTCTAGACATGTTTATCTTAATTAAACCAACAAACTTGAATTAGTTTAAATACTGAATTTTGTTTCATTTGGGTCTGCTGAAAAGTCAATCACTTTATTCCCCATTGTCAATTTCTACCTGGGGCACTGGTGGGAAAATCTGAAGTGGGTGGTCTAAGTCAAGATGCTGTTCTTTGTTCCTTGACAGTAAGGGTAGAAGGAGGAACCAATGGAGCTGGAGGTACCGAGGATGGAATAAGAGCCAGTTATGCAGACCACACCCGAAATGATGCAGAAATAGGAGAGAGAGGTAGAAGAGACAAAGTGCTGCCAGAAGGCAGAGAAAGAGGACTGCTTGTTCTAAAATTTATCAGTTTGTAGAGATGAAGAGATGCCATGTTTTTCTCTTGCCAACAAGTAAAAATATAGGCAGTCCATGTCAGCCCGAGAAGTCAGGGAATTTCCCTGAAATAAAGGAAGTTTTGACAGTTGCTTGGGAATTTTCCTTAAAGTCCTCATCCCGAGATAAACTAACCAGAGATAGTTGGCTCCAATTATCAGAGCCATCAGTCTGGGAAATGAATGAGGGAAAAGCCTCCACATCTATTAGAAAGAAGAACAGTGATAGATGGTCAGTACTCCCATCATTAGGCATGGCTTGTGTTTCCTCCAGCAACATGGATTTTGGAGGCCTATTTAGACAACTATCATCCAAAATACCAGTAGGGAGTTTATCAGCCTGATTAGTGACCAAACTCATTCCATAAGAGAACTTTAGGTTTGGATTTAGAGCCATGAAGGCCTGGACCTAGGTATCTCTGTCCACTTGCCATGTTTTCTGCAGAAGAGATCAAACTGATAGATCATACTTGAGGTCATGCACTGTTACAGAAGACATCAGTCCTTTCTTTTTTTTTTTTTCTTCTTTTTTTTCTACTTTTTTATTATAATAGTTTATTTTCAAGTTGGTTTACATATAACACCCAGTGTTCATCCCAACACGTGCCCTCTTTAATATCTGTCACCCCCTCTCCCCCCTCCCTCACCTCCCTCACCTCCCTCACCCTCAGATTGTTCTTAGTCTTTGAGAGTCTCTTATGTTTTATCTCCCTCCCTCTCTGTGTCTTTTTTTCCTTTCCCCTCTTCCCCTCCCCCTGGTTTTTGCTTAGTCTCACAAAGTCCACCTATTCGTGGAAACATATGGTATCTGTCTTTTTCTGACTGACTTATTTCACTTAACATAATACCCTCCAGTTCCATCCATGTTGCTACACATGGCCAGATTTCATTTTTTCTCATTGCCATGTAGTAGTCCATTGTATATATGTGCCACAACTTCTTTATCCATTCGTCAGTTGATGGGCACTTGGTCTCTTTCCATGATTTGGCTATTGTCGAAAGTGCTGCTATGAACATTGGGGTACACGTACCCCTATGCATCAGCATTCCTGTGTCTCTTGGGTAGATTCCTAGCAGTGCTATCGCTGGGTCATAGGGTAGCTCTATTTTCATTTTTTTGAGGAACCTCCACACTGTTTTCCAGAGTGGCTGCACCAGTTTGCATTCCCACCAACAGTGTAGGAGGGTGCCTGCTTCTCCACATCCCCGCCAGCATCTATAGTTTCCTGATTTATTTATTTTAGCCACTCGAACCGGTGTAAGGTGGTATCTCAGTGTGGTTTTGATTTGTGTTTCCCTGATGATGAGTGACTTTGAGCATCATTTCATGTGTCTGTTGGCCATCTGAATGTCCTCTTTGGAGAAGTGTCTATTCATATCTTCCGCCCACTTTTTCACTGGATTATTTGTTTTTCAGTGTGGAGTTTGGTAAGTTCTTTATAGATTTTAGATACTAGTCCTTTATCTGATATGTCATTTGCGATTATCCTTTCCCATTCCATCGGTTGTCTATTAGTTTTGTTGGTTGTTTCTTTTGCCGTGCAGAAGCTTTTTATCTTGATGAGGTCCCAATAGTTCATTTTTGCTTTCAATTCTCTCGCCTTTGGAGATGTGTTGCATAGAAAATTGCTGCGGCTCAGGTCAAAGAGGTTTTTTCCTGCTTTCTCCTCTAGGATTTTGATGGTTTCCTGTCTCACATTCAGATCCTTCATCCATTTAGAGTTTATTTTTGTGAGTGGTGTAAGGAAGTGGTCTAGTTTCATTCTTCTGCATGTTGCTGTCCAGTTCTCCCAGCACCATTTGTTAAAGAGGCTCTCTTTTTTCCATTGGATACTCTTTCCTGCTTGGTCAAAGATTAGATGGCCATATGCTTGTGGGTCCATCTCTGGGTTCTCTATTCTATTCCATTGGTCTATGTGTCTATTCTTGTGCCAATACCATGCTGTCTTGATGACTACCGGTTGTAGTAGAGGTTAAAATCTGGATTGTGATGCCTCCCGCCTTGGTTTTATTCTTCAGAATTACTTTGGCTATTCGGGGTCTTTTGTGGTTCCATACAAATTTTAGGATTGTTTGCTCTAGCTTTGAGAAGTATGCTGGTGCAATTTTGATTGGGATTGCATTGAATGTGTAGATTGCTTTAGGTAGTATTGCCATTTTAACGGTATTTATTCTACCGATCCATGAGCATGGGATGTTTTTCCATTTCCTTGTGTCTTCCTCAATTTCCTTCATAAGTTTTTTATAGTTTTCCACGTAAAGGTCTTTTACATCTTTGGTTAGGTTTATTCCTAGGTATTTGATGGTTTTTGGTGCAATTGTGAATGGGATTCGCTTCTTTATATCTCTTTCTATTGCTTCATTGTTGGTGTAAAGGAAAGCAACCGATTTCTGTACATTGATTTTGTATCCTGCAACTTTGCCAAATTCATGGATCAGTTCTAGTAGGCTTTCGGTGGATTCTTTTGGGTTTTCCATGTAAAGTATCATGTCGTCTGCAAAAAGTGAAAGTTTGACTTCGTCCTTGCCTATCCTGATGCCTTTTATTTTGCTTTCTTGTCTGATTGCTGATGCTAGGACCTCCAACACTATGTTAAATAGCAGTGGTGAGAGTGGACATCCCTGTCGTGTTCCTGATCTCAGAGGGAAGGCTCTCAGTTTTTCCCCATTGAGGATGATATGAGCTGTGGGCTTTTCATAAATGGCTTTTATGATGTCTAAGTATGTTCCTTCTATCCCAACTTTCTCGAGAGTTTTTATTAAGAAGGGATGCTGTATTTTGTCAAATGCTTTTTCTGCATCAATCGACAGGATCATATGGTTCTTAGCTTTTCTTTTGTTAATGTGATGTATCACGTTGATTGATTTACGAAGGTTGAACCATCCCTGCAACCCAGGGATGAATCCTACTTGATTGTGGTGGATAAATCTTTTTATATGCTGTTGGATTCTATTTGCTAATATCTTGTTAAGAATTTTTGCATCCATGTTCATCAAGGATATCGGCCTGTAGTTCTCTTTTTTTGCTGGATCTCTATCTGGTTTGGGAATCAAAGTGATGCTGGCTTCATAGAATGAGTCCAGGAGTTTTCTTTCCGTCTCAATTTTTTGGAACAGCTTGAGGAGGATAGGTATTAACTCTGTTTTAAATGTCTGGTAAAATTCTGCAGGGAAGCCATCTGGCCCTGGACTTTTATTTGCTGGGAGATTTTTGATAACTGATTCAATTTCTTCACTAGTTATGGGTCTGTTCAAGTTTTCTATTTCTTCCCGTTTGAGTTTTGGTAGCATGTGGCTGTTTAGGAGACATCAGTCCTTTCTTAAACATTGCAATCCGAATTGTTTCCAGTGGGCTAAAAGGGATCCCAAGGGAGAGTCCTTGGAAACTGAAGAAGATTCCTAGAGAATGTCCATTACCAAGAAAATCTCCCCTGACTCCTGGGTGGCATCCCACATACAGGATATATCAGAGGCTACTGGTGTCAATGTGACCCAAGTTGTCCCTTCAACGAAATCGCTATTGATCATCACCCTGCCTGCCATCAAGGCCCTGTAGAAGGGAGTACCAGCATCCCCCTACTTCTGCATTGTATCCTAGGCTACAAATGGGTGCCAGTGAATGGACCAAAATACTGTGCTGTGCCATGAAGAACCTGCCATTTTTAATCCATGGAAAATATTAGAAAAGTTTTACAAGGGAAAATTACCTGATTTTGTAATTTAAGTAGTTAGTAGGACACATTGATGGAAAACAGTAAAAATAAAAATCCATCGCTATCTAAGCATCGTTTCAACACATGTAGTTCTTAAAGCCAACTTCCCTAGGAAATGGTGCTTGGTTGGGTTTTAATTCAATCAGGTACTGGCTTTGGCTGAGTCTGGGTGGAGGTCTCGTGGTCAGAAATGACTAGACCAGAGATGCAGAAGGGGTCACATTAGACCAATGAGGAGAAAACCTCTCATGGGAGATTGGCCAATCTTAAGATTGGCAGCTGTTCTGGTGACTTAGGGACTGTCCCATGTCACATGTCCTTATACAAACTGCTTTGTATAAGGACAGGAATAAAGAGAGGACATCAAGTTTCTGGATCTTATTACCATTCCAGCCATGGTGCTAACTTCAGCCAAAAGGCAGGCTTTTTCCTTCCTGTGGGGTAGTCATGGGGTAGAAGATTGCAGGCTCAGCAATTGATGTGAAAGTGTTCCGATAAGACCATAGTCCTTAATAGGCCCCTGAAATAAAAGTAGAGAAAGATGTACTCACCAAGTTCAACGGAGGCTCAGAGTCCAGATGAAAAGACTCAGGCCCTGCATTGGGCATCAAAATGCTGTGAAATGTTGGGGTTTGGCAGCAAATAGTCAAGAAAGAATTCTTGAGATGAGTTGGGTGCAAAAAGAGTGGTTTTATTAAAGCATGGGGACAGGATCCATGGGCAGAAAGAGCTTCATTGGGATTGTGAGGAGTGGCTGGTTATATCTTTTCTAGTTTGGAGGCGGTTAGAGATAGTGAAAGTCTCCAAGAAATTTGGAAGAAAGGTTTCCAGGACCTTGAGGGGCTAGCTGTTGTTAGGAAAATGTCATTTAACACTGTCTTATTAAAACCTTAGTCATGAGACCCTTCAGATGTATATCAGTGGGCCATATGCTTGGAGGATGATTGCTAACATATATCTTGGGGGGCAGGTAGAGATAAAGGAAGTTTCCCAAGGGATTTTCATACATTAAAGGATCCTGGAGGTTGGACTAATGTCAGACTAAGGTTGCCTTTTGCCTTTAGCAAAGTATTAACATTGAGGGAGTTGAGTTCTTGGAGGAAAGTCATCCTGCCTGTCCCAAATGCTTATCAATGGGCTATAAATTATAAGGAAATTTAATTTTTTTCCTTTGCCTTTGTTTTTCATATCACACAAGATCCTTAAGACTGTAGCAAACAAGCAAACAAACAAAACAGTACTCAATGGGCTCACAAGGACTCTGCATGGCTTTTCTGTCATGACTCAGTATAGAAGCAGTAAACAGAAGTGCCCATCTCCCAATCTTTCCCCAGAATGAGGTCTATTTGCATATCTTTAAAGCTTTAGCCAGAGGGTAAGGCTTCTGATTTAACACAGTTCTATGGGCTTACTGCAATTCTCTTTTGAGACGGAAAATTCATCCCATGTCATCTTTGTGCTCTACCTCTGCCCCACTGCAGGTGGGTGATATCTCCCTAAAAGGAGATTGTGCACATATTTGGCACCTTAGCTTTTGTTGCTGTTACCCAGAGTGTACTGCTTG
Source organism: Paguma larvata (assembly GCA_030068075.1). Taxonomy (NCBI): domain Eukaryota; kingdom Metazoa; phylum Chordata; class Mammalia; order Carnivora; family Viverridae; genus Paguma; species Paguma larvata. Next base: position 55,106,939 of record CM057829.1, read on the forward strand.
ATAGGATGACTCCAGTAGCCAGTAGGGCTTGTGTCCTTGGGTTCAGCAGGTCTGCATCAGGAAACAAACGAATTGTTCTTAATAGCTGTCTTGCCAAGTTTCAACAAGGAGGCAGCAGGCAGAAACACTCAACTGACATTCTTTTCCTGAAAGAAGCCTATTTGCATATCTTAAAAGCTTCATTCTAAAAGTCGGACTTCTAATTTACCACACATCTAAGGATGACTCTATCCTAACCAGAGGCCAGAGAGGTCTGTGGATGCCATCACCACGTTCTTCCTGTGGCCAGATCCAGGTCACCAGTGTTTCCCTGAAAGGTGCTTTCACACATGCCTGGGACCCCAGTTTTTGTGGCTGTCACCCAGGAGACCCAACCTTTAATTACCTGGCTCTGGTGACCAGCATGGCTTGCATTCCCAGGTCCCATAGGACAAAGAACTATACTTAACCAGCTATCCCTCCAGGGCACAGCACAGAGGAAGCAGACAAAAAGGATCATGTCTTAGTCTTTCCCTGAAAGAGTTCTAATAACTTGCATACATTAAAGAGGTTTTGGTTTCCAACCAGCCTACACATGGAGGCTGACCGAAATCTTCCTCTTTGGAACACTAACACATCTTAGCACAGCCTCAACTCCTGTGAGCCACTAAAAATAAAATAGGCTGCTTGGACAATCACAAAGGTTTGACAGACAACCGAGAGCTGGGGTTAGGGTGAACTATAAGGTTATTCTTCTACAACTGACCCCTCCATCAAGACTGAGAGAGGTGGATGTTCAATCTGATTCACAGAAATCAACAGAGGGTCAAGAGAAATAGAGAAACAGAGGAATATATTCCAAATAAAAGGCCAAGATAACACTCCAGAAACAGACTTCAATGAAATAAAGATAAGACATTTACCTGATAAATAGTTCAAAATAATGCTCATTAAAATGTTCGCCAAGGTCTGGAGGACAATTCGAGAACAAAATGAAGATTTCTACAATGTGATAGAAATATATGAAAATACCTAAGAGAAATCACAGAGCAGAAGCATACAATAACTGCACTGAAAAATCAATAGAGTAGTTCAACAACAGACTAGACCAAGTGTAAAAAAGGATCAGTGAACCTGTCGGGCAGTAGAAGTTAGCTATCAGAGAAACAAAATATAAAAAGATGGACGAGTAGAAATAGGAATCCAGTTCAAGATGGAACAGAGAAGGAACCTAAACTCATCTCCTCCCCTGGACACACAGGATCTACAGTTACATGTGCATCAATATCCTCTGAAGAAAACTCGAATTTTAGTTGAAGGGTTTGAATCTCTTGTCGGGTACCTTTAAGACCTGCGCCTGAGATGCCAGTCCCCAAAATATCTGGTTTTGAAAGCCAATGAGGCTGGTGTCAATGAGACCTATAACAAACTGAGCAAAAGTTCTTAAAGAGCTCCCATGGGTTCACTCACTCCAGAGCCCAGTGCAGATGCAGCCAATTGAAAAGTTCCCATACATTCTGTGAAAGAGGCCTATTTGTTTATCTTAAAGTACAAACCTAGGGACAATCTTGCAAAAATCTAAGAACCTACTAAGATACTCTCCAAAGATGAGGATGATAGGTGCTATCACTGCACTCCCCTCTGTTTGTTCCAACTTGTCAGTATCTCCTAAAAAGGAGACTGTATACCTGTCTTGTGTCCTGACTTTTGTGACTGCCACCAAGGAACCCTGTAAATCACTTAAGTCTGCTGGCCAGCAGGGTTTACCTTCTTTGACGTTCAGGGCTATAATAAACAGAGAAAGGTTCTTAACTGGATACCTGTCATGAAGCACAGCAAAGAGGAAAATGATGGAAGTGCCTGGTTTTTCTGTGAAAGAAGTCTGTTAGCTCATCTTCATCATTTCAGCCTGAGGGGCAAGCTTCTAGTTAAGCAGATATCCAAGCATGTAATCCTTCTAATTGACCTCAGAGCATGGGTGCTACCTTTACACTGTCTCTCTGCTGAACTCCAGAGTGCTGGTATCTCTTGGAAGAGACCTTGTCCATACGTCTAGTGCTCCAGGTTTTACGTCTAGTGTTCCAATTTTTATGGCTGCTGCCCAGAGTGCTCCCACTGAAGACCTGCTTCTGTGGCCAGCTTAGCTTGTGTTGATGAGTCCCATGGGACCCTAACAGAGAGACTATTCTTGGTCAGCTACCAAAATATAGACAGTAGACAGAAACACACCTTTAGTCTTTCTGTGACAAGACTACTTCCTTATTCTGCCTGAGGGGCAGGCTTCTTGTTTGGCACACATCTGGGGGCCTACTGAGGAGCTCTCCAGGGCCAGAAGCTGGTGGAACTATCTTTACACCCTTCCTCTGCCTTATTCCAGACCAGCAGTGTCTGTTAAAGAGGCCCATCAGCTTATCTTTATGGCTGCGGTCTGAGAGGCATTCTTCTCATTAAAAACACAATTAGAGACTGACTATAAGTTTTTCCAGAAATTAGAGAGGGCAGCAGGCATCGTCTTTGCACTCTCTCTCTGTCCCATCCCAGGTCATTGGTGTCTCTAACAAAAGAGCTTGTGGACCCATATGGTGCCCTGCCTTTTGTGTCTGGTACCCAGAAGATATATTGCTTCATAGCCTAGTTCTTATGGCCAGTGGGGCTTGTGTTCATAGGTTCAATGGGATGTAGCAAACAAAGAAATAGTTCTTAACTAGCTAGTATAAAAGGAGCAGTCGGAAATGCCCATCTTCCAGTGATCATCAAAAAAGGTATATTTTTGGAGGAGTCAACATGGCAGAGGAGTAGGGATACCAGAATTTCCTTTGCCCCTCAAACTCAGCAGTATTGAGGTCAGAACATTTGGAATTCCAGAAATCCAGGTCAGAGTCTGACAGAAACCTCTCGAGGGGGATAGTGAGACAATGGAGTATTACTCGGCAATCAAAAAGAATGAAATCTTGCCATTTGCAAGTACACGGATGGAACTAAGGGTATTATGCTAAGAAAAATTAGTCAGAGAAAGACAATTATCACTTCACTTATATGAGGAATTTCAGATACTAAACAGATGAACATAGGGGAAAGGAAGCAGAAAGAGTATAAAAACAGGGAGGGGGACGAAACATAAGAGACTCTTAAATACAGAGAACAGAGGGTTGCTGGAGGGGTTGTGGGAGGAGGGACAGTCTAAATGGGTAAGGGGAATTAAGGAATCTCCTCCTGAAATCATTATTGCACTATATGCTAACTAACTTGGATGTAAATTAAACAATAAATTAATTAAAAAAAAGACTTTCCCAGACAATAAAAAATTAAAGGAGCTTATGACCACTAACCAAGCTCTGCAGGAGATCCTAAGGGTGACTCTGTGAGTGGAAAGAAGCAAAGAGTACAAAGGACCAGAGACACCACCACACGAAGCCACACCACCACACCAGCATGAAACCTGTGGATAATAATGACACTAAATTCCTATCTTTCAATAATCACTTTGTATGTAAATGGATGGAATACCTCAATCAAAAGACATAGGGTATTAGAATGGATAAAAAAACAAGACCCATCTATATGCTGACTATAAGAGACTCGTTTTAGACCTGAGGATACCTGAAAATTGAAAGTGAAGGGATAGAGAACCATCTATCATACTACAGGGTGTCAAAAGAAAGCCAGAGTAGCCATACTTATATCAGACAAACTAGATTTTAAAAAACAAAGACTGTAGCAAGAGATGAATACGGCATTATATCATAATTAAAGGGTCCATCCATTAAGAAGAGCTAACAGTCGTAATAACAATTGTAATTCTTTTGCCCACAACATGAAGGAACCCAAATATATGAATCAATTAATTGCAAACATAAATAAATATATAGGCAACAATACTGTGATTATAGGGGACTTTAATACTTCATTTACAGCAATGGACAGATCATCTAGGCAGAAAATCAGTATGGAAACAATGGCTCTGAATGACACATTAGACCAGATGGACTTAACAGATATATTCAGACCTTTTCATCCAAGAGCAGAATACACATTCTTCTCAAGTGCACATGAACATTTTCCAAAATAGATCACATACTGGGTCATAAAATAGCCCTCAACAAATATAAAAGGATTGAGATCTTACCATACATATTTTCAGATCAAAACACTTTGAAACTTGAAATCAACCATAAGAAAAAATTTGGGAAGCCTCCAAGTACATGGAGGTTAAAGAACATCTTACCAAAGAATGAATGGGTAAACCAGAAAATTAAAGAAGAACTTAAAAAATATATGGAAGCAAACGAAAATGAAATCACAACAGTCAAAACTCCTTGGGATGCAGCAAAGGCAGTCCTAAGAGGAAAATATATTGCAATCCAGGCCTATCTCAAGAAGCAAGAAAATCCCAAATATAGAATCTAACCTCACACCTAAAGGAACTAGAAATAGGGCATCAAAGAAATTCCAAAGCCATCAGAAGAAGAGAAATAATAAGGATTAGAGCAGAAATAAACAATTTAGAATCCAAAAAAACCCACACGAAACAGTAGAACAGAACAATGAATATAAGAGCTGGTTTTTTGAAAGAATAAACAAAATTGATAACCCCCTAGCCAAACTTTTCAAAAAGAGAGAGGACCCAGATAGATAAATCACAAACGAGAGAGGATAAATTACGACCAATACCACAGAAATACAAACAATTATTAGAGAATACTATGAAAAATTATATGCCAACAAATTAGATAACCTGGAAGAAATGGATAAATTCCTAGACACCCACACACTACAAAACTCAAAAGAGAAGAAATAGAAAACTTGAACAGACCCAAAACCAGCAAAGAAATGGAATCACTTATCAAATATCTCCCAACGAATAAGAGTCCTGGGCCAGATGGCTTCCCAGGGGAATTCTACCAGACATTTAAAGCAGAGTTAATACCTATTCTTCTCAAGCTGGTCCAAAAAACAGAAATGGAAGGAAAGCCTCCAGACTCATTCTATGAAGCCAGCATTGCCTTGATACCCAAACCAGACAAAGACCACACTAAAAAGGAGAATTACAGCCAATATCCCTGATAAACCTGGATGCAAAAATTCTCAGCACGATACTATCAAATAGAACTCAACAGGATACTAAAAGAATTATTTACCAGTGGGATTCATTCTTGGGCCACAGGGCTGGTTCAATATTCACAAATCGATCAGTGTGATATATCACATTAATAGAAAAAAGGTAACAACCATATATAGTCTTGTCAATAGATGCAGAAAAAGCATTTGACAAAATATGGCATCTTTCTTAATAAAAAATCTCAAGAAAGGTGGGATAGTAGGAACATACCTTACCATCATAAAAACCACATATGAAAGGCCCACAGCAAATATCATCCTCAATAGGGAAAAACTGAGAGCTTTCTCCCTGAGATCAGGAACACAACAGAGATGTCCACTCTCACCACTGTTGTTTAACATAGTTTTGGAAGTCCTAGCCTCAGCAATCAGACAACAAAATGAAATAAAGGCATCCACAGTGGCAACGAAGAAGTCAAACATTCACTTTTTTGCAGATGACATAATACTCTACATGGAAAACCCTGAGACTCCACCAAAAAACTGCTAGAACTGATCCGTGAATTCAGCAAAGTTGCAGGATATAAAATCAATGTACAGAAATTGGTTGCATTTCTATACACCAATAATAAAGCAACAGAAAGAGATATCAAGGAATCAATCCCATTTACAATCGCACCAAGAACCATAAAATACCTAGGAATAAGCCTAACCAAAGAGGTAAAAGATTTGTATGCTGAAAACTATAGAAATTTTATAAAAGAAATTGAAGAAGGCACAAAGAAATGGAAAAACATGTCATGCTTGTGGATTAGAAGAACAAATATTGTTAAAATGTTGATACTACCCAAAGCGATCTATACATTCAATGCAATCCCAATAAAAATAGCACGAGAATTCTTCTCAGAGCTAGAAAAAACAATCCTAAAATTTGTATGGAACCACAAAGACTCCAAATAGCGAAAGTAATGTTGAAAAAGAAAACCAAAGCTGGAGGCATCACAGTCTCAGACTTTAGCCTCTACTACAAAGCTGTAACCGTCAAGACAGTATAGCACTGGCACAAAAACAGACACAGAGACCAATGAAATAGAATAAAGAACCCAGAACTGGACCCGCAAATGTATGTAGGACTAATCTTTGACAAAGCATGAAAGAGTATTCAATGGAAAAAAGACAGTCTGTTTAGCAAATGGTGCTGGGAGAACTGGAGAGCAACATGCAGAAGAATGAACCTGGATGACTTTCTTACACCATACACAAAAGTAAATTCAAAATGTATGGAAGACCTAAATTTCAGACAGGAAACCATTAAATCCTAGAAGGGAAAACAGGCAACAACCTCTTTGACTTCAGCTGCAGCAGTTTCTTAATTGACACATTTCCAAAGTCAAGGGAATTAAAAGCAAAAATGAATTATTGGGACCTCATCAAGATAAAAAGCTTCTGCACAGCAAAGGAAACAATCAAGAAAACTAAAAGGCAACCAATGGACCGGGAGAAGATATTTGCAAATGACATATCAGATAAAGGGTTAGTGTACAAAATCTATAAAGAACTTAACCAAACTCAACACCTGAATAACAAATAATCCAGTGAAAAAGTGGGCATAAGACATGAATAGCCATTTTTACAAAGAAGACATCCAAATGGCCAAAAGACATATTAAAAGAGGCTCAACATCACTCATCATCAGGGAAATACAAATCAAAACCACACTGAGATACCACCTTACACCAGTCAGAGTGGCTAAAATTAATAACCCAGGAAACAACAGCTGTTGGCAAGGATGTGGAGAAAGGGGAACCCTCTTGCATTGTTAGTGGGAATGCAAACTGGTGCAGCTGCTCTGGAAAACAGTGTGGAGGCTCCTCGAAAAATAAAGATTGAAGTACCCTACAACGCAGCAATAGCACTGCTGGGAATTTATCCAAAGGATACAGGAGTACTGATTCATCAGGGCACATTACCCCAATGTTTATAGCAGAACTATCAACAAGAGCCAAATTATGAAAAGAGCCCAAATGTGCTTCAACTGATGAATGGATAAAGAAGATGTGGTATATATATAGAATGGAATACTACTCAGCAATGAGAAAGAATGAAATCCTGCCATTTGCAACAACGTGGATAGAACTGGAGGATATTATGCTAAATAAGTTAGTCAGAGAAAGACAGATTATCACATGTTTCACTCATACATGGAACTTGAGGAACTTAACAGAAGACCATGGGGAAAAGGAAGGGGAAAAAATAGTTTCAAACAGAGAGGGAGGCAAACCATAAGAGACTTTTAAATACAGAGAACAAACCTAGGGTTGATGGAGCAGGTGGAGAGGGGAAAATGGGTGACGGGCATTGAGGAGGACACTTATTGGGATGAGCACTGGTGTTGTATGTAAGTGATGAATCATGGAAATCTACCCCTAAAACCAAGTGTATACACTGTATATGTTAGCTAACTTGATAATAAATTATATACAAAAAAATACACAAAAGGTAAAAGAAAGGATCTAGACATACCACTATAGAAAATCGCAAAAATCACAAAGGAAGGAAGGAAGAGAAGAAAGGAACAGAGGAACTATAAAACAGCCAGAAAAAATTAACAAAATAGTGATGTCAATATTTATCAATAATTTATTTAAAAACTTTTTAATGTTTATTTATTTTTGAAAGCAAGTGCATGAGTGGGGTAGGGGCAAAGAGACAAAGACAGAGGATCTGGAGCAGGCTTTACACTGACAGCAGAGAGCCCAATGTGGGGCTCAAACTCATGAAACAGGAGATCGTGACCTGAGCTGAAGTCTGGCATTTAACCAACAGAGTCACCCAGGCTCCCCTGTCAATAATTTCTGTAAATGTAAATGCAATAAATTCTCCAATTAAAAAGACATAGAATGCCTAAATGGATAAAAAACCAAGACCTATCTATATGCTGCCTACAAGCGACTCACTTCAGCTTTAAGGACACACACAGACTGAAAGTGAAGGGATAAAAAAGATATCCTTGTGAATGGAAACCAAAAGAAAGCACAGGTTGCTATATTTATATCAGACAAGATAGACTTAGATAGACAAAGACTGTAGAAAGAGACAAAGAAAGTAATTATATGAAGGGGTCAATACAAAAAGAGTTTCATAGTTTTAAATGTTTTTGCACCCAACAAAGAAGTATCTAAATGTATAAAGCAGGTATTAACAGACCTAAAAGGAGAAATAGAGAGCAACACAATAACAATAGGTTACTTTAATACCCACTTTCATCAGTGGATAGTCTAGATAGAAAATAAATAAGAAAACATTGGCTCTACATGATTTTAGACCAGATGGACTTAACATTTATAGAACATTCCATTATAAATACCAGAATACAGTTTTTCACAAAGCACACATGAAACATTTTTCAGGATAGATATGTTAGACCACGAAACAAGTCTAAATACATTTAGAAGACTGAAATCATACTGAGCATCTTTTCCAATTATAATGGCATGGAACTAGAGATCAATCAATTACAATAAGATAACTGGAAAATTCACAAATATATGGAGATTAAACATGTTACTGAACAACCAGTGAGTCAAGGAAGAAATCATGAGAGAAATTAAAAAAAATCTTGAGTCTAATGAAACAGAAATACAACATACCAACACTTATGGATGTAATGAAAGCAGTTCTAAGAGGGAAGGTCACAGAGGTAAATGCCACACCAAGAAACAGGAAGAACTCAAATAAATACCTACATTTATAGCTCAAGGAACTAGAAAAATAACAACAAAAGAAGCCCAAGTAAGTAGAGGGAAGGAAATAACAAATATCAGAACAAAAATAAATGAACTAGAGACTAAATGGCAATAGAAATGATGAAATAAAGAGCTTGCTTTTGAAAAAAAAATTGACAACTTCAAAGTAAACTCTCTAAGAAAAACAAAAGAAGTCTCAAATAAAATCAGGGGAAAAGGGAGATGTTACTGTGAACAATTATTCACAAAAAAGTTGAACAACTTAGAAGAAATAGATAAATCCACTTAAATTTACAACCTATCTAGACTGGATCAAGAAGAAACAGAAAATCTAAACAGACTAATTAATAGTAAGGAAATTGAATCAGTAACCAAAAACCTTCTAATGAACAGGAATCCAGCATCAGATGGCTTCACTGGGAAATTCACCAAACATTTAAATTTGAATTACTACCATCTTCCTTAAATATTCTAAAAATAAGAGAGAACACTTCCCAAATCATTTTATAAAATGAGCATTACCCTGATATCAAACCAGACAAGAATGTCACAAGAAAGTAAAATTATAGGACAATATCTGTGATGAACATAGATGCAAAAATCCTCAAGAAAATATTAGCAAATCGAATTCAATATTATATTAAAGGGATCATGCATCATTACCAAGTTTATTCCAGGGATGGAAGGATGGTTCAACATCTGCTAATCAATCAATGTGATATATCACCACAACAAAATCAAGGATAAAAATCTTATGATTGCCTCAACAGATTCAGAAAAAGCAGATGACAAAATGCAACACTCATTTGTGATAAAGACTCTCAACAAAGTGGGTAAAGAACATATTTCAACATAATAAAGGCCATGTATGACAAACCCACATGTAGTATCATATTTAATGGTGAAAAGCTGAAATGCTTTTTTCCTAAAAATCAAGAAGTAGACAAAGATGCTCACTCTCACCATTTTTATTCAACATAGTTCTAGAAGTCTTAGCCAAAACAATTAGACAAGAAAAACATATAAAAACATTCAAACCAGAAAAAAGTAATAAAACTCACTATTTTCAGACAATATGATATTATATATAGAAAACCCTAAAGACTCCATCAAAAAACTGATAGAACTAGCACACTCAGTAAAATTGTAGGACACAAAATCAACACACAAAAACCTGCTGTTCTTCTATACACTATTAATGAGCTATCAGAAAGGAAAATTACACTAATAATGAACTATCACAGAGAAATACTAAAAAACAATCCCAGTTACAATTGCATTGAAAAGAATAAAATACATGGGAATCAATTTAACTAAGGAGGTGCAAGTCCTATAAGACATTAATGAGAGAAACTGATGATGACTCAAATAAATGAAAAGATATTCTGTGCTCATGGATTAGAAAAATCAATACTGTCCATATTACTCAAAGTGATCTACATATTCAGTGCAACCTCTATCAAAATTGGAAAGACATTTTCAGAGAACTAGAATGAATAATCCCCAAATTTGTATGGAACCACAAAGGACCCCCAAGAACAAAGCTGATGGTATGATGCTCCTGGATTGGCCTTTATGGGTCTTTGGAACTGGCTCTAATGTTGCCCGCAGTGGCTGAGACGTGCCAGCTGACCAATTTGGCTAAAGATCCAAAATTGATAGTTTGTTAAAAAGTCCAAGATATTGAGGGCCTATTTTATTAGATTCCTGAGTGGAGCTCCTGAATTTATTGCTACAGTCAGGGTGCTCCTGAATGCATGGAGCCACCAGGCCAGGAGACACAGACAAAATAAAAAAGGAGATGGACTCTGAGAAAGAGATCCTCACAAACCTCCGAAGCCAACAGGGATAAGGAGAAGAAGTCCTGCCTTTCCTGACCTGGGCTTTTATGACTTGGCACCAAAGCCATCCACCCATTATGGTTACTGCAGCTAAGGCTTGTTGTGAGTTCAAAATCCTAGATGAAGTCTATCTCCTCTTAGATTAAAAAGAGATGGTTCAATGGCTATATGATTTTGTTGAGCATCATGTTCTCACAGACCCCCTGACCTTTTCAACCCAGAGGAGGTGCCCTTGGGGCTAGAATCTAAGGAGTTCTTTTTAATGGGCATTCTCCCTAGTTATAAAGCCATTATAATTCATAGGAATGTCAGATATATACAAGAGGCATTAGATTACATCAATGCTGTAATTAGACATGAATATGAGAATTTTCCTACAGCCCAATCTTGTTTGCTGATAAAGGCAAATGAACTCTGCTGCCCCTCAGCCAAGAATCAAAGCAGGGACTCTAGGACAAATGGGAGCTCTCGGGCCCCTTATCGGTCCTCATCAAAGGATGGCACCGTGAACAAGCCCTTTCTCTCATGACATGATCAGTAGGCTTCCCTGCACTGGCAGCTCTGGAGATCAGGGGCTTCTAGGGACTTAATTTCTGAAAGCCTAAACATAAATTAGAAACCTTTGCTTGGGCACCTTGGACCCTTCAAAAGGCCTCCTGCCTCACTCTGCAGGCAAATGCCATCACCTTTCAAATGCCCAGTCCCAAGCCCCTGCAGTGAGATCCAGGATCCCATACCCTGATCTTTCAGAGTGGCAACCACCGAGGCCCCTGCTTTCAGGACCAGCATTTCCCAGAGCACGTCCCTCCTGAAGGGGATAACTGCCCATATACTTCTTTAGTTATCTATTCAGACACACATAACAAACATTTTACAGCTCTCATGGACATGGAAGCCCAAATTACAGTGCTTCCCGGGACCTTCTCCAAACATAAGTGAGCGGTGCCCTTTAAATTACAAGGCTTAACAGGTAAGGTGATAAAAGGCATTCAACTTTCATTCGATATCACTATTTTAACAATCTTTTTTTTCTTTAATTTTTATGAGAGAGAGAGAGGGAGAGAGAGGGAGGGAGAAATAGAGACAAAGAGAAAGACAGAGTGAGAGAGAGAAAGAGGGAGAGAACCTCAAACAGATTCCATGCTCAACACAGAGCCTAACTCGGGGCTTGATCTCACAACCCTGGAATCATGATCAGAGCCAAAATCAAGAATCGGCTACTCAACCAACTAAGCCACCCATGTGCCCCTGAATAATCTTTATTTAAAATCTTTTAGAGGTGGGTAGCCTTTTAACCCTACTCTTTCTTCTTATAAGTGTAGATTCCTTGACTCAGAGCCATGCCATTTACAACAAATCCAAATTCCTGACCTTTCTGGTGGGAGCTGCACATTAGGAACCCATTAGACTGTTACCTCAATTAAGATGGTAAATACCACCCAATGTCACTTACGTTAGGGGACTGAGAGACTGCCACCCAAAATTCAAGATTAAATGGAGTCATTAAACATATCAGTTTCCCCACACGGCTAGTATTAAAGCCCACTACTCATGAGTGGTGCCTTAGAGTTCACTATGGAAATTTAAATGCTCAGGTGCCCCCTATTAAGACTCCCATTCCCAATACTGTCCAGTTAATTGAGGACATCCAAAAGGCTCCACAGGACTGTTTTGCTGTGATTATTCTAGTGAAAACATTCTATTCATTATCAGCCACATAATGGGGCCCAGCCACAGTTCACTTTCACTTTTTTTTTTTAATGTTTATTTATTTTTGTGAGAGATGAGAGAGAGACAGAGTATGAGCAGAGGAGGGTCAGAGAGAGGGAGAAACAGAATCTGAAGCTGCCTCCAGGCTCTGAGCTGTCAGCACAGAGCCCAACATGGGGCTCCAACTCACAAGCGGTGAGATCATGACCTGAGCTGAAGTTGGACACTTAACTGACTGAGCCACCCAGGCGCCCCCGCTTTCACTTTTGAAGGCATCCCATATACCCTTGCCTGGCTGGTTCTGGGTTAACTCAACAGCTGGACTTTTGCCCACAATCTTTGCTGGCAAGACCTGGATGCCCTTACAGTGTCCCCTTGTGCTCTTTGGCACTATATTGATGACATTCTAATCCAGGGCCCCTTGGAGGATATATTGTGTGAGGCCGTAATACAGCTGGTGACCCATCTGCAATATAGAGGTTGGGCTACTGCCCCCATTATATTCAAGGGCCAGCCCCAACTGTTAAATTTATGGGTATTAATTGGTCCTCTCAAGGCTGAGAAATTCTGCTTGCTTTTACATCAACTATTAACCATTTAGCCCCCTACCATGCTATCGCAAGTTCAACATGTCTTAAGGTATTTTCACATTTTGGCAGCAACACATACCATACTGATCCATCATTCCTAAACCTATTTATGTAGTCATGCACAAACTCTCCACATTTTTTGGGGGGAGAAGTTCAACAACAAGCTTTGCAGTTGGCACAAAGATCAATTAATCAAGTCCTCCTCCTGGTTTTCCTGGCTCCTCCTTCTGGGTTGAGGCACTAGCCACCATGGACAATTTGGGAACCTATGGACTAAACATGGCTTCTTTTGGTTATTTATGGGCATCTGAGCCAGAAGGCTTCCCTCCACAGCCTCCTGTTACACTCCCTTAGAATGTCAAATTCTGGTCATTTATTGGGCTTGGTTAGAAACAGAAATCCCTATGGGAATGGAGCTTGTTCTCCTGTGCACTCATGTTCCTATTAAGTCATGGATAAGGAATGCCTCTCAACAGTTACTTGCCACAGCCATGACCTTGTTACAATGGAAATGGTATCTTCAGGAACAGGCTAAACCTGATGGGGTAGGTTTTTCCGAACTACAGGAAGATGAGGCTTCCATACTCCTCCAGCCCCTGCCCATAGGCCTCAAGGAATTGCCTAAGTGTCTAGCAACCTGGAGTAGCCCCTGGCATTGCCACCATCTGGTAGAAGGGCAGTGTACCATCCTGCCAGCAGCAGTGCCAGGCTTACCAAGTCAGGGTAAGCTCAGTTTGCTGAGCTTGTGGTTGTACAAAAGATTGTGCACACCATTGTCCATGACAAGCCTTTTGTCCATATTTTTATGATTCATGAGTGGTTGCTAATAGGCTAGAGTTTGGTTGGGCCAATAGTAGGTAGCAGGACAACTTTCACATTCAAGGGCATCTCATTTGGGTGCCTCAATTTGGACACACATTGCCCAGGCACCAGCCACAATTAAGGTTATTCATGTTTCACCACATAAAAGTGTTACCTACACCAAAGTCTGTCTTTAACTAGAAGGTGGATGCCCTTACTCAAATCCATGTCATCACCCGTTTGGAACTTTCAATCACCAATTACATCAGCTCCATCCAGTACCACAAAATTGCAGCTTCTCCCCTCTCAATCAATCTTTGATTCCACCATTCTGGCCTTTCTTACTCATTACTTCCATACTCCTTATTCCCTGGCCAAATACTCCCACTTCTCTTCAGGTTACGGAAAAGCTGCTACCACACTGGCCTGGGCCTACCACAAGGACAGTTTGCTTACATGCCCTTGCAAATTGCAAGGTTTTAAAATGCAACTTATGCTCCCAAACCAAACATTGGAAACTTTCCCATCATGCCTGAGTTCTGTGAGGGGACCACCTCTGTCTTTTTAGCAACTGGTAGGTTAACTTCATATGGCCACTTCTTCCTTCTGTGGGCACTGCCTGCTTTGCTATTACATATGTGGATACTTTTACTGACCTACTATACCCAAAGGAACACCTCTGTGGAACAGGTAATCTTTTTCTTTTCTAAATATATCCTGCTCCCATTTGGCCCTCTTGGCAATGACTCAGATCAAGATCTCATTTTATTACCAGTATAACACAGCACAATGCTTTCTTCCAGGAATTCAAAGGGACTTTATCTCCCATACCAGAAAAAGGCCTCTGGCTTTATTGAAAGCCACAGTGGTTTAAAATTCTTTTTTTCCCCCCCCAAAGTTTATTTATTTATTTTGAGAGAGAGAGTGAGAGAGAGAGAGAGAGAGAGAGAGAGAGAGAGAAAGAGAGAGAGAGAGAGAGAGAGAGAGAAAAGGTGTGCTCATGAGCTGGGGAGGGGCAGAGATAGAGGAATGAGAGAATCCCAAGCAGGTTCTGTGCTGTCAGCACAGAGCCTGACATGGGACTCAAACCCATGAACTGTGAGATTATGACCTGAGCCAAAATCAAGAGTCAGTGTTTAACTGACTGAGCCACCCAGGTGCCCCTAAAATTCTTCCTCCTTAAGTTATGGAGTGGTAAGTGGACTCCTAAATGGACTTCCTTGCTATCATAGGCATTTACCACTTTACACCGTAGACCATATGGATACAACTACAACTCACCAGTCACACTGCTTATAATTGTTATCATGGGGGAATCTGATGCCTTCATCTTGTGGGACAATATTATTTTTACATTTTTCCCAACAATTTTGAGTCCCTTTACAGATTGAAAATGTCACTTGTCTTGCCTTCCAATATTTGTTGGCAACTTGATTAGGGACTTGTGGTTAACTATGACTTCCTGGTCATAAATAGTCCATGTCCACTACAGAACCCACTTGATATGAAAATTCCAGCTGAAATTCTAATGTATAGTGGCTTTACATTACATAACATTCACATTGTTAGTGGATGGCTCATTTATCCTAATCATACATCTCCATAAGAAGTGGAAATAATTGCACCCAGACCCATCGAAGGAACAGGGTGGGTCTCTAAAAGGTGGGGAGATGCACCCAGGTTGGTTGACACCTGAAACATTAGAAGATGATATCATAGAGATAAGATTACAACACTTGGCCTTA
Source organism: Paguma larvata (assembly GCA_030068075.1). Taxonomy (NCBI): domain Eukaryota; kingdom Metazoa; phylum Chordata; class Mammalia; order Carnivora; family Viverridae; genus Paguma; species Paguma larvata. Next base: position 55,122,409 of record CM057829.1, read on the forward strand.
CCCAACTTTGGAGGAGGCCACCAGTGAACTGGTGAGTCACGGTAGCCCTATAATTAACATTCACATAGGGCAGTCCATGGGCAGATGCAAAACTATAAAATGCAAATGCTTTCTACTACTGGTTTTACTCTGTAACTTTTGTGCTATCTGGGTCATGGGCCTTCTCCTAGACCCTGGAAAGGCAATACTAGGAACTTACTGGAACTACATAGCACTTGCCCACAATTGTATCCCAGAATGAAGGGATGGTATGTGTTGGAAGTGAGCCTTAGGAGGGGTGATCCTGAAATGCCATCAGGTGTGGATACTGGCTGGGTAATTCAAACCTTCTATCTTAAATAGGACCAATGGCACAAATGCTTAAAGGCCATCATCCCTGCCCAAACACCGACATTCTGACCTCTGGGCATTGGCTATTACTGCCCTAATTTTGATCCTATTTGACTGACAGGCTTATGCAGTTCAGACCCATCTTTGGTAATATATAAGTTAAACATTAGATTGTCAGGAGCATCTAACTAAATTTCTCTAAACCAAGCTATACATGTGCCTCCAACATTTTCTATTTATGAATGGAGACCACCTATGACTTGGAGGAGAGCACTGCCCAATCATTTATGAGGTGTACCCCTGAGGACTCCCAAATTTACTGAGAATTTATGATACCAGTACATACTTCCAATGGTGCAACGAACTTTAATCAGGGCGTCCTAAATCTATGTAACCCTGGCTGGCATCTTGGCCTCTCAATTCCCCTCCTGCGTGGCTCCCTGGGAAAACCAACAAGCTCCTCTGGGATGACCCCTTTATAGAAACAGCACTGGAGATGACTGTGCCCCAGATCACGATGGTGCAGGACATGACAATTCAAGAGATGACAATGCTAACACTGTGGGACATAATTCAAGATGATGATGCCTCACTTCATGACAACATGGGAAACAACTTTATTTTGAATACTGCCTCCATAGCCTTCCTCTATATCAAGAGATAATGCTGAGGAAGACATGGTGACTGGTGATGGTGAGCGTTCGTTGGGACTTGGTTGTTGAATTGAACACTTGTTTATCTAAATGCCCTACTGATGACCCCCTTGAATGATGTTTTGCAGATCTGCAGAGTTAACTATGCATCTACCCTAAGGCACCGTTGCTTACTACAATGCTTGCTGCTTGAGAGTAAGGAAATAGTACAATGATTACCAGGTTGCTCTTTGCTGGGCTTTTGAGCTTTGGAAGGCCAAGGTATGTGTTGAGTTTCATAATCTTACAGAGACACTTTCAAACACTTTATTCAATTGCTTGCCTTCACGACACCCATTAGATTCGTCGTATTATGTGCCCTACTGTGGGTTAGTGAATTTAATTTCTGTTAGGAGGACTCTTCTCTGGTGGCAGATGCTGCTACCAGCACAGCATTGTCACTACCCTATACCATCCTGAGGGACCCTTTCCCACCATCACCACTCAGAGCTCTAAAATACTCCATTCGAACCCTCTAATAGTCTTAATATTTTTATACAATTGGCATAAACTGAAGCTCACTTTTTTGGCCATTGTAATTTCTGGACATGTTACTGGGCTCAACAAAGCCTTTTTCCCAAGTTAGTGGCCTATCTGGATGATTTATTGACCCTGCCCCTGTTTTCCCAATAGAAGGCACTCATGTCCTGCAGCTTGCTTGTCTGTTCTCTGTGGTATTCAACTGCTCTCACATAGGATATCTTGCAGTATAGTAAGTAGTGCCTGGCAGGAGCCCCCTTCTCCTTCCCGTGCTGTTAATCTGCACAGGTACCATATGCCACATCTCAAGGAGCACAATCCCCATGGCCTTGGGCCTTGGGCCCCAGGCACCCAGAATTCCAACTTACTTTGGATTTCCTAATCAAACAGTTGGCGTCCACTATGAGTCTAGTGTCCTGGGGCCTTCACACCTATGTGGTTCTCCATATGTGCACTTCTTCCTTTAATCTCCAATGCATTTGCCTCCTTGAAGGCCCCTAGAGATTCCTGTCTGTTCATACTAACTACATTTTATTCTCCCTAGGACTACCTTTACAAATCAGTGAACATGACTCCCAATCCATCTGTATTTCTGCCCCCTCCTGTCAAAAGCGTGCAGTATTCATCTCCATTATGTTGGGAGTAGGTCTGCAACTATTCCTCATGGGAACTGTGTGAGGTGCCCCCACCATACACATGTAACAAAGTATAAGGTCTATAGTATTGGGGTACGCACTGAGTAATGTATAGAATTGCCCAATTGCTATATTGTATGCCTGAAACTAATAAAATATTTTATGTATGTACTTCAACTAAAAAGAAAAAAAACAGGGGTGCCTGGTTGTTTCAGTCAGTAAAGCATATGACTCTTGATCTTGGGGTCGTGAGTTCAAGCCCCACATTGGGCACAGAGCCTACTTTAAAAAAAGATAAAACCAAATTAAGGCAAACGCCAACTTGTTAGCCATCCTGACTGAACACACTGGAGTGTTACACCAAAGGCCAGCCTTAATGCAGCAATAACATAATTTTTCAGCAGAGATCATTTTGGATAATCATTTATCTTCAATAACTCATTAGTCAAGGAAGGAGGTGAATATGCTGTTAAGGGCACCACCTGCTGCATTTATACTAATAATTCTGGAAAAATTTAGACAAACTTACAAAGGATGGCCATAGGTACAAGTAGTCTATAGTTTCACCCAAGTTTTTGATCAAATACCTATTTTAACTTTACTCAATCTTTAAATTCATTTTCTTGGCTGCATCTCAACAAATGGGGGAGGTAGTTACAGACAAGATTTCAGACTACCATTAATCTATTGCTATTATTGATGGGCATTTTTGTTTTGCTCAAATGTTCATGTGCTAGGTCACTAAAACCCTGCCAGTGGCTTTTAATATCTCCACCATCCAGACAATACTTGTGATTTTCCCCAAAGACTAATGCCTGGGCATTATGAGGTCAACTGTGATGAGAAAACAGTTATTCTGAGTTGCTACCTAGGCATTTACAGGGTGAAAGCCCTGTTGATACCCAGTGTCTAGACATTTAGATAAGAACCCAAGCTTAGGATTCCTACCACAAATCCCTGCTTTGCTTTCCCTAGGGCACATTTTTAAAATAACCACTTAAAGCCAAACCTGCAAAAGTTAGTGACTACCACCCCACCATTTTATAAGTAGTAGGTACTTGCTATTCTGTCTCCTAGCTCTTGCTTGCTCGTGGCCTGGGGCTCATCACACCCCCACTCCATTTCAGGGACTTTTAAGTAATAAGTTTCGTGAATTTGCTTCCTTTGTGAGAGTGTTGAAACTGCCTTCAATCAAAACAGTCCTGGGATTTTCAGTTCTTTAAAGTGGGAACTAAGAGAACTTTAGAATATGGCAGCAGAGTAGGAGGACCCTAGGCTTGTCTCCTCCATGAACACAACTAGGTAAGTATCAAATCATCCTAATTACCCCAGAAATTTGCCTGAGGACTGACAGAACAAACTCCATACCTAGAGGGAGAGAAAAGGTTACATCAAGAAAGTGTGGAGATACGGCTTATAGGATAAACAAATTGGGGGTGCTGCAGAGGGGAGGGAGTCATAGTTGAGGAGAAGGTCCAGAGAGTGAGAGGAGCACACAGGGGAATACAAAGGAGAATTTTTTCCCAAAGTCATTGGCTTGGAAAATGAGAAGGGTTGAATACTGTGAGTTCTTGCAACCAATTAAGTTTAAAGCCTTAAATTTTAAAGGTCAGTAGGCTTGGCTGGGATAAAGCCCGGAGGGCACTGCCCTGCTCCTGGAGAGAAGGCAGGCAAAAAAACCTAGGGGCAGACAGCATGGAAACAGCAATCTGAAAAATGCCTGGAGCACACAGGGAGGAGATTATTCACTATTCTAGGAGTGCTTTCCTGAGAGGCAGCATTCACAGAGATGTCTCTCTGGGAATAAAGCTGGCTGGAGTAATTTCCTTCTTCCACCCCTCAGCATAAACCGAGGCGCCTGTGGGAAGCAATGCAGTGCCTACAGTAGCTGCCCAACTTGCTTACACTTCTCACCCCTCTGTGCTCTGATGACACTGCCCTTCGCAGTCAAGCTTGCCTCAGTACCAGCATGGTTGGCCCCTCTGCTAGAGTATCAGCACAAACCCCTGCTCACACCATATCTCATCATCTGAGAGTTCTGGAGGATATCAGTTCTGGTGGAGCTGGTGTCAGGTCTCATTTCACAATCAGACCAAAGCACACCTAGTTAAAACTCACCACATTCAGGCCAGGGACCAAACGCTGCCCACAACAAGGAAGGAGAGCCTCTGCAGACAACTGGCCTGAAGGATAGAGGAGCCAAAACACAATGGCAGAGAGCAGGCAGCACACACCAGAGACACTGCCTGAAGCACCAGGCCTTGGGCACTACAAGACTTCTTCATAAGGCCATTGCTTTCAGGAGCAGGAGACATAACTTGCTTTTCTAACGCACAGAAGAAGGCATAGACTTAGACAAAATGCCAAGATGGAGGAACTTATCCCAAATGAAAGAGCAAGATAAGGCCATGGCTAGAGATCTAGTGAAACAGATGTAAGTAACATGGCTGATGGAGAATTTAAAACAGGAATCATAAGGAAACTCATTGGGCTTGAAAAAAGAATAGACAACACCAGTGAGACCCTTACCACAGAGATAGTTAAAAAAAATTAATCAGAGATGAGGAATGCAATAAACAAGACTGGAAACAGGCTTGATGCAATGAACAGCAGGCTGGAAGAAGGGGAGGAATGAATTAGCAACATAGAAGACAAAATAATGGAAAATGATGAAGCTGAACAAAAGAGAAAAAGAATTATGCAACACGAGCATAGGGGAACTCAGTGACTCCAACAATTATAATAACATTTGTAATTATAGCAGTCCCAGAAGAAGAGAGAAAAGGAGCAGAAAATTTATTTCAAGAAATAGTAGCAGAAAACTTCCCTAATCTGGGGAAGGAAACATATCCAGATCCAGGAGGCACAGAGAACTTCCATCAAAAACAACAAAATCAACAAAATCAAGCCAACACCAAATTTTCAAAATATAGTAATAAGCAGTCTTAAAGGCAGCAAGACAAAAAAAATTCTTAAATTACAAAGAAAAACCCATAAGGCTAGATGGAAATTTCTCAACAGAAACTTGGCAGGCTAGAAGGGGGTAGCATGATATATTAAAAATGCTGAATGGGAAGGATCTGTAGCCGAGAATACTCTATCCAGCAAGGTTATCAGTCAGAATAGGAGAAGTAAAGAGTTCCCCAGACAAACAAAAACTAAAGGAGTTTGTGAGCACTAAACCAGCCCTGTAGGAAATACTAAAGGCGATGTTTTGAACACAAAAGAGAGACCAAAAGTGACAAAGACAAGAAAAGAGCAGAGAAAATCTGCAGAAACAATGACAAAACAAGTAATAAAATGGCAATAAATACATATCTATCAGTAATTAAGTTGAATGTAAATGGACTAAACACTCCAATCAAAAGACATAGGGTATTAGAATGGTTTTTAAAAAAATAAGACTCATCTATATGCAGCCTACAAAAGACTCATTTCAGACCTAAAGATACCTGCATATTGAAAGTGAAGGGGTGGAGAAGTATTTATCATTTAAATTGATGTCAAAAGAAAGTTGGACAGCAATGCTTGTATCAGACAAACTAGACTTTAAAAGAAAGACTGTAAAAAGAGACAATGAAGGGCATTATATAATAATTCAGGGGACAATCCAACAAGAAGATGTAACAGTTTTAAATATTTCTGCGTTCAACATGGGAGCATCAAATATATAAAACAATGAATAACAATCATAAAGGAACTAATTAATAATAATATAATAATAGTAGGCGACTTTAATGCCTCACTTATATAAGTGGACAGATCATCTAAATAGAAAATCAACAAAGAAACAATGGCTTTGAATGACACACTGGACCAGATGGACTTGAAAGACACATTCAGAACATTCCATCCTAAAATAGCAGAATACACATTTTTTTAAAAGTTTATTTCTTTTTGAGAGAGAGGGAGAGAGAGTGAGGAAGAAGCAGAGAGAGTGGGGGACAGAGGCTATGAAGCAGGCTTGGGGCTGACAGCAGAGAGCCCGATGTGGTGCTCAAATTCAGGAGCTATGAGATCATGACCTAAGCCCAAGTTGGACACTTAACTGACTGAGCCAGCCATGTACCCCAAGAATATATATTTTTTTCAAGTGCACATGGGACATTCTCTAGAATAGATCACATACTAGGTCAAAAATCAGCCCTCAACAAATACAAAATGATTGAAATCATACCATGCAACTTTTCTGGCCACAGTGTCAGGAAAGTAGAAGTCAACCAGAAGAAAAAAATTGGAAAGACCATAAATACGTGGAGGTTAAACAACATGCTACTAAACAATGAATGGGTCTACCAGGAACTCAAAGAATAAATTTAAAAATACATGGAATCAAAGGAAAATGAAAATACACTGGTCTAAAAACGTTTGGGATACAACAAGAGCAGTCCTAAGAGGGAAGTATATAGCAATATAGATCTACCTCTAGAAGCAAGAAAAATCTCAACTAAAAAACAACCTAACCTTACCATCTAATATAAGAAGAACAACAAACAAAGCCTAAAGCCCGCAGAAGAAAGGAAATAATAAAGATTAGAGCAGAAATAAATGATACAGAAACTAAAACAAAACAAAAACAAAAGCAAAACCCAATAAAACAGATCAACGAACCAGGAGCTGGTTCTTTGAAAGACTTAACAAAATTAATAAACCTCCAGCCAGACTTATCAAAAAGAAAGAACCCAAATAAATGAAACCACAAATGAGAGAAGAGAAATAAAAACAACACCACAGAAATACAAACAATTGTGAGAATTATGAGAAACTATATGCCAACAATTTGGACAATATGAAAGAAACGGATAAGTGCTTAGAAGCATATAAACTGCCAAAACTGATCAATAACTAGCAAAGAAACTGAGTCAGTAATCAAAAAACTCTGAACAAACAAAAGTCCAAGGCCAGATGGCTTCAGAGGTGATTTCTACCAATGTTTAGAGAAGAGTTATTACCTATTCTTCTCAAACTATTCCAAAAAATAGAAAAGGAAGGAAAACTTTGAAACTCAATTCTTTGAGGAGAATTGCCCTGATCCCAAAATAAGATAGAGTCTCTACTAAAAAAGGGAAACATAGCCTGATATCTCTGATTAACATGGATGCAAAAATAAATAAAATACTAACAAACTGAATTCAATCATACATTAAAAAATCATTCAGTGCAATCAAGTGGGATTTATTTCTGGATTGCAAGTGTGGCTCAATATTCACAAATCGATCAGCATAATATACCATATTAATAAAAGAATAAGAACCACATGATAATTTCAACATATGCAGAAAAAGCATTTGACAAAGTACAACACTCATGATAAAAAACAGCAAAGTAGGGTTAGGGGGAACATACCTCACGATAATAAAGGCCATATGAAAAACCCACAGCTAATATTATACTCAATGGGGAAAAACAGAGCTTTTCCTCTACAGTAAAGAACAAAACAGGGATGTCCACTCTCACCCCTGTTATTTAACAAAGTACTTAAAGTCCTAGCCACAGCAATCAGACGACAAAAGGAAAGAAAAGGCATCCAAATCAGCAAGAAGTCAAACTTTCACTATTTGCAGATGACATGATACTCTATATAGAAAACCCAAAAGACTCCACCAAAAACCTGCTAAAACTGACAAACAAATTCAGTAAAGTTGCAGGATACAAAATCAATGTACACAAATCTGTTGCATTCCTATACACCAATAATGAAGCAGCAGAAAGAGATATCATGGAAACAATCCCATTTACAATTGCACCCAAAACCATAAGATACCTGGGAATAAACCTAACCAAAGAGATGAAAGACCTGTACTCTGAAAACTAAAACTCCAATAAAAGAAATTGAAGATGACACAAAGAAATGGGAAAACATTCCACGGTCATGTATTGGAAGAACAAATATTGTTAAAATGTCTATACTACCCAAAGCAATCTACACATTTAATACAATTCCTATCAAAATAGCACCAGCATTTTTCATAGAGCTAGAACAATCCTAAAATTTGCATGCAACCACAAAAGATCCCAAATATGCAAAGCAATCTTGAAAAAAAAGCTGAGGCATCACAATTCCAGACTTCAAGTTATGTTACAAGCTGTAGTGATTGAACCAATATGGTACTGGCACGAAAAATAGTCAATGGACAGAATAGAAAACCCAGAAATGAACCTACAACTATATGGCTAATTAATCTTCAACAAAGCAGGAAAGAATATTCAAGGGAAAAAAACCTATCTTTTCAAAAAATGGTGTTGCCAATACTGGACAGCAACACGCAAAAGAATGAAACTGGACCACCATTTTACACCAAACACAAAAATAAATTCAGAATGGATTAACAACCTAAATGTGAGACAGGAAACCATAAAAATCCTAGAAAAGAACACAGGCAGTAACTTCTTTGATATCAGCTGTAGCAACTTCTTTCTAGAGATGACTCCTTAGGTAAGGAAACAAAAGCAAAAATGAACTACTGGTACTACATCAAAATAAAAAGCTTCTGCACAGCAAAGGAAACAATGAACAAACCTAAAAGGTAACCTATGGAATGAGGGTAGATATCTTCAAATGATATATTTGATAAAGGGTTAGTATCCAAAATATATAAAGAATTTCTAAAACTCAACATCCCAAAAATGAATAAAATTCAATTTAAAAATGGAAAATAGACATTAATAGACATTTTTTCAAAGAAAACAGATGACCAACAGATGCATGAAAACATGCTCAACATCACTGATCATTAGGTGAATACAAATCAAAACTACAATGAGATATCATTTCACATCTGTCAAAAGAGCTAAAATCAACAACACAAGAAACGACAAGTATTGGCAAGGATGTGGAGAAAGGGGAACTTTCTTGCACTGTTGGTGGGAATGTAAACTGGTGTGGAAAACAGAATGGAGCTTCCTCAAAAAGTTAAAAATAGAACTACTCTATGATCCAGCAATGGCAGTACTAGGTGTCTACCTAAAGAATAAAAAATACTAATTCAAAGGGATATGTGCACCCCAATGTTTATAGCAGCATTATCAACAATAGCCAAATTAGGGAAATAGCCCAAATGCCCACTGACTGATGAATGGATAAAGAAAAGGTGGTATATGTATACAATGGAATACTATTCGGCCGTAAAAAAGAATGAAATCTTGCCACTTGTGACAATATGGATGGAACGAGAGAGTATAATGCTAAGGGAAATAAGTCAGTCAGAGAAAGACAAATACCATATGCTTTCACTCATCTGTGGAATTTAAGAAATAAAACAAATGAGCAAACAGAATAACCAGAGAAAGGCAAACCAAGAAACAAATTTTTACTATAGAGAGCAAACTGATAGTGACCAGAGGGGACGTAGGTGGGAAGTTGGATTAAATAGGTGAAGGGGATTAACACCAACACATTGAAAGGATCATACATTGTGATCAAGTGGAATTTATCCCTGGTTTGCAAGGATGGTTCAATATTCACAAATCAATAAATGAGATATACCACATTAACAGAATAAACCAAAAACCATATATATCATCTAAATAGATGCAGCAGAAAATACTTTTGACAAAATTCAGTATCCTTTCATGATAAAAATCCTCAATAAATTGTGTATAGAAAGAACATACTTCAACCAATAAAGGCCATATGTGACAAGCCACAGCCATTATCATACTCAGGGGTGAAAAATTGTAAGCTTTTCCTTGAAGATCAGGTAGAGACAGAGATGCTCTCTGTCGTCGCTTTTATTAAACATAGTATTGGAAGTGCTAGCTAGAGCAATCAGAAAAAATAAAGAAATGAAAGGCATCCAAATTGGAAAGAAAGAAATAAAATTGTTACTACATACACATGATATAAGAAATCAGTGGCATTTTTATACACATTTTTAGGCAAGGAAACAACAAAACATCAGAAAATTAAATAGAAACCTGTCCCATTCACAATAGCATAAAAATAACAAAATATATAAGAATAAATTTGTCCAACTGAAATATCTGTACAATAAAACCACAAGACTTTGATAAACCTCTGCATGGTATGTTTGGAAAATGATTATCAAGAAAAAAAAAAAGCCAGTTGCAAACGACAATGGGTATCTTTATTATTACCTATTGTTGTTTTATTTTTTCATTTTATGGAACTTTGCTGTTTTACTTCCTTAATTTTATGATTTTATTTTATTTTATTATTATTTTAAAGCTTATTTATTTGAGAGAGAGAGAGAATAAATCCCAAGCAGGCTCCGCACCACCAGTGCAGAGTCTGATGCAGGGCTCGAACCAATGAACCACAAGATTATAACCTGAGCTGAGGTCAGAGCCACTCAGGAGCCCCTGATTTTATTTTATTTTTAACTGAAGTATATTTGACATACAATATTATATTGGTTTTAGATGTACAACACAGTGATTCAAAATTTATATACTTTATGAAATGATCACCATGAAAAATTTAGTTACCATTTGTTACCAAAGTTACTACATTATTGACTATATTTCCTATGCTGTACTCTCCAGGACTCATTTTAAACTGGAAGATTGTATCTCTTAATTCCCTTCTCTTATTTTGTCCATTACCCTCAGTCTCCCTCCTCTGACAACCAGTAGTTTGTTCTCTATTTTTGTGAAACTGTTCTGTTTTATATTGTTTGTGTATATATGTATATATACACATATATATTTAGATTATACATATAATCATATGTATGTATCACATGAAATCATGTGGTATTTGTCTTTCTCTGATTTATCTCACTTAGCATAATACTCTCTAGGACCATCCAAGTTGTCATGATGGCAAGATTTCATTATTTTCTGTGGCTGAGTAATATTCCATTGTATATATACATCACATCTTTATCCGTCCATCAATGGACAATTAGTTTACTTCTATATCTTGGCTATTGTAAATAATACTAAAATGAACATATGGGTGCATATAGCTTCCTATTTAGATTTTTGTATTCTTTGGATAATTATCCAGAAGTGAGACTGCTGGACAATATGGTAGTTTTATTTTTAATTAAAAAAATTTTTTTTAAGTTTATTTACTTTTGAGAGAGAGACAGAGTGAGCAGGGGAGGGACAGAGAGAGAGGAAGAGAGAGAATCCCAAGCAGGCTCTGCAGTGGCAAGGCCTGATATGGGGCTTGAGATCATGAAACCAAGAGTCGGACACTTAACCAACTGAGCCACCCAGGCCCCCCTATTTTTAATTTTTTGAGAAACTCCATACTCTTTTCCATAGTGGCTGCACCAGTTTACATTCCCACCAATAGAGCACAGTGGTTCCTTTTTCTCGCATCTTTGCCAATACTTGTTATTTTTTGTCTTTTTGACAATAGCCATCTGACTTTTGTGAAGTGATACCTCACTGTGTTTTTTTAAATTTGCATTTCCCTTATGATTAGTGATATTGCCCATCTGCTTTCTTTGGAAAAATATCCATTCAAGTCTCCTGCTCATTTTTAATTGGGTTACTTGTTTTTTGGTGTTGACTTGTATGAATGCTTTATATATTTTGGATATTAACCCCTTATCAGATATATCATTTGCAAATTTCTTTTCTAATTCCATAGGTTTTGTTGGTGGTTTCTTTACTGTACAAAACCTTTTTACTTTGATGTAATCCCATTTGTTATTTTTACTTTCGTTTCTCTTCCCTGAGGATAGAGATTCAAACAAATATTGCTAAGACTAATGTCCAAGAGTTTAATGCCTATGTTTTCTTTCAGGCGTTTTATGGTTTCAGGTCTTATATTTAGGTCTTCAATGCATTTTGTGTTTATTTTTGTATGTGGTGTAAGAAACTGGTCAGTTTTATTCTTTTTCCTGTGGCTGTCCAGTTTTCCCAGAACCATTTATTGAAGACTGTCTTGCCTCCTTTTATCTTAGATTAATTGACCATACAAATGTGGGTTTATTTCTGGGCTCTCTATTTGGTTCCATTGGTCTATGTATCTGTTTTTGTTCTCTACCATACTGTTTTGATTACTATAGCTTTCTAGTATAGTTTGAGGTCATGGAGAATGATATGTTCAGTTTTCTTCTTTATTTGTTCTAGTTCTGTAAAAAATGCCATTGGTATTTTGGTAGGGATTGTATTGAATTTATAGATTGCTTTGGGGTAGTAATGACATTTTAACAATTTGAATTTTTGCAACTTATGAGTGTAAAATATCTTTTCATTTATTTGTGTCATCTTCAATTTCTCTCATCAATTTCTTATAGTTTTCAGAATACTGATCTTTCACCTACTTGGTTAAATTTATTTCTAGGTATTTTATTCTTTATGATGCAGTTGTAAGTGGGAACGTTTTCTTAATTTCTTTTTTTGATAGCTTGTTATTACTGTGTAGAAATGCATCTGACTTCTGTATATTAGTTTTAACCTGCAAATTTCTTAAATTCATTTTTATTTCTAGTCTTGTGGTGGTTTTTAGGGTTTTCTATCTATAGTATCATATCTGCCTACAGTGACAGTTGTACTTCTTCGTTACCAATGGATGCCTTTATTTCTATTTCTTGTCTCGTTGTTATGCCTAAACTTTCAATATTATGTTGAATAAATGTGATGAGAGCAGACATGCTTGTTTTGTTTTTGATCTTAGATAAAAAGACAAAAGTTTTTGAGTGAGAAAAACTTTCTATTGAGAATTCTTTTAGCTATTGCTTTGTCACACATAGTCTTTAGTATGTTGAGGTATGTTGTCTCCAAACCCACTTTGTTGAGAATTTTTTAATGTTTATCAGTTTTGAGAGAGAGAGAGAGAGAGAGAGAGTGTGTGTGTGTGTGTGTGTGTGTGTGTGTGTGAGCACGGAGGGGCAGAGAGAGTGAGGAATGGAGGATCCGGAGTGGGCTCTTTGATGACAGCAGAGAGCCCAGTGAGGGTACTCAAACTCGCAAACTGTGAGATCGTGACCTGAGCTGAAATCAGATGCTTAACTGACTGAACCACCCAGATGCCCTGAGAGTCTTGATCAAAAATGTATGTTGAATTTTATCAAATGTCTTTTCTAGATCTAATGAGATTATTATAGAATTTTTATTCCTCATTTTGTTAATGTGGTGTAATAACACGTTTATTTGTGTAAACCAAACCATCCTGCATTCCTGAGATAAATCACACGTGATCATGGTGTATGATCATTTTAATGTATTGTTGAATTCAGTTTGCTAAAAAATTTTAAGGATCTTTGCATTTATGTTCATCACGGACATTGGCCTATAATTTTGTGGGTTTTTTGGCAGTATCTTTGTCTGATTTTTTTAGCAGAGTAATGATGCCCTCATTGAATGAAATTGGAAGAGTTCTTTTCTCATCAATTTTTGGGAACAGTTTGAAAAAGACAGGTATTAACTACTCATTAAATCGTGGAATTTATGTGTGAAGCTGTGTGAACTGGACTTTTGTTTATTGGGAGTTTTTTTATTAACAATTCAAATCCATTACTAGATATCGGTCTATTTCGATTTTGCTTTCTAATTCAAGACTTGTAGATTTCCCCCCCCCATTTGCTTTTCCTCTATATCTTATTACTGATTTTAAGGTTCTCCACATTGCTGCCACTGAAAGCTTTTTTTTTCCTTTTCTTTTTTCTCACATATTGTGTCTGGCTTTACCAAAACTATGATAATATGTTGGTGACTTTTGCAAACCCATAATACTATTTTTTTTTAACTTCGGGAACTTCATTTAAAAAAATGTTTTATTTAGCGGCGCCTGGGTGGCTCAGTCGGTTGAGCTCCGACTTCGGCTCAGGTCATGATCTCGCAGTCTGTGGGTTCGAGTCCCCCGTCGGGCTCTGTGCTGACGGCTTGGAGCCTGGAGCCTGCTTCTGATTCTGTGTCTCCCTCTCTGTCTGCCCCTCTCCCACTCATGCTCTGTCTCAAACATAAATAAACATTAAAAAAAATTAAAAAAAATGTTTCATTTAGTTTTGAGAGAGAGAGAGAGAAGGAGTAGGTGAGGGACAGAGGGGGAGACACAGAATCCGAAGCAGGATCCAGGCTCTGAGCTGTCAGCACAGAGCCAGATCTGGGGCTCAAACCTATGAACTATGAGATCATGACCTGAGACAAAGTTGGATGTCCAATTGACTGAACCACTCAGGCGCCCCACAAATAATGTTATTTGTAATGTTTACCAACAATTTTCTCTTCAGCTAGCATCATTTAGGACTCATCTCAAGTATCATCTCCAAAAAAAATGACTCGTGTATAATGGCCCTGTTCTTAGGGCATTCTCTCCCACTGCTCTGTGATATGTTCTTCATAGCACTTATCGATATCTCAGATTATTCCTTTGTTTGATTACATGCTTATTGTCTGGCTGTCCTTATCTATGATATTCAAGGATAGGGGTTTTTTAACAGAAGGAACTTAGTCCACCTTGTTTATTTCCAGGTACACGGCATTTAGAATAGTTCCTGCAATTTGTAGGTCCTAAAGAAATACTTGTTGAATGGATGAATAAATGAATGAATGACTCCTATTCTGTTGCATTTTCAAAGTTTCCCAAGACCTTAATGATACCTTACTGCAAGTTATACCACAGTAAATAGCTCCCTATCTGACTCTTTGAGCCCCCTTCTTCAGTAGACTGAAATGGAGTTCTTTAATGGGGCTCACTTGTCCAGTTGGTTTTTCATAATTAAATCAAGAAGCACAATACAAGACCCCAAAGTTTAACTTGTAATAATTTAAATTCTTTATGAAAATTACAGCTCAACTATCCATGAACATCTTCATATGTCCTTAGGAAAGTCATACAGGAATAGGTTTATGTTAATGATCAGTCTGTCAAAGCAGAATGCAAATGATTATGAGTCATTTTGCCGAGTAAATGTACTAGTGCTGTGGACTGTTGATTAACTCAAAGGAAGTGGTTGTACACAAGGGAACTCCTACTGCGGCAAAGGTTCTCATCAGTGCTGTATCTCTGAGAGCCAGTGAGGCTCTATAGGAAAAATAAAGAAAATCTGAACTGGAAGCTGGTTTTGGGATAATGATTATGCTGCTATTATATGTTCCTTATGAATTACATTCTTGATGATAAATAATACAGTAAAATTCCTAAAATGCAATTTCCTTGGAATAATTTTTTTTCAGTAAGATGGCAAGTATCTCATATGTAGAACACATTTTTAACTTTGCACTTATAGAAGCCAGGTTAGGAAAGTAAGATATAGGCTATAATTATAGAAACATAACATTAATAGCTGCCATATTGGGTGAACCAAATCCATGGAGCCATATTCAACTCTTTTCTTCCTCTCAAATTCTACATCCAATCATTCTGCATAACCTGTTGCTTCTATCATCAAATATATTCAGAATGTGACCATTTTCTGTCACCTTTACTGTTCCTACCCAGTTCCAAGGTCTTATGAAGTGTTGTCTGAATTGTTGCAATAATCTTTAACTGTGGTATAACTTAATTCTAAAATTGTTGAGCATTTAATGAAAGCTTGAGAAAAGACAATATATTTTTATTTATGAATGGGGAGCTGAATTAAATTTATATAGCTGTTTTTCTAAGCTTTTGCAGGGTGTGGGGATGGGGAGAAGCAGACTGTGGCCAGCAGGCCAAATTCTTGCTGCATGTTTTTATAAATAAAGTTTTATTGGAACACAACCATGCCCCTTCGTTTGCATATTGTATATGGCTGCTCACATTAGAATAGCAGGGTTGAGTAGTGTAAACAGAGACCATTTGATCTGCAATGCTTAAAATATTTACTCTTTGAAAAACACTCCCCCCAACTCATAGAAAAAGAGATCATATTTGTGGAGTTTAGGGAGGGGGAACCGGAGGAAAGTAGTAAAAATATACAAACTTCCAGTAACAAGAAAAGTACAGTATTAGGAATGTAATGTATAACATGACTATAGGTAATACTGTTCTGTGATATACAGGAACACTGTTAAGAGAGTAGATCGTTTCACAATACATGTAAATTAAAGTATCCTGTATACCTTAAACATATACAGTGATGTATGTCTATTACTTCTCAATACAACTGGAAAAAATATTTACTATTTGGCCTTTAATGAAAATGCTTGCTTATTCCTGAGCTATAAGATAATATTTCAAGTCCTTGTAAAATCACTGTAAAACAGCAGGTTATGTTTGCTTTCCTTAAGTCTAGCCAGTAAATTTTTAGAGACATTATTCTTAAGCTTTCAGAATACTTATGTAAAGAAATTTTATCAAAAGTCTAACCCAGAAAAGTTGCCTTCCCTAACACAACCCTAGTGTTTTTAAGATACATAAGCTCAGTTCCAGTGTTCTGGAAACCAATATCCTATCAACTGAGGTAATTAAAGTCCTCAGGCCACCACAATTTAAAATTAATGCTCTGGCCAAATTGCAACAAATGTTTTATGTGGCTCCATTTTCTGTTGCATTTACAAGTGGAATTAGATTCTTTTTTTCACAAAAGGGACCAAGAACATCATTCTACTCTGGAAACTTCCTGTAAGGCATATGTTTATTTATTGCATTATACCGGGTGCCCTTATTCATGGACTATCTATATCGTTACAGTGGTTCTACCATCTAATTCCAAAGCTCTAACTATCATATATAAACTATATATTCTTGCGAGACTCAACTCACTTCGGCTCTCTTAACACCTCCCACATCTTATGTTTGCTTAAAACTGAGCCCAAATTGTAACCACTACCCTCCAAATTTGCTTCACTTCAGCAGCCCCCAGTTAGTTATGGCAACTGTTTCCTTCTAGTCACTCAGGCTAAACAACTTAGACTCATTCTTATGCTTCTTTTTCTCATATTCTATATCCAAACTAACAGACAATCTTGACAGCTTCAAAATATATCCAGAAGTTTGTCACCTCACACCATCTCCATGGCTACCACCCTCGTACCATCATTTCTTATGTTGATCATTGCAATAGCCTTACAGCTGGTCTCCCAGTTTCTGCTCTTGCCCTCTTCAGTATATTCTGAACAAAGCAGCCAGAAATATGCTGCTAAAACTTAAGATTGATCTCGTCTGTCCGCTCAGAACCCTCTGATGGCTGCTTGTCTTGCACAGAGTCAAATAGGAAGTCCCTACAGTAGTCTATAAGGTCTAGGTCTCTGCCACCTCTCTGGTCTCATCTCTGTAGTCCCCTCTTTGCTCAGTTTGCTGTGGTTCCAAGGTTTCTTTAGTATTTTTGGACTATAATAAGCACCTCCCCCCTTTGCATTTGCTCTTCTCTCTGCCTCAGATATGCTTTCCTCAGACATCCATAATTTATTCCTTTACTTAGTTTAGGTATCTGCTCAAAGTAATCAAAATTTGCTCACTTTATCAAAATTTTCTGACCACCCTGTAAAATAATATTTCTGCCCTATTATCGCTCTTTATCTAGAATATCTTCATCTTTTATTCTAACACCTACTACTAAATATATTTTTTTTAATTTTTAGGGTCTAAGAATAGGTTATTTTTTCGCTGCTGTAAACAGCTATCTCTAATGTGGTGCTTAGTACATGGAGGTTTTAAAAAATTGTAATTACAGTACAGTTCACATACAGTGTTAGTTTTAAGCTAGTACAGTATAGTGATTCAACAATTCTATATATTACTCAGTACTCATCAAGCTAAGTATACTCTTAATCTCCTTCACCTACTTCATTCATTCACCCACTCCGCCATCTCTGCTCTGGTAACCATCTCTTCTCTATAGTTTAGAGTGTGTCTCTTGGTTTGTCTGTCTTTTTTATCCCTTTGCTTGTTTGTTTTAAGTTCCACATATGAGTTAAATCATATGGTATTTGTCTTATTTCATTTAGCACTACATTCTCTAGATCCATCCATGTCGTTGCAAATGGCAAGATTTCATTCTTTTTTATGGCTGAGTAATACTCTGTTGTATAACTTATCACCTCTTCTTTACCATTCATCTATAGATGGGTACTTGTGCTTCTTCCATAATTTGGCTATTGTAGATAATGCTGCAATAAACATAGGGTGCATGTATCTTTTTCATTTAGTGTTTTCACTTTTTTTGGGTAAATGCCCAGTAGTGGAATTACTGGATTATATGGTAGTTCTATTTTTAACTTTTTGAGGAAGCTCCATACATTTTTTGGCCATTGTTTCTTGTGTTGTTGATTTTTGTTATTCTGACAGATGTGAGGTGATATCTCATTGTGGTTTTGATTTGCATTTCCCTGATGAGTGATGATGAACATCTTTTCATGTGTCTGTGGGCCATCTGGATGTTTTCCTTGGAGAAATGTCTATTCATGTCTTCTGTCCATTTTTTAATTGGAATATTTGGGTTTTGGATGTTAAGTTTTTATATATCCTTTATATATTTTGGATACTTACCCAATATAGGAACATCTAAATATATAAAGTAAATCTTAATAGACATAAAGGGAAGGGAAGATATTCATCATAGCAGAAAAGGATGGACCCTGGGTTTTGTAAATATCCAGATAGATTCAAATTGCACTGCTGTGTAAGACCTTGTGTTAGATAGTCTTGCAACAAGCACCTGTGACTTTCTCAAGGCACTTCCCTGGCCTCAGGAGGAAGCTTGGACACTTATAAAGCAGGCTGAAAGTGCCAGCAGAATGAACGTATCAGGAATCACCTCCATCAATGATGGACATGAGTTTGCAGATAGCTTTCCTAACTTCCTTCCTGAGTAGGGGACAACTCTGTAACCTGTGTAGGCTATGCTCAGCCATCTTTTAGAGGTCTTTATCAGCACTAAGTCCTACTCATCTCCAGAAGTTACTAGCTTATCAATATATCTTCTAGTGGCTTCTTTCCCTTTCCTGTCTCACTCTTCTACTGGTATTTCTCATGATCATCTCCAATATAAACTGCCTACCCACAAATTCTTTCAGGATCTACTTCTGGGAAACCTTGACAAAAATATATGATCTATGATACACTGGAGTTCAGGAATAGTTAACATTTGTGTCCAGATTTTCGCAATTAGGTTACTGACATAATTATGAAAGCTATGACAAAAGGGGAAATTTAACTGCTGACCTGCTCATCTGCCTTCTGTACTATGAGAAAGAATCTGCAGGGAGCAAGGTGGTACAAAATGAATTGCAAACTGAAGGCTGTGTGTCCCTGTATTCTTTGAGTAGCTTTGTGGAGCAGATGGGTAGGAAAGGAATAGTTACTAAACCCAGTTTACCAAGTGCTAGTAACAGCTGGGCAACTTACTTACATATGGTCTGGCCTCACTGTTGTCTGAGAGGAGTAACAGCATTCTCTCAGGCCCTCTGTGTTCTCATTTATTGGGCTGAGAGTAGGAGATGAGAAGTAAAAAGCTCCAACTATGTTTAGGAAGAGTTTATTCCTTCAATGAATACTGATTGACCATGATGAAATGCCCGGTACAATGCTAATTAAGATGCAAGTTGCACTCAGGGCATCCGGGTGGCTCGGTCAGTTAAGAGTGCCTCTTGATTTCAGCTCAGGTCATGATCTCATGGTTCAGGAGATTGAGCCCTATGTTGGGCTCAGTGCTGACAGCTCAGAGCTTGCTTGGTATGCTCTCCCTTCTTTCCCCCACCCCAGTCAAAATAAATAAATAAATAAATAAATAAATAAATAAATAAATAAATAAATAAATATTTTTTTAAAAAGATGCAGGGACACCTGGTGGGTCAGTCGATTAAGCACCTGACTTCAGCTCAGGTCACCATCTCCTGGTTTACGAGTTTGAGCCCCACATCAGGCTGTCTGCTGTCAGCACTGAGCTGGCTTTGGATCCTCTGTCTCCTTCTCTCTCTGCCTCTCACCATTGTGCTTTCTTTCTTTCAAAAATAAACAAACAAAAAAAAAGATGTAAGTTGCACTCACTGACACCACTTTAGAAAATAAACTCATGAAAAGAGTTAAGTTCAAATATGACAAGACTTGAAATTACCGAAGTCAACTGCTTATTTTCTAGTATCCTTTTGTAGGACATTATTCAGAAGAACTTTAGACTGCTGAAGTCATTCTACACATAGTAGTGAAGACAATTTTATTGTTACTAAGAAATGGTGTAACTGTATATACTCAAGAAGTTAGATATTCTCTTTAATCAAAACCTATCAGTCCATGAAACTATTTTGTAAAGACCAGAAATATATGTATATCTGTATGTGACAATTTTATTTAAACTTTGTCAGATCTCTATTGGTCCCTATAATAATTTGTCATTACTTATCTTCCTACTTCATCTTCTGGTATAAAATAACTTGTAGCTAAGGAATTAAAATTCTAAACTATGTTTTTTTTCCCATTATGGTTTAGTAATATCATATTGTATCTACCCTAGTACATTTATTTTATGTACAGACTCTTGCTTCTTAAGCATATTTTATTATCTCTTCTTAGATTTCCTATTCTAAGATGTTTGCCTAATTTGAAGAAATTAGATTTTCTCTCCAAAATGTATTTCTTTATTACCTGAAAATTATCAGTTTTCAACATGACATTTCTTTTATCCTAGAAAAATAAATTAAAGCACAGATTTCATAATTATATAATTA
The DNA here is from genome assembly GCA_030068075.1 of Paguma larvata. Taxonomy (NCBI): domain Eukaryota; kingdom Metazoa; phylum Chordata; class Mammalia; order Carnivora; family Viverridae; genus Paguma; species Paguma larvata. The sequence continues at coordinate 55,143,056 of CM057829.1, forward strand.
AAATCATCTTTAAAAATACATAGTTTTTCTCATAGAGAGTCATTCCACTATCAGAGCATTAAATCTCTTCCATATTAAGTCTCATGAGGTGCGTTATTGAATTCCATGCTAGGTTTTCAATGGGCTGGTACACAGCCATCATATTTTGTGTCTTAAATTTCATTTATATATATAGTAAAACATACAAAATATGTATTTATGTAAATATAACAAGGGCATATTATATATTTATATAACAGTATATAATATATAAAATAAGTAAATGTATAACATATATGTTATATACAGTATGTATATTAAACAATCCATGTTGCACATATGATGTTTCACACCTATTATATATAACATGTATCACATATGTTTATGTATATCATATATACTATATATGTTTTATATACATATATATTTATAACTTCATTTTAGTTCTTTTACTTTCTCTTTCTTGTGTTCATTCTTTAAAAGTCCTCTCCCTCCTCATCTCACCTGTGTCTTCAGGGTAGGCATGGTTTATTTATGGGTTTGACTCTTTCAGTTACCATTTGTAGTGCTGATGTGATCTGGAATGTGTTATATCAGTCTATTTAGATAGTAATCAGATTGTATCCTTCTGGGGAAGGTCAATGGGTGCTCAGTGGAGAAGATACAGGTAATGTGCAAGAGCTAGCCTTAGCCCCTGTTCTTATTTCTATTGTGAAAAGCAATTTACTCTAGTTATAGGTAAGTTACTTCAGCTTTACTTGAAAGTGCATAGCTGCTTGATAATAGTTGAGGGCCCATAACCGAGTTGTTTCTAGTTTTTCCACCAGAATTGACCTTGGGCAGGAAACTGAAAGACATCTCTCTATTTTGTCTTGTCAGTGTGAGAAATGAGAATAATAATGCTGCCCACTTTACAAGGGCAGCCTTAATGAATTTTACTTTTGTAAAGCATTGTGAGGTCCTGAGGCAAGGGGTGCTGGGAGAGTTTCAGCAGCTGTAGAAATATAAAAGTAGTACCCTTACTTTTGGTATTTCAAAGGTATTCTCTCAGCCTAACAGCGATCACATTATCAGCTTTTAAATTATTGTTAATAATAAGAAGTAGATGGGGCACCTGGGTGGCTCAGTTGGTTGAGCATCTGGCTCTTGATTTCGGTTAAGGTCATGATCCCAGGGTTATGGGATCAAGCCCCACTTTGGGTTCCATGCTGAGTGTGGAACCTGCTAAAGATTTTTCTCCCTCTCCTGCAGCCCCTCCCCAGCTTGTGAACTCTATTTAAAAAAAAAATAAAATAAAGAATAAGAAGTGGAATTTAGTAGGAAGAAACTTGAAATCTTGAAATATTTTTCATATCTACCCAAGACCCATATTTACCAATCACCTGTATACCAGTGTGATTCTATAAAATTAATTATCTTTGTTATTCCTTATACAATAAAAACAAAAAAACATAGAAATATCTGTTCCATTACTAACAAGGCAATTATCAGCACCCAAATGTCCACAGTTCAGACAAGGCCAGCATTAGAGGAAAGAGAATGATGATGGTGAAATGGACATCCATTCTAGAAGACTTCCTTCAAGATGTGGATTATAACACAGATAGTAGCATACTATTAACTGTATGCTAAGATTATTATTATAATTATTATGTACTAAGATTTATGTAATGAATTTGTGTATTATATAATAAGAAATATGATGGTCTTATTTATGTAATAAGACTGTCAGTAGTTTTGGGAAAGATGGTGGAGGAGGATCCTAAACTCACCTTGTGCCGTGGATACACCTAGATAACAACCATATTAGTGTAAATAACTCAGAAAATGACCCAAAGATTTGAGGGCACCTGGGTGGCTCAGTTGGTTGAGGGTCTGGCTCTTAATTTTGGCTCAGGTCATGATCTTATGGTTTGTGATTTGAGCCCTATTTTGGGCTCTGTGCTGACAGCACGGAGGCTGCTGGGATTCTCTCTCTCTGCCTCTCCCCTGATAGTGCTCTTTCTCTCTCTTTCTCTCAAGCGAATAAACCTAAAAAACTTTTTAAAAAAGAAAGAAAATTGCTCCAAGACTGGCAGAACAGAACTGGCAGACTGTCTAACATAAACATAGAAAAGAGGCCACATTGAAGATAGGAAGAAGGGCAGAGATGCCGTCAGCAACCAAGGTGACCTGTGAGGAGGGAGGGCCACTGCAAATTGGAGAAAGGAGAAGAGCAGACTCCACACTAGGAACCCCGCGGATAGGGAAGACAAATCCCCAAGACATTTGGCTTTGAAAACCAGAGGGGCTTAATTTTGAAAGTTTTTACAGTCAGTGGGGCTTAATACTCAGAACTTTAAAAAACAGCAGCTTGGCTGTGGGGGAGCCAGAGGGTGATAGGAACTGAATTCCTGCCCTTAAAGAGACAGTACAACAAACAGCCCCACTGAGACGTAGCATAGAAGCAGCAGTTTGAAAAATGCCCGAGGAAAATAGGAAGATTGATTTCACTAACCTCGGAAAGTGTGCTGAATGGGTAGGGATCTTTAGGAGATTTCTACAAGAACACAAGACCTGGTGGGTCCCATTTCTCTTCCCTGACCCCGCAGCCTAGATACACTGATGACTGTGGGAACCAATGTAGTGTGAACACTCTCCACTTAGCTGCTAACAGCATGTCCCACACTTATGTTTTTCTGTGATCCACCCCCCTCCAACCTGTCCTAAGTTGAAGTCCATCCAAAGCAGTGCTACAAGCATGACATTGTTCAAGCAGCACCAACAGGGGCTAGCACTACTAAAGTGACTCCTGCCCCCGGAAAGGGGAATATAACCACACACAGCAGGGCTAGGGGCAGATATCTGGTCTGACTACAGGTCCCACCCACCAATGAAAGCCTCTTAGGGACAACACAGGAAAGGGTTTTGCATTTCAGTGTGACAGCAGCTCTAGAAAACATCTGGTCTGACCCAACTTAAGACCAAGGTTCTCAGTCGGTTCATGATCTCACAGTTTGGGAGTTCAAGTCCCATGTCAAGCTCTGTGCTGACAGTTCGAAGCCTGCTTCTGATTCTGTGCCTCCCTCTCTCTCTGCCCCCCACCTCCCTGCTTGTGCTCTGTCTCTCTCTCTCTCTCTCCCTCTCAAAAATAAATAAAAACATTAAAAAAAATAAAAAAAAAGACCAAGGTGGCCCCAGACTGACCCACTGACAACACGTGGACCAAACCCTACCCACAAGAGGCAAAGAGAGCCACTGTAGACAGGTGGACTGAAGGAAAACATGACTCAGTCACAACAGTAGGCTTGTGACACCTGGAGGACAGAGTAATGGAAAGCAATCAAGCTGAACAGCAGAGAGAAAGAAAAAAACAATAATAAATGAAGGGCACCTGGGTGGCTCAGTTGGTTAATATCCAACTCAGATCTCAGCTCAGGTATTGATCTCGGTGTCCTGAGTGTGAGTCCCACTTTGGGCTCCATGCTGGGCATGGAGCCTGCTTTAAAAATCTTTTTTAAGGGGCGCCTGGGTGGCTCAGTTGGTTGAGCCGCCGACTTCAGCTCAGGTCATGATCCCATAGTCTATGAGTTCGAGCCCCGCGTCAGGCTCTGTGCTGATGGCTTGGAGCCTGGAGCCTGCTTGGGATTCTGTGTCTCCCTCTCTCTCTGCCCTTCCCCTGCTCACACTCTGTCTCTATGTCTCTCAAAAAAAAACAAAAAACAAAAAACAAAAAAAAAACATTACAAATCTTAAAAAAAAAATAGACATAGAGAACCAGTGACACCACCAGGCATAGTAAATTCACATTATAGGGATCCCAGAAGGCAAAGAGAGACAAAAGGGGGCAGAAAATTTATTTGAAGAAGTAATAGCTGAAAACTTTTTGAATCTGGGGAGGAAACATATCCAGATCTAGGAGGCACAGAGTTCCCCCCAACAAAGTCAACCCAAGGAGGTCTGCACAAAGACACATAGTAATTAAATTGGCAAAAAGTAGTGACAAAGAGAATTTTAAAAGCAGCAACAGAAATGACTAACAGTTCCATACAAGGGAAACCCCGTAAGATTACCAGCTGATTTTTTAGCAGAAATATTATAGGCTGGAAGGGAGTGGCATGATTTATTCAAAGTGCTGAAAGAAAAAAAAAACCACCCAAAACCCTGCAACCAACAGTATTTTATACAGCAAGGCTATCATTCAGAAAGAGTTAGAGTTACCCAAACAAACAAAAGTTTAAGGAATTCATCACGACTAAACAAGCCTTAAAGAAATGTTAAGGGGGATTCTTTGAGTAGAAAGAAAACACCATAAGCAGGAGTAAGAAAAGTAGGAAGCGCAAAAGCAATAAAATTAAGTATATTTATAAAATTCAGTCAAGAGATTTACAAAATAAAAAGATGCACACTATGCTGTTGTATACTAAAAACCAAGGTGTGGGAGGGGAATAAAATGTATAAGATGTTATGTATAAAGATAATGGTAACCATAAATCAAAACCCAGTAATCAATATATAAAAAAGAAAGTAAGTATATCACTAAAGAAAGCCAGCAAACCATGAGACAACAGAGCAAAAGAAGAAAGGAATAAAGAAGAACTACAAAATATCCCTTATAAAACAAGTAACAAAATGGCAATAAGTACATACTTATCAATAATTACTTTGAATATAAATGGACCAAATGCTCCAATCAAAAAACATAGGGTGACTGAGTGGATAAAAAAAGAAAAATCCATCCATATGTTGCTTACAAAAGACATAAAGACACATGTAGCTTGAAAGTGAAGGGAAGGAAAAAACTATCAAGCGACTCAAAAGGAAGCTGAGGTAACAATATTTACATTAGACAAAACAGATTTTAAAACAAAGACTGTAACAAGAGACAAAGCAGGACACTACATGATCATGGAATAATCCAACAAGATGACACAACAATTGGAAATATTTCTGCACCTAACATGGGAGCATTTCATAAAAGCAGCTATTAACAAACAAAGGAAGTAATTGATAGGGACACAATAATAATAGGAAACTTCAACATACCACTTACATCAATGGATAGATCATTCAAACAGAAAAACAATGGGGAAACAGCAGCTTTGAATGACACATTGTAACACATGAATCTAACAGATATAACAGCAGAATACACATTCTTTTCACGTGTATATGGAACATTCTCCAGAATGAATCACATGGTAGGCCACAAAACAAGTCTCAACGAATTAAAAAAAAATTGAAATCATATCATGCATTTTTTCTGACCATATTGTTATGAAACTAGAATCGTCCACATGAAAAAAATCTGGAAAGATTTTCCACATATATGTGGAAGTTAAATAACATGATACTAAAAAATGAATGGGTGAACCAAGAAATCAGGGGATCAAAAAATATAGGGAGACAAATGAAAATGAAAACACAAAGTTTCCAAATCTTTGGGATGTAGCAAAAACTATTCTAAGATGGAAGTTTATACAATACAGGCCTACTTCAAGGAGCAAGAAAAATTTCAATCTACCTTTATACTTAAAGGAACTAGAAAAACAAGAACAAAATCCAAAACCAGTAGAAGAAAGGAAATAATAAAGATTAAATCAGAAATAAACAAAATATAAATTTAGAAAAACAATAGAACACATCAATGAAATCAGGAGCTGGTTCTTTAAAAAGATCAACAAACTGATGAACCTTTAGACAGACTCCTAAAAAAAAAAAAAAAAAGAGAGAGAAGACTCAAACAAGATCAGAAATGAAAAAAGAGAAATAACTGACACCACAGAAACAGGATTATAAGAGAATATTATGAACAATTAATTATATGCCAACGAATTGGACAACCTAGAAAAAATGGATAAATTCCTGAAAACATAACCACCCAAAACTGAATCAGAAAAAAATTAGAAAATTTGAACAGACCAATTACCAATAATAAAATTGAATCAGTAATCAAGAAACTCCCAACAAACAAGTCCAGGATTAATTAGATGAATTCATAGATGAATTCTACCAAACATTTAAAGAAGAGTTAATACATATCGTTCACAAACTAGTCCAGAAAATAGAAGAAGTAGGAACACTTTCAAATTTACTATACGAGACCAGCATTGCCCTGGTACCAAAACCAGATAAAAACAGTACAAAAGAGAGAACTACAGGCCAATATCTCTGATGAATATAGGTGCAAAATTCTTCATCCAAATATTAGCAAACTGAATTCGACAATACACGAAAAAAGAGTCACCACAATTAAGTGGAATTTATTCCTGGGATGCGAGGTGGTTCAATATTTGCAAATCAATCAATGTGATACACTACATCAACAAGAGAAATCATAAAAACCATAGGATTGTTTCAAAAGATGCAAAAAGGCATACATCAAAGAACATCATCAATTCATGATAAAAACCCTCAACAAAGTAGGTTGAGAGGGAACATATTTCAACATAATAAAGGCCATATATGAAAAACCCACAGGTAACATCATACCTAATTGTGAAAAACAGGCAGCTTTTCCCCTAAGATCAGTAACAAGACAGGGATGTCCACTCTCACTCCCCTCCCATTTTTTTAAGTCTTTTTTTCTTAATTTATTTTTTTAAATTCGAGTTTGTTAACACACACTGTAGTATTGGTGTTAGAAGTAGAACCCCAGGGATTCATCTCTTACATATGATATCCAGTGTTCTTCCCAACAAGTGCCCTCCTTAATGCCCATCACCCATGTAGCCCATGCCCCCAACCACCTCCCCTCTAGCAACCCCCAATCTGTTCTCTATATTTAAGAGTCTCTTATGGTTTGCCTCTCTGTTTTTTATTTTCCCTTCCCTTATGTTAGCCTGTTGTTTCTTAATTTCCACATACGCGTGAAATCATGTATTTGCCTTTCTCTAACTGACTTATTTCGCTTAGCATAATATACTTTAATTCCATCCATGTTGTTGCAAATGGCAAGATTTCATTGTTTTTCATCACTGAGTAGTATGTATGTATATATATGTGTATATATATACACATATATATGTACACACACTGCATTTTCTTTATCCATTCATCAGTTGATGGATATTTGGCTCTCTCCATAATTTGGCTATTGTTGATATCACCGCTATAAACATTGGGGTGCATGTGCCCCTTTGGATAAATGCTTAGTATTGCAATTGCTGGGTCATAAGTTAATTTTTGAGAAACCTCAATGCTGTTTTTTTTCCACCCTTACCATTTTTATTCAACATAGTACTGGAAGTCCTAGTGACAGAAATCAGACAACAAAAAGAAATAAAAGGCATCTAAATTGGTCAGGGAGAAGTAAAACTCTCACTATTTGCAGAAGACATGATACTATATATAGAAAACCCTAAAGACTCCACCAAAAAAATGACCAGAAGTAATAAATTCAGTAAAATCTCTGATATCCAATCAACATAAAGAAATCCACTGCGTTTCTATACACTAATAATGAAGTAGTAGAAAGAGAAATTAAGAAAACCATCTCATTTACAATTGTACCCAAAATATTAAAATATCTAGGAATAAACTTAACCAAGGAAGTGAAATATCTGTATTCTGAAAAGTATTGATGAAAGAAATCAAAGATGACATAAACAAATGAAAAGATATTCTATGCTGATGGACTGGGAGAACAAATATTTTTACCATGTCCAAACTACACAAAGCAATCTATAGATATAGTGCCATCTCTATCAAAATACCAACTTTTTTTTTTTTTAAAGAGAACTAGAACAAATAATCCACATAATGGAACCACAAAAGATCCCAAATAGGCAAAGCAATTTTAAAAAAAGAACAAAATGGAAGGTATCACAATCCCGGATTTCAAGATGGACTACAAAGATATAGTAACCAAAACAGCATGGAACTGGCACAAAAATAAACACACAGATCAATGGAACAGAACACAGAGACTTACACCAGAATTAAACCCACACTTACATGGTCCATTAATATGTAACAAAAGAGGCAAGAATATGCAATGGGAAAGAGTCTCTTCAATGAACTGTGTTGGGAAAACTGGACAGCTACATGCAAAAGAATGAAACTGGACCACTTTCTTACACCATTCACAAAAATAAACTCAAAATGGGTTAAAGTCATAAATGTGGGATCTGAAACCATAAAAATCCTACAAGAGAGCACAGGCAATAATTTCTTTGACATTGGCTGAAGGAATAATTTTCTAGATAGGTCTTCTAAGGCAAGGGAAACAAAAGTCAAAATAAACTTTTAGTACTACATCAAGATAAAAAGCTTCTGCACGGCAAAGGAAGAAAAATCAACAAAAAGACAACTACTGAATGGGAAAGGTATTCATAAATGATACACCCAATAAGGGGTTAGTATCCAAAATATATGAAGAACTTTTATAACTCAACACCAACCACCTCCCCCAAATAATCCAGTTAAAAAATGGTCAAAAATATGAATATTTCTCCAAAGAAGACATATAGATTGCTAACGGATACAGGAAAAGATGCTCAACATCACTCATCATCAGGGAAAAGCAAATCAAAACCACAATGAGATATCACCTCACACATGTCAGAAGGACTAAAATTAAAAACTCAAGAAATAACAAGTGTTGGCAAAGATGTAGAGAAAAAGGAACCTTCAAACTGCAGCCACTTATGCAGTCACTGTGAAAAACAGTATGGAGGTTACTCAGAAATTAAAAATAGAACTACCATATGATCCAGTAATTTCACTACTGGGTATTCACCCAAAGAAAATGAAAACACTAAATTAAAAAGATACATGCACCCCTGTGTTTACTGCATAGTTATTTAAAACAGTCAAAATATTGAAGCAACCTCACTGCTCATCAATAGATTAATGGATACAAAAGATGTGGTGTATATATAAACAATGGAATACTACTTAGCCATAAAAAGAAATGAAATCTTGCTATTTGCAACAACATGGATAAAACTAGCATGTAAAATGCTGAGTGAAATAAGTCAGTCAGAGAAAGGCAAATACCATATGATTTCATTAATATGTAGAATTTAAGAAATAAAACAAAGAAAGAAATAAAAGAGAGACAAACAAAAAAGCAGACTTGGGGCATCTGGGTGGCCCAGTCAGTTGAGTGTCCAACTCTTGGTTTCGGTTCAAGCCATGATCCTAGTGTCATGGGATCCTCTCTCTCCCTCTGCCATATTTGCGCTCTCTCTCTCGCTCTCTCTCTCCCCCTCAAATAAAAAAAAACCACAAATCACAGACTCTTAAATATAGAGAACTGGTGATTACCAGAGGAGAGGCGGGTGGCTGGATGGGTGAAACAGGTGAAAGAGATTAAGAGTGCACCTACCGTGAGAAGCACTGAGTTTTGTATAGAATTGTTAAATCACCATATGGTACACCTGAAACTAATAGAACACTATACAATTATACTAGAGTTTTAAAAAATAAATTAATTTTTAAAAGACTGTAACTATTTGTCTAGAAATATGTGTTATTCCCATTATGACTCCTCGAAAGTCCTTCTGTACCTCTGTTTAAACTCCTGATCAGACCAGAACTGATATGCTAATATAATTCAGACTCTATCCTACAAATGGCAAACGGTGCGAGCCAGGATGAGCTAGTTATCTGCTCTGCAGTAGCCCCCTCTCTGGTTTCCCTTCCACCAGTCTCAGTCTCTTTGGTCCTCCTTGCTGCTATCAGCACATTTTCCTCCTAGACACAAATCTGTGTCTAGCTCATGCTTACAAACCTCTCAACCCCCCGTCGTTGCCCAGAGGAGTAATTCCAAATTCCTTTGTCAGGCGTATCAGCATTTACAATTTGGTCTCAGTCTTGTTCACACCTTTTCCTCCTGGCCATTATTGCCCTACGCCTCTACATTTTAGCTTCAGTACATTTTTAAGCGTTTCTTGAAACAGCAATGGCTTTCACTCTCCTTTTATGCTAAACTGTTCCTTCAGCCTGAAAATGTTCTTTGCCTGTTACTATCTCACAAATGCTCATGCTTCTCTACCCCTCTCAAAGGCTATGTAGCCTTCTGATATCCCTCACAAATGCTTACAATGCTCATGTAGCCTTCCCTGGATTATCTCTCCCTCCTTGCAAAGGGTTCATGGCTCCATTTGGCATTCTCCGTCCTCTGTGCACATCGTCTCTCCAGTACCCACCGAGTGAAAGTAATAATGTGGTTTCCTAAGGGTATTCCTGGCATTTGTACTTAATGAGTGGGTGAATTGTATTTCAGGTTTGCAGTTTATAGGCATGCTGTTAAGCCTTGTGGGAGAGGAAATTTCTAAAACTGAGCTTGTATGAACCTTGTTGTAGGTGATGGCTTTATAAAACATACAGGGCTCTCATAAGGTCCTTCTACCACACTCAGGGGTTTATTGGGATCAGGTTTCACAGATCTCATGCAAGGCAGTTTATGTTAAGGCAAGGCTTTGGTCGAGATATCCAACACCTGTAATCACAGGATGTTAGAGCTGGAAGGGATCTTAGAGAAATCACCAGTTGAATGTTAGCTAATCAAATGGGGAAACTGAGGTTAGAAAAGGTTGAGCAAAGCTCCAGGTAACACAACAAGCTAGTATCAGAACTAAAATCTGAACCTGAAATTTCTTCCCATTCCCAATACCAGGTTTTTCACTGCTCTTTATATCCAGCCCTATACTTTCTTTGCTCCTCAATAAGCACAAAGGTGGCAAGAAAAGGGGACGGACATGTTCCAATTCTCTTACTTCAAATGAAAATAATGACTGCAGCCTGACTCCTTTCCTACCTCTACTTGGTGAGCCACTCTCATCATCTACTTAGTTCAAGTGAGTGCCTGGAGAGAACGAGAGTCTTTGTCCTACACCTCCTTTGGCCCTCAGATTCTCACATGTGTCTTCTATAGTTTTGCCTTTGCCGCATTACAAACTACACCTTGTTTCCTTAGCATTTAGGCATCACAAAATCAAGTATTTAATGTGCCTTTTTCTAATGTTTACTCAGGAAAGGTCATTGCATTAGAGCTTTAAGGAGGAATGATGCAAAGGAAATCACATAATCTATAATAAGCAGCTCCTGTCTAACTTTCACACTGGGTATTCATACGCAAATATTTATATGTATAGATATTTTTAAAAAGAGGCATTGTCCGTGCCAGCAAATGAAATAAAACCAAGGAGGAGGTGTTGTTGAGCTAGATGATCTCTAAAGATATTTCCGGGGAAAAATTCTGTGATTCTTCCAAGGGATGGAATCTAGTGAGAAAAAGCCTAAATTTTCTCTACAGCTGATTGTTTCTCCTTGTAGATAATTAGGAAATAAAAACTACGCAGACCTCGTTTAACTTTTGAGTGCATGGGATTTGGGTGCCCATCAATTAGTGCATGACAGCACCAGTCCTGCTCTCTCTCACATTTCCTATAAATATACCCAGTGGTTATTTGTTAGCATTTTATAAAAGCTATGAGAAGCTTGCCCTTTGGTCTCTGTCATAGGGAGATCCCCACAGAACTCCTCATGCAGTGAAAACATGCACTGAAAACATGCATGACACCTGCTGTGATCCCAGCTTCTCTGCCTTGGAAATGTAGATTCCACTGTCCAAAGCAGTTTCATAACTGAATTTATTTTAATGATAAGATAAATGGTACAAAATACATAATAATTATGATTAAGCAAAGCTACTATGTCCAAACTGGCTAATAAGTGTTTAAAGGGTTCAAAAGAAAAAGTCAACTGTAAGGATATAAAATAGTCCATAATTTACACAAGATTACAAATTTTATAAACATTTATAGAAATTAGAAATGTCATATTGAAATGTCCTTTAAAGGTTTAATAATAGCCCTATAAAAGAGTACACATGGGAATGGTTAAAAAATTTTAAATTCCAGATATCAGAAGAGATTGGTTCAAGATGGTGACATCCTAAACTTATCTCCTTCTAGAAACATACCAAATCTATAGAAACATGAACTATGAAATAGTTTCCTCTTAAAGAAATCCAGAAACTATCTGAGTGACTCCTACACATCAGGCAGATGAGTAAAAAAAATCAACATTGAAATAGGTAAGAGGGGCTGAGACACAATCTCACTATAAACCCTTCCTGTGGTGTGACAACACACAATTAGTAGGGAACTCATGACTCTCAGCTTCTCCCTGAGTGAAATGTTTGGACCTATATTTGGGGGCCAAACTTTTAAGACTTCTACCTGAGAGGTGGACCCCTAAAGCATCTAGCTCTGGAAGTCAGTTGGGTTTGTATTTATAAGACCAATAAGATTATCACAAACTAAAATACAGTTCCTAACAGTCTTGTGAGGAGTCTCTGTGGCTATTAACTTAGTCTTACTGAAGAGGCAACAGACTGAAATGCAGTCTGAAAGGCAGCAGACTGCAAATCTTTCCACAAAGAGGCCTATTTTCTTATCTTAAAGTTCTGGTCTGAGTGGCAGTCTTCTAATTTAACACATATCTAGCAGTTGATTGCAATACTCTCCAGAGACTGAGTGGCCAGTGGGTGTCATCTTTGTATTCTCCTTTTGCCTTGCCTCAGATTGCTGGCATCTCTTGGAAAGGCACTAATGCACATGTCTGACTCTCCAGTTTTTGTGGTTGCTACCCCAGGAACACATTCCTTGATCATCTGGCTCTCGTGGCTAAGGGCTTACATTCATGAGTTCCATAGGACTGTAACAGAGAAACAGTTCTTAAACAGTTATTCCACCAGGGCACAAAACAGAGGCAGCAGACTGAAATTTCCAGTTTTTCTATATAAAAGGCATATTTGCAGTCTTAAAACTTGTGGCCTGAGGGATTCACTTACAATTTAACACATATTTAGGGGCTGTCTGCAGTCCTCCCAAGAGATCAGGCAGGCCAGTGGGCACTATCTTCATAATCTCTTTCTGCCTGCTCCCCCATCTCCCCACCAGGTCACCAATGTCTCTGTGAAAGGAGTTTTGTACATAGCTGATACCCAGGCTTTTATGGCTGCTTCCCAGAGGATACATCCCTTGATAATTTGGCTCTGGTGGCCAGAGGGCTGGCAGTCTTAGGTTCAATGAGATAATAGCAAACAAGTAAGTAGTTCTTAACTTCTTTCAAGCCAGGCATAAAGGAAAAGGGAACAGGGAGAAACACCCATCTCCAAGCCATCCCTGAAAGAAGAATACCAGCCTTTAAAACTCCTGCCTGAGAATCCAGAGTCCAATCAGCCTGGATCTAGGTGCTAAATGAGAGCCTTTCTTTTGGGACACTGACAGATTTTGACACTTCCTCAACTACTGGGAACCATTAGCAATAAAGGAGGCAGCTTGTATAATCACAAAGTTTTGATAGAGACAACCAAGAACTAGAGCAGAGTTGAACATTAAGATTCATTCTTTACATAATGTTACTCTGTCAAAGACTGGGAGAGGTGGCGGTTTTATGTAATGCATAGAAACCAACACAGAGTATCAAAGAAACTGAAGAAACAGAGGAATGTGTTTCAAACTAAAAACAAGTTAAAACTTCAGAAAAGGACCTTAATAAAAAGGAGATATGTTTTACCTGATAAGGAGTTCAAAATAATGGTCATAATATATTTACCAAGATCTGGAGAACAATGTGTGAATAAAGCGAGAGTTTTAACAGAGAGATAAAAAATATAAGTACCAAAGAGAAATCACAGAGTTGATGAATACAATACTGAACTGAAAAATTTAAGAGTTTTAATAACAGACTAGATAAAGCAAAAGAAAAAAAACCCAGCAAACACAAAGACACAGCAGTGGAATTCGCTCAATCAAAGGAACAAAAGAAAAAGGAATGAAAAGAGTGAATAAATATTAAGGGTCTAATGGGAAAACATTAGGTACATTAATATTTATATTGTAGGTGTCCCAGAATAAAGGAGAGAGAGAAAGGGACAGAAAAGTTAATTGAATAAATAATGGCTGAAAACTTCCCTAACCTGGGGAAAAAAACAGACTTCCAGATCCAGGAAGCCCAGAGTGTTCCAGAAAACAAACAAACAAACAAACAACAACAACAAAACGAATCCAAAAACCCCCACACAGAGTACATAATATTGTCAAACATTAAAGGAGAGAATCTGAAAAGCAACAAGAGAAACACACTTTGTTATATACAAGACAACCCCCATAAAACTATAAGCATATTTTTATCAGAAATTTTGCAGGCCAGAAGGGAGTGGTATGATATTTTTAAAGTGCTGAAAGAAAAATATGCCAACCAGGAATACTATACCCAGCAAAATTGTCCTTCAGAATAAGGACAATAGTTTTTCAGACAGGCAAAAGCTAAAAGAAGTTCATCACCACTACATCAGCCTTCCAAGTGATGTTAAAGGAGCTTTTTTAAACTGACAAAAAATTTGCTAATTAGTAACAGAAAAATATATGAAAATATAAATCTCACAGGAAAATGTAAATATCTAGTAAAATTCAGAATAATGTAAAGGTGGTGAGCTAATCACTTATGAAGCTGGTATGAATTGTAAAAAAACAAAAGTAGTAAAAATAACTATACTTAAAATAATTTGTTAAGAGATATACAGGAAAGAGAATGTTAAATTGTTATGTCAAAAACAAAATTTGGAGGTAATAAAATCTAGACCTTTAGAATGTGTTCAAACTTAGGTCGTTAGCAACTTAAATAGAGTGTTTAAGTTGTTTTATGTAAACCTCATGGTAAACAAAAACTTACCGAGATATATAAAAGATAAAAGGAGGACTCTAAACATTTGAATACAGAAAATCATCAAATCATAAAGGAACAGAACAAGAAAAAAAGAACTACTAAACAGCCAGGGAACAATGAACAATAGAGAAATAAGCCCATTTCTATCAATAAATACTTTAAATGTAAATGGAATAAATTATTCAATCAAAAGACTGAGTTTATGAGGGAAAAAACCCCATCTGTATGCTGTTTGCAAGAGACTGACTTCAGATATAAGAAAACACACGGGTTGAAAGTGAAGAGAGCCGGTTGAGGGGCAACATGGCGGAGGAGTAGGGGGCTCCAGTATTTCGCTTGCCCTTTAAAGGGGGACGACTGAAACCATTGTCTCTCTCAACTCCAAAAATCGGGGGGAAAAGGTGCTACAGCGGACAAGAAATGTAGGCGAAAACAGACACGGCCCAACTAAACCGTGAGTTTAATCTGGGTCGGATAAAGCGAACTCGAACTCGGGAAGTTGAGCTGAGGGGAGGGTGAGCGTCTTCGGAGATAGCTGGGAAAGTGCTGTTGGAACAACATCTGAACGAGAGGGCCAGAGCGGGTGAGACCGCTACCATCCAGCCCCTAAATGCAGGGCCTTTGAAGAGAAGTTCAGTGGCAAACAGCAGCACTATCCGCGCGCTGTTGGGACTGCGCCAACCCCGTTCTGAGCCTAGGGGACCCGCGCGGCGGGGGGGGGGGGGGGGGGGGGCTGGCAGCGGGGACGCGGGCGGCGCCACCAGCCGAGCTCCTCTAACCCCGGCACAATTATAATGAAATCGGGGGTGGCAGAGGGCTGCCTCACCGTGCCACCCTCGCCCAGCGCCTCCGGGGCGTGCGCGCTGCCGGGACAGGCAGGGGGGACCCAGGCGGCGGCTCCTGCGGAGCACCTCTAACCCCCACACAGTTACAGCCAAATCAGGGGATAGCAGACTGCCGCGCCACCGCACCACCCTCGCCCAGCGCCTCCGGGCATGCACGCCGCCGCCGCCGCCGGGACTGGCAGCAGGGACCCAGGCAGCCCCAGGCGGCGGCTCCAGTAAACCACACTAGGCCGGCGCTGGCGGTGGAGAGAGAACAGAAATAAAGGGGCGTATAAAGCCTCCAGGACTGGTGGCGCGGGTCTGGAGAGACGCCATTGTTGTCTCACAAGCCAGGAAGTCACCCCAGAAGCCATCCCTGCAGCAGTGGAGGCCGGACCCGCCTACACTAAACCACGCCCCTCCCAAACTATCAGCAGGAGCGACTGATCCAAGTGGAGATTGCTGCCTGGAGTAACGCCAGTCATTTCTTCCTTTTACATTTATCCCTCCCTTTCTCATTCCTACCAATCCCATCCCTGAGCTGGTCATCCAGGGTACTGACTGGCTTAATAATTTTTTTTTTTTTTTAACCCACTCTTTGAGGACATGTCCTACAACCTCTTCTTTACTTCCCTAGCCCTTTTTCTGGAATAACCAGGCCGTTTAAGTTCATCTAGACGACATCGATCTTTATTCCTTTTCCCTCGCACCTGTCCTTATTCTGATTTCTATCAGTCTGGATTAAACCCTTTAGTCGCTCTACCTGGGCAAAGTCCATTTCCTTCTTCTCCCTGCACCAGTCATTATTCTGTCTATATATGCTCTGCCACCAGCACACTACATACCCTGTCCTTAACGTGTAGCTGCTACTTCAGGACATTGTCCTCAGAGAGTCACTTGTTATTTTTTTCTGTTGTGAACTGCTTGTCTGGACCACTTGTCGGTACGTTTGAGTATTTCTGTGTTCTGTGTGTCTGTCAGTTTTCCTTTCCAGGGCAACTTCAAGAAACAACCCATAACACATCCAGCCAAAATGACGAGACGGAAGAATTCTCCTCAGAAGAATCTACAAGAAGCAGTGACAGCTCAAGAATTAATGAAAACAGATATAAGCAACATAACAGAACTTGAATATAGAATGATAATCATAAAACTAATTGCTGGCCTTGAAAAAAGCTTAGATGAATGCAAGGGGTCCCGCGCAGCAGAGTTCAAGGACCTTAAAAACGGTCAGGAAGAATTAAAGAAGACATTGGAAGAAATACAGGGGAAACTGGAAGCAGCCACAGCACGGATTGAAAAGGTAGAGGAAAGGGTTAGCGCATTAGAAGACAAAATCATTGAAAAAGAGGAAGCAGATAAAAAGAGAGAGAAGCTGATCCAGGAACAGGAAAGGAGAATTCGAGAGCTGAGCGATGCACTCAAAAGAAACAATATCCGTATCATAGGAGTTCCAGAGGAAGAAGAGAGAGAGAAAGGAGTCGAAGGGGTTCTGGAACAAATCATTGCTGAGAACTTCCTCAACATGAGGAAGGAAACGGGCATGGAAATCCAAGAGGCACAGAGAACTCCCCTCAGACGTAACTTGAATAGACCTTCTGCACGGCACATCATAGTGAAGCTGGCAAAATACAAAGATAGGGAGAGAATCCTGAAAGCAGCTAGGGACAAAAGAACCCTAACATACAAAGGGAGACCTATAAGGGTAGTAGCAGACTTATCTACAGAAACTTGGCAAGCCAGAAAGGAATGGCAGGATATCTTCAATGTGATGAGCAAGAAGGACATGCAACCAAGAATTCTGTATCCGGCTAGCCTGTCATTCAGAATAGAAGGAGAGATCAAGGTTTTTCCCAACAAACAAAAACTGAAAGAATTTATCACAAATAAGCCAGCACTGCAAGAGATCCTGAGGGGCATTCTATGAAGACAAGGTTGCAAAGAACACAAACTGCCAGGGACAGCCTTACAAACATGAAACTTACAGATAATACAGTGACTGCAAGCCCATATTTTTCAATATTAACACTGAATGTAAATGGACTAAATGCGCCAATCAAAAGACACAGGATAACAGAATGGATTAAAAAACAAGACCCATCTATTTGCTGTCTTCAAGAAACTCATCTTAAACCTGAAGATACCTTCAGACTGAAAGTGAGGGGATGGAGAACTATCTACCATGCTATTGGAAGTCAGAAGAAAGCCGGAGTAGCCACACTTATATCAGACAAATTAGACTTTAAAATGAACGATGTAATACGAGATGAAGAAGGACATTATATAATAGTCTCAGGGACCATCCAGCAGGAAGAGCTAACAATTGTAAATATCTACGCACCGAATTCGGGGGCACCCAAATTTGTAAAACAACTAATTACAAACATTAGCAACCTCATCGATAAAAATGTCCTAATAGCAGGGGATCTCAACACTCCACTCTCAGCATTGGATAGATCCACAAAACAGAAAATCTCTGCAGAAACAATAGCCCTGAATGACACATTAGGACAGATGGGCCTCACAGACATCTTTAGGGTCCTTCATCCAGAAGCCAAGGAATTTACGTTCTTCTCATCTGCACACGGTACATTTTCCAAGATAGATCACATTCTGGGGCACAGGGAAGCTCTGAATAAATATAAAAGAATTGAGATCATACCATGTACACTGTCAGGCCACAATGTTTTGAAACTTGAAATCAACCACAGGAGAAAGCCTGGAAAATATCCAAGAACATGGCGGCTAAGAAATAACCTACTAAAAGATGACTGGGTCAACCAAGCCATCAGAGAAGAAATTAAAAAATACATGGAAACAAATGAAAATGAAAATACAACAATCCAAAATCTCTGGGACGCAGCAAAAGCAGTCCTGAGAGGGAAATATATTGCAATCCAGGCCCATCTCAAAAAACAAGAAAAATCAATAACACAAATTCTAACAGCACGCCTAAAGGAACTAGAAGCAGAACAAATAAAACAACCCAAGCCCAGCAGAAAGAGAGAAATAACAAAGATCAGAGCACAAATTAACCATATGGAGACAGAAAAGGTAGTGGAACAGATCAATGAAACCAAAAGCTGGTTCTTTGAAAAAATAAACAAAATAGACAAACCTCTAGCCAGGCTTCTCAAAAAGAAAAGAGAGAGAACTCAAATAGATAAAATCGTGAATGAAAAGGGAGAAATTACAACCAATCCCTCAGAGATACAAGCAATCATCAGAGAATACTATGAAAAATTATATGCCACCAAACTTGTCAATCTGGAAGAAATGGACAGCTTCCTAAATAGCCACACGCTACCAAAACTCAAACGGGAAGAAATAAGAAAATTTGAACAGACCTATAACTAGTGAAGAAAGAGAATCAGTTATTAAAAACCTCCCAGCAAATAAAAGCCCTGGACCAGATGGCTTTCCTGCGGAATTTTACCAGACATTTAAAACAGAGTTAATTCCTATCCTCCTCAAGCTGTTCCAAAAAATTGAAATGGAAGGAAAACTCCCGGACTCATTCTATGAAGCCAGCATCACTTTGATTCCCAAACCAGATAGAGATCCAGCAAAGAAAGAAAATTACAGGCTAATATCCCTGATGAATATGGATGCAAAAATCCTCAACAAGATACTAGCAAATCGAATCCAACAGCATATAAAGAGAATTATCCACCATGATCAAGTAGGATTCATCCCTGGGTGGCAGGGCTGGTTCAATATTCGCAAATCAATCAACGTGATACATCACATCAACAAAAGAAAAGATAAGAACCATATGATCCTGTCAATCGATGCAGAAAAAGCATTTGACAAAATACAGCATCCTTTCTTAATAAAAACTCTCGAGAAAGTCGGGATAGAAGGAACATACTTAAACATCATAAAAGCCATATATGAAAAGCCCACAGCTAATATCATCCTCAATGGGGAAAAATTGAAAGCCTTCCCCCTGAGATCAGGAACACGACAGGGGTGTCCACTCTCGCCACTGCTATTTAACATAGTGCTGGAAGTCTTAGCATCAGCAATCAGACAACAAAACAAAATAAAAGGCATCAAGATTGGCAAGGAGGAAGTCAAACTTTCACTTTTTGCAGATGACATGATACTTTACATGGAAAACCCGACAGAATCCACCAAAAGCCTACTAGAACTGATTCATGATTTCAGCAAAGTTGCAGGATACAAAATCAATATACAGAAATCGGTGGCATTTCTATACACCAACAATGAAGCAGCAGAAAGAGAAATAAAGAAGCTAATCCCTTTCACAATTGCACCAAAAACCATAAAATACTTAGGAATAAACCTAACCAAAGAGGTGAAAGACCTCTACACTGAAAACTATAAAAAACTTATGAAGGAAATTGAGGAAGACACAAGGAAATGGAAAAACATCCCATGCTCATGGATTGGAAGAATAAATATCGTCAAAATGGCAATACTACCCAAAGCAATCTACACATTCAATGCAATCCCAATCAAAATTGCACCAGCATTCTTCTCAAAGCTAGAGCAAACAATCCTAAAATTTGTATGGAACCACAAAAGACCTCGAATAGCCAAAATAATACTGAAGAATAAAACCAAGGCGGGAGGCATCACAATCCCAGACTTCAACCTCTACTACAAAGCGGTGGTCATCAAGACTGTATGGTATTGGCACAAAAACAGACACATAGACGAATGGAATAGAATAGAAAACTCAGAAACGGACCCGCAAGTATATGGCCAACTAATCTTTGACAAAGCGGGAAAATCTATCCAATGGAAAAAAGACAGCCCCTTTAACAAATGGTGCTGGGAGAATTGGACAGCAACATGCAAAAGAATGAAACTAGACCACTTTCTTACACCACTCACAAAAATAAATTCTAAATGGATAAAAGATCTGAATGTGAGACAGGAAACCATCAAAATCCTAGAGGAGAAAACAGGAAAAAGCCTCTTTGACCTAACACGCACCAATTTCCTACTCGACATGTCTCCAAAGGCAAGGGAATTAAAAGCAAAGATGAACTATTGGGACCTCATCAAGATAAAAAGCTTCTGCACGGCAAAAGAAACAACCAACAAAACGAATAGGCAACCAACGGAATGGGAAAAGATCATCGCAAATGACATATCGGATAAAGGACTAAGATCTAAAATTTATAAAGAACTTACCAAACTCCAAACCCGAAAAACAAACAACCCAGTGAAGAAATGGGCGGATGATATGAATAGACACTTCTCCAAAGAGGACATTCAGATGGCCAACAGACACATGAAACGATGCTCAATGTCACTCATCATCAGGGAAATACAAATCAAAACCACACTGAGATACCACCTCACACCAGTCAGTGTGGCTAAAATGAACAAATCAGGGAACTATAGATGCTGGCGAGGATGTGGAGAAGTAGGCACCCTCCTACACTGTTGGTGGGAATGCAAACTGGTGCAGCCACTCTGGAAAACGGTGTGGAGGTTCCTCAAAAAAATGAAAATAGAGCTACCCTATGATCCAGCAATTGCCCTGCTAGGAATCTACCCAAGAGACACAGGAATGCTGATGCATAGGAGCACGTGTACCCCAATGATCATAGCAGCACTTTCTACAATAGCCAAATCATGGAAAGAGACCAAGTGCCCATCAACTGACGAATGGATAAAGAAGTTATGGTACTTATATACAATGGACTACTACGTGGCAATGAGAAAAAATGAAATCTGGCCATGTGTAGCCAGATGGATGGAACTGGAGGGTATTATGTTAAGTGAAATAAGTCAGTCAGAAAAAGACAGATACCAGATGTTTCCACGAATAGGTGGACTTTGTGAGACTAAGCAAAAACCAGGGGGAGGGGAAGAGGGGAAAGGAAAAAAAGACACAGAGAGGGAGGGAGATAAAACATAAGAGACTCTTAAAGACTAAGAAAAAAACTGAGGGTAAGGGGGATGAGGGAGGGGTGAGAGGGGGTGATGGGCATTAAAAAGGGCACATGTTGGGATGAACACTGGGTGTTATATGTAAACCAATTTGAAAATAAACTATTATAAAAAAAAAATAAATAAAAAAAAAGAAAGTGAAGAGAGAGAAAAGATATTCCATGGATATAGAAACCAAATGAAAGCTGGAGTACCTATGTTTATATCAGACAAATTAGACTTTATGCTAAAGACTAATACAAAACAGGGGTGCCTGGGTGGCTCAGTTGGTTAAGTGTCCAGCTTAACAGTTCGTGGGTTCGAGCCCTGCATTGGACTCTAGCTCAGAGCCTGGAGCCTGCTTCAGATACTATCTCTCTGTCTCTCTCTGCCCCTCCCCACTTTCACTCTGTCTCTCTCTCTCAAAAATAAAATAAAACATTAAAAACATTAAAAAAAAAGACTAATACAAAACAAAGAAAGGCATTATATAATAACAAGGTCAATTCAGCAAGACAAATAATTGTAAATATTTATGCACCCAAAATAGGAGCACCTAAATACATAAAGTAAATATTAACAGACCTGATTAATATTAATAGACAGCAATACAACAATAGTAGGGGGCTTACAGACCCCACTTTTAAAAATGCATGGATCATTTTGTCTACATGTAGACAGAAAACCTGTAAGAAAACGTTGGCCTTAAATGATACATTAGTCAAGATGGACTTAACCAACATAAGCAGAACATTCCATCCAACAGAGAATACACATTCTTCTCAAGCACACATGAAACATTCTCCAGGATAGGGCATATGTTAGCTCACATAACAAGACTTAATAAATTTAAAAATATTGAAATCAGATCAAGCATCTTTTCCAACCACAATGATATAAAACTAGAAGTCAATTCTAAGAAGAAACCTAGAAAAATATGGAGGTTCAACAATATGCTACTGAAAAACAAATGGGTCAGAGAAGAGATCAAAAGAGAAATAAAAAACCCTGAAGACAAATGAAAATAAAAATACATGTAAGACTTATGACAAAGCAGTTTTAAGAGGGAAGTTCATAGAAATAAATGCCGACATCAAAAACAAGATGAATATTAAATAAACAATCCAACTTAAACCACAAGCAATTACAAAAATATAACAAGCCCCAATTTGGTAGAAGGAATAACATAAAGAACAAAGTAGATATAAATGAAATAAAGACAAAAAACACAAAAGAAAAGATCAACGAAAATAAGAACTGGCTTCTCAAAAAGATAAAATTGACACACCTTTAGCTAGACTCACCTTGGATAAAAAGAGAGAGGACTCAAAATTAGAAATGAAAGAGATATTAAAATTGATACAACAGAAATACAATGGACCCAGAGAGGCCCCTATGAATAATTATAGGCCAACAAAATGAACAAACTAGAAGAAATGGATAAATTGTAAGATACACACAACCTACTAAGACTGAATCATGAAGAAATAGAAATTTTGAGCAGAACAGTAACTAGTAGGGGGATTGAATCAGTAATCAAAAAACAAACAAAGTCCAGGACAAGATAACATTCAAATAAGAATTAATACAAGTTCTTCTCAAACTCTTTCAAAAAATACGAGGAGGGAACACTTCCAAATTCATTTTACAAGGTTGGAATTATCTGAATACCAAAACCAAGGATGCCACAAAAAAAATTATAGTCCAATATTCCTGATAACCTAGATGTAAAAATCCTCAATAAAACGTTAAACTGAATTCAACAATACATAAAAAACATATTCAACCTGATCAAGAAGGGTTTATTCCAGGAACTTGAGGATGGTTCAACATCCACAAAACAATTTGACATACCGATATATCACATTAAAAAAATGAAGGATAAAAATCATACGATCATCTCGACAGATGGAGAAAAAGCATTTGACAAAATTCAACATCCATTTATGACAAAACTCTCAATGCAGTGGATATAGAGGGAATGTAACTCAACATAAAAGCCATTTTATGATGAGTCCATTTTTAACATAATACTCAATGGTGAAAATCTTCAATTGTTTTCTCTTAAAATAAGAAATAAGACACAAGGATTCTCATCTCAACAGTTCTGGATTAGATAGTAGTCCGGGGATCCTAAGCTAATCTGCCAGTGAATACACCTAGATAACACCCATGTCAGTGTAAATAACCCAGAAAACAATAAAACAAAACCTGGCATACCAGACTCTTCGCAGCAAGTTGTAGAGAAGAGACCATATTGAAAATGTTAGGGTAGAGACACAGTTGAGAACCATTGACCTGAACGACTATCTGCAGGAGGGAGGGACACTACAAGAATGGAAAAGGAGGGAAGTAGTTCCCACAACAGGCATCCCAGACACATAGGACTCACCCTGAGAAGACGAATTCCCATAACATTTGCCTTTGAAAATCAGAGAGGCTTAATTTCATGAGTTTTTCTAATCCGTAGGACTCAACATCAAGAACTTTAAAAATCAGAGACTCAGCTCTGGGAGAACTGAAGGGTAAGAGGACACTGATTCCCCACCCTTAAAGTGACAGCAAAACAAACAACCCTGCTGAGATACACTATAGAAGCAGTAGATTGAAAAATGCCTATGGTATATAGGAAAGATATTTATTTACTAGTCTAAGAACATGTGGTGAAGGGGCAGGGATTCACAGAAGACTTCTCCAAGAACCAAAGAGCTGGTGGGCATCATTTTCTCCCCTATTCCCCAGCCTAAATACACATACACCTGCAGGAACTAGAGTGAACACAATGCGCCTTGCCCCTGTGTTCACTCTCCCTTGGCAGGAGTTCTTCAAAGCATCTCCAGGTCTCCACCCACAAGCAGACCAAAGCAAACCTTGTTAGCACCACGTACCCTGTCTCTGTGTTCTCCTGCAGATATGCTCTATCTTCCCTCAGCAGGAGTCCATCCACAGCAGCACAAGCATGGCATTGTGTAAGCAGCCCAGCCAATGGCCAGCATCACTCCAGAGTGACACCTTTCCTGTAGATAGAGGAAGATAACCATGTACAGCAGTTTGACTATGGCCCCAACAGTGGGCTGAGAGCAGATATCTGGTCTGACAGCAGGCTGCAGCCAACAGCTTAAGCATCTCAATTAACAACACAGAGAGAGTGCCCTGCAGTTCAATATGATACCAGCTCTGGGAAATATCTGATCTGACCCAACTCAAGCCCAGGTTGGCCTAAAATGGGCCCATTAACTACATGGAAACCAAACTCAGGCCACAATAGGCAAAGAGTACCACTGCAGACAACTGGGTGGAAAGCAAACGTGGCTCAACTGCAACAATATGGCACATGCAACACACTTAAGAGAACCCCTGAAGTGCCAGGTTCTGATAAACAGGGGACATTGCACTGCAGGGCACCATAGGACCTCTTCTTCATAAGGCCACTACTTTCAAGAGCAGGGGACATAGCTGACTTCCTTCACATTTAGAAACAGACACAGAGAGTTGGACAAAATGAGGAGATAGAGGAATATGTTCCAAATGAAAGAATAGGACAAAATCACAACAAGAGAGCTAAACAAAATGGAAAGAAGCAGTATCCCTGATAGAGAATTGATAGTAATCACCATAAAAGATACAGACTAGAGTTGAGAACAGAGTGTAGGATCTCAGTGAGACCCTCAACAAACATAAAACAGAAAAAAAATCAGAGACGAAGAACTTAATAACGGAAATAAAAATACACAGAGGGAAAAAATAGAAGACTAGAAGAAGCAGAACAGATCAGCGAGTTGGAAAACAGATTAATGGAAAGCAATCAAGCTGAACAGGAGAAAGAAAAAAGAATAATAAAAAATGAGGGTAGAATAAAAAAACTAAGTGACACCATAAAGTGCAGGAACATTTGTATGATAGGGATCCCAGAAGGTGAAGAGAGAGAAAAGGGGGCAGAACATTTATTTGAAAATTTCCTTCATCTGAGGAAATCGTATCTAGGAGGCAAAGAGAGTCCTCAATGAAATCAACCTAAGGAAGCCCACACCAAGACACATGGTAATTAAAATGGGAAAAAGTAGTGATAAAGAGAGAATTTTAAAAGCAGCAACAGAAAAAGAATAATAGTTACATGGAAGGGAAACCTATAAAGCTATCCAGACCAATTTTCAGCAGAAACTTTGCAGACCTGAGGATGTGGTATGATATATTCAAAATGCTGAAAGGAAAACAAAACAAAACAAAAACAAAACAAAACAAAAAAAACTCCAACGAAGAGTACTCTATCCAGCAAGGTTATCATTAAGTATAGAAGGAAAGATAAAGAGTTCCCCAGACAAACAAGAAGCAAAATATTCATCACCATTAAGCTAGCCTTATGAGAAATGGAGAAATGTTTCCTTTAGCTTATGAGAAGTGTTAAAGGGGAGTCTTTGAGTGGAAAGGAAGGACCATAAGCAGGAGTAAGAAAAGTAGGAAGCACAAAAGCAGTAAAATTGAGTATATCTATAAAAACTAGTCAAGGGATTAAAAAATAAAAGGATGTTAAGTGTGACACCATGTACCTAAAATACTGGGAAGAAGGGAGTCAAAAAGTGTGCTTTTAGAAAGGGTTCAAACTTAAGCAGCCAAGCAACCATCAACTTAATATAGAATATATTCTCTCTCCCTATATATATGTAATGTATGTAGCCACCAATCAGAAACCAGTACTAGATATGCAAAAAATACAGAGAAAAAATTGCAATTATATCACTAAAAAAGCCATCAAACTGTGAGAGAAGGGAGCAAAAGAAGAAAGGAACAAAGAATAACTAGAAAAACAACCATAAAACAAGTAACGAAATGACAATTAGTACATATCTGTCAATAATTACTCTGAATATAAAGTGGACTAAGTAAAAAAAACCATAGGGAGACTGGGTGGATAAAAAGGCAAGTCAACCCATACGCTGCTTACAAGAGACTCGTTTCATACCTAGAGATACATGCAGATTCAAAGTTGGGAACCAAATCCCTGGATATCACAAACACAGGGAAGCCAGATCAGGCCCCACACCAGGTACTACAGGCACTGAGGAACTGCACTGGGAAACTGAGTCCCCAAAATGTCTGGCTTTGAAAACTGGCTGGATTTAATGCCAGGAGCTTTAAAAATCTGTGGGGCTTAACTCTGGGAAAGCTGTAATGCAGCAGGAAACTAAATCCACACCTTAAAGAGCCAGCAAACTAAATTACTTGGCCTAAGACACAGCATTGAAATAACAGCTTAAAAAGTGCCTGGGGTATACATGGAGATATATTTAAAGTTGTTTAATGTTTATTTTTGAGAGAGAGAGAGAGAGACAGAGCACAAGTAGGAGAGGGGCAGAGAGAGAGGGAGACACAGAATTTGAAGCAAGCTCTAGTCTCTGAGCTGTCAGCACAGAGCCCCGTGTGGGGCTCAAATCCACCAAGGTGAGTTCATGACCTGAGCTAAAGTCAGACACTCAACTGACTGAGGGACCCAGGTGCCCCTACATGAAGGAGATATATTGACTAATCTTACAGCATGTGCTGGAGTGGCAGGGAATTGCAGATTTCCCTGGGAATAAGAGTGCTGGTGGATGCCATTTGTCTTCCCCTCTACCACCCTAAATAGCTGGGTGCTTGTGAGAGTGAGCACTAACATTCTCCATCTTTCTTGCTAGCACCATGTGCCCCACCTTGGTATTCCCCCAGGAACCTCCCTCATCCAACATGACTGCCTCAGCAGATGTCACTCCAAAACAGATCCTGCCCCATCAAACTTGGGTGGCAGCCCCTGATGGAACTGATGCCACTCCTAAGTAGCTCCTGCCCTGTGGAGGGGGAAAGGCGAAAAACACACACATCAGCATGCCTAAAGTTCCTGTAGACATGTCTCTTAGCTGGCTACACAGGGAGCAAACTCTACCTTGGTATGACTGTGGCAGAGAGGCTAATTGGAGACAGTGAGGCTGACTGCTGGCCTCTACCATCGATGAACCCATGACTGCCACAGACAGGCCTCTCAATAGTGATAGGAGCAAACCCTCACTAGATGCCCACAGAAGGCCAAGCAGGTCATTTCAGCTGGCTGGACAGAAGGCAATCTAGCTTAGCCACAGTAGAAAGGCGCTTGCAGCCCACACTGGGGATGCCACTAAAGTGCTTGTTTCTGGTGACCAGGGGGGATTCCACCATAGAGCACCACAGTACTTCTATACAATGCCACTACTTTCAAGACCAGGAAATATAGCTGACCTATGTAATACATAGAAACAAACACAGAGAGTTAGGCAGAATGAGACAGAGGAGTATGTCCCAAATTAAGGAACAGGACAAATCAGAGTAAAAGAGCTAAATGAAACAAAGATAGAAAGGTGATTTGAGAATTCAAAATAATGGTCATAAAGATACCCAGTGAACTTGAGGAAAGAGTAGATGAACTCAGTGAGAACTTCAACAGAAGTATATAAAAGATATAAAAAGATATAAAAATATATAAAGATATATTAAAAGATAAGAAGGATAGAAAAGATATAAAAAAGAACCATTAAAAGATGAAGAACACCATAAATGAATTAAAAAATACATAAGAGGATATCAACAGCAGATTAGAGGATGTAGAAGAATGAATCAGCAACCTGGTCGAAAGGGTAATGGAAAGTACCCAAGCTGAACAGCAAAAAGGAAAAAGAATAAAAAAGGAAAATAGGCTAAGAGAACTCGGATATCATTAAGCACAATAACATTCACTTTATGGGGATCCCAATAAAAGAAGAAAGAGAGAAAGGGGTACAAAATTTATTTAGGAAATAACTGAAATACTTCCTAATCAGGGGAAAAAAAACAGACTGCAGGCCCAGGAATCAGAGAGCCTCTAAAGATAAAACCGCTTAGACTCACACCAGACATATACTAATTAAAATGGCCAAAAGTAATGACAAGGAAATAATTTTAACAGAGATAAGAGAAAGAGTTACAGATAAGGGGAACTATGTAAGTCTATCGGGTGACTTTTCAGCTCAAACTTTCCAGGCCAGAAGGGAGTGGTATGACAAATTCAAAGTGATTAAAGAAAAAGAAACCTACAACTAAGAATACTTTATCTAGCAAGGTTATGATTCAGAAAAAAAGAGATAAAGAATTTCCCAACAAACAAAGGTTAAAGGAGTTGATTACCGCTAAACCACTTTCACAAGAAATGTTAAATAGAATTCTTTAAGGGGAAAGGAAAGGTCATAACTAGAAAAAAATTATGAAAAAATTTCACAGGTAAAAGCAAACAGTAAAAAAGGCAACAGTAGATTAATTACTTATAAAGCCAGTGTGGAAGTTAAAACACAAACGTAGTAAAGTCAATTCTATCTACAAAAATTAGCCAAATACACTATATAAAAAGGATACACGATATAAAAAGATGTAAAATATGACCTTATGTACATAACAACTGGAGGAGGAAGTAAAAATTTAGCGCTTCTAGAATGTGTTTGAACTGAAGTCATCATCAGCTCAATATAGATTGCTATACATATAAGATGTTACATATGAACCCAGTCATAATGACAAATCAAAAATCTATAATAGATATATAAAAAGCAAAGAGGAAAGAATTTAAGCATAGCCCTGAATAGCCCAAAAGGAAGAGAGGAAGAGAAGGAACAGAGAAGAACTACAAAACCATCCAGAAAACAATGAACAAAATGGCAATAAGTACATACCCATTACTTACTTTAAATGTAAATGGACAAAACGCTCCAATCGAAATATATAGGGTGACTGAATGGATTAAAAAAAACTAGACCCATCATCTACATGCTGTCTAAAGACTCATTTCAGATTTAAAGACACGTATGAAGTGAAGGGATGGACGAACACATTTGAAGGTCACTACATAATGATACAATAATCAATCTGACAAGAGGATATAACAATTGTAAATATCTATGCACCCAACATAGAAGCACCTAAATATACAAAGCAAATATTAACAGATATAAATGAAGAAATGTACAGTAAAACAATAATAGTAGGGGACTTTAACACCCCACTTACTGCAATGGATAGATCATCGAGACAGAAAATCAACAAAGAAAGTGGTTTTGAACAACGCGTTAGACCAGATGGACCTAAGAGATATACAGAGAACATTCCATTCGAAACAGAATACATGTTTTTTCAAGTTCACATGGAACGTTCTCCAAAACAGACCATATGTTAGGCCATAGAAAAAGTCTCAAATTTAAGAAGATTGGAATCAGAGGCATCTGGCTGGCTCAGTTGATAGAGTGTGTGACTCTTGATCTCTAGGTTTTGAGTTCAAGCCCTACACTGGGTATGGAGCCTACTTAAATGAAACAACAACAGTAACAACCAGACAAACAAACAAAAAAAAGGTATCCAAATTGGTAATGAAGAAGTAAAACAGTCACTATTTGCAAATGACATGATACTACATATAGAAAACCCTAAAACCAAAACACCAAAAAATCACTAGGACAAATGAATTAAGTAAAGTCACAGGATACAAGAGTAATATGCAGAAATCTGCATTTCTATATACTAATAAAATAAAAAGTATTGGAGAGAGAAATTAATAAAAATCTTATTTACAATTCTTCCTAAAAGGATAAAATACCTTGGAATAAATTTACCCAAGAAGGTGAAAGACCTATACTCTAAAAACAATAAGATATTGATAGATGACACAAAGACAAGATATACCATACTCATGGATTGGAGGAATTAACATTTTTTTAAAGGTCCATACTACAGATCAATCTACAGATCCAATGAAAGCCCTATCAAAATACCAATAGCATTTTCCCTATAGAACTAGAACAAATATTCCTGTAACTTGTGTGGAAGCACAAAAGATCTCAAATAACCAAAGCATTCTTAAGAAAGAAGAAAAACACTGGAAGTATAACAAACTGAGATTTCAAGATGTACTACAAAGCTATAGTAATCAAACCATATGTAGGGTTTGGCACGTAAAGTACCTATTTGGTACTGGCACAAAAACAGATACATAGATCAACAGAACAGAATAGAGTCCAGAAATAAACCCATGCATATGTGGTCAATTAACCTACAACAAAGCAAGAATATACAATGGGGAAAGACAGTATTTTCAACAGATGGTGCTGGGAAAACTGGACAGCTGGATACAAAAGAATGAAGCTGGATCTTTTTTTTTTTTTATCACACCATGCACAAAAATAAATTCAAAATGGATTACAGACCTAAATACCAGACCTAAAGCCATAAAGCTCCTAAAAGAAAACATAGACAGTAATCTCTTGGACATCATTTTAGCAACAAATTAATGGATAGGTCTCCTGAGGCAAGGTAAACAAAAGTAAAAATAAAATATTGGGATAGTTTTTAGATAATAAAAACTTTTGCACAGCAAAGGAAACCATCAACAAAATGAAAAGGTAGCCTAGTTAATGGAAGAAGATACTTGTAAATGATGTATCTGATAAGGGTTTAATATCCAAAATATATGAAAAACATAACTGCACACTAGAAAAACAAATAATCCAATTAAAAATGGGCAGAGGACCTGAACAGACATTTCTCCAAAGAATACATATAGATGGCCAAGAGACACATAAAAAGATGCTCAACATCACTGATCATCAGGGAAATGCAAACCAAAACTACAATGAGACATCACCTCACATCTGTCAGAATAGCTAATATTGAAAAGACAAGAAATAACAAGTGTTGGAATAATGTGGAGAAAAGAGAACCCATATGCACTGTTGATGAAAATGTAAATTGGTGCAATCACTGTGAAAACAGTATGGAGACTCCTCAAAAAAGTAAAAATGGAAATACCCTATGATCCAGTAATTCTACTACTGGATATTTACTCCCCCAAAACAGAGTACTAACTGGAAAAGATGTATTAGCCCCTATGTTTGTTGTAGCATTATTTACAATAGTCAAGATATGGAAGGAACTCAAGTGTCCACTGAAAGATGAATGGAAAAAGATGATGTGATTATCTATCTATCTATCTACCTATCTATCTATCATGGAATATTAGCCATATAAAAGAATGAGACTTTGACATTTGGAACTACATAGATGGAACTGGAGGGTATTATGCTTATTCAAACAAGTCAGACAGAGAAAGAACTTACAATTTTACTTATATGTGGAAAGTAAAAAGTAAAACAAGCAAACAAAAAAACAGACTCAAACAGAGAACAAATTGGTGATTGCCAGAGGGTGGTGGGTGGGGGGATAGGCAAAATAGATTAAGAGTACTAAGAGGTACAAACTTCCATTTCTAAAATAAATAAGTTGGAGATGAAAAGTACAGCATAGGGAATATGGTCAATAATATTGTAATAATGTATGGTGACAGATAATGGCTACATTTATCATGGTAAGCATTGAAAAATATATAGAATTGTTGAATAAATATGTTGTACACCTGAAACTAATATACCCTTGTATGTCAAGCATATTTCCATACAAAAACAAAAAAACAAACAATAGGCAGAGGATCTGAGTTGACCTTTTCCAGAGAACACATAAAAATGGACAACAGGTACATAAAAAAGGTGATCAGCAACATCAGGGAAATGCAAATCCAAACTGCAATAAAACGCTAAGCGAAATAAGTCAGGCAGAGAAAGACAGATACCACATGATCTCACATATATGTGGCATCTAACCGCCTACCTCCTCCCAAAAACCCAAACCCACAGATATGGAGAACAGATTGGTTATTGCCAGATGGAGGTGGGGAATGGGCAAAATGGTGAAGATGGTTGAAGCTACAAACTTCTAGTTATGAAATAAATAAGTCATGGGAATGCAATGTACAGCATGGTGACTATAGTTAATAGTACTGTAATATATATTTAAAAGTTGCTGAGAGAGTAACTCTTAAAAGTTCTCATCACAAGAAGCAAAATTTGTAATTATGGTGGTAATAGATGTTAACTAGACTTATTGTGGTGATCATTTTGCAATGTATACAAATATTGAATCACTATGTTGTATACCTGAAAATATGTCATATGTCAATTATATCTCAATTAAAAAACCACAGTGAATTTCACCTCCCATCTATTCAAACACAGCTATTATAAAAAGACAAGAAATGATAATTGTTGGGACATGTGGGTGACTCAGTTGGTTCAGTGTCGAACTCTTGACTTCAGCTCAGGTCATGATCTCAGGGTCATGGAGTCGAGCCCTGCGTCAAGCCCTGCAAGGATTCTGTCTCTCTCCTTCTGCCCCACTCACACACACATTCTCTCTTTCTCAAATTAATAATAATAATAATAATAATAATTGTTGGTGAGGATATGGTGAAAAAGGAAACCCCATGCATTGTTAGTAGGAATATAAATTGGTATAGAAGATAGTATGGAGGTTTCTCAAATTGAACTAAAAATTAAAAATAGAAATACTATACCAGCAATTCCACTTCTGGGTATTTATCTGAAGGAAATGAAATCACTATCTTGAAAATATGTCCCTCCATATTCATTGCAGCATTATTTAGAATAGCCAGGGCATGGAAAGAATATACATGTCCATCGACAGATGAATGGAGAAAGATGTGGGGTATATCTACAATGAAATATTATGTGGCCATAAAAAAAGAAAATTCGACATTTGCAACAACACTGATGGAACTAGAGGGTGTCAGGGTAAATAAAATAAGCCATACAGAGAAAGATGAATACTGTATGATCTTACTTACATGGGGACTTCACAAACACTGAACTAAAAGATATGGAGAACAAATGGGTTGTTGCCAGAGGAAGGTATAGGAAGTGAGCAAAATGGGTGAAGATTTTCAGAAGGGACAAGCTTGCAGTTACAAGATAAATAAGTCCTGGGGATATGAAGTAAAGCCTAGTGAATATAGTTAGCAATACCGTGTATATAGGAAAGTAGCGAAGGGAGTAAATCTTAAGTTGTCAGTCACTGCTAGAAAAATGTTTTAACTGTATGTTTTGATTATAATGATCAAATTATTATTTTCAGCAAAGATGAAAACAGAACATGTGAAAAATTGTAAAGATATTAAAAAGAGGGTCTGAATTTTCAACAATCCGGTTGTTTGATTTGAACATCAGGTAGATGGGTTTTAGAAGGACAGTCTTGATTTAGCATTGCTGGAAAAATCCATTCAAGCATCCAGACTGGAAGCTACAGATGGATCATTACTGGGCTACATTTAACAATCTTTTTACTTGTCTTTGGCTCATCCTCTTTCCCATTTCCCATAAAGGATGACGCCAAGAAACCTTCACTTGCCTCTGTATTCTCTACCTACTACTACTTACTGTGTACTCCAAGGAAATCCCTTTACCACTAAGTGCATCAGATATGCATTCCAAACTCCTTACATACAAACTACAAGATAATTTATTCTCCTACCCATTCATTCTTTTCCCTCTCCAATCTCAGAAAATGAGATGCATTCCTGATCAAGATTAAGTAAGAGTAAAACAGGGAGGCAAGGAGTGTGGGAAGCTTATGCCTGGCAGGAGTGACAGCATGTAATATGGTCTGGATAGGAGAACATATGACAAGTTCAAGGAAGTGAAAAAAGTTTAGCATGTTTGGAGTAAGAGATCAGGCTAGGGTCTTGATCTAATGGCAGTGGGAAGCCATTGAAGTGATTTAATCAGGAAATGATATGATGCTATTTGTCTTCAAGAAAAATCACTCTGGCTGCAGTGGGGATCCGGTATGGAGAAAAGGAAGGGGGTGTCAAAGTTGGAAGCAGGAAGACCAGTAACTCGAGCAAGAAATAATGGTGAAATCCAAGCAAGAAATAAACTTGGAAGTAGCTGTGTAGAGGATTCAAGATATATTTAGGAGGTAGAACTGACAGAGCTTGATAACTCATGAGAGTGGAGATGATGACCCTTTGGGCTTTGTCATGTTCAAACAGGAAATTGGTGTGGCATTTACTGAGATAGAGAATACAAGAGTTGAAGTAGGTTGACATGTAGTAGCAAATGATAAATTCAGATTTCGGTATGTTAAAATTGATGTACTTGTCGAACATCATATGGAGAAATTTAATCAACAGTAGAATATATGGATCTGAAGCTCAGGAGACAGGTCTGACTGGAGATATGAATTTGGGAGCAATTTGCCTATAGATGGTAATCAAGCTATGTGACTGCTTAGAGAGTGTGCAGAATTATGATGGGGGTTAGGACAGAACCCTAACGAACAGCAAGATGTATGGACGAGGCACGAGGAGAGGATTCCACGAAGGAGACTGGGAATACCTAACACAGAGATAGAAAAAAATTCAGGACTGTGAAATCACAAAAACCAAGGGAGTTAAGAGTTTCAGAATGGAGAAACTGATCAAAATTGTGTCACATGGCCTTTGGATATAATGACAAAGTTCATTGTTTGCCATGGGGGGAGGAGCATTTTTATGGATCAAAGCCAGGTTGTGGTTTGAAGGTCACAAGTAGAGAAAATAAATCAGAAAGTGAAAGCGATTTCAAGATGTTTGGCTGCGAAGGGGAGAGAGAAAAAGGGTGGTATCTGCGGCATTCAATGTGGGAGTTTAAACTGGAGAGAAGTCTTTGTTAAATTATTTTTATTTATTCTTTTATGTACAACTACTGGGGCACAAGGTGAATAACCAGAAAATGAAGAAATAGATGGTTGTGGTAGGCAGAGCAACGGCCCCACAGAGATGTCCATGTCATAATCCTTGACCTGAAGAACATGTTAGGTTATTTATGGCCGAGGCAAATATAGGTTGCGGTTGAGATTAGAGTTTGTGAATCTACTGACTTTGAGATGGAAAGGCTGTGTTTGATTAGGTGGCCCAATGTAATCATAAGAGTCCTTGTACATGGAAGAGGGAGGCAGAAGAGAGATAGAGAGATGGCGTGTGAGAGGAACTCTGTCTGAACTTGCAGGCTTTGCAGATGGAGGACAACGGTCAGGAGTTAAGGAATGTGGGTGCTTATAGAAGCTAGAAAAGCTAGGAAATGGATTCTCTCCTAGATTCCCCACTGAAGGAACACAGATCTGTCAACAACTTGTTTTAAACCCAGACAGACACATATCAGACTTCTGACCTACAGAACTATGGAGAATAAATGTGTATTGTTTTAAGTCGCCAAGTTTGTGATTGTTACAGTAGCAAAAGGAAACTAATACAGTGGTCTTCAAATTGTTTGCCCACATAACTCCTAAATAAATTTTTAAAAACTATGTACCCCCTCATGTATTTTCACGCAAACATCTAAAATTCTTCATCATAAGTTTAAATGGTTGAAAAAGGTATAATTTCCGTTGCATGTAAACATCTCATTTAAAAAACAAAACCGTTACATCACTCTCTCAAATGTAACAAGGAAATCTAAATCTCGCAACCATCATCTACTGTTTTAAAATATGCATATGAACTCTTCTTAACTAATGAAAAATTTCCATCATTATCTTTTCTCTTTGAAGTATTTTCATTCCATTCACCCCACAGAATTATATTCCAATGTAGTATAATTTTATGCTTAATAATCTTATGTATCATTCTATCAAAGTTCTCTATAAGAAGAACATATATATAAATGGAAATTTTAATATTTTTCTCAAAGATAAGGTGGTATGTCTTAATGTAAGTTATATATTTTTAATACACGATTATCAAATCAATATGTTATATATAATGATAACTATTAAATCTAGAAAGCAAAATTTTCTGGGAACTGCATTGCTTTTTGAGATAGTCTTTTTCTAATTAGGTCATGTATCCATAGTTCAATATGACATTGCTAGAATGAGACAGGATTCAGCATCAACTATGTCCCTATTTTTATGTATGTTAAATGACAATTATTTACATAGTAAATAGAAGGAAAGTGAATAATTTTTATAATATCACTCAATTCTTAGCAATTCTTCCAAGTTATATACTCAAATTCACAATAATATATCAAGACTTATATTTAAAAATTTAGCTACCCACTGCTATTATACCTATTTTTTATTTTGTTAAAGGCAAACACAGAAAAATGCCTTCCAAAGTATTTTTTTAGCTAGGCCTTAGAATTTTTAACTTTTTCATTTTCTGGGAAATACAATTAGAAGGCTTTATCAAGACTTATCAAATACCTCTTAATTATACCTGCCCTCCTTTTGTATAGAGACTCATTGTGAAAGATTACATGACAGTTGAGCAAAAGCTAACCCCACAAAATTGGAAATTATACATTTTAGAACTGTTGAGTATTAATGGAGATCTATACATTTATCTAAATTTTAATTTTCCATGTCTTCTTAAACAGTCTTAAAAAATATGTGGATGTCAGGGGTGCCTGAGTGGTTCATTCGGTTAAGCGTCTGACTCTTGATTTCAGCTCAGGTCATGATCTCAAGTTTTCTGAGATCGAGCCCCATGTGGGGCTCTGCACTGACAGTGTGGAGCCTGCTTGGGATTCTCTCCCTCTTTCTCTGTCCTTCCCCTGTTCATGCTCTCTCTTTCAAAATAAATAAATGAACATTTTTAAAAAAATGTGGAGGTCAGACAGAATCACACACTTGAGTATTATTATATATAGATTAGCAATTTCATTCTATCATTAAAGATATTATCTTTAT
Organism: Paguma larvata; assembly: GCA_030068075.1. Lineage (NCBI taxonomy): Eukaryota > Metazoa > Chordata > Mammalia > Carnivora > Viverridae > Paguma > Paguma larvata. The sequence continues at coordinate 55,180,036 of CM057829.1, forward strand.
CCATTTGAGGCAATTAAACAGCATATCTGCCACTGAGAGGGATAAATTAATATTAATTTCCTAGATCGATTTGTGAAAATTGTGTTCTATTTCTATACACAAGGAAATGTTCTGCTTTAAAGGTGCAGATTAACCTGCTTTATGGAAATTCGTAACAGAAAAAAAGAACGTATCAGTCCATCAGTAAATGTGGGACTTATAAGAAGTTAATTAACAATTTTTAACATTATTTACAGTAAAATCAGTAACATGTTTCTATTACAGTAACCTAACATTAATATACACATAATAGGAATGAAAAATTGAACAGGGAAGTGATTGACTAGGGGCAGCAAACAGGAGACTTGCTTCTTAAAAGAAAATGAATATGGATTCAATGACATTTTATTTTATTTAATTTACTGGGGTGGGGGAGAGAGAGAGAGAGATAAAGCAAGTGTGCATAGTGGAGGGGCAGAGAGAAAGGGTGAGAAAGAATCCCAAGCAGACTCTGTGCTACCAGAGCAGAGCTGAACCAGGGTCTCTAACTCATTAATCATGAGATCATGACCTGAGATTCATGACCTGAGCAGAAAATCAAGAACTGGGCGTTTGACTGAGCCACCCAGGTGCATCAATAACATTTTAGTACAAGTTAACAAAATTGTTTCTCTTACACGTTGGAATAAATGCTCAAGATATAAAATGCTAACTTACCTTCATGTATGTTCTTTTATACAAAGCTGTAACACTGACTGGTGGAGGCAATTTTCATGATCTTCCTTTATATCATGAAAACTTGTATCTGAACCCTAGGTCAAGACAAAGCTGAAGTGAGTTCTTATCAAATGCTTTTTATTTAAAATAAAAAAAAAGCAAAGAAGGCGTGCCTCAAAGTCAGCTGGATTTTCTGTGTTCCTCCCACATATCTCAAGTATTCTAATTCTAGGACAGATAGATATCACAGAGCCTTGCCTTGAGCTTGTCACCTGGGTAAAATAAGACACTGATGCTTTTGGTATTTTTCCTGTTCTGTCTTCTCTCCTAGCGTTCTCCCTAAGGTGATGTATCCTTTGGCAGTAGTCCAAGGAATGGAAGAAGGGAAGCTGTTAAATGCAATTGTCATCACTCCTTCTGTCCCATATTACAAAATATCTGAATTCAGGGCATCCTAACTCCCTTAGCATGGATTTTCCCAAAAGCAGAGCCTGAGACAAAGGCTTACCATACAGGGAGCAATGGGACAGGCAAGTAAAGGAGGAGGAAGAGAGCCAGTAAAGGAGGCTTTATCCGATTGGCCACTACTATGGAAGATTGGGTTCTGGATACCATAGGATCACCTGAGGAGCCTAATAAAATGAGGCTCCTCCCTCTGAATAAAGGGGGAAGCCTTTACCTACCTGCACCATAGCTCCAGGATTGCCCTGCAGAGAGTTAACTTCCTCAGGGTTTGGGATTGCACCTGTGTGAGATTCCACTCTCCCCCAGCACCAGAGAAGTTGAGGCCAGGCACTTCTAGGTTATACCTGCAAGAAGCTAGTCAAAGTAAGTTTATAAGTGGACATGAGAATAAGAGGGAAGATGGAGAGGATGGAAGAGTCACAAAAGGTGGTTAAAAAAGAACCCAGGATGCTGTAGCCATGCCGAACTCTTAACAGAAAAACATTAAGATAGGGAAAAGACACAAGGCCCACAATGTGTTTCAGGTGCTTAATTGATTCAAGAAGGCTTTGTTGAGACTAAAATGTGGTATCATTTCTTTGGCCCTTTGGAGGTTTTTATACTCCAGTGAAATGTATCCAAGTACAATTAAGAATGGGCAAGGAGACAAAATACAGCATCTTTTCTTGATAAAAACACTCAAGGAAGTAGGGATAAAAGGAATGTACCTCAAGATCATAAAGGCCATGTATGAAAGACCCACAGCCAATATCATCCACAAGAGGGAGAAACTGAGAGCTTTCCTCCTAAGGTGAGAAACATGACAGGGATGCCCACTCTCGCCACTGTTATTCAACATAGTGTTGGAAGTCCTGGCCTCAGCAATCAGACAACAAAAAGAAATAAAAGGCATACAAATCAGCAAGGAGGAAGTCAAATTTTCACTCTTCGAAGATGACATGATATTCTATGTGGAGAACCCAAAAGACTCCACCAAAAAACGACTAAAACTGATACATAAATTCAGCAAACTTGCTGATTTAAACTGTACATAAAATCAATGTACAGAAATCAGTTGCATTTCTATACATCAATATGAAGCAGCAGAAAGAGAAATCAAGGAATTATTCTCAATTTACAATTGCGCTGAGAACCATAAAATACCTAGGAATAAATCTAATCAAATAGGTAAAAGATCTATGCACTGAAAATTATAAAAAGCTTATGAAAGAAAATGAAGAAGACACAAAGAAATGGAAAAACATTCCATGCTCATGGATTGGAAGAACAAATACTGTTAAGATGTCTATACTACCCCAAAGCAATCTACACATTCAATGCAATCCCTATGAAAACAACACCAGCATTATTCACAGAGCTAGAACAAACAACTCTAAAAGTCGTATGGAACCAGAAAAGATCCAAATAGCCAAAGTAACGTTGAAAAAGAAAACCAGAGGTGGAGGCATCACAAGTCTGGACTTCAAGCTGTATTACAAAGCTGTAATCATCAACACAGTATGGTACTGGCATAAAAAAAGACACACAATCATGGAACAGAATAGAGAACCCAGAAATGGATGCACAAATGTATGGCCAACTAATCTTTACAAAGCAGGAAGGAATATCCAATGGAAAAAAGACAGTCTCTTCAGCAAATGGTGTTGGGAAAACTGGACTGTGACATGCAAAAGAACGAACTTGGACCACTTTCTTACAGCACACACAAAAATAAACTCAAAATGGACGAAAGACCTAAATGTAAGACAGGAAACCACCAAAATCCGAGAGAAAACAGGTAACAACCTCTTTGACCTCGACTGTAGCAACTTCTTGACATGTCTCAGGAAGCAAGGGAAACAAAAGCAAAAATAAACTATTGGGACCTCATCAAGATAAAAAGCTTCTGCACGGAGAAGGAAACAATCAGCAAAACTAAAAGGCAACTGCCGGATTGGGAGGAGATGTTTGCAAATGACATATCAGATAAAAGGTTAGTGTCCAAAATCTATAAAGAACTTATTAAACTCAACACCCAAAAAACAAATAATCCAGGGAAGAAATGGGCAAAAGACATGAATACACACTTTACCAAAGAAGATATCCAGATGTCTAACAGACACATGAAAAGATGCTTGACATCACTAATCATCAGGGAAATACAAATGAAAATCACAATGAGATACCACCTCAAACCTGTCAGGATGGCTAAAATTAACAACTCAGGCAACAACGGATGTTGGCAAGGATGCTGAGAAAGAGGAACCCTCTTGTGCTGCTGGTGGGAATGCTAACTGGTGCAGCCGCTCTGGAAAACAGTATGGAGATTCCTCAAAAAATTAAAAATAGAAATACCCTATGACCCAGCAATTGCACTACTAGGTATTTTTCCAAAGGATACAAAAATGCTGATTCCATAGGGCACATGCACCCCAAAGTTTATAGCAGCACTACCAACGATAGCCAAATTAGGGAAAGAGCCCAAATCTCCATTGACTAACAAATGGATAAAGAAGATGTGGAATATATACATTGGGATATTACTCCGCAATCAAAAAGAGCGAAATCTTGCCATTTGCAACAATGTGGATGGAACTAGAGTGTATTATGCTAAGCGAAATAAGTCAGAGAAAGATATCATATGATTTCATACATATGTGGAATTTAAGAAAGAAAACAGATGAACATTAAGGAAAGGAAGGAAAAATTAGATAAAAACAGAGAGGGAGGCAAACCATAAGAGACTCTTAGATACAGAGAACAAACTGAGGGTTGTTGGAAGGGTGTTGGGTTGCGGGATGGGCTTAATGGGTGATGGGCATTAAAAAGGGCACTTGTTGAGATGAGTTCTGGGTGTTACATGTAAGTGATGAATCACTAAATTCTAGTCCTGAAATCATTATTACACTATATGTTAACTATCTTGGATTTAAATTAAAAAAATATGGAGAAAAAAAGAATGGATGAGGAGAATGCCTTTCTTTTGTGAAGGGGAAAGAAAGTGATGATTGTTAAAGGGAATGTGAGAGAGCATTTTTCTAATGTCTGAACCCAATATTCTCAGGTAGGTCAGTTTTAGGAGGGGTCATATGAAATTTGAGGATCTGAAATTCATCCCTTAAGATTTTTCTTAATAACATATCTAATGTCCTTCAAGGGTTTACAATCCATTTTTGAAGTCATCCAAAGCCCAGGGGAGAAATTAATCTTTAGGAGGAGGTAGAGGCAGTTCTTAATCATTTCAATGTAAGGGAGAGTGGAGGGTTTGTTCTGACCAGTCTTGGGCTTACTGGTCTGAAGTTGCCTTCCATGATCTCTGGATTCTTCTTCAATATCTCCACCCACTTCTGTTCAGTCTTCTTCATGGGGGCCTCTTTGGTGTCTCCTCCATTCAACGTGGTGATCCTAGAGTTCTATTCTTGGTTCTCTTCTCTCTTAGTCTCCAGTCTTCATACTCCCCAGGCAGATCTCACTCACTTCCATGATTTTAATTGCCAACTATACGTGGATGAACACCAAATATTTATCTTTAGCTCCAAATTTTATCCCAGAGCTGCAGACCTATTAGTTCACTTGCTTCCTGGATATCCTCTCACAGACGACTGGAATCAACATATGTTAGCTCTTTGTCTCCCCTGTCACTCCCAAATCTGCACTTACCCCGAATTTCCAACTTAGTGGTTGCAATCATTATCTACTCATTCCGACAAGCTAGAAAATTGAAAGGCACCCTGGATTTCCTTCAGCACTTTGCACATGAGAGTCCCGTTGATTTTATGTCCCAAATACTTTTACTTTCCTCTTCTAATCTCCATCCCCGTGCCACTAACTTAGTCCAGGACATCATTATCTTTTGCTGAATCAATATAAAAGCCTCCAAACTGGTCTTACTACTTCCATTCACCTTAGTCCTCCATTGTATTTCCCAAATTGCTCCCCAAGAGTGATATCTCTAAAATGTAAATCATATCGTATTACTCCCTTGCTTAAAATGCAATGACCCTCCATTGCCAACAGGGTAAAATTCCAACCGCTCACCTTGACTTTTAAAGTCTTTCATGATTTAACTCTGACTACTAGTGTTACCCAAAATAAGCAATTATGCAAATGTAGTTTTTCTCCACCTGGCATGCTCTTATAAATATAATCAAGCTTCATTAATATTGCACTGTGTTAAGAGGGCTAGTTATATGGTTTTCCCCACTTTGGGGAACAGAATATTTTCTTTTATGAGATATTTCAAACACATAGGAAAGCAGAGAGAAATACCAAAAAGCACCAACAGGTTTTGTCAAATCTTAAAACCTTAACATATTTCCTTCAGGTGTATTTTTTTTGTTAAAAAAATAAGTCATGGCTGATACAGTTAACACCCTCATCATCCCCATCTCTTGATCCCTCTCTATGCAGAGGTAGTCATCCTGGTGAATTTGGGATTTTTTATTTTATGTCTCCATAAATTCTCTCTAGTATTGTGGTGTATACTTGTAAACTTTATGTAAGTGATATTATTGGTATGTATCCTGCAACTTATTTGCTCAACCATGGTTTTGAAATTTATCCAAATTGTTATATGAGGCTCTAATTCTGAAGGGCTACTTTGTATTCCACTCTACGAACATACCAGTTTATTTATCCATTTTTTGATTGGTAGGTGTTTAGGTTGTTTCTAATTACCCCCATTACAACTAATACTGCAATAAATATTTTGCATGCATCTCTCCTTGTTTACATACGGAGGGTTTTCCTAAGTACGGAATTCCCAGTAGAAGGATATGTACATCTAAACTTTAGTACTTATTTTCTCTAAAAACTTTTCAAAAAAAGTTAGTATAAAATTTTTGCCAATGGTAATGGAACCTTGACCCTACTAGTCAGGTAAGGTCCAAGTATGAACCTGATTCAAATACAAAATATGACAAAGTATACTTAAGATGATGTTTTTAAATGTTTATTTTCGAGGAAGAGAGAGAGAGTGTGGGCACGTGCATGTGGGGGAGGTACAAAGAGGGAGACAGAGAATCCCAAGCAGGATTGGTGCTGTCAGCACAGAGCCAGCCCGGGGCTCAATCCCATGAACCATGAGATCATGACCTGAGCCAAAATCAAGAGCCAGATGCTCAACCAACTAAACCACCCAGGAGCCCCAATATGATGTTTTTAAACTAGCAACTTTGTAAAGTTTATAAGAGGTTCCTGTAAATGATTACATCTTTATTTAATTCTGAGAATTTCAGTATTTACTGGTGTGTTTGTGTGTGTGTGTGTGTGTGTGTGGGGACGCGTGTGTGTGTTTTGTTTAAGCAAGATGGGAATTTAGGAATTATGTGGTTCTGGTGTCAGTCTCTGGCTCCTTCTTTCTGGAGGAACCGATATTGATGGTATTCTAAAGAAGAGGCTCTCTTCTGAGTGCTCAGGTGCTAGGAACCATTTCCGTTCATTCACATAGTAAGTCAAGAAATTTATCTTTTATTTATATATTTGTTTATTATTTCTTAACGTTTATTTAATTTGAGAGAGTGGAGAGAGAGCACGCACATGCATGTGCCCTTGAGCATGCGTGCATGCATGGAGAAGGGGCAAAGAGAGGGAGAGAGAGAATCCCAAGCAGGTTCCACACTGTCAGCACAGAGCCCAATGTGGGGCTTGATCTCATGAACCATGAGATCATGATCTGAGCCGAGATCAAGAACCAAATGCTTAACTAACTGAGCCACCAGGTGCCCCTAAGTCAATAAATTTTTATTAGGTGCCTACTACACAACTGGCACAATTCTGAGAGCTGGAGAATATACCAGAGAACACAAGAGTGTTGGCCCTCACATAACTTATATTTTGGTGAGGGTTAGACAGAAAAATAAATACATAGAAAAACATAGACTATGTCAGCTGTTAATAAATGCAATCTAGAGAAAGCTGGGGGAGGGAAATAGAGAATGCTGGAGTAAGGAAGAAGAGTTATAATAAGTGGTCATGGTAGACCTTGCTGCAGAGGGGATATTTAAATTGGTTGAATGAAATGGAATTATTTTAAAGAAATGCAGGATTCAGGCTTTGCCTTCCATATCCAAGGGGATGGCAGTGCGTTCTACATTTCTGTAGGAGAAGGGGAAACACTCTTCATCCTCGGAAGGGCCGAAGACAGAATTCTTGTGGAGAGTTTGGCAAATCTCTGCTTTGTATTTATTTATTTATTTTTGTTCTTATAAATACTTCCATTCGAGGTTGGAGGGTTCTCACTGACATACACTATCAGGGTGCTCGCCTAGTGTCTTCGTGAGTTCCATCGTATTGATTTGTGGTGGCACTGAAGGGAGTGACCTTGGGAGGTGCCTTTCCCCACGCACCATTAGGCCAAACTGAGGGCTCCGTTAGTTTTTCACTCAAGCAACTGTATTTTTGTAATGTGCCTTCAGTGAGCGCTGATGTCATTTCATTCCCAGAATCATTTCAATTAGATTCCAAACAGTCTTTTATTGCACTTTGGAAGTCTTTCGAGATGACGAATTATTTCTATATTCAATCTGCTGTTCTTTTCTTTTCTCTGCCTCTTCATGGCTGGCAGCCCCTGTGTGCTTTGTTTTCTGTGTTATTTGGCCAAGAGGGAGCTGTCCGAAATACAGTTTGACAGCATTCCTAAAGAATATTATCCTCTTGCATTTACTCTTTCTGTTTGTTCTTTGGTTTCTGCTATTAATTAGCAAATTCATTTCCTGGTAGCCACAATGAGGTTAGAATAGATGTACCCAGCTAGGTATCCAGCAAAGCCCAATGTATTCAGAGTGGTAACAAGAGACCAATTCTATTCTGATCAACACCATTAAAAGGAAAAGATAAATCAAATCTTATGGCCTTAGTCAGCAAGTTTTATTTAAAAAAAAAAAAAAAAATCTAAGCTGAACCATAGCTGTAATTTGGAGTCTTAGCTCAAAGTGACTGCTTTGTGTTTTTCTCAAGGGTCGGAGAATCAAATCTGTATTCTGCTGGTCAGGCACCCCGTAAAGAGTGCCACCTTCACCTGGGTTGTTTGGAAAGCCCATAAGTCTTGGTAACTTGGTGGATTTCGATGCACAGCCATGAGTTCCACAGGGCATTAATTCTGCTCCATTGCTTGTCCATCTGAAATAAAAAGTGTCGGTGAATACATTATACTTGGGGACCTCTAAATTCCACTTTAGTTCGCTGTCATTCTCGAGGTCACTGATCTCCTTTGCTATCATCATTTCAGTATCCAGAGCACATTTGAAGTTTGCCGCTTTTGTGTCCTTTTTGCTTTATCTTTGACAACTGCATCAGCTCTTACTCTCGAGGAAATTAACATTTCCTTTTGTTCACAAAGCAAGATTATTTGGAAAGGTCAGCGGATCTGCACATCACTCTGGTATATTTCCACAGAGAAACATGCCTGGTAAATTTCAGAGCTGCTGTGCGATAAAGGTCTAGCTTGTTTATGGTGAATGGCCGTGTAGAAATGATCATTGTAAATTCATTGGTTATTTGAAAGAAATGAATTTCATTTAGGAGATTTTATTACTAGATCTATTAGAGGAAATATGACCAAACCATTGCCACAGAGTTGGCTCTGTAGGGACTGTGGGAGCTATGCCTGTTTTTATTTGTTTTCCTTCAAAAAGTCCTTCTTGAGTGAGAAAGTCACTGTTACCTATTCTTAGCACACATAGGGAGTTAGCTAAATATCCTTTTCACTTTTTTTTTAAAAAATAATTTTAAAGTTTATTTATTTATTTTGAGAAAGAGAAAAAGAAGGGAGGAGGGGCAGAGAGAGGGAGAGAGGGAATCCCAAGATTCTGACACTGGGCTCAATCTCATGAACAGTGATATCATCACCAGAGCTCAAATCAAGACCCCCACCCTTAATCGACTGAGCCACCCAGGTGCCCCTCCTTTTCACTTTTACTAGGTGTTTCCATTTCAGTGATTTGGCCTAAACCATTGTAAATCTATTGTGTTTTCTCCTTCTCTTTTCTTTCTTTCTCTCTTTCTCTCTCTCTTTCTTTCTTTCTTTCTTTCTTTCTTTCTTTCTTTCTTTCTTTCTTTCTTTCCTTCTTTCTTTCTTTCTTTCTTTCTCCTTCCTTCCTTCCTTCCTTCCTTCCTTCCTTCCTTCCTTCCTTCCTTTCTTCTGTTTATTTATTTTTGAGAGAGAGAGAGAGAGAGAGAGAGAGAGAGAGAGAGCAGGGGAGGGACCAAAAGAGAGGCAGAATCTGAAGCAGGCTCCAGGCTTCAAGCTGTAGCACAGAGAACTGGGAGATCATGAGGTGAGCTGAAGGAGGACACTTAGCCAACTGAGCCGCCCAGCCACCCCTCTCCTACTTTTTCTAATAGTGGATATTATCTTATGCTATTGATACTATCAGTGTTTAGGCCAGAATGCAAATTGTGAAGGATGGGATTTTAACCAGGAAATGTGAAAAACATATGTCAGTAACTCCTGAGGGTAGGCAGAGGTAAATAGAAATGAAGCTGGAGGTTGTAAGAAATCATATTTTCAGCAAGAAGCGTCTGGATTGTGTCAGTAGTGATAGGGGAAAATCTGTTACAAGATGGCTGAAAGGACCGAAAAGGGAATTCCAGTCCCTGCCCGAAGACTCCCATTCCGGGTTTTCTTTCCAACCCCTGCTAGCCGTGGGAACAGATTATAAATTGTTGCCTCTGCTTCTGCTCTGGGCTGCTACCTGTGGAGAATGAGCTCCTCTGAGCCCACTGGTGTAAAGTGGACCTCGTCCCTTCTAAGATCTCTGAGTGCTGCTTGGTTCTTCTGCCCAGTGATCCAGACACTACCTGATCAGAAATTCATATGGGTAAGAGGTCTGTGAATGTTTGTTGAGAACAATGGTAGGCCAAGAGGAGTCTAGGCTTGGGATATGAATAACAAGTACAAAGGAAGTTTACTGGCATGGTAATACCTACTCTTATTTTCATTTTGTTAGCAAGCTTTCCTAATACTCCCTTTATATGATATAATTTTAGAAGAGTCAAACATAATAGCTCAAACTTAGAGAATTAATTGCATTTAGCCTTAGTTCTAATTACTGGAACTGGAATAGTTCACCCTACAACAGCACAGGGGAGATGGTTAGGCCCAAATGAATCTGGTAGTTGATGAATGCCAGGTGATGTGGATAAAATTCCTTCTGTGACACTGATGAAAAGTGGTCATGATTGGCCTACAGACAAGGTAAACTTATTTAAAGTAGGAGAATTTTGAGAGCAAGCAAGGGTGCTATTAATGATGAAATTAGAACATAGACAACACCATATTATTTGAGATTTTATTAGAAATGAAATGGCTTTAAAATATTGGTGTTCTTAGGACAAGCTCTTTCTTCTTACATAGTTTGTAATAGAGAATTGAATTTACCTAACATAGGCATGATCTAAAAGAAATATGCTTATTGTAGAAAAGACTGGAAAAGTTTTATCTAGAACCAATAAATATTGGGCTATGGAAAGAAACCTTTGCTTAGGTTTTATCTTAATAGGCTGAAATCTAAGCCTGTTAGGTGAGATTGAATTTTTAAAAACTTGGGGCACTTTAGTGGCTCAGTCCATTAAGCGTCTGACTTGGGCTTGGGTCATGATCTCACTGTTGGTGAGTTAGGGCCCCACATCGGGCTTGTGCTGACAGCTGGGAGCCTGGCATGCTTCAGATTCTGTGTCTCACTCTCTCTCTGCCCCTCCCCAACTCATGCTCATTTTCTCTCTCTCTCCCTCTCCCCCCTCCCTCCCTCTCTCTCTCTCTCTCTCTCTCTCTCCCTCTCTCCCTCTCTCTCCTTTTCCCCCTCTCCCTCCCTCTCTCTCTCTCTCTCTCTCTCTCTCTCTCTCTCTCAGTCTCCCTCCCTCTCTCTCTCCCTCTCTCTCCCTCTCTCTCTCAAGTAAATAAATGTTAAAAAAATTTAAAAAACCTCTATATAGTAGAGGTATCAGCTCTGCTATGATATAAATTGCAAATATTTTTTCCTGGTTTATCGTTGTCATTTGTCTTTTGATTTTCCATATACTGTTATTGTTTTTGCCTTACAAATCTTGCTTATTTTTAATTTTGTAAAATTACCCATTTTTATTTTATTGCCTCTGGACATTTAGTCATGGTTACTAAAGTTTAGGGAACTTCTTCCCCTCTCCCAGGTAATAGAGGAATTTACTCACATCTTCTCTCTGTCATTTTTCTCTTCCTCCCTCACTCTTTCCTTCCCTCTCCCTTCCTTCATTGCTTCCCTCCCTTCCTTACCTCCCTCTCTCCCTTTCTTCCTTCCCGCCATCTTTCCTTTTTCTTCCTTTCTTTTTCTCTTTCTTTCTTTCTTTCTTTATCTTTCTATATCTATCCATCTATCATATCTATCTATCATCCAACTATCTGCATTAAGATATCTAATTCATTTGGAGTTTATACTGGTGTATGTTGTGAAGTATAAATCCAATGATATATTCTTTCAAATGAGTATTCTGTTTTCTCAATACCACTTATTAATATTTTTGTATCTGCCTCCATTTTGATTTGAGATAACCATCTTCATCACACGATAAGCTTACAAATGCACTTGGGTCTATTTCTGGACAGTCTCTTGTGTTTCATTTTTTTTTTTCTGATACTGTATGTTGTTTTTCTAGATGCCACACAATTTTAAATATACGTCTTATAACAATATTTTAATATCTATTTAAATTAGCCTCCCTATTTTTTTCTTCTTTTTTAGACTTTCTTAGTGATTTTTCCTTGTTCATATTTTTTGGAAATGCATATAGATTTATTGATAAGATTTATTGATAACTCAATATATTTACAGTGAAAGTTGGAGGTTACTTACAATCTGTATTTATTGATTACTCACTGCATGCCTGATATTAGACTAAGCACAGGAGTATCACACTTGAGGGAATATACTGAAGCTCAGTGGAATCAGTATTTCTAGTTTCCCAGGTAGATATTCTTTAAGAATAGAGGGATTATCTATAATGTTAGATAAGAATGCTTGAGAGGTGATCAGTATGGAGAGGTTGTCTTATCTTCCTATGTTTTTTAAAACTGTGATAAAAGGCATATAAAATTTATGGTCTTAACCACTGTTAAGTGTACACTGCAGTGGTGTTAAGTATATGCACACTGTAGAGCAACGGATCGCCAGAACTTATCCATCCTGCTTCTTTAGTTTCGAGTCTCAATTTTGTAACAAATTTATCTGTATCTGGGGAAAGACTTCTTGGCATTTTAGGGGATTGAAACAAATTTATAAATTAGGGAGAATTGATATCTTTAGGATGTTCAGTGTTCTATCGTAAAATGTCTGTCTTTTCCTTTTTTCAACGTATACTGTTTTATATTTCAGAAATAATATAAAATTTTCCTCCTATAAGTTTACATATCTCTTGTTAACTTTATAACCAAGTATTTTCTTTACTATTGTTTCTGTCAATTGAGTCTTCTCTCTCATTCTAACTGGTTATTATTTGTATATAGGAAAGCTAATGATTTCTGCATATTAATATTAGAGTTTCATTGCTAAAATCTCTTATTGTTTATAATGGTTTTTCCATTGTTTCTCTTGGGTTTTTCAGATATACAGTTATGTCATCTACAAATAGAAATAATTTGATCTCTTTCTTTGAAAGTTTTATGCTTTTAATCACTTCCTCTTGCTATTACATCTTGTGTTTAATTTCTGTCCAATATTGCAGGTCTATCTTATTTTAAAACTATACTAGTTAGATATTATTACTTTATATCATACCTTTAATACAATGCTAAGTATGATGTATTATTTTATTTTAAAAAACTATTTGGGAATGAATCCTTATTTCAGTGTGTTTTAAATATTCTTTTAAAAATATAAGCATTTAAGTTTAGAAATTCCCCTCTAAGAACTATCTGAGTAGCATTTTCCAAGTTTGGATATGTAACATTTTCCATACGATTTAGTTCTAATATTATTTAATTTCCATTATTACACCTTGTTTGACTAACAAATTACATAAAAGTGAGTTGTAAAATTACCAAGTATATGGTTTAAAAATATTTTTTGTTCTTTACTTCAATTTAATTTAATTTTAATAAGAGGATATCTATATGGTAGAAGTTTTTGTTTTGTTGAGTCTTGATTAAACCCAAGTAGATAATAAAATGTTGTAAATATTCCATATTTACTTTATTTGTGTAGTTCCTAATTATCGAGTATCAGGATCTAGGTATATCCATACTTCAAAATTTGCTAAGAATGTTACTTACACCTACTTTTTTGTTCTGTTTGCTTTTACTTTACTTGACTTCTCTTTTATTAAGTAAATTACACCATGAATATTCTTCCAAATCTGTCCTTTTTTGCTTTACTGATATGTTGAAGTTATATCATTATTTGCATACTGATTTAGGATTTTTTATTTCTTCCTGGTTAAAGATTTTTATTAGCATAGGTTTATTAACATGGTGAATTTCTTCATCCCTAAACATGCTTTTGCTTTTAAGTAGACGTTATTAATCTGATTTTGCATCATAATTGCCTAGGAAAAAGTTAAAACATTCATAAGCAGGACCAACCTCTAGAAATTCTGAGTTAATTTGTGCAGGTGAGGCACTGGGAATTAAAAAAAAATCCCCAAATTATTGTAATGTGCAACTAGAGTTAAAAGAGCTACTAATTTAAATATATAATTTTTCTTACATTAATAGAGTTACACTGGTTTTCATTTGGTTAGTTTTACTTGGACAATTTTGTATGGTTTAAATTTCTAACTTTCTCTGTCATCTGCATTTTAACATTGTCTTTTGTAAGTTGGATAGAGCGGAAATTTTTTTGTAAAAAAAATATTTAAGATCTATTCACTCTCTCAAATTTCAAGTATACAGTAGTGTATAATTACTATAGTCATCATGCTGTACAGTCGACTTCCAGAACTTATTCATCCTGGATAGCTGAAACTATAACTTTTGACCAATATCTCTCTATTTCCCTTTCCCTTTAGCCTCTGGAAAACACCATTCCATTCTCTGCTTCTATGAGTCACTTTTTTAGGTTCCACATATAAGTGAGATCATACAATTTTTGTCTTTCTCCATCTGACTTATTTCACTTAGCATAATGCTTTCCAGGTTCATCCATACCTTTGTAGATAGCAAGATGTCTCTTTTTTGGAGGCTAAATAATATTCCATTGTGTGTGTGTGTGTGTGTGTGTGCGTGTATAAATATATATGTGTATTTACTGTATTTTCTTTTCCATTTATCTGTTAATGAACATAGGTTGGTTCCATATCTTGGCTATTATGAATAATGCTACAATGGACATGGAAGTGATGATATCTTTTTGATATTTTGATTTTATTTCCTTTGGTTATATACCCAGAAGGGGTATTACTGGATCATATGGTAGTTTATTTTTAATTTTTCAAGGAAGCTCCATACTATTTTCCATAATGGCTGTACCAGTTTACACTCTTACCAAGTGTATGAGAGTTCCCTTTTTTCCACATCCTTGCCAACAATTGTTATCTTTTGTCTTTTAGATAAGAGTCATTCTGACAGGTATGAAATGATATCTCACTGTAGTTTTGATTTACCTTTCCCTAATTAGCCATGTTGAGCATTTTATACATACCTGTTGGCTATTGTATGTCTTCTTTTGAGAAATGACTATTCAGATCCTTGTTCACTTTTTCATCATGTTATTTGTTTTCTTGCTATTGAGTTGTATGAATTTCCTGTATACTTTGTATAGTAACCCCTTATCAGATAATGGTTGGAAATACTTTCTCCCATTTTATAGGCTGCCTCATCACTCTGTTGATTGTTTCCTTTGTTGTGCAGAAGGTTTTAGTTTGATATTGCAGTTTAAAAAAAATTCCATTTCTCTCCTCCCATTGCGTTTGGAAGTCACACATAATTTCCATTCTTTAGTAATTATATTTGAAATTACTACATATATACTTAAGTTAATTGATATCTTCACCTCTTCCTGAATGATGGAAGGGCCTTAGAGCACTTTACTTCCAATCATACTCTTGTGTCTTACATCTAATTTATGCCCAGTATTTTAGGATAATCTTATTTAGTGATTGTTAAGCCCTAAAAATTAGATATTATTATTATTTTATGCAGATATATTTTAGATTTATTATTTCACCAATATCTCTGTTCATCCTTGCTCAAAAAATATTTTTGTATCTCAAGCTTTATTTTTTCTTTTTATTTTCTGAATTATTTCCTACAGAAGTTTATTAAGAAAGTCTTTTGGTGGTCACTTTTTTTCAGTTTTTATATGAAAACAAGAGTTTTTATATGAAAAAAATTCTGCTTTATATTTTTTAAAAGAATTGTTGTGTATAGAATTCTAGATGATACTTATTTTTTTCCCAGTATTTTGAAATATTTTAATGTCTTATGGCTTCCACATCGCTTATTGAAAAGTCTGTTGTCAGCTTAGTTATTAATCCTTTAAAGACGAAATGTCTTTTCTTTATGGAGCTTTTAAGATCTTTTTATGCTCTTTGTTTGCTATTGTCGTTTTCTAATTTTTGTAGATAGTATTATAGAGGTTGCTCTGTCTGTATGTTTGGGTTTGTATTTTTCAACAATTCTGAAAAATTTTTAACTATTATTTCTACATATGTTACCTCTCCTTTATTCTCTCCTTTTGGAAGAACTGTTAAATGTAATTTAAATTTCTCATTTTATACACCACTTTCGTTTTGCTGGACTTTTCAGACCTATCTTCTAGTTCATTAATCCTCTCTTCATTTGTAACCAATTTTCTTTTTTACCTTATCTTCTTAATTTATTATTTTAATAATTATAGTTGTAATTTCTTCATTAGCTAAAATTTTAGTGTCTAATTCATCTATTTGTCACTTCCTTTGAGTCTTTTTTTTCCTGTAATATTTACTTTTTGAATAGAAGCCCATTTTACTAAAACTTTATCTGTAGAAATCCTACGTGGCCTAGATTTAGGATTTGCTTGTCTTTCTTCCAGACAATACCAAAATATTGTAGGCCTAAAGAAACTTCAGTTTTTATCTTGACTTTTCCTAGACCATGAAGCATTGTTCTAACTCCCAATGTAGGGGTTGGTTGTGGATATAAATTCTTAGTTTCTAATTCTCTTTGAGTTAGTGCCTGAAAATTTTCTTTTTTTTCTTCCTTATAATATCAGATAGGTAATTATAAGAATATTTGTTATGTGTTATGTGCGTTTATATGTACTTTCTATGAAGAATTTTTAAAAAATATTTAATCTACCATGTTGCCTGACACAACATCTTACAGATAAGCTCTTTCACATTTTTAAAGTTACGTTTTTCAGTGAACGCCCAGAATTAATGAGTAAGACAAAGGCTTTAGCATGTTTTTACTTTCCTCATTTTCATCGTTAGCCTCTGTAAAATTCTGATGATTCTTATGCATCCTGAAGTTTGATAATCAATGATGTAAATGATGAAGAGGAAAACATAGGTGGTGAAACATTCAAGAGTGATATTATCTCCTAGGACTTGATTCTGTTACACCAATAAAATAGGGAGAGACAGGAATAGAGACTTATGCATCAGTGTGGATAAGCAGAAAAGTGCAAATTAATGTGGATACCAAAGAAAAAATTATAAAATAGTTATATACCTTCTCTGTGTATTCAAAAAAAGTTGTGGTTATTACTCAAATGCAAAGAATTGTTATAGAATGTTTTCTGATGACATCAGATCAATGTATGACTAAACATTAAAGTACTTAAAATAATTTTTATAAAGGAAATTAGAAACTAAACAGAAAATATTCTATTACCTTCTCATACTATTTTCAGCTGAATTCTTGAAGACTATGGTCAATTCTGGTGTATGTCAAGGAGGATTGTAGATTAAGATGCAATGATCAAAGATATATTTTTTGCTTTTGGTGATAACTGCCATATAAAGGATGATTAGGAACTTAAACTGAGGAAGTTAAAGCTGAAATAAGACATGACTAAAATTTATAAATTAAACAATGGATAAGATAACACATAATCTTCAACAACTGTGAAGGAATGCCATTGCATTCTTTAAAACTTAAATGAGGAAATTTAGGCAAATGAAGTAGTATTTGTGGAATATGTGTGGAACTTGCAGTGGCAGTTGTGAACAAATTCAAGAATTACTTGAAAGAATTTACGAATGGCAGGGATACAGACTAGAAAAAGGAGCTGGAATATGATTACAAATATATGAATTCTCCCCCCACCCTCACAACATGTAGTTTAGAGCCATGCTTTGTAACAGAATACTAGATTTGAATGTCTAGTTTGATAATTTCCATATTTTAATGTTGAAGTGAAAGAATGAAAAAAATTTTGAAATAATTATCAAGAAAAGCCGTTCTGTAATGGTGGGACTTGAGTTAATTCTTAAAGAATAATTGAGAGGGGGCTAGAGAGTGAAGGGGATAAGATATCCAAGATAGTAGGGGGAAAAGACAGGGATACTCAAATGGCAAATAATAGGGGGAAAGACAGGGACAGGAGCCAATTCGAGTAATGGGTCTTTGATACCACATAAGCATGGAATTAAAACCTTCCTTGGAGGGGCCTTGCCTGGGTGACTGAGTCAGTTGAGCATTAGATTTTGCCTCAGCAGTGATCTTGTCATGTTTCATGAGTTTGAGATCCCACATTGGGCTGGCTGCTGTCAAGCCTGACAGTGCGGTACCACTTTGGATCTTTAGCCCCCTTCTCTCTGCCCCTCCCTCCACTTGCATTTGCCCAAAAATAAACAAATATTAAAAAACATACAA
The DNA here is from genome assembly GCA_030068075.1 of Paguma larvata. Taxonomy (NCBI): domain Eukaryota; kingdom Metazoa; phylum Chordata; class Mammalia; order Carnivora; family Viverridae; genus Paguma; species Paguma larvata. The sequence goes on from CM057829.1 coordinate 55,197,941, forward strand.
ACAAACAAACAAAACCCTTCCTGAGAGCTGAGATAGTGTCGTGGTTAGGCTATAGACCAGTACTGTGCAATAGAAATATAATTTGAGCCAATTAAAATATCTGTAATAGTCATATTGAAAAAGTAAATAGAAACAGGTGAAATTAATCTTAACAATATTTTTTCAGTGAACCCGATACTGTAGACCTCCTTTATCCATGGTTTCATTTTCTGTGCTTTCAGTTACCTGCAGTCAACCATAGTTTGGAAGCAGATGATCTTCCTTTTGATGTATCCTCAGAAAGTCAATAGTCACCTATGCTATCACAATGCCTGTGTTATTTACCTCACTTCATATCATTGCATAAGAATTTTATCACCTCATATCATCAGAGAAGAAGGGGAGTACAGTACAATAAGATAGTTTGATAGACCACATTCACATAACTTTTATTATAGTGTATTGTTATAATAGTTTTATTAGTTATTATTGTTAATAAATTATTGCGCCTAATTTATAAATTAAAATTTATCATAATTATGTATAAATAGGAAAAAAAATATATATAAGACTTGGTACCATCCGTGGTTTCAGGGATTCATTAGGGGTCTTGGAAAATAGCCCCCATGCACAAGGAGAGAGCTGCTGTATATCCAAAATATCGTTACAACTTGTAGTCAATATAAAAAAAGTATCAATGAGATATTTTACATTTTTTTTCATAGTGGGTCTTCAGAATCTGATGTATATTTTATACTGATATAGCCCAAATTAGTAAATTTGGAAGCCAAATTTTAATTAGAAATACTTGACCCTGTAGAGGCACCTGGCTGACTCAGTTGTTGGAGAATGAGACTCTTAATCTCAGGGTTGTAAGTTCAAGCCCCACATTGGGCATAGAGATTACTTAAAAATGAAATCTTGGGGCGCCTGGGTGGCTCAGTCGGTTGGGCGGCGGACTTCAGCTCAGGTCATGATATCGCAGTCTGTGGGTTCGAGCCCCGCGTCGGGCTCTGTGCTGATGGCTCAGAGCCTGGAGCCTGCTTCTGATTCTGTGTCTCCCTCTCTCTCTGCCCTTCCCCTGTTCACACTGTGCCTCTATGTCTCTCAAAAATAAATAAACATTAAAAAAAATTAAAAAAAAATGAAATCTTAAAAAAAAAATACTCAATCTACATTTAAATTTCATGAAATTTGCATTTGAAAAATTATATTCACATATCTAATAACTGAATTAAGTATTGGCCCTTAACTTTAATTAATTTATAAAATAAAATAAATTAAAATAATATAAAAACTTTAGTTTCTTCATTGCATTAGCCGAATTTCAAATGCTCAATGGCCACGTGTAACTTTTGGACAGGTTAGCACTGGTTTTCAAAACCAGCCTACACCTACTACTTTCTGGTTATTTGGGCATGTTCCTTAGGGTTCTTAATTCTTGGCTTCCATACTTATAAAATAGACTAATAATATGACCTAATTCATAGGAATAATTTGAAAGTTAAGTCGGATAATCAGTGTACCACACTCGATGCAGTACTCTATACATAGTACATGCTCACTGTTGGTTATTATTTTGACCAAGTTAGGGACTTGGGATTGGAACCAAGCTGGGGTTGGAAAGAATGGCAAAATCTGTCTTGACTGTCCTGATTTGGAGGTGAAGATGGGAGATCCGTGGATTAGAAGGAATAGATTAGATTCAGGGGAGAGACTTTGACCTAGAGAAAGTTCAGAGAATAAAAGAATATAACTTTGTGGATGTTCTGATGACTCTTATAGCATTTATTGTTATCTTTTCTCTGTTTTCTACTAGACTGTGAACTATTGGATGTCTCCCAGATATGGCTGGCACAATTTAGAAACTGATTTTTAAATTTTATTTGATTTTAAGTGCCTGGAATTGTGCCTGCACATAGTAGAGGTTTAAGAAATGTCTATTGAATGAACAAATTGCATGAAATGGTTAAAGAGAATCAATTTTGTGTTAAAATTTGACGTATTAGAGGCACTTCGAGACGGAAAGAATGAAATCATTCTCAAAAAGGCACTGTGTTTTTTAATTGAAATTAACATAATCGTTTTGTTGGTTTGTTTCTTCTCAGTGTTTGCATTTTTAAGGGAATCTTTATGCTTTGAGAGTTGGAAGATTGTAAAAGTCATGTGAAAGGTACAAAAAAATTACCCAGCACTCCTCCCTCCTAGCAAAATCTTTCTCTCTCAAGAGGCACAAGTCAGAGAATTCTATTAGTGGACGACAAGGAGCCAGTCTAGTTAGTGTGACGTCGCTTCCCAATTTCGTGACATTTTTCTATAGCATTCTTCGGGCTATCTCATTTGACACTCTGGAACAGCTGCCAAGTCCTTTCCTGCTCTCTGTAAACAAGGCTGTCACTCACAGAGCATTCCCCTTACCTCGGGTAGGGAATGGAGGTTAATGACTTTGGAAATGGAAAACAGAACAACCATCAAAAGGACTTTTAATACCAGGAGAATTATTGGAGAATAATTGAATCGAATAAAATAAGAATATAAATAGACCGTATTACAAGCCACATTTGTTAAAAGGTTTCATATCAGCTGAAGTTTTCTGTTACCTGAGAAGAGTAATAAAAAGAAATAAAATAGATTGAAAATGGTTACCCTTGAGAAGCTATTTCTGACTTTTTGGCAGTATTCCCCTGTGGCTGCTGATGCCCATATAGTGTGTCTCATTCTTACTTTCTTTTCAACTTCAATTCTGCTTTACAAGTAAGTCTTTTGATAGTTTTTCCCTCCCTTAGAATATCTTTGATTTATCATTTAGTTTAGTGGTTAAAGGAATGAGACAAGCTTCTGCATCTGGGGAAATGCTGACATTTTTAGGCTTCTGATAGGTGTCCTTTTAAGGTCAAATACTCTAATAAGAATCAAGAGCATTTTGGGGGGACAGATCTTGTTCAATCTGAATCAGATGGTGCTGAAAATAGTAATTAGAAGAGAGAAAAGGATATTTAAGAAATAAAAACAACCTCACACAAACAACACAGATAAGTGGATGGTGGAGATGGGAATGCAGGAATTTTACATTATTGTATGTAATCAACTTCTTAAATGTAAGGCATACTGATAACACATGTACCTTTTGCAAAAGTATGGCCAGTTTACTTATAAAGGTCTTTTGATTTATAGTTCTTACACTGAATATTCTTTGATTTTATGAATCTCTTATTGCGTGGTCATTATTATTCAACAAATATTAATGAGAGCTTATTACTTGCAGAGTAGTGATCCAGACAGTAGGTTTAGGATAAAGAATAAAAAGACGTGGGTTTGCTTATAGAGTTTACAGTCTAGTAGCAGTAGAGATACAATTGACAAGTAAATACGTTTATAATTATAAATTGTAAAGAACTTATAAAAAGAGAATAAGATGGGATCTGGTCAGGAAATTAGATGAAATTTAATCTAAAATATATAAAATAATAAGAAAATAATCAGGTAAAGAGCCTGGTAGATGGGACAAAGGTGAGGGCTCAGTTTAGACAAAACGAAATTGGGGAAATTTGTTATGTGGCAATAGATAATATGCCATTATGCTCTTTCCACTCTACAAGCTTCCTCTTAAAAGACTGAAAAGGGGAGCCCTGGCAGTATTATGGGTGAAAGATAGTGGCAGATTGTACTATGTTGGCGGTATACAACATAAAGTACATAGACTCAAGACACATTTTGGAGACAGTCTCTCGAAAATTTGCTGTTGGATTGAATATGGATAAAGGTGAAATGAGAAGGAAAAATTATGTATAACACTCCACTTAGTTTCAGGCTTGAGTGTGTAGGTAGATGGGGATGCTTGGGAGAATAATTTATTTGGGAATGAAAAATTCTGTTTTAGACATGTGAAGTTTGGATGAATAGAAGGTAGATATCTCAAGTATACAGTTGGATATATGAATCTTAAAGCATAAGTGTGGATTCTTTGGCATGTGGACTTTCACGTGTTGGAAGTAGATGAGTAACTTGCAGGAGAGAGAGGAGATGTCTTTGGACTGAGCCGTGTGAAGTGGCAACATTTGGAAGGCAGGTAAAAGAGGAGGATTCAAGAAAGAAGCCTGAGCAGAAGTAGCCAGAGAGGTAGGAGGAAGAGTGTGATATTGCAGAATTCCAGAAACCAAAGGAGGAGAGTATGTTAATAAGGAGACAGTGATTACCAGATTAAATGTGAGATTAAGTAAAATGAGAATAGAAAAATGTCCACTGGAAGTGGCAAAACACGTGAGTGGAATGATGGTGTCAAAACTCAACTAGAATGGGTAAAGTAAAAAAATGAAAGATGGCAAGATGGAGAAACCAAGAATCAAATCTGCTTTGAGAGATTTTGCCCAGGAAGGAGATCAGAAAAATGGGATAGCAGTCAAAGGGATATATGGAATTAAGAGAGAATATTGCTAGAGAAGTGGGATTAAGGAATATTGATAAACTTCTGAGGTGCATACAAAAAGAGGCAGAAATTGGTAATCCAGGAAAGAGAGGTTGGAAAATATTGGAAGTAAAATTTTTGAGTATTTAACAAGAGATGAAGTGCAAAGCACATGTGGAGATAATAACTACTTTTCAATGCTTATTTATTCATTTTTTTTTGAGAGAGAGAGCAAGCTGGGGAGGGACAAAAATAGAGGGAGAGAGAGAAAATCCCAAGTGGCTCTATGGTGTCAGTGCAGAGCCTGATGTGGGGCTCGAACACGCTAACTATGAGATCATGACCAGAGCTGAAACCAAGAGTCTGACGCTTAACTGACTGAGTCACCCAGGTGCCCTGAGATACTGACTATTGATAGGAGCATGGGTGAGAATTCCACTGTGGATATAGATACAGATATTGGTTAGTAGTTTTGGTGGAAGGAGAGTTAACCAGGTCTTGTCGATTGCTCCTATTTTCTAGTGAGGTCACTGAGAATGGTGACATGGTTAGGGAGGAGAAGACTGAGAGCCAGGTGCTTGAACCTTCATTAAATGAAGGAAAGAGGTCAGGGGAAGAGTGGATGTCAGTCATAATAAACTTTGCTGTGAATATGTTTCTCTTCTTGTGTATTTTGCTTCCACAATGTAGAGGAAAAAATACACCAATTTCTATCTATATTTTCCCACATGGCTCCTTTGTTACATTGGGAGGCTCTTGGGGTAATCAGAGTAAATTGAGAGACATGGGTGAAACTGTTTACAGATAACACAGACAGAGAGCAGGAGGTGGTGTCCACAGTGCCAGTCTGACTCAGGGAACCTTTGGAACATGATGTGATTATATTTAATTACCCTGGTAGCAAAAGCAGGAAAAAAACACCTAAGAAGTTATTCTGCTTTGAAATACTATACCTTGCTCCTACTGAGGAGCAAAATCTCCTAATGAGATGAAAAAAATTATACAAATATTATGATATTTAATTTTCCTCTCCTTAAATGGACAAACGTAAATCAAAGTCCTACCCAAACAGAGAGATTAAGATTTGAATTTTAACCCATGCAACCTGGAAAATCACTGTAAACATATAATGGTTCTCAGATAAGAAGTTCAGTTAGAGTGACAAGAGCATACAGAGTATATTAGTTGATATTACTGTATAACAAACTTCCCCCAAACCTGGTAGCTTAAAACAATTTATTATCACACTATTTCTATGGGGCAGGGATTCAAGAGAGGCATAGCTGATGATTCTGGCTCATGGTCTCTCATAAGGTTGCATCAAGCTGTCAAACAGGGCTGCAATCTCAACTGAAAGTTCAGCTAGGGGAGGATATGCTTCTAGGCTCAGTCATGTGATTGTTATCAGACCTTACTTGCTTTTACATGGACCTCTCTGTAGTTGCTTAAATGACATCATGACATTCAGCTAGTTTCTCTCAGAATGAGCAGTGGGATAGAGAAGAGGGGACTGCGTAAGAATGTAAATAACAGAAGGTGAGGATCGTTGAGAGCCATCACGGAGGCCGGCTAGCATGGATGGTGTGTTAGGCTTCCACAATACACAAAATCTTTATCATTTGGCTTTGTGACCTTGGAAAAGTTAGTTAACATTTTTGAGAAGGAATTTTCTCACTTGGTGTGTCTCTGTTAACCTTTCATTCTCTAAAAACTCATCAGCCTATTCCCTAAACCTTGTTGACATAGATGGTTAAAATGAAATTGCAGGTGAGTCTGGGTGATTCAGTCGGTTAAGTGACCAGCTCTTCATTTCGGCTCAGGTCATGATCTCAGAGTTCATGCGTTCAAGCTCGTGCTGTCAGCTCGGAGCCTGCTTGGGATTCTCTCTCTTCCTCTCTTTCTGCTCCTCCCCAGCTCACACACATGTGCTCCTCTCTCTCTCAAAATAAATAAATAAACATTAAAAAAAATCTCATTTACCTATTTAACTACTGTGTTTCTCATTGTTGCCATCAATAGGTTTGGCAAGATTGTAGGAGATTTATACGGAAATATATACTAGTCAACCAGCCACAGAGGGGATTTTGAGAGACTTAGCAGAAAACCATGGGGGAGGGGAAGAGGGGAAAAAAAAGGCACAGAAAGGGAGGGAGACAAAACATAAGAGACTCTTAAATACTAAGAACAAACTGAGGCTTGATGGGGGTGTGGGAGAGGGGAGGGTGGATGATGGGCATTGAAGAGGGCACTTGTTGGGATGAGCATTGGGTAGGATGGAAACCAATCTGACAATAAATTATAATAAATAAATAAATAAATAAATAAATAAATAAATAAATAAAACAAAATGTAAAAAAAAAAGGGCTTCCAAATTTTGTGAAGATATTTTAAGTAAAATATTCAAGTAGATATTTGAGTGTAGTTAAACTCCCGGAATCAGTCATATTTAAAGCTACTCATACCTTTAAAAAAATAACTTTATATCTCAATAATTCACACACTATGACTCACCCATTTAAAGTGTACAATTTCATGGTTTTTGACACTTTCATAGAATTGTACAACCATCATCACTATTTATTTTAGAACAATTTTCATCCCCCAAAAACCCATAATCATTAGCAGTCACTTCTTAGGCTTTACCCCCCAAGCCATAGGCAACCAGTAATGTACTTTCTGTCTTTATAGATTGACCTATTCTGGACATTTCTTATAAATTGAATCACACAATAGGTGTTCTTTAATGACTATCTTCTTTCAGTTAGTACGCTTTTAAGGTTTATCTATGTTGTAGTATATATTGATACTTCATTTTTTTATTGCTGAATAATATTCCATTGCATACACACACTACATTTTATTTATTCATTCAACAGTTTTGATGGACATGTGGGTTGTTTCTGCTTTTTGGCTATTGTGAACAATTCTGTGAACATTCATATACAACTTCTTGTGTGGACATATGTTTTCATTTCTCCTGGGTATATATTTAGGAGCAAAATTGCTGGTTCATATGGTAACTCTATGTTTAACATTTTGAGGAACCGCCAAAATGGTTTTTCAAAGCAGCTGCATCATTTTGCATTCCTCGCAGCAATGCAGGAGGGCTCCAATTTCTCTATATCTTTGCCAAATGCTTTTGTCCATTTTCTTTTATTATTATAGTCATGTTAGTAGGTATAAAGTGGTATCACATTGCATTTTCCTAATGGCTAATAATGTCGAACATCTTTTCAAGTGTTGATCGTTTTTATTTCTTCTCTGAAGAAATGTCTATTGAAGCCATTTATCCATTTTTAAATTGGGTTATTTGTATTTTTACTCTTCAGTTGTAGGAGTTCTTTGTATATCTGTGATATGAGTCCCTTATAAGACTTGTTGTCTTATGGTGGTTTAAGACATAAAATTAAGGTTCAGTAACATATGCTACCTTCACATCTGGAAAAATTGGAAAGGATTTGTACGGCCTAATTTCCAGTTCCTCTTCCCATTCTGCTCCCATGTATAAGGTCCCTTAAACAATTCTCCATATCAGACGGAACAGATGTGATTCTTGCTTATTCTTGAATAGCAGGTTTCAGCCAACCCATGGGTTTATTCAAATAAACAAATCACATCCTTTCTAGGGAACCAAGGGTCATTCTACCTTCCTGCTGCTATGAAATTGTCCTCCACAGCTTCTAGTTGTACACTCTGTTCCTGAGTGCAACTTCCATGTGGCTCCACATGACATGATGTCCTTGTCCCAATGGGCTGTGAGTATAGCGACTAATGAGCTATTGTCAGTCTCATCTGTTTTGTGTCAGGTGTTGTATGTTCGACCATCTCCGTAACTCTAGTGCAGCAATCCCTCCCTTACCAATGAGTCAAAGAGGAAGCAGTTAAAACATTTATAGTTTATATTATTTTTTCCTTTTCTCTGTGTTACTTTTCACTTTCTTTATGGTATTATTTGAAGTTTTTAACTAGATGAAGTCCTATTTTTTGTTTTGTTTTGGCCACTTATGTTTTTAGTGTCATATCCAAGAAGGCTTTGCCTAACTCAAGGTCACAAAGATTTACTCCTATGTGTTCTTTGAAACGTTTTATACCTTTAGCTCTTATATTTAAACCTCTGCTCCATTTGGAGTAATATTTGTATGCGGTGTCAGGAATGGTTCCAGTTTCATTCTTTTGCATGTGAATATCTAGCTGTTCAGCACCATTTGCTGAAAAAAGTATTTTCTCCCATTGAATTATCTTGGTAGCCCTGTCAAAAATTGACCATTATTTTTTTGAATAGCTTTTCTATACTTGGAGTAGTTTTCATTTTTTGGATCCCACATCCTCAGTAAAGAGTCAAATCATAAGTGTATAACCTCTCTTGCAGCCAAAATGTAGCATGTAGCCTAGGAGTCAGTCATCAGCAATACCCACGACAGACTGAGACAGAAGGGAGCAAGATGTGCAAACAGGTCTCAGTGTAGTTTCCTGCTTGCTGATGCAGTGCTGGCGGTGACCGCAGTGGTTTTCTCTACTCTTCGGTGAGGCCATAGCAGTGGTGATTGTTCTTTAATAGGCTAGCTGCAACATGGTTTTTGACGTTGTACCCAAGCTTATCCTTGGCTTTTGTCTCTAGATTTCCCAGCCAATGCTTCTATGAATTATTATACTTTTTTTTTTTTGCTTTATCAGCCAGTGCCAAATTTTGTCGCTTATAACTAAGAGTCTGACTAATAAGCATGCTAAGGAGAGATAAAGTAGATTACAGGTAATAAATTGCACTTCAGTTTTGCATAGAACGTGGATATGACAATTCCCTATCGGGTTTTGAGGTGGCTATGTAGGGGAAATTCTTACAGAAAGCAGTCTCTGTTTTAAGCCAGTCAGATGCAGCCCTGGGTATTCTGTCCACTGCTAGATTAAGGAAAAGTGGTGAATTCCCCAATCTAAAATTGCATAGATGCTTTATACTTTCATCTCTGACCAGCTGTGCTCCATTCTTTTCATGCTTCCAGAGCTTAGCTCTATCCAATAGTTAGGCCTCCATGCTGTTCTTGGACCTGGTTGCATATATTCCCTGATTTGACTTCATATCCTTCTTGAGGAATGGGACTCAGCTGGAACTCTCTGACTCTTCATATCTGAATAGGCTTGTTGATTAGCTTCTAAGGACCAAGTCCCTGGCTCCAGATAGCTTGGCAGGTTAAAAGTTGGCCCAGCTCAGTCTATTTTACTCTAGTTTTCTGGATTTAAGAGCATGCCACTTGCTTCATGGAATAGGGATAAGTCATATCTCGTGAAAACATGCCCCGGAGGAGGTAAAACACCTACATTTACGGGGAGATAGCAGCTCTAATGAAAGGGGGTGAGGGAGAAGCAGTAAGTCACCTGGCACTTAAAGACTCCCTTTCCTATATTCTCCTTGAGGGGGATCCCCAGGTCTACTCCGGTCCCTTTCTCCTGGAAAAGCATTATGTAATCTAGATAAATGGCTTTACTTCTTCAGGGAGACACAAATCCATAAGAAGTAGAGCCCATTATTTGTTAATGAATTAGAAAGTTTGGTCTTTTTTTATGTCCTATGAGGAGGCTAGACTAAATAGATGTCACTAGAATTCTCTACTGTCTAGAAATTCCATATTCCATATTTTGTATTTCTCTTTACCAAAACACCCACACCGTAGGGCTCTGGAGCCACTTATATTGGCAACCATAATAGCTACAAAGAATGGTCTGGGGACAACGTGGGATGGGGCTGGGGCAAAGGAGGAGGGAGATTTCTCCAAGGATCTCATGAAGCTGCCAAGATTGTCTCCTTTTGCTGCTGTAGTGGTTGCTGGGTAATGTGATACTGATGGTTCCTAAAACGGAGATGTATTGCATATTCATTATCTATCCTGGAGAATTGAATTCCACTGTCATTTTCTTTTTGCCTCATAGACAGTCAGCTTAAATCTTTGCCTATGTTGTTAAAAAACTAGAATCAGTGTTAACAGTGTCATTGGGAGAAGTTAGACATTTTCGAGAGCATGAACCAAGAAAAATAGATTGGTAAAAGTAATGTGAAATGGTCTCTATCAAAGTCATTATGTTTGATAGGTTTTTCTAAGGCATTAACCTCAGAGGTGTCTCTGATAGATGCTTTCAAGATACAGTGCTCTTATAAAAGAAGACAGGAGAGTCAGTGGGCTAAAAAATCGACCAGGACCTGGAGGGACCCCATTTGAGATTCCATTTCCCCACTGACTCTCTGAGATACAGTTGGCAAAGTCACTTTGGCCATCACTGCTTTAGTTTTGCTATCTGTAAATGGGAACAATAGCGTCTTATGTATTTTAATAGGTTACAATTTCATATTAAAGAGCATTATATACTTACTTGGGAAAAAATGCAGATGGGCAAGAATGCAAAATGCATCCTCAATCCTCTTTTCCCAGCCCAGAAGAAATTGTTACTTCCCTGTCTTGCATATCCTTTGAGATCCCCAGATTATCTCCTTTGCATTTCAAGTTTTGAGACCTATCTTTTAAAAATGACTGTTGAACATTGAAATTCAACCAAATTTCGCCCACATTTTAATCTATCGCCCTTCTCTTTCTTCCTGAAGTAAGTAAGTTCAATCAAAATAAAAGGTCAGTAAAACCGGTGTAAAAAATAGACCTCATGTTGCATCACAGAATTGTTAATTTATACCACATGAAGTGGGTAAAAATTTTGAACATGAATATATGTCCCTAAGACAATCATAATACCAAACATCAATCTTGTGGCACCTTATAGAATATTTATAAACGGTTTGCGATCAACAGTGTGTGGGAGAATAACATTTACTTACAGAACAACACAAGGAGGAGTAAGAGCAAGCTCCTTTGCTAATGAAGAGAGCCTCTTAAAGTGGATTCAAGAATTGGGGGAGACCCTTATCTTTGCGTGATGCCGCATAAGCTAGCCAGTATTGACCATGGTGACCCAGTGAACACACAGAGGCTGATCAGTTCATTTAAGCCTTGGTTGCCTTTGTGGGATAGTGTATCTCCTAACCCACCCAGGGACTTAGAGGACTTCTCTGGATTGGTTTGTTTGTAAGGATCTCTGCTCAGTGGCAAGTGGGATCCTTTTAGTATTACTACCTCAGAGTGAGAAGGGAGAGACCGAGGTCTGGTTTTCTGAGATGGCTCCTCTCAGTTACACTGACTGCTCATGGATTGGGAACTGGTTGCCTGGAAAAGAGGCATGGTGGGGGAGGAGGAAAGATTTTACACAGAATACCGTATTTGAGTTTTAAACCATGTGTAAATATCGATTCCAAAGAAACAAATACAACTTAACATTGAAAAAAATTAAAAATACAACTGGCAGTAAAAAATCTGGCATTTCAGATGGGGGTTAAATTGCTATGTAGAATTTTAAAATCCCATATGTACTTTAGTTCTTTTGGAAGCATCAAAGGGTTATGACAAAATGTTTACATGTGGGAAATGCTACCTACAATAATGGCCTGGATTAATGAAAAAAACCTAGAGGTGTTGCTTTTATAGCAGATTATATTCCAATACAGGTGTTATGGGCACAGGATTCAAGTCACCTTACCTAAGACCACCAGGGAATACAGGATACCCTCCAACTCAGTCATGAAATAAGACTTCTTGCACTGAATGAAATGTGTACTGTGTTATCTTGTCCACAACAGAGAAGCTTTTCTAATCTTAACTCTCTGTGTGTGTATTTATTTATTTATTTTAGTGTTTACTTATGTTTGAAAGAGAGAGACAACATGAGCAGGAAGGGGCAGAGAGAGAGAGAGGCACAGAACCCGAAGCAGTCTCCAGGCTCTGAGCTGTCAGCGCAGAGCCTGAGGCAGGGCTGGAACTCAGGAACCATGAGATCATAAACCACGAGATCGTGACCTGAGCTGCAGTTGGACGTTTAACCAACTGGGCCACCCAGGCACCCCTTACTTTTAAACTTTATAGTGAGTTTTTAGGCTAATGGGCAATTTTTGAGACTCTCTAAGAGACAGAGTTTGTCTTTTGGTTCGTTAATTAGGCTAGGCACAATAGCTTTGATAATGTTATTTATTTTACAAATAGGTAATTCATATAATCTGTAAGATCTGAATATATGTAACTAGTGGTACTAGATTGCAGTTTGTAGTTTTTCCACACAGTAGGTTGCATCGATACTTAACAGGGCATTAATGTGACTGCATTGATAATCTGTATTTATCCAGTGACCCATATCTATTTTCCAAATATTTCCAAACTTGCCTGCTAGAAAACACACTTAATATAGACTGTAGGGGTGCCTGGGTGGCTCAGTTGTGTGAGTATCTGACTCTTGATTTTGGCTCAGGTCATGATCCCAGGATCGTGGGATCGAGTCTCATGTCAGGCTCTGTGCTGAGCATGGAGCCTGCTTGAGATTCTCTCCCCACCTCTCTCTAGCTTGCATACTCTCTCTCTCTAAAATAACATACAGATATGTAAGTATATGTGGACTGTATTCTGTTAATTTTTCTTTGATAAGAACTTTTTTTATAGTTCTTAGCAAGTAAACGTTTTGAATTTTCTACTTACCTATTAATTATTGAGGTATCATGAGCAATATCCATAAATTAATAACCAAATGAGCATATCAAATGGATTTGTTCCCATGTTAATAACCCAAGCCCAGAGGTAAACAGACACTTTCCATGTACTCTTTTTGTATCCACATGCCTTTGCGATATTAAAATTAACTCGCTTTTGTGTATTTCTGGAAATCGTTTTTTGATCTCTTCCTTTTCATTACCATTGTGCTCCTTTTGCTCAAGTATTCTGAATCTAAGTTCTTGCCTTTTGTTCTATTTTCCTCTGGGGTCCATTGAATCAACTGGAGGCTTATAAGCCCATATTCTTGGTTAATTCTCAGTACAGTTAGAGGAAACAGTTTTCAACACTGTTGATTTCTGCTTTGCTTTCCAAACTGTGTGAGGTTGATTAAATTATATGCTTGCCATCTATAGTCTTAAGAGTACATTTAATAGGGTACAACATATTTAATGGGATTATAGCAATCAAAATTCCCCCCTTTTTTTCCTAAGCTGTTTTTATGATGAACGATGGCAAGAGTAAAAATGCATAAAGCATAAATGTACACCTTAATAAATTATTATAAGGTAAAACAGTATTTAACCATCACTCAGGTAAATAAACAGAACATTGCCAGCACCCAGGACTGTTATGTGTTCCTTCCCAATCACATCTCCCTCCTTTTCCACAAAGTAACCACACTCCTGACTCTTAAGGTAATTACTCCCTCCCTTTTCTTTATAATTTCACCACCCATGTATGTATTCCTTCAAATTGTAGTTTTGTTTTGTCTATTTGTTAACTTTACATAAATATATTTTGTAAGCATTTTGAGTCTGGCTTTGTATTGGTCATTTTCCTTGCAGGAGACAAATAGCATATTCAAAAGGAGGATTTAAAAGGATTTCATAAAGAGACTATATACAAGTTGTATGCAAGATTAAAGAAAATGGACAAGGGACTAACCAGGACTAACCCTAGTGGGGCAGTGGGGAGCCTTTACTATGTCTAGGTCTGCAGGGGCAAACAGTTGGGAATCTCGTGCTCCCTACTGCAGAAGGGGAGAGCTACTTAACAACAAACGTGACCTTCGGCAAAGAAATGTAGCTACCACTGATTATGCCCTGGCAGAGAATCCAAAAGGGGCAAATATCCTGACCTCTTTTTTCCTGTGCTTTCATCTGCCTCTTATTAGTGGGATCTGACAAAAATCAATAGAGCAAGTGGCCAGATTGAAGAAATTCATACCGCTAGAGAACCTATGCACAGAGATGGGCAGAGAAGGATGGAGAGTGGGCCTGTAGGGGCAAATGGAGTGTGTCCACAACAGGTTTCTTTTGCTTGACAGTATTTTGAGAGATTTATTCACATTGTTGTATGTAGCTGTATTTTGTATATTTTTTACTGCTGTATAGTGCTCAATTGGAATATATGATTATTTATCCATTTTATTGTTGATGGACATTAATTTTTTCAAATATTTTTTTTTGAGAGAGTGGGAGAGAGAGAAAGCATGAGCAGGGGAGGAGCAGAGAAAGAAAGAGAGAGAGCATCCCAAGCAGTCTCCATGCCCAGCACAGAGTCTGTTGGGTTCAATTCCACGACCCTGGGATTATGACCTGAGCTGAAATCAAGAGTCAGACACTGAACTAAATGAGCCACCCAGGTATCCTGAAGCTATTAAATTTGTTATAACCTTAATTTATCTATTTTTCTTTTTACATTTAGTTCTTGTATTCTATATAAAAAACAATTCCCTTTTAAATTACTTAGATTTTCCCCCAATTTCTCTTAGTAGTGTTTTGTAGTTTTCTGTGTAGAAAACTCGCACATCTTTCGTTAGTTTCATTCCTAGGTATTTTATATTTATGACACTATTGCAAGTAGCATCTTTTAAGCTTCATTTTCTAATTGTTGTCGTTAGAGAGAAGAAATAAATTTTTATATGTTAATTTGTATATAGCAACTTGTTTTCCAACCAGGAAAAGGGAAACTATTCTAAGTATTTATACAGAGGGAACTCAATACAAGGATTTATATCACAGATGCTAGAGGAATTGAGGATTGCAGCAGGAGTGGTAATGGGGCAACCCAAATTAGAAAAGAGTAGTAAACTGCTCCCACTTCTGGACTGACAGAATAAAGAGAGGAGGCAGTTTTACTGAAACCCAGAGCCTAGCATCATTCTGCAGAAGTGTAACCACAGAGAGCTTCTGCAAAGGAACTAGGAAGACTCTAGTTGCTGGAGATGCCATAGGCAGCAGACAGAGAGAGAAGGACAGGGGGGCGAGGGGGAAGAGAGAGAGAGAGAGAGGAAGGAGAGAGAGAGAGAGAGAAAGAAATTCCCCCTGATTTTTCTGCCCCTTGGCTACTAATATTTAGCCATTGCCTTCCATTGAAGCTAGAGGGTAAAAGAGATTGCAAAATTGTGTTGTCTTTTGTACAGTATAGGAAAGGGGAAAAATGGGACAAATCTTAGATGAATACAAAGTTGACCAGCTTATGGGTGACTTATTCTGATAATTTCTCTCTATTTAAATATACACAATTATATCTTTCACAAATAATGACGTTTCTACTACTTCTTTTTCAATTCTTACAACTTTTAGGTATTTCCTTGCCTTGTTGCACTGCTAGATGTGGGTGGATCATAGGCTCCAGAGGCTAACAAAGCATTCTGAATTGCCCTGGAGTATTCCTGCATCCATCGGCAGGCTCTTAGACAGCTCACGCCTGTCTGATAAGTCTAATTCTATGAATCTCATTTTTAGAGTTGTAGACTCACAGATTCGCAGAGCTTGAAGGGAAAAGAGGTTGTGTAGTCCAGGGGTTGGCAAACTACAGCCCTTCGGCCAAATCCAGCCTGCTACTTGTTTTTATAAATAAACTGTTATTGAAACATAGCCACACTTATTTGATTATGTAATAGTTGTGGCTGTTTTTATCTGCAGTGGCACTATTGGGTACTTAGACAGAACTGTATGGTCCTCAGAGCCCCAGATATTTATTATTTGGCTCTTTACACAATAAGTTTGCCACCCCTGATCTAGTCCAGCCTCTTCACTTGACAGATGGGGAAACTGATCCCTACATGGTCACCCATGGCCACACGGCTATTGGTGGCAGAGTGTCGATTAGATGATAGACCTCCAGACTCTTAGACTAGTGTTTTTTTTTTTCAATGCACTATATAATTAAAATCTTTTTCTGATCCAACATGGAAGTCTGTGTCATAGCTGGTGCTTATCCTAGGCAGGATGAAGTCTTAAAGCGGAGATGGCCAGGGCCTGTCTAGTCAGATGGAAGGCCAGTATATACTTGGTGGAATAACTCTCCTGACTGTCATGACCTTTTTCTTTTTCACTGAAAAGACCCTGGTGATAATAGCTCTCTTCTTCCCTTGAGCAATGAAGAAAGGAGAAATATGTAAAGAATGAGGATTGTCTCTCCTTGTTCATAGCCGTCTCCCCCACATGCAGTACCAGTATAATGTTAGATTATGTTTATGGAAAGTACTAGACAATTTAAATTTGTTTTTTTCAACTTGGAAGTATTGTGTTACTGTTTACTTGAAAGTTAAGATTTCCAAAGGACCTTGGATTGTTATTTACCGTCCTTGATGCCATTATTCACAGCTCCCTAGGCATAGAAAACATTCAATTAAATTTTCACGTCTTGCTGTTTGGTGATGGATGCAGGAAGAAATTTCTGTTGAAAAAAGAATGACCTCAAATTTACTTTTTTTCAATATGGAGGCCTCAGCTTTCTTCTCTCTGAAAAGGCATGAGCAATTATTAAAGAATATGTTAAATTATTTAACATTTTTCATTTCTCACACTCCTTACTCTCCCACATTCTCACTGTTTCTAGTGAAACACAGGAGTTTTCAGATGGAAAGACTGATTCTAGGCCTCAACTTCACCCTTGTCTTCTCTGCTTGTTTTGGGGGTGTTAAGTGCCATTTATCATATAAGAGGATTTACTTAATTAGATATTCCCATAATGGAGGACCTATTAGGAGAAGAGATAAAGAACTTAATTCAGTTTCTATTAACCTAAACCTGTCATTCTTTTACTACTCTGTAGGATAATTCTCTCTTCTAAAAAATTCTTCCCGCTTTGATATCTTTGTAAAGTAGGAAAAATTTAAAACCGAAACATTGGATACATCTTTTAAATTGTATTTAGTTACAGAATTAAGGGAATAGTTGTTTTCTTTCTTTCTCTGAGTATTTGTTTGCACTGATCCATCTTTTCCCTTAGACAAACTGGAAAGGGATGTCTTAGTATGGAGGTGGATGCAGATGGGGCACCTGCATGGTTTCACGACCCTCCTGTTATATGTTCTTCTTGTCCTCTGAGCCATTTTGCTCAGTTATAGCTCTCGAGGAAGATGTGAGAAGAGACAATCTGGTTCGTTTGCTGTGTTACTGTTTTCTAAACTGTGGAACTATCAGTTCCACGTTACATAAGATTTTTCATTATGCCATTGTTCCAAAACCAGGGCGGATGCTTGCCTCAAAAGTAGAGAGAGGAGGAACAGGTAATATTAAGTTGAGCACAAAATCTGGTGCCCCTTCTCTCCTGTTTTCACATGGGTCTCCCAGACCCACTAATCTGTGTATTTTATTTTCTATTGACTATGTAACAGGAAAGTCAGAGTGCCTACCTGTTACTAAAACAAGGCCACAGTTATGGTTATACTCACATTTTAATCACTTAAGATTCTGACTCCTTGACCAAAGACAATTTGGTTGATTTTTCTTCTCCCTAGTTCCTTTTTGTTGAATTTTGAGAATCTTCAGTGCCATATATAGCTCCACAACTCTCATTTTTGGTCACTGCCCACAACAGCTGTTGGCAGAGATAGGATGTCATATTATCTCTGTTGCAGAATTTAAAGGTATCCTTGGCCCTACGACCGTGCCTCATTCACTTTTCTTCTCCTCTCAGCACTGGGTCTGTTGGTGCCTCTATCACTGCTGAAGCCAGGCAAGAGCCCAATGCCACTTTGCCACTCAACTAGAGGACCAAAGATCTGTAAATGGACAAATGCAAATAGAAAAGGATGAAATGGTGGCACCTAGGAGGCTCACTCGGTTAAGTGTACAATACTGGATCTTGGCTCAGGTCATGGTCAAATGGTTCGTGAGATGGAGCCCTGGGTCAGGCTCTGAACTGACAGCATGGTCCCTGCTTGGGATTCTGTGTCTTCCTCTCTCTCTCTGCTCCTCCTGCTCTTTCTCTCTCTCTCTCAAAATGAATAAATAAATCAACTACAAAAGAGTTGTGGGATTTATTTATTTTCCCTCATTAAATGTTTTTTCCCCTAGAAGAGCTACCAATTGTGCATTAATCTTATTATGGGAAAAATATAAATTTTTTTTAAAACATTTTCCAGTCTTTTCAGATATTATTTAAATCCAACTATCTACTCGAAGTTTCTCCTGATGTTTTCAGTCTAAAGGAGACTCCCATTCTGAATTCTCATTGTCTCCTCTGTGCAATAGTGTAGACCTACTTATTGAATAAATTGCTTATCTTGTGTTTTTCTCCAGATTGTAAATCCTTTGAAGAGAAGGCTTATGTGTTTATTTTTTGCCACATTCTCCCTAGCAATCAGCCGAATATCTTGCACATATTTTATCATATTCCAAATGACTAATTTTTAAAATGCCATATAGTAAGCACATAAGAGAAAAAAAACACTTGTGGCAACATTTTGACTGTAAGTGATGATGAATAACATTTTGATAAAATTACTGTCAATTTGTCTTGGAAAAAGCCATCATTCACTGTAATAAGAGCTATTCTGCATCAGACTGGTCTCAGCCCAGACCTCGTGGCTCTATACAACCAAGAAAGAATTTTTTGCTCCTCAAATCTGTCAGACCATTTGTTGGGCAACATGTTAGGAAGGAAGGCCTTTGTCTTTGCATCCAGGGAGGGCTATAATTCATCCCTACTATGGAGACATCATCATCTCAGATCGTGGCAGGAACATGTGTGGGGTAGGTGGAGAGAACAGGACCCTAAACTGTTTTCCAATGTAGCTTTTACTGAAGACTCATGGTACTGGGGGATATTGAATGTCTTCCCAGCTCTTAAGTTTTACTTTGACTCTCAGTCTTCTGTATATTTACATGTAACTACTTCCTCAGTCCAGTTTTTCTCAGGGAGAGTGCATGAACAAGGCAGGAGCTGGTCATGTCTGGGTCTCTGCCCATAATGTCTCCAGAATTTTGCTGAAATCTCACCTCCAGCTTCCACATTACAGAGGAGAACTACAATGGGAAGTTGACCTCATCTTGTTTATTACATAGGCAGTTGTGTTTTCTGTATTTATTTTGGATTTTAGAACATCACAAAAAAACTCCCAGGTTTTTAAAAATACCCAATTTTATAATATTGATGATAGGAAATAATGTTCGCTGGATCCAGACCATGGCAGACTTGGGCCAGATTTTGAGATTTGTGCAATAAAAGAAGATCTGAATGATGTGAACTTTTCGTGTTGGGATTTCCCTCCCATGTTCAGTAATGGAGGAGGGCAGTTAGGGCTCACCAGGGTGGGTTTGCTCTACCCTGGTGAGGTGATAAGAGTCTTGAAACAGAGCTGCAAGCTCGATGGCTGGCAGTGGCAGTTTCATTGTGGCTCTTCCAGGTGACTGTGCTCTTGTGTATACCTCGCTCAAATGCCATAAACTCCATAGTATTTCTCAGTTTATATTTCCTTTTGGTGGAGCTGTGAGTTGGTTTTACAATCTATCCCACTGTGATACAAATGACATGAATAAAAATCTGTCAATGTAATAGAAAACCGCAAGCACAGAGTATCCATGGCATGGTTTTGTAACATCTCAAAGGAGTAGAACTTAAACTTTTATACAATAAACCATATTTTGGGTTCCCCTGTCTTTGGAACATTGTGTTTTCAGCAATAGGTAATAGTATGGAAGTTGGGGATAGGTTGCCCAGCTGGTAATACTTAGGGATTGATTCAGCAGTTTTTTGAGTGAAAGTTTCTTAGGATGTCTTAAATAATTTATATGCCTTTTTTTTTTTTTTTTTTGCTCCAACAATGCATTGTAGGAAGCAGGTGAAACAGAAGGGAGATTGTGGTCAGTTGAAAATGGGACATTGATCTCCAAGGACATAATTTTCTTCACCTACAATAATTTGTTTTAAACTCAAATTGCTTTGATGTAAGTTCACAGGACTTAACTACTTCTAGGAAAACAATATTTCCTTGAATTTCTGTTCTTTTCTTTTCTAAAATGAAGCTGTAAGTGGTTTTCAGAACACTGGTAAAACTAGAGAATCAAATAGCATGCTAGATACAAACAGGCTTGTCCTATAAGCTATTGTATGGTAAGAAAATCTACTTTTGTCCATCCTAGAAATGGCTAAGTGGGAAAATAATGGGCTTTTCCATGGGATTCTACAGAAAGGTAGCCAGAAAGCTCCAGACTTATATATCCAATTGGCTTCTTCATGTCTCCTGTTGGTTATCTCGGAGGTACCACAACTCATCACACCGGAAGCCAGTTTTATGGTCTCCTGCCTCAAACCTAATCATCTTAGTATGTTCCTCACCCAAGGAAAGGTGGCAGAAGAATGTATTGAAGTGTTGATTATGCTTTTTTCCCCTCTTGTTTTCTGTTTCCATTCATTTAAAAATAGTGTGACACTCTTACACACAGTGAGCGTCTCTCAGTGTGACCTGAAAACTTAGAGATCTTGGCTGGGCCTGCAATAGTGCAGCCTGGAGTCTAAGGCTGGTCTTTGGGATTGGCTTACACCAATTTCGTAGAGGAGCTGAGAAGGAAAGGCTCTTGAGGACCTGAAGAGAAGAAGGGCAGTACCCTAACTGGGAAGTGAGGATAAAATTCTGTGAGGATCTCTGTAGAGGACCTATGTGATGCTTTCACAGCTGTGTCCCTAGGAGGTGGCTGGCCCTCAGGAGAATGACTTTATATACGTTTGAGTTTAGAATTTCCAAAGAGTATGCTAAAATTATTGCACCAATTTATATTCCCATCAGCAATACATGGGAGATCCAGTCTACAACTTTGCCAGTATTTGGTATTGTCACCTACCAAAAATTGTGCCATTATGGTAGGTGTGTTATGGTATCTCACTTTTATTTTCATCAGCATTTTCCTGTTGATTAAAGCAGTTAACCACCTTTCCAGATGTCATCGCCTTTGAGGGGCGCTTCTTTGTGAAGTTTCTGTTTGTCTGTTTGTCTTTTGTTTCTTATTGATCTGTAGGATATAAGTGAAGTTAGGGTTATATACATATTGTATATTCTTTTGGTTGCTCTTCATTGTTTCAACAGCATATGTTGATGAGCAGAAGTTTAAATTTTAATGTAGTCCAATTTATCTGTCTCTTTCTTTGTGGTTAGTGCTTTTTTTTGCCTTGTTTGAAAAACTTGGGGTACCTGGGTGGTGCAGTCAGTGGAGCAACTGACTTCAGCTGGCATCATAATCTCACAGTTCTGAGTTCGAGCCCCTCTTTGGGTTCACTGCTGTCAGGCAGGAGTCTGCTTCAGATCCTCCGTCCCTGTCTCTCTCTGCTTCTCCCCCATTTGTGCAGGCACATGTGTGCTCTCTCTCTCAAAAATAAATAAACATTAAAAAATACCTTTTGCCTGCCCTCAAGGTTATGAGAATATCTTCTATGTTACTTTCTAGATGTTTTGTCTTTCACATTGAGATCTACAAGCCACCTGGAGTTGTTTTTAGTGTGTGGTATAAGCTAGAAGTCAAGATTTATTCTATTCTCTATGAATATCCAATTGATGTTGTACTATTTATTGAAAAGACCATTTTTCACCACTGGCACGTAGTGTTACTTTTTTCATAAATCAAATAACTATGTAGGTCAACGTCCTAATCTATTCCATTAGTCTGTATCTCCATCCCTGTGCTATAATCATAGTGTTGTAATTAATGAGACATATAATAAGTCTTGATATATGATAGTATATGTCCTCCAATTTTCTTCTTCAAAATTATCTGATCAATACTTGACACTTTGCCCTTTTTATATAAGGTTTGGAAACAACCTTTCATTTCCTACAAAAAAAACTATTAGAATTTTGTAACTACTTTATTGAGGTATAATTAACATAAAATAAACTGCAGATATTTAAAGTGTAGTTTTATAAGTTCTGACACGTGAAAACACCTATGAAACCATTACCACATTCAAGATAACGAAGATATTTATTACCCCCAGACTTTCCTTGTACCCCTTGGAAATCCCTCCATCCCATCCCTCTCAGAACCCCAAACCATAGACAGCCATTGATATTATATAGATTTGTTTGAATTTTCTAGAATTTTATATAAAAAATGGAATCACATAGTATATACTGGTTGTTGGTCTAACTTCTTTCACTCAGCATATTTATTTTAAGAGTCAGCCATTCCGTCATTGTTTATCAACAGTTCATCCCTTTTTATTGCTGACTACAATTCCATTGTATAGTTTTGTTTATCTATTCACCTGTTGATGGACCTTTGGGTTGTTTTCAGTTTTTGGCTATTGTAAATAAAGCTGCTAAGAATGTTCATGGGCCAGTCTTTGTGTGGAACATCAGCTTTTATTTCTTGAGTGTCTGGTAGTAGAATGGTTAGCTGATTAGTAGGCATTTGTTGAACTTTTTAGTAAAATGCCAAACTGTTTTACACAGTAGTTAACCATTTTACGTCTCCACCAACAATGTAGGAGAATTTCAACTGGTTGACATCCTCACCAGAACTTAGTATTTTTAATTTTAGCCATTCTAATAATGTGAAGTGATTTTAAGTTGCATTTTCTAATGACTAATGATATTGACTATTTTTTCATAGACTTATCTGCCATCTATATATCTTAATTGGTAGTGTCTATTCAGATATTCAAGAATTTGTCTAGTTTTTATTTGTTTATTTTCTTATTGAGTTTTGAGCATTCTTAATATATTGTGGTTCAAGGCCTTATCAGATAAATGCTTTGCAATTATTTTTTCTTGTTTTTGGCCTATTATTCTCTTAATGTCTTTTCAAGAATAGAACTTCTTAATTTTTGTAAAGTACAGTTTATCATTTTTTTCTATTATCAGTCATACATTTGGCATTGTATCTAAGAAATATCTGTCCATAGCAAAGCCACAAAGATTTTCTTCTGCATTTTCTTCTATAACTTGTATAGTTTTCAGTTTTACATTTAGGTCTACTATCCATTTGAAGTAATATTTGTATGTAGTGTGGAGTATGGATCTAAGCTGATTTTTTGTACAAGTGATTACCCAATTTGTCTATCACGACACCAATATCAGACTTTCTTGATTACTGAAAGTAAAGTTCTTAAGCTTTTTTTTTTTTAGAAAAATTTTTAAACATTTATTTATTTTTGAGAGACAGAGAAAGACAGTGCATGAGTGGGGGAGGAGCAGACAGAGAGGGAGACACAGAATCCGAAGCAGGCTCCAGGCTCTGAGCTGATAGCACAGAGCCTGATGCGGGGCTCGAACCCATGAACCACGAGATCATGACCTGAGCCGAAGTCAGACACTTAACCACCTGAGCCTCCCAGGCGCCCCTAACTGTAGCTTTTAAGTCCTGAAGTCACATAATGTTAGTCCTTCAACTTTGTTCTTTTTCAAAATTTTGTAGACTTTTCTAGGTCCTTTTCTACATGAATTTTTGAATAAGCTAGATAATTTCCAGAAAAAGTCTTTCTGGAATCAGAATTCAACTGTGATTATGCTGAATCTATAGATCAATTTAGGGAGAGCATCTGAAAAAAAAAAAGAATGTTATAATCCGTAAATATGGTACATGTGTCCATTTTTTAATATATCCTTGAGTGTATTTTAGCAATACTTTGTCATTTCCAGTGTGCAAGCCTTGCACACCCTTTCAGAGGTTTACAGCTAATTATTTTATATTTTTGATGTTACTATAAATGGTATTTTTTTGTAATTACAGTTTCAACTTGCTCATTGATAGTATATTAGAAATATAATTCATTTTATATATTGCTCCTTTCCCCCATATAATATTGCTAAACATTTATTAGTTCTGATAGCTCTTCTGTAGATTTATTGAGATTTTCTACACAATCATGTAGTCTGTAAATACAGTTTAGCTTCTTCTTTTACATTCTGGTTGCCTTATATCTCTTTTCCTGCCTCATTGCATCTCCATTATAGTTTTTTGTTTTTTTTGTTTGTTTGTTCGGTTGGTTTTTTTAAACATAATTTATTGTCAAATTGGCTTACATACAACACCCTGAGCTCATCCCAGCAAGTGCCCTCCTCAATGCACATCAGCCTCCACTATAGAAGTGGTGCGAATGGACATCCTTTCTTTGTTCTTGATGTTAGGAGGAATGCATTTAGTCTTTCACCATTAGGTATGATGTTAGCTTTATGTATTTTGTAACCCTTTTTTGTGGACATTCTCTTCTATTTTCTGAGAGTTATTTTTTAAATCAGGAATAGATGTTAGATTTTATCAAATTCTTTTGCTGATTATTGAAATAATCATGTGGTTTTTCACTTATAGTCCGTTAATAGGGTCAATTACATTGATTTATTTTTTTGCCTGCTGGGATTTTGATTGAAATTTTGTTAAATCTTAAAAAATAAAGACGATTAATATCTTCATAATAATGAATTCTCCAATTTATGAATCTTGATAATATTTTATAATTTTCTGTGTAGGGGTCTTGCACATCTTTTTCTCTTCTCTTTTCTCTGTCTCAAATCTTTTAAGAGTAGTTTGCCTCTATACATGTTTTAAACATGTCCACATATTTTGGGTACTCCTTCCATCAAGCAGTGGGGTATATGTCCTCTCCCCTTGTATCTGGTGTGGCCTTAGTGACTTGGTTGTAACCAATAGAATATGACAGAAGTGATGCTGTGTGACTTTGAATACTAAGTCAGAAAAGTTCAGATCTCATATGCACATTTTGTTTTAAAGTTTTGACATTAAATGATCTTTAAGTGATTCAACCTTTACCATGGTGCCTAGCATTAAACTCTATAAATATGTTTAAAATAATTTTTAAAGTAGTATATCGTTATATCTCCAGGAACTTGATAAAGCTGGAAGTGGCAGGATGGAGATGGGAATGAGTGAAAGAGAGGGAGTAGAAGCGAACATTGTAAAGGAAATATTTTTATTACAATTTTATATATGTGAAAACTAATACCTAGAGAGGTAAGTTACTTGCCTATGTAAGAGACAGGGTCAAATTTCAAGGCCCCAGAAATATTTGGCTCTAACATTCTTGTTCCTTCCTCACTATGATTCTCAGAGACAGGCAGAGCTCCTCACCAAAGAGTATATGATTAATATGCCATATGTTCCCAGAGGACATGTTATTCAAATGTAATTAATTTAAATCTAAAAATACACATTGTATATTATGGAGCATAGCAAATAATATGCCATCTTTGAAAAAGATAAAACAGTAGAATTCAAAGAAATATCATTCTTGTAGCTACTTGATTTGGACTATAACTCCAAAGTCATCAAGTTACATCTTCTATTTTGGTAGGAATTTTCAAGATCCACTATTCTATGCTTTATTACTTTCAATACAGAGAAATAATAAAGCGTTTTTCTGTCATGATATTCAGGTCACTGATTATGCAATTCTAAGAATTACTAATATTCTTTTAGTTCTTGGTATATCACTTTTTCTCATTTATACTCACAACATTCCTACAAAGTAGGCAATATATTATGATATTCTGGGAGAAGCACCTGAGTCTCAGAGAAGCTATGTAATTTTCCTCATTTTCACAGGCAAAGCAGGGATTCAACATCAGGTCTGTTTGCTTCCAAGGACTGTTCTCTTAACCCCTAGTATTGTATTAGCAATGGCTTTCTTGAACTGAAACTTGATGTATAATTCATCAGGGTGGGAATACTAGCTGTAGATGTGGGTGATACTTGATTAGGCTCAAGGATAGCCTAATTCTATATTCCAACATGGTTGAAAATGGGACCATCTTGTACAAGTTGGATCTCTGATCTCCCTGAATAGAATTCATAATTGCTTCAAGTGCAATTCTCAGCCTCTTTTTGATTGGCCAACTTGTTTGCAGTGAGATATCATACCTATGTGCACATCTGCTCAGCCATCTGTAGTGTAAAATGTTGTCAATCATTCTTACCTCAGGGAAACCGCGAGATTTTAGTTTTGGAAAATTACCATCCTCGGGAAGGATAAAGCAGGATGCCGGTGGTAAAGATATTTTAACACCATGTCTTAGTTTAGATAGATTCCTGGATATATGGATTGTAGTCTTAGGATTTTAAGGTACACAAATTATCTCCCAGTCTGTAAAAGCAGTTCATTTTACGCCTAATGGATCACTAGGTCACAAGTTTTCCTTCCTAGGACAGTCTGTATTACCAAGACTGACAGTCAAGTTTTGCAGACCAAATGAAACTGAAGTGTCACGGGGCTATAATAAATTGTTCGAACCAGCTCTGTGAGATCTCTATTTTTGGTAGTTCTGATTGTGGTACAGAATGGGAGCTGATGAAAGGGGTATAACGAGCTATAACATTACTAATAATTCAGTTGTTTGCCCAAAACGCCACCAGTTTAGTAAGGTGGTAAGTGTATAGTTGGTGATTTATTTTTTTCAGAAGAGCTGAAACTATTGCATATACTATCCCCATACTGCCTCTACTGTTACCAAGCCAATGTGCTTTGAATAATTTAATGTTCCATATATATTCAATCAACACAGACTGACTTTTCAGATTTATTTGAGCTCTATATCAAATGTTGGGGTAAGTGTCCAAAGGGAGATTTTATTTCAACTTACTGTGATGACTCTCAAAGTTGGAGGAATCAGACAGGGTCAGGAGACCCAGGACTACTTCTTGTTCCAGATTTGCAGTTTGGGCTCATTTGGATGTATTTTCATTATTTTCTGCTACCTTTGTAGAAAGAATTCACAGCTTGTGGTTATATAAATGGAAACTGGTGACATGATGTGACCTTCCTTCTCAAACCTGGCCCTTTTCCCAGTCTCAATGAATGGGGCTGTCATCTACCCAGTGACTCATGCCAGAAACCTGGGGGCTATCCTGATACCTCTCCACCCCATGCTGTATTCAATCCATCACGAGGTCCTTCTATTTAGTTCTGAAATAACCCCTTACTTGCCCCCACGGCACATTCTTGCTTCCCCATGTCATCAGTATTCTCCACACTAAAAGTAGAGTAATATTTTCAAAGTTATCTATTCATGTATTAATTCATCTCGTCAATATGTTTTTAGTACCTGCTATGTGTGCGGGATGCAGTGGGGAATAAGATAAAGTTCTTCCCTCATGAAAATGCAAAACAATGTGTCAGGCTCCACCTCTCCCACTCCCCACCACTCCGTGTGAAAACACATCAATAGATTTCTAATTGTTCTTAGATTAAAAACCAAAATATTTCCAATGGCTTTCGTAATTAGGTTCCCATTCCTCTAGCCTCACTTATTGTCAACATTCACTTCAGTCTAAACATACAGCCTTGTTTCTAAATATGCCATCTGCCTGGCCACTTCACAGCCTTTGCACATGCTGTACCTTGTGCTCAGAACACTTTAAGTCTCCACTACACATCAGCCATCCTTCATATCTCAGTTCAAATGTTCCTTCTTTAGGGAATCCTTTTCATATCTGCCAGACTAGTCCACATCCTTGAATGCTATGCTTTCATGGTACCAAGAAAATTTCTTTTGTGGCTGTCATCAAGGTTATTCCTCAGAGTAATTGAGAATGACTTCATCCCCAAAAGTCTTTAAGCTCCTTGAGTTTTTTGCTCACCAGTTGTAGCCCCAGGGACCAGCGTATCATGGATATTAAGTTCTCAAATGATATTTTAAAAATAAATCATTGTTTAAACAAATGGACAGACTGGGTCTAATGGAATAGACCTTCACCTGGTAATTCAGTCTTGGGTTGGCCACAAACACTGATGGTGTTTGAGAGTGCAGGCTCTTGCACTAAATATATCCAAGAAGTAATTTCACCTCTTTCCTTTATTAACAAATTATTCATTCTCTGAAGGCCTCAGTTTTGGCACCAGTATCAGAAGGTTGTTGTAAGGATTAAATGGAACACTGACAAAAACCTCTTGGCATAATGACTGGTCTGTGGTAAGCACTCAATAAGTGATAGTTAAAATAATAACAGTAAATCACTGTTTCTTAATACAGCCTCTGTCCGTAGCCATGAAGTAATAGTACTTGTCCTTTCCTATTGTCAGTGAGCTAAATGTAAAGCAAGTGCTCCTTGGGGAGAAGGTCTTCCGAAATCCAGTGTCATTTTTCATAGTATTTTGGGCTCCAGTTCTATTTAGGAGGATTAGCTGTCAGGAAAGAGACTGCTATTGTCCTCCAGTATTTATTCTATCCTATTGTAATAACAGAATGTGTAAGGATACACACTGCCCAGAAGAAAGTCTACACTTAACCGCCTTCCTTGCACCTGGGTGTGTCCATTTGACTAAGTTCTGGCTAATGGGATAATGTTTGTGGTTGCTGTGGGAATGTCCTCCAAAAGACAGTTTGGATATGCTCCTGCCCTTTTTATTATTTTTTTCTTTCCTTCTGCAGTTTGGCTGGAATGCTGGGATGATGGCTGACCTGGAGCTTCCATCTTAGACTATAAGGTAACCATGGGAATGGAGGCCATGTGAGGCAGAGCTGCATGGTAGAGCCTAGATTCCCAAGGTCTTTTTAGGTAAAAAAAAAAAAAAAAAAAAAAAAAAAAAAAAAAAAACTTGCACTATGGAGCACAGCGACCACGCAACTCCGGAGTATCTTTTGCCCAACTTTGACATCAGAGATAAACAAACTTTGTCTTGTTCAAATCACTGTCTTAAGAAGTTTTATTCATAGCCTAAACTAAGTCTTAACTAATACAGGTCTGTATTATACAAGATGTAAAAGAAACAAGAATCTTCTTATCCTCTTCCTAAGCCCTGTGAGGTGCTGATTCTGACATCTGTTTTCCTCAGCGACTCATGGGCACAATGCAGTGGTCAGCGGGTCTGGCTCTATGAAGGCCCAAGGAATCTTTGTATGCATTTCCATAGCCATACCCAAGTCTGAGTCTCAGTATGTTATTTGGCTTGTCCAGCCATTCATTCAAACATCAAATATTTGTCCACTTACAGTATGAAACAGGCACGGTTTTAGGTTCTTCAGGCGCACCAATAAGCTAAGCACCTGAACTGACTTCTCTTATTTCTGAGGACCTCCCTATTCTCAGTGGGAGAGACAATCATGTGTTTAGACAATCATGCTATTTAAACGTCAATAACTTGGTTTTAGAAGGAATTCTATATTTTGTGGGGAGACTTACAGTTAACAAGGACATTTTCTTTAGCTTCTAATGTTTGTGAAGATTAATGAAAAATGGCTTTCTTGTGATATTTAATGGTCAGAAGTTTGGTCATCATAGCTTGAGAGAAAGCTTAGGTCATAGGTCATAGATCCTTTCATCATCCCATCTGGACAGGCATTTCTTCCTCTGTCCTTGCCAGAATGTACCCCAGCCACTGTGGAGTATCGGGATGGAGAAACCATGTGATTATAGCCGAGGTGATAGGCCACAACTCTCAGGTGGCTCACCAAGAACACACAGGCGACATGGTTTTCCCTCCTTTGTGTTCAAGTCCTGGTCTTCTCTTAATGACTTTGGGCAGAATGTCCACAAAAGAGGACCTCTGCTGCTTCTTGCTCAACCAGTGTCATTCTATACCAGCCCAAAAGAGACCACGCTTATCTCAGTATCTTGGTACCCAGGGTTAATCTAGGTTATCTGGTTTTCTTTTTCATTTAAAGGAACCAAACTTTCTCTCCTCTTGATGCTTTCAATCGTTACTTATCTAGTGACGATGACTCAAGTGTGGCTGTATAAAGTCTCAAATAGATCCTTCTGTTTCCTTTTCTAATTTAAGCAGATAGTGCACCTTGTTTTTCTTTGCCTCAGAGAACGAGGATTCCTGTTCTGTTTTTCAAAGGCATAAACTATTGAGTAGGATACAATTGCCCAAGTGAGGAAGATTGTAGGATTCTCTGCACTTCGATCATACCCAAGATAGAGCACGACTCAGGGAGGCTGCCTTGTGGAGTACCAGAGAACATGGCGCCATAGAGCCCTAGGAGGCTGTGTTCAAGCCTCTCCTGTCCTTGAGTGGCTCAGAAGCAGTAAATTAGGGAACTTGACAGACCACATAAGTAGGTACAGGAAGTGGCCCCTGTGGAAGGATGACCAGTGACAACAAGCCTCATCAATGTTGGGCACCCTCTATGTCTTTAGCATTGGCACAGTGTTAGAGAGCGTGCACAGGGGAAGCTCTTAATTCTTGAAATTAAGGTAAACTATAGAAAATCAAAGCAGCTGTTATTTCTCACACACCTATTTGTACACTGAAGTATAGTGGATAAGAGTGTAGGCTCAAAACTGGCTCTGGTGCTTATTGGCTATGTGACTTCGGAAAAGTTAGCTAATAATGATGACTGTGTCTCAGTTGTCTCATTTGTATAATGGGACAGTCATAGCATGTACCTCTAAATTTTGTTGTGAGAATAAAATTATTTAATCTATACAGTGCTTGGCACATAGTAAGTATTCCATGTATCGATAGTTAAGATCAACTATTTATGGAAGATATGCTTTTGTCTGTTGGTTAAATTGTTGATTATAGATTTTTTTTAAATGTTTATTTATTTCTGAGACAGAGAGAGACAGAGCATTAGTGGGGGAGGGGCAGAGAGAGATGGAGACACAGAATCCAAAGCAGGCTTCAGGATCTGAGCTGTCAGCACAGAAGCCGACGCGGGGCTCGAACTCACAGACCGCGAGATCATGAGCTGAGCAGAAGTCGGACGCTCAACCTACGGAGCCACCCAGGTGCCCCGATTATAGATTTTTTTTAATAACTGAGAGGAAAATACTTTTTAAAAGAAATGTAAAGCTATAGTATTAGGAAACCACTGATGACTGAAAAGCAATAAGAATCTAAAGTAATAATATTTGTGGGGAGCTTGGGTAGCTCAGTTGGTTAAATATCTGACTTTGGCTTAGGTCATGATCTCATGGTTTGTGAGCTTGAGCCCCACGTCGGGCTGTCTGCTGTCAGTATGGAGCCTGCTTCTGATCCTCTGTCTCCCTCTCTCTGCTCTTCCCCTGCTCTTGTGTATGCATGCTCTCTCTCTCTCAAAAATAAATAAGCATTAAAAAAAGTAAAGTAATATTTGAAGTGATTTTTAAAAACTTGAGAAATGATATTAAGTTCACAGCAATTGATGTTTCCTGAGAAATACTTTATTTAGTTCATTAAGGAGGGCCTGTAGTAAATAATTCCATGTGTTACAACATCCCCTTTTGTTTAATTTATGGCAGAACATTGCAGAAGCTGCTCTTTCTTCCCTTGGAAATCAATTCAGGAAATACCCCACCATGACCCCGTCTTCCTTCTGGCCTTGAACCCCGTGCCTCTGTTTGAGTAGGACAGAATAAATACTAATGAATCCTTGTTTCTTGACCGATTGGTCCTAAAACCTCTGATGTATTTGGAGAACACATCAATTATGTTCTGTGTTTTGATCCAATGCTTACAAAGTCTAGCTCATGACTTTTAAACCCTTGTTTCCTACTTAGGTTCTTAGCCTGATGTACTAAGGGCAAAGCATCTTAAACTTTAGAGTGCACATGAACCACCTGAGTGTCTTGTTAGAATGCAGCCTCTGATTCAGTAGGACTGGGGCAGGCGCAAGATTCTGTATTTCTGACAACCCCCCGGTGGTGCCCATGCTGCTGATTGCTTTGAACAGCTTAGGTTCTGACAGGAGAAATATACCAACAGCGGTTTTGTAAGGGACTGGGACGGGTTACCAGGGAACCTGTTGATTCTCCTTTTTTTCTGGAGAAATCATGCATTGACTATGAAATAAGGTGACAGGAATTTCTTAGATGCAGTTTCCTCTGGAGGCTACATGGACTATATGACCTTTGACAGTTACTACCCTCTCTGCGGTTTCATGTGCACAGACTATTGTGTGGTATGGTGTTCAATTCCATAAACATCCATGTGCCCGTGGTTGTTGAATAAATTTTAGATCAGGACCTATTTGGTATTCCAACACTTTTTTTTTTTTTTGCTAAGTTCTTTTATAATATTAATTGGCTTGGTTGGAAAGTAAAAGTCCTGTGATAATAAAAAAAAATTTTTTTGACATTACAGTGTTGACTAAAATATGTTTTTAGGTGTAAAGGACACAGTGACATGTAAAAATATTGATGCATATCTATCTGTTAGTACTGTAATTAACATAGAAGCAAAGTGTCCAAAGAGGAGACTCTTGAAAGTATCAAACAGAAAATGGCATAACCTATATAAGTATACTGTAGAATTCATAACTGAGCACTGTGTAGCCGTTCACCATAAGCTACCTCTTTTACCACTCCAAAGTAGGTATCTTTATCTTTCCCTACTCTAATTTACCAAGAATTATGGGACTGCAAAGAACTGATACTAGAGAATCCAGCTTTCATAATTAATGAGTAATATTGATGATGGAGGGCTGTGGTAGAACAGAGAGATATTGAAGAATAAGTACCTTTCTCTTTAGGAGTTTCAAATCAGGTTGGAGGGAACACTCACCTATCTGGAACTATTAGTGAATAGTTCAGGATACTATAGGATATTGGCTTTCAAATTTTGGTTGGTATCAGAACCTTGGCAGAAATAGAAAACCCAGGCCCTACTCTACTCCAACAATCCTGTGGTCTTGATTTTCTTTCCAGGTGAGATTCTGATACTCACCAGACTACGAACCATTGATACAGTAAATATTTGGTTGTGAATTTATAAGACATTTGAGATTGCAGAGGAGAGATGGGTTGGAATACAAGGAGGAGGTTTCAAGTAGAAAGTCTGGCCTAAGGGGACGCTTGCAGTGAGTGTGAAGAGACATAGAGAAGGCTTATGTGAAGAGGTGTCAGGAGCTTAGAGTTGCTGGTGAGGATTAGCTAGATGAAGAGAAAAGATGAAGTGAGAGACGCCATTCGGAAGCAGCCTGGGTAAGGCATGGGGCAGAAGAAGCCTCACTTGTTGGGGAAAGTATGAATTGATTGAAATGTCTGGAGCAAAGGGTGTATACGCTCAGAAGCTTGGACTTCATCCTGGGCGACGTGGAATTACTGCAAACTTTTACGCAGAGGAATGGCACAATCCAACTTGCTCATTACAAAGGCGACTGTGTCATTTTGTAACAGGGAGCCATGCTAATATGCTGTGGATACTGCTTTGGCAAGAAAGAATGAAATCCCGAACCGAGGCTGAGAGACTGGAAGGAGGGGAGCAGGAGATGAAAGGGAGTCAGTGCAGTATGATGGGGAAAGTGCACAGGCTCTCAAGTCAAGCACACCTGAGTTCAAATCTTCTTATTATTAAAAATTAGCTGCGTGGCCCTGGGAAAATTTTTAACCCCTTCTGAAGCTGTTTCCTCATATTGAAAATGAGTGTGGTAATCCCCACGACATGCCTAGAATGTAAGAAATCATGAGACAATGTACATAAAAGACCCAACAGAGTGCCCAATATAGATATGTTCAATAAATATATCTATTATTGGGGTTTATTGATGGGAATGAAGCATAAATGAGATAGAAGAAGTTTAATTTCCTGCTTCTCTTCTTTGACATAGACTAAACTAGATTAGTTCCTAGCCCTCTGAAATTAATGTCTATAGCCTCCATGTTTAGGATATAGGAGACTTTCTTTCTTTTTCTTTTTTAATATTCATTTATTTACTTTGAGAGAGAGTGAGGATGTGTGAGTTAGTGGGGGAGGGGCAGAGAGAAAGGGAGAGACAGAACTCCAAGCAGGCTTTGTGCTGTCCATGTAGAGCCTGACACGGGGCTCAGTCTCATGAACCATGAGATCATGACCTGAGCCAAAATCAAGCTAGCACTTGAGCCACCAAGGCACCCCAGGAGATCTTCAAGTTTTAAAATGTAAGTCTCACATTGACCCCTCTAGACCTGATCTCCAATTTGAGCTTCATTTTTAAGCTATTTATTCAATACTTACTGTATACCAAAGGCTGAGTATTTTACATACAAAATTTCATTTAATCCTAATTATACAATATCTTCTCATTTGATTGCTATCATTAATTGCCTTTTTTTTTTTTAGTTGTGCTGTTACATGTGTTTGTCCAACAACTTATAGAGAATCTTATATAGAAGGGCACCTAGGTGGCTCAGTCAGTTAAGCATCTGACTTCGGCTGAGATCATGATCTCACAGTTCATGGGTTGGAGCCCCGTGTCAGGCTCTGTGCTGACAACTAAGAGCCTGGAGTCTGCTTCAGAGTCTGTTTCCCTTTCTCTCTGCCTCCCCTTCACTCATGCTCTGTCTCTCTCTGTCTCTCAAAGATAAATAAACATTGAAAAAAATTAAAAAAAAATAAATTTGAGAATCTTATAGAGCTCCAAGAAAATTTCCCTTACCTATAGCCTAATTTCTTGGCCAAATGCTTGCTGATCTTCTTTTAACTTAACCCAAATCTAAATCAGATGAAATAAGTGAGAGACAAAGGAAAAAAGATAGAAAGTATATTAAACTTGTATGAGCAAGTCTCAGCTAAATGCCCTATTTTATTTCTTAGAAATACCACTATTCAAGTAATTGTGCAAATAATATCTCTCCTTCTCCTGCCCCCTCCCAATTTCCCTTAATACCAAAAAATAAGAGACATGCTTTAAGCATTTCATTCAAGGTTAAAG
Source organism: Paguma larvata (assembly GCA_030068075.1). Classification (NCBI taxonomy): domain Eukaryota; kingdom Metazoa; phylum Chordata; class Mammalia; order Carnivora; family Viverridae; genus Paguma; species Paguma larvata. The sequence continues at coordinate 55,232,697 of CM057829.1, forward strand.
CGCTATTATTTTTTAAAAATGTGTTCTTTACTTCCCATTTACAGAAACCACAGTAGTTAATGCTTTTAAACAATGAGATGAATTATAGGGATTTCAATGGATTGCAAAACTGAAAAAAATCACTAAAATCTCCTTTTTCTACTAAAAATCCATGTGTGTGTTCAGTGGAGAATTTAAGAGTAAAGAAGAAAACTTTGGAGGAAAGCCTATTGATTTTTGCTTAATAATAAAAGAGAAATGAGGGTAGATTGTATAGGGAAGGAAGCCTTTTCTCTCTTCCCTTCTAGGTTCCTTGGCTGGTCTAGTAATTAAGTTGATATAAGACAGATAAACAAGAGAAAAAAACAAATTTAATTCTGTGTATATGGGAATTCCAAAGATATGATAGCCCCTGACAGCCAGGCAATTGAGGCTTAAATGCCATCCTGAGCTAAGGAGAAAGAGGTCCGGGTGTGGGACTTCAAAGTGAAGGAAGACAATTCACAGGAAAATAGGAAAAGCAAATGTTAGGTAAACAAATGTTTGCCTTTCTGTGCAGAGAAGTCTTTCTGATGTAAAAAATTATCTGTGGTAATAGCTCTCGCCTAGAATGGGCTTCCTATCTAAATTCTTCCGGGCATTTAAGCAAGAGGTTAAAAAAAATCCTCTTTCTCAGTCTGTTAGACCTTGATTGCCTTTAGCTCAAAATAATCCACATGCCAAAGTGTCATTTTTGGGAGTCGTGTATTCTGCTCTGCCTCAGTTGCTAGGTACAATTCCTCTGGCAATTAGGAAGGGAATTTTAAAAAAGCACGTCAGCACAATGATGAAACAGATCTAGTAGCTGTTATTGATTCATAAATGCAAATACAGATTAAAACTTTCAGAAAACGTGGTTACTCCCTGACAATTTTTCCCACGCATCTATTTTTGAGAGAGAGAGAGAGAGAGACAGAGAGACAGAGAGCAGGGGAGGGGCAGAGAAAGAGGGAAACACGGAATCTGAAGCAGGCTCCAGGCTCTGAGCTGTCAGCACGGAGCTCAGTGTGGGGCTGGAGCCCACGAACCATGAGATCATGACCTGAGCCGAAGTTGGACTCTCAACTGACTGAGCCACCAGGCACCCCTTCCAAAACATTAAAAAAAGTTTATTTATTTATTTTGAGAGAGAGAGAGAGAGAGGGCACATGTGCATGTGAGCGAGGGAGGGGTAGAGAGAGAGAGAATCCCAAGCAGGATCCATGCTTGCAGTGCAGGGAATCAATCTGGGGTTCCCATGTATGTGAGATCATGACCTGAGCCAAAATCGAGAGTTGGATGCTTAACCTTCTGAGTCACCCAGGTGTCCCTTCCCATACATTTAAACAACAAACAAACAGCTACCATTTCACTTAGCTTAGAAAGCTTTTTTGTTTTAAAGCAGATTCTGGCCTTGGCTATAGTAACTCTTGCTTTTTCCCAATTTTCTAGCTGGTTTATTGCCTTACTAAAACTGAAAAATATATGATTTGTGCCTTAGATTTAGACAGAAAGATGTACAAGAGACTTTTAAGGCCAAGGTTTTATTCTGACAGAAGTCTAAGAGATGATTGTTGAAGGCCTTGTCGTTCTTTTTCTATGCAATTGAGTTTTTATTTAGGGTGTTGTTATTTGATGGAACATGTAAGCTTGTTGGAAGTTATGTAATCAAAAAAGTTATACTATGAGATACCCAAAAATGCTGAACTGATCTAGAAAGTCAATGGAGAACATAAGCAAACATGAATCAAACATATGTATCAGTTTAAAATAAAGAAAGAAATGTTTTTTTTGTAGATCTACAATGCTGTCAATTTGGTCTATTTAGTGCTTTTTTTTTTTTTTTAAGAGAGGGAGAGCACGAGCTAGGGAGAGGGACAGAAAGAGAATCTTAAGCAGGCTTGGGGCTCAAAACAGAGCTCAATGTAGGGTTCAATCCCATCACCTGCGATCATGACCTGAGCCAAAATCAAGAGGCCAAAGCTTAACCGACTGAGACACCCAAGTACCCTATCAGTGTTTAGTGTTTAAAAGAAGAAAATAAAAGAAAACAGAAGAAATTCAGTGCAAACAGTAAGTTAAGTATTTGGCCAGCTTTAAAGAATAAGCTATTCAATTAAATTTGGTTACAGTATGTAGACAACTTTTAAAAAATTCTTTAAGTTTATATAATGAGAAAACTAGGTTAAATGTGCCAATTTTTAATCTTTTCATTACTCACATATACCCTGTGAGTATACATATACTCACATTGTGTTAACTGCTAGGCTGACTTTTCTGTTATATATAAAAATATGATGAAACTTTAATTACATATTTGCTTCTCCTGAGTAAGTCACTTATAGTTGATCAGATTCAAACCTACTGTTCAGTGTTTCCCTAATCTATACTTTCTTGTTTGGAATTTAGACTTTTTATTACCTAATTAGACAAATAGTGGATTTTCCCTTTTTTCCCCTCTACATAGTAGGCTACTGCTGTTTCTTAGTGTCAAGTAGCTCAGACATTTAACCCAATGACTGTCCTAATCTTAGAAGATCTGAGTTTAGGAAAAGTAATTTCTAAGCAAAGAGAATTAGAATCTGGATAACAGTATTTGAAGACAGCAGTAAACATCAGGGTATTGTTTAGCTCCCCTTCTTTTTTTTCAGTTAAGAAGGAAGTAAAGTCTTGCACCTGAAAGCAGGGGCTTAAAAAACAAAACAAAACAACAAACAACCAAAAGAAGGAAGTGAAGTCTATCTTTAATAGCAGCTGGAGAAATGATTAAGGTTCAGGAGGACAGTTGGACTCAAAGCCTTGTATAGAGATCTTTACTAAATTGTGAGGATATGGCTAGTTATACCTTAATCTCCTAAATGGATTCTGTGCCTTATTTTTATTTATTTTTCTAATGTTTATATTTGAGAGAGAGACAGAGAGAGACAGTCAGGGAGGAGCAGAGAGAGAGACGGAGACAGAATCTGAAGTAGGCTCTAGGCTCTGAACTGTCAGTCCAGAGTCTGATGCAGGACTCAATTCAACAAGCTGTGAGATCATGACCTGAGCCGAAATCGGATGCTTAACTGACGGAGCCACCCAAGTGCCCCTGTGGCTCATCCCTGTGTGAGATCTTATTTTTAAAGATCTCTTTTGTTGTTAAGGAAAGTATTTGAGATCTGGTTGCCTTCGTCATGTTCTCACCCTGCATTTAGATAAACTCTGAAGTATGATGCGAGAGAGGGAGAGAGAAAGATTGGGGGATGGGGCAGAGGGATGTTGCAGGAGGCTGGGATCCCAAATATAATTCAAATAGACAAGCCTTAGTTTATGAGACAAGGGAGAGTCTTCAAATGGATTCTTCCCATTTGAGATTTCAATAAAGCACTGTGTAATTGTGTAATGGATGTAGGGATATAGCAGTAAACAAAAGGAAAAAAAATTCTGTTTACATGAAGCCTGCATTCTACTGATGAAAGACAATGAACAATATAAGGTAATGTGTATATTTGTGTGTGTGTATACATGTAAATACACATAACACATGTATATATTTTATACACATATACATTACATATGTACATGCATGTATATTATACATACATATATGTTTACTTATGTGAAGGTATACATAAATGTATTTGTATATGTTACCTGGTATTAATTGCACTATGGAGAAACATTTTCAGGGAGGGGTAGCAAGATACGTTGGAAGATGATGCTTATAATTTTAAATAGGGTGATCCCTGCTTCCCTTAGGAAGTGACATTTCAGTAAAGAGTTGAAACAGGTAAAAGCCATACAGACATCTGATGAAGATTCCAGGCAGAAAGCAAAGCAGGTGCAATTGGCCAGGACGGCAGGTTCCCAGGAGTAGCAAAGAGGCTAGTGTCGTTACAGCAGTGTGTGAGAGAAAGTAGTAAGAAACAAGTCCTAGAAAAATAACAGGATAAACAGACTGAGTGGTGCCTTGACAGGCATCTTAATGCCTCTGCATTTTTATTTTGAGTGAAATGAGATTTCATCGAAAGGTTTCGAGTAAAGAAATGATATGATATATCTTTTACTTTAACTGGATCACTTTGGCTGCGGTGTTAAGGACAGCCTGAACAGGAGAAAGAAAGGCAGAAGCAGGAGGCCACCAGTAGGCTATTGTCATAATAAAGGGGAAAGATAATGAGTTGGATCGAGATGATAGAGGTGGAGGTAGTGAGAAGTGGTCTGGCTCTGGAAACTTCTTTTGAAGATAGAGCCAAGAGAATTTGCTGATGTTTGGATGCGTAATGCAAAATAACAGAATGTCGAGATGACTTCAGGCTTTTGGCCCAAGTAACTTTTTTTTTCTATTGTGTTCTGTCCCTTTGTATCTCTAATAATTTGTTTTGCCTTAAAATCTAATATAAAATAAATTAATGCTGCAATTTGCCTTTTTACTTTCAACCTTTCTTGTCTTCTGTTACCAGCCTATAGCTGGATTTTTTTTTTTTGATCCAGACTTAGATTTTCTAAATTTTACGAGGTTGGTCTATTTACTTTTACAATTATTAGTGTTATTTTATTTCTATCACCTTATTTTGTGCCTTCTGGGGTTCATGTTTTTCTTTTGCTTCTTCCCCCTCCCCATTTCCTACTGTATTGATGACTTTTCTTTATTCCTTTATTTTCCCTTAGTGTTGGGAATAAAATAACTCAAAGTTATGTATTTTATACTTATTCTTTTAGTAATTACCATTACATTTGTGACATAACCTATCGGATTTAACAAAGTCCTATAGGTAATCAGTATTTCTCTGCTGTTCCCAAAATGTACTGAGACAGAAAGTGCTTATGCTCCAATCCTCCCTCTGTCTTACATATTTATTTTCAGTATTTTGTTTTAAGCTTTTCATAATGGAATTTTCCACATAATCACAAAAGCGTAGAGAAAAATATAATTCCATGTACTCTTCACTCAGCTTCAATAATTATCAGTATATATCCATCCTGTTTCATTCATACCTCTTCATTTCTCCCACCCCTTCTACCTGTCGTTGGATATTTTATTTTATTTGAAATGTTTACTTCTTTTGAGAGAGAGAGAGAAAGAGAGAGAGCATGAGTGGGGTAGGAACAAGAGCAGAGCCTAACATGGGGCTCAGTCTCATGAACTGTGAGATGACCTAAGCCGAAATCAAGAGTCAGATGCTTAACTCACTGAGTCACTCAGGCACCCCTATCATTGGATATTTTAATTTTTTTTTGTTTTTTATTTATTTTTTGAGAGAGAGACAGAGAGCAAGCTGGGGTGGGACAGAGAAAGAGGGGAAACACAGAATCCGAAGCAGGATCCAAGTTCTGAGCTGCTAGCACAGCGGGGCTTGAACTCATGAGCTGCAAGATCATGACCTGAGCTGAAGTTGGACACTTAACCACCTGAGCCACCCAGGTGCCTTTATCATTGGGTATTTTAAAGCAAACCCCAGACGTTATATTATTTTAGGTGTAAATAATTGTGTCTGTTTTCTTGAGATAAATGGTCCACTATTTTAGTTCCATCTTATTTGTATTCCCTCAAGTTAGTTATTGTTATTGTTGTTTTACGGAGCAATACTTGTTTAGATTTACCTGCACATTTACCAGTTTTATCGCTTAACTTGCATTTTGCATCCCATTCATTCATTTTGGCTCCAGTTCCCTTCTTCCTTATCTACATGTTTTAGTAGTTCTTTCAGCATAAGCAAATGGTGTAACTCTCTGTGAATTCTCTGAGTTTTTGTCTTAGTTTTGTGTGTGTATGTGTGTGTGTGGGGAGGCTCCCTGTTGAATAATGTTTATCTGGAAATAAAATACTTGACTGACAGTTATTTTTCATAACATTTTGAAGTTATTTCTCCACTGCCTTCTAACTTCTGTGGTTGCTTTTGTGAAATCAGTCATCAGTCTCCCTGTTGTCTCTCTCATGTTCTGTCAATTCACTGCTAAGTGTGTAGCTGTGAATTTTTTAGCTTGTTTATCTTGAGCTTCTTGAAGCTAAGAATTCATAGACATAATCAGTTCTAAAACATTCTCAGCTATTATCTCCTTAAATATTGCCTTCTCTCTCATTCTTTCAATTCTCTTCTCCTAGAAACTCCTATGTAAAATATATGGGACTTAGTTGGTTTTCCATGATTTTTCTTCTTATTTCTTTTTCTTTTTTTTCCCCATGATTTTTAATTTGTCTTTTATTATTTCCATATTTGAGATGCAGGAATTTTTTCAGATCTGCCTTTCAGTTCTCTGATTTTCTTTTGAACTATAGATATCATTTCTCAAAGCTTCGTTCGATATCTTTCCAGAAAGTTAATACCTTTTTATTTTCACAGTAACATAGGTGATTAACTCCTCTTATCACTTTATTTTTTAAAAATTATTTTTTTAAATTCAAGTTAGTTAACATACAGTGTAGTATTGGTTTCAGGAGTAGAACCCAGTGATTCATCACTTACATATGACTTGCATCACTTGCAATATGATCCATGGGTACAACTGAGCTAGGATTGATTTTTGTGGTAATTTCTCAGTTTAGAAGTTCCCAGAAGCAATTAAGATTGTAAAACTATAAGACTTCAAATCTGGAGTTTAAATTGAGTACAGGATACTTTTCTTTCCTTTTTAAAAAAATCTTCAGTCCAGAATTAGGTAAGTTTTCCTGTTGTGTCCTATGTAGATTTAAAATAAATGAATGCCTAGACAGTCATGATATGTTAGAAAAGAAATTTATATTTATTGTAGTAAATGTGAAAAGCCTAGAAAAGACACAAGAAAAAAAAAAAAACAAAAATTACCTATCATTCTACCCCTGGGCAGACCGCTTTCACATTTTGATGTTCTTAAAGTTCTCTTTTGGTATAGATATACATTTTTTTCCAAAAAATACAATTAGATCATACGCACTTTCTTTTATCGACCACTTTCACTTCAAAATAATATATTACAAGACTAGGCATATCTTTAAATATTTTTCTGCAACAGGTTTTCATCTAGAGTGATTTTGTCTCCCATGGGACATTTGGCAGTGTCTGGGGACACTTTTGATTTTCATGAAAGCTAATAGCTTTGGGTGGGTAGAAGCTAGGGATGTTGCTAAACATACTATGATATGTAGGACAGCACACCACCCACCACCTCCCAACAAAGATTTATGCAACCTAAGATGTCAGTGGTGTTGAGGTCAAGAAATTTCTACAACATCATTTTAATCGGTACTATTAAAATTGTCCTTCTGTTCTTTTATTCTAATCATCATGGTTCTTAGTGATCAAAAACTTTTGGAACCCTTATTGTTTGTATTGTTCCTTGAGCAATAATACATGCTGTCTTGAACTATTAGTCGTCTCTTTAAGACGCCCACCTTGTCTGTGTGCTCTTTGATCCTCTTTTGTAGACAGGCAATCTAGTGTATTGGAACATGCTTGGATCTGCCATCAAATTCAAGTTTTATTCCTGTGACCTGGACTTAGGTTCCTACAGCCTCAGTTTCAATATCTGCAAAATGAGCACAATAATACTTAGCTTGCAAGTTTTGTTGGGATTTAGAGCATGTGGGTAAAATGCCTGCTTATAGTAGGTAATTAACAGTTGTTATTAGAGGGATGGAACATGTGTTGCTTTTTGATACCCATATACAGAATATTTTGATTAATATTTAGCTTCTAGTAGACCAGTAAAAAGCAGATATTACTGAGTCAGACACTACTCAGGTATAAAACAATTCCTTTGGAGTGAGTTGTGTTTTTCAGAGAATTGTAGTCCCTTCTTCAGTCCACTTGGACACCATTCAGGGCATGGAAGCAGTAATTGACTAGTATCCTGAAAAATTACTCAATACAAATGAATACTACGTAGCAGTGTGTCATAGGACTTGAAATTGTCAAGCAAGATATCTTTATGATAAAATTACTTAACAGGCCTAGCTTTGGTCAATATTATGAAGTAGACAAAGTTGGTCTTTGTTTCTCTCCTTCCACACCACTCAATGCCAAGCCAAGCTCTCCAGTCACCCCAGGGCAGAAGTCCTGCATCTTGTTCCTGGAGAATGTTATTCTTTGCCCGCTGTCCCAGTAGAAACAACAGCTGGTAAGAATTCTCTCTACCCATCAATCAACAGAAGTCCTAGCGGTAGGTGCATTTTAATAGGAGCCTTCTAAAGACTAAAATGGGTTTAGAACTTGAAGGGGTGGGTTTTTAGGGTAAATTAAAGGTAATGGAACAGATAGTAAGGGATGAGAGGACTTTTCCAGAACCTTCAAAGTCATGTAAATAAACTACTGCTTTCTCAAAGAGATGAATAGCCTTTTGAGGTTTGCATAGATATTCTGAGGATCACTTAGAAGAGCTGTTGTGTACTTGCAGGTACTATATCTTTATTTTAATTTGTTGAGTCTCTCTCATTTCTGAGTTACTGGGCTTGTCACTCTAGCATACATTAGTGCTCCAGTGAAGGCTCATATTTATCCTCTGACATAAATAAGAATCTCACTTACAGATGAGGTAGAAGGGGGTTGTATGAATGTATCAAATGAGTTTTGAATAAACATATTTTCATACCCTTCACATAGGAAGAGTCACTAGGTATTCCCTACTGGTCATGAAAAAAGCCAGTGTCATTTCTGGGATAGAGTTTTGTGATGAACTAGGAACTTAGGACTTCTGTGCCTCGGTGTTTGAGGTCCCAAGAGATTCTGGCAAGATAAACATCCTAGGGTGGGGAAAGAAGCTATTATGGTCCATTTAACGTACTTCCTATCATCTCTATTTCTAGCGATTGCTAGTCTAGTTCTGAAAAGAAAGGGTTGTAAAAGTACATGCACGTGTGCATATATATTGGAGTGTGTATATATGGACATGTGTGGATACAGATATGACATTTTCATTTGCTGTTTTCAGAGTCCTGATCAATTGAATACAGTGATTTTGAACTCATCTCAAGTGGTTTTAGAAATGGTTAGCATTACCAAAGTGTGCACAGCATCTGGTTTATCTTGTTAGTCAATTGTACCTCTGCAATACCACTGCTTTCCCTTCTACTTTATAAAGTTCAGTAGGGTTTGCAGGCCTTCATCTGATGTACTTGAAGAGACTTCTGGATAGATGCTGTAGCACCTGTTGGCTTCTTGTAACACACTGCCTCAGGTTTCTATACTGAGAAACAAGAGCTTGGAGTCATAGAATTGAGTCCTAATCTTGCAACATACTGACCATGTGACTTTTCAGAAGCTGGTGATCATAATATCTACCTCTCAGTAATTGCAGAGAATTAGAAATAATGCTTAAGGCACCTAAAACAGTACCTGGCGCATAGTAGGAATTTGAAAAAAGGCCTATACTTATTTGTGTGTTCATCTTATAAATAAACGATTACATGTTGAAGGCAGTGAGTATAGTGTTCCACATTTGGTATTTCATACTTATTTTTGTGGATGGATACAAAATGTATTTTATTCATTTTCTGTATATTACATATATCCATTCATGGCATTCAGTAGAAAACTGTGGATACTATTAAATATGAGAAATTCACAGTGGTCCACCAAGAAAGGCTGCTGCTTCTAGAACTTGTTCAAAATGTCATGTCACAAAAAGTCTCTCAATTAAAAATTCCTTTTGCATGTGTGAAGTATTTGTGAGAAGAAAATGTTTATGTTGGCATTCACAAATTGGTATGCTTTAATATCTTAAAATTGAAACCATAATTTAGTGAAGAAATTTTCAAATTTCATGAACATTGCTGCAATAAGTTTCTTAATTTCTCTTAATAACATTTTGGAAAGTTTGGGTAATGTTTCTGAAGTTGGATCAAAGATGACCAATAGAGGTGAAATTCATTTTTCTTCTCTTCAGCTTAGGATGGACTGTTTCCACATATTAAGTGAAACAAGACCTTGACTGATGCAGTCTGTTTTGAAAAAACAGGTCAAGGTTTTCTGACATTGCTCTGAGAAAGAGGAATCAGACGATCTTGAAAAAAAAATTGAGATGTCAGTCTTCTCTCTTTTACATGGGAAAAATCCAGCAACTGTATGTTTATTATCTCAAGGTCTGAAGACTCACAGACAGTGTAGAAGAAAACTCTGCTTTAGATGCTCTTAATGTCCCCAACTTTTTCAGGAAGGACACAGAATTCTGAACTCAGATTGGACAGGTGTGTGACTAGGATGACATGCATTCTCGATTTCACAAGGTCACTTTCATACCTCAGTGCCTGCAGGATAGAATACAAAATAGGACCAGTATACCTTCTTAGAACAGCTGTCCTTAAAATATCATTCTAAATGTTTCAAGGAAAAACTCTTATTTATGATGGAAATAAGACCTCCAGCAACACTTACAAATAAAAGTAACTCCTATAGCACCAAATAAAATTTATCTTGCCAAATGTCTATGGTAAGCAGTGAGAACCAAATGTTGCAATATACAAACTGCATCGGGGCAGGGGCTGTGTATTGTTCAACTTTGTATCACCTGGAGGAGCTTGAAGACTGTACTCTTCACATGGCTGGCACTCATTAACCACCTGTTGACTGGTTGAGTGAAAGACTACATTGTCAAAGGACAGGCTTCAGACCCCATTAATTAGAACTGTAAAATATACCACGAGGGTTTCTGGAGAGATCTAGTTGGTATCTCTGCATCTTGACTCCCTGGGGAGGTAGGGTAGACATAGAGTTTATCATATGACTGAAAGTGTCACTTAACAGTGACTGGTAATGACTCTGGACTGAATGAGTTCTTGAAAGGAGTGTGACTATATGTTTGTTCATTTGTTTGGTTGGTTTGGTTTTTGTTTTGGCAGAAAATGGAGTGTATTATATAATATATAAATTAATAAAGTATCTACATTGTTTTTATCTTGATCAACCTTTTTGACCGTAACTCCCTTGAGAGTCACATTTGCGTCTTGCTCTGTTACGTTGAGACACAGTATAGTATAATGGATAAAAAAAAAGGGACTCTGGGTCAGACTGCCTGCTTTAAAGTTTTGTTCTGCCAATTACCGTGTGACCCGGGCAAGTTACATAACCTCTCAGTGTCTTGGTGTCCTTATCCGTAAAAGAAGATTAGAGGGTTATATTGAGGATGAAAGAAAGTTAATGCGCATTAAAACATCCAAAATGGTACTTAGCATATAGCGAATTCTCAGCAAAACATAGCCATTTGACAGAAACTTGTACTTTTCAATAGAATAGAAGAACAAAGTCTTAAGCTTAATGAGCACTTACTGTCTGCCTATTGCTTTACCTAGCTTATCTGTTAAGAAGCAGTTTTGTATAAAGCAGGTATGTTTTACCTCCTATACAAGGAGATGTAGTAACTGTAAGGCTATACCTTGTTAGTTTCCTAAGCCTGCTGTAACGAATCACCACAAATTTAGCGGCTTAAAATAACAGAAGTTTGTTCTCTCATTATCCCAGAGGTCAGAAGTCTGGAATCAGTTTCATGGACCCAAAATCAAGGTGTCAGCAGAGCCATGTGCCCTCTGGGTGTTCTAAAGGAGACTTTCCACTTCCAGATTCTTCTTTTTTTTTTTTTTAATTTATTGTCAAATTGGTTTCCATACAACACCCAGTGCTCATCCCAACAAGTGCCCTCCTCTGTGCCCGTCATCCACTCTCCCCACTCCCATGCCCCCCCTCCCCTCAATTTGTTCTTAGTCTTTGAGAGTCTCTTATGTTTTGTCTTCCTCCCTCTCTGTGTCTTTTTTTCTTTTCCCCTCTTCCCCTCCCCTATGGTTTTTGCCAAGTCTCTCAAAATCCACCTATGCATGGAAACATATGGTATCTGTCTTTCTGTGATTGACTTATTTCACTTAGCATAATACCCTCCAGTACCGTCCATGTTGCTACACATGGCCAGATTTCATTCTTTCTCATTGCCATGTAGTACTCCATTGTCCACTTTCAGCTTCTTGTGGCTGTCAGCTTCTGTGGCGTGTAGCCGCATCAGTCCCAGCTCTATCTCCATGATCACATTGCATCTCTTCTTCCCTGTGTGTAAAATCTCCTTTTGCCTCCACCGATAAGGACACTTGTGACTACATTTAGGGCGCACCCATATAATCTGGGATAATCTCTCCATCTCAAGATCCTGAATTCTAATCACATCTGCAAAGGCCAATTTTTGGCTATATAAGGTAATATTTCCAGGTTCTAGGGATTAGAACATAGTTATTTGTTGGTTTATATCTCCTTGGGAGCTTCCCAATTATGATCTGAAATTGGCCCCCATACTTGGAGGAGAGGGAGAGACCACAGAAATGAGCAGACCACTCCAGATTGGTAGGCAGCAGGGGGCTTAGGTATGCAGCTTTTCTTGGGTGGCCTCAAGATGAGTAGAACTCTGCACCTGTTCACCGAATCTTAAAGGTTTATGTAGAGCCTTAACTGGGTTCGGTCACATATACTAACAAGATGGTTTCAACACCACGTTGCTATCTCAAGGCTCTGTCCTTGGGAAAGCTTCTGGGAGCCTGGAAGGCAAGTGGAACCCACATTCCAAGGACAGAGGAGGGGGTGAGGAGACTCCAGTTGCCCAGATCTAGCTCACAGGTGAATCAGCAGTCACATTGGTAATCTCCCCGACATCATCTTTTGGGGGGATCATTTCTTAGCCTAACACAGTCCCTTATAAGAATTTCTCAAACTATGAATTCTAAGACTATAATTAGACTCAGTTCACTTATTAAAACATCCTTAAAATGGGTATAAAGTAGCTTAAATAATGGTATAATTCAGCATCGAGTATCACTAATTTAATTGTTATTCCTTTATCATTTTTCTCTATCCTTATATTGTATTGTATTATATTATATTACATTATTATTTTTTAGGTAGAGCAAGCGAGGTGGGTAGGGGCAGAGAGAGAGAGAATCTTAATCAGGCCCCATGATGTGGGGCTCAATCCCATGTCCCTGGGATCATGACCTGAGCCGGAATCAAGACTCGGATGCTCAATCAACTGAGCCACCCAGGTGCCCCTCTATCTTTATTTTAAACTAATTTAAAAAATGGTACCATTTGAACATAATTAATATCACATAATTTAGATTAATCTTGTTTTTCTATCATTTCATATTCCTAACAATTTTATTATATTGACACAACTGGTATTATCTTCATATTATAAAAGTATAGCAAAGGACCTTAACAAAGGAGTGTCTTACCCAAAATCAAAACTTTGAGCAGAGCAATGATAGCAGCCAAAGTCTTTTGACATCTAAGCAAGTTTTTTTTTTTACATTTCATCCTAGTGACAAATCTCTTTCGTAGAGCTGCTGCTTTAAAAAAATCTTTCAAAAAATCTTTTAAAGAATCTTTAGGGGCGCCTGGGTGGCTCAGTTGGTTAAGTGGCCGACTTTGGCTCAGGTCATGATCTCACGGTCTGTGAGTTCGAGCCCTGCGTCAGGCTCTGTGCTGACAGCTAAGAGCCTGGAGCCTGCTTCCGATTCTGTGTCTCCCTCTCTCTCTGCCCTTCTCCTGCTCATGCTCTGTCTCTATGTCTCAAAAATAAATAAACGTTAAAAAATTAAAAAAAAAAAGAATCTTTAAAACCCTTTTTAAAAAATTCTTTAGAAAAAAATCTTTAAAAAGTGCTTTAACGACAAGTCATTGTATTTTATATAGGGTAAATATTGCTTTAACTATGAATCAGTCCTTGTATTTTATAAAGGATAAATATTGCTCTGTGTGGGAGAAGGTAAAAAATAAGAAGGGGATGTTGTAGGGATTTCTTTTTTTTTTCTTTTTTGCTTTGTAGTTCAACACCTGTAATGTTTAGAAAATACAGATTTGCTGTAGCATAACTGCTAAGGAGTTATCTTTGTAAAAATTCAGGCTAATGTTGGTTTTTTGAACTGTCCGTGTACAACATAAGCATTAAAACACTGACAAATGTTGCCTGGTAAGGCGGAATGCCTGAAGTGAAATACTGGCAATCACTGAAGGATGGATGGCAAGAAACAGCTGACAAGAAGAGATGGAGACTATTCGCGGAGGAGAGATTGGCAGCCAGGCGGAGAGGGCCCAGTCACCATTATCTTAGTCAAAATTTTGTTTCCTTTATTTCACCTGTTCTCCCAGTGTCTTGTAATATTTGCACAAGTGAGAACAAACACAGCTGTATTAGAATAGGTTATTTTTCAAACTGAAAATTCTTCTTAGTCACAAGAATATGCTCTCACCATGAAAATTCCCTACAGTAAATTCTTTAGTAAATTCTTCATGAAAGGGGGGATTAAGTAATGAAAATCTTTACTCATGAATTTTAAAAATTATAATACGGATTGAGGATGTAGAGAAATCTAGTGGAATTGCAGTAAAAGGAAAAGAAAAACATGGTGAGGTTCAGCCTATTTGCCATTGTAAGAGGGAAGTGGAATTTTCTCTACCTATTTTGGAAAAATAACATCAGATTGACAAAGAACAATAAAATGAGGCAAAACAGGAAAATAATTGTCCCAGATGTTCTCTGGCTATCCCTACATCATGCATTGACTGATAAGTGACTTTATATTTTAAAATTCATCTAAGGATCAAGAGAGAACTTAACACCTGAGCTCTCTGGTGGGAAGGGGTTCTATAAATGCAAAGAATAAAAATTCATTAGATGTGTAAGTGCTCTTTCAGATAAAAAACCCCTCTATGTCAGTTGAACATTTCTTCATAGGAATATCATAAACATATTAAATGTCAGCAGGTGTGGTTTCTAAAATGGTCAAGCAAAGTACATTATTCACAAAAATTAGGTAGACATTATTTGTACAGATGCTGTAGTTTTTCTTAAAACCACACACATACAAGCATGTGTACACAAAACCCACCACTGCCTCACCTCCAATTTCACTATTGTGTCTCTATCATCGCCTGCCTATCTATCTATCATCTATTTTCTCTATCTCTATTATCTATACCTATCATCTATTATCTATATCATCCATTTAGCTATCTATCATCTATTATCTATGTCTATCTATGTATATATGTATGTATGTATGTATCTATCTATCATCTATTTATCTAGCTATCTAGTTAGCTGTATTTATTTATTTATTTTAAAAAATTTTTTTAACGTTTATTTTTGAGAGAGAGAGAGACAGAGCATGAGCAGGAGAAGGGCAGAGAGAGAGGGAGACACAGAATCCGAAGCAGGCTCCAGGCTCTGAGCTGTCAGCACAGAGCCTGATGCGGGGCTTGAACTCAGAGACCGCGAGATCATGACCTGAGCCGAAGTCGGCCGCTTAACCGACTGAGCCACCCAGGCGCCCTAGCTGAATTTATTTTAAATAAATGTGGCAATATTAGTATCTAAGAATAGTGGCCTAGAGCCTAAAGTACCTTAGTCTGTCAACCTGCAGTGAAAAATCCAGTCATATAAAATGACTGAAGTTAAAGGCAAGTTTTTGAGAGGTCAATGGTTAGACTTGATGTAAAATAGTGAGTCAATTAGCTTTGCTGCATAAAAAACACCCAGATCTCTGTAGCTAAAAATGACATCGTTTATTCTTGATTTTGGCTACACACTGTGGGAGTCCATGTATCTCTCTTCTCCTAGTGGATCGTACTCTTTTCAGGGTGATGATGGAAGCCAAAAAGAACATGCCCAATCATGTGAGCACACATGAGATCTCTAATTGTGCCAAATACCTTAACAAAAACCTACTAACAATAAAAATTGGCCAATGTGAGTCACATGACCAAGATGAACATTAGCTAAGTGAGGATATACCCTTGCCTGGACATGGAGGGAAGACACTGAATGTTTTGAATAATCTATATTACTCCAAACAGAAACATTCACTTTTGCCTCGAGCATAAATGGCGTGGAGAAGAGCAGTGCCTGCCGTAGTCCTATACGGTGCCTAATGTGATTTCCCAGACTGCACTGGTGCTAGTGGAAGCCAGTGCACAGCAGCTGCCACTTCCCAGCCGTCTTTGCAACCTCCATTGCACCCCTCTGCTGTGACCAGGGAAGGGAAATGCCAGGGATTCTATATGGTACAAAGGGAGAAAGTGTCCTATGGTGGAAAGAACTTGAGCTATGGTATCAGAGAACCATGACCAAGTCCAGTTCTGATACTACCACCTCTTATGACCTTGGAAAGCTTATTACTTGTGACTCTCTTTTCCTAAATGCATCTGTGAGAACAAAATTAAGAGTGATAGGTCTAGCATGGTGCCTGGCCCAGAGCAAGTGCTCAATACGCCTGAGTTCTCTTCTCCCCTCTGGACTGACGGGGCTTCAGAAGGAGTGAGCAGAATAAGTAATGTCAACTTCTGTTGAGACAACAAAAGTTGTAGTATTGCCTTGCTTGGCACTCAACTCTGGTACTGTTTTACTTTTAATGTGCTTCTGTCTCCACAATTACATACAAGATTTTTTGGAGGAAAGGGTCTTACTGAATGCTCTGTATCTTACACAGTACCCAGAAGAATGTCATCCTTGTGAGGTAGTGTCAGGAGAGGGTGTAAACCTTCCTTTAAAATGAGGAGAGATCTGTGCTAGTTTTGGACCTGTCACCTTGAGCTGGCACTTTCTTTCTGTAGCTCTCTTTCTTCCCATCTCTAACATGGAAATTGGACTCTGGTGCCAGAACCGTGCCTGACACATAATAGATGCTCAATGAAAATGCATAAATGAATAATCCCTGTTCATTCAAAGAAGTTCATAAATTCTCCAGCAGAGTTGACTTAAGGAAGAGAAATAAGTGATTGAAAATTTTAAAATAAAATGAATTAAACATTATTTCCAACAAGATATTATCAGATGTCATATCCCGCCTTCTCAGAAAAATCGTAATCTGGAACAAATGAAATCCTGAAAGCAGCATTTGCTGCATGAAAAGATAGATATAACTATGTTTTCCTTCTGAAGTAACTTATGATTTCTATTTAGCTATAAAAACAAAATCTATTCAGGCAGACATCTTTCTAAGTTCATCATGTTGGCTAAAACCGGAACTATAGTACACAATTTGGCAATTTAGTCTGCCCTGATGACTTACAGCTTTTATACGATAACTCAGTGGACCTACTGGATACTAAATAACTTTCGTGGGTTCCCCATTGACTCTTAATGACAACAGTTCCTGTGTCAACCAAACATGCATTTACCACCTAGATACAGGAATGTTCTTTGATTTTTTTCCTCCAAACAAATTGTCTTGTAAGCCTAGTTTTGCTATAAAAACTTGAAAGAAATATATCTAAACTTCTTGGTCTATTAAAGTAGCAGGGGGGATGTAGGAAACCAGACGGTTGTTGTGCTTTCTTATGGAATTCTGGAAGATGATTTATGGAGGCTTAGTCAGTGTTGCTCGTTTTATCATTCCCCTGACACCAACTTACCCTGGGAGACATTTCTTTTGCTACGCATAAGAAACTGTGAAGACTTATGAAGAGATAAGGAAGAATGGAGCCTCTGCTCTCTCTTCTGAGCGCACACACACTCTCTCTCTTCCTTTGCTGTCTGGAGAAAACAGTTTCTTTCAGATCCACGGGACATTTTTAGTTGTCCTAAGCTGGATGTTTTAGGCAGTTTTGCATGATGATACAGTACAGCCTGGAATGTGGAGTCAGAGCCGCCTGTGTTTAAATCTCGACTCCACTATTTGGGCAGCTTACTTAACCTTTCTGTGAGTCAATTTTCTCATCTGTAAAATGGATATTAGAATTACTCTTGTCATGAAGATTAAATGAGTTATTTTATATAAAGGGTTTGCAGTAGTGTCTGGCACTCAGTAAGCACTACGTTATTACTTGCTATCATAATAATATCAACGGCATCTTTCCTGCTTTATTATTCCATTCCTGTCGGTTGAGGCTGATAACTACCATGGTTACAAAGTTTGTCAACTTCTTTCCTTTTGCCTTCTCACCTTCCATTCATTTTTAGAAACATCCATTCAAAATTGAGAAAAACAATAAACTCTTTAATAAAAGCAGTTCATCAGGCAGGAGGAAATTTCTAAGCTATTTAGAACGGTTACTCTTTCTCCAGCTTTGGTGTGTTTTATGTTTTCCTTTGGGCAGCAAACTCATTTTGAAATTGTAAAAAGAGTTGTAAAGCTCTGGTCTTGCATCAGAATGATTTTTGATGCATCCAATTTGCATGTTGAAAGTCATCTTTCCAGAAACACAAAGCCATCAGTTGGGGAAAATAATCACTTCTCCAATTCAGTGTCAGTAAAGAATTTCCTGCAGCAGGAATGAAAGACAAGCGTAGAGAATGCATCTGATAAGAAACTAAAAATGGTCAGATTTTATTTATAATGGAATTCACAATGTATTAGGCACCTTTGGGCATCATCGTATTCTTTTCATTAGTTTCTCTTATGTGCTCTGTTGTCCTTCATTAAGATGTCTCGTCTCTCTCTTTCTGGAGAATCAGAGCAGGAATTTAAAATTCCAGGGCACAATAAAAGCCACCTATTCCACAGGTTCTTCATATTTTGCAGTATGAGGACAGATTAGAAAAAAAAGAGATGCAACACTTTTAAAAATTGGGGTCCTGTAAATTGGATCAAATATTTGCCTTCGAGTGCAAATGACTTATTTGACAAGTGTCCTAGAGGATTATTAGAGTAGAGTACAGATTACCTGGACATTTTGCTGAAAAGAACAGTGTGCCTCCCTTGCCAAAAAGAATCACTCTGGAGACAATTAATGTTCCTAAAATATCTATTAAGAGCCAGCTTGTGACCTCTGATATGATGGGGCAGAAATACTTAATGTCTGTAAAAAAAAAAAATTCAGTTTGGCATCTGCGTTTGAAAACAAAGTCTAAGTGGGGTGGAAATGGGGGCCGTTGTAGATCAAGAGCAGATGGCCTATTTTTTAGAACACTCCCGTGTTTAAAGACTATTAAAATAAAAGAATCCAGTTTGAAAACAGAACAAAATACAAATATTGTCCCCATGAGTCTGATGGAATGTAAAAATGTTCCTGCCTTATATTCACTGATTCCTTTCCTTAAATTTAGAATGGAAACAGGAAAGTGGAGATACAGTCTTTCTGCTGTTGGGTACAATTCATGTGACCTTTTCACACCTCTATGAATGTAAATGCAGAAGGTGAGAAGAGCAAGCATCTATTCTTGAGTAACATTTAAAAATATCTGCCCCTTTCCCTTCACTTTCCCAGCCAGATCCTAATCAACTTTCCTCAGGGCTCTGGTAAAGCTCCTGTGTCAGCCTTCTTGTGTGTCCTTTCTCTTGCAGCAGCAGAAATAATTCTTCTCTCTTAAGGGTCATTTCGACTATGTCATTCCTCTTTATTTGAGTTCAGATTTGCCTCTCAATTGCCTTTTTTTTTTTTTGTTAAGGGAAAAACTTTCAGCTTATTTTTAAAATCTTAAAAATCATGAAAAGAAGAGCAAACTCTAAATTCTCCTTAATCCCTAAACTGTTCCAATATTGGTGTGTGTGTGTGTGTGTGCGTGTTTTCTCCCTATGTCTGTGTCACAACAACAACAAAAACCTAAAACTTAATGGCTTAACAAACAACTGCTTTATTATATCTCATCACTTTGTGGGTGAGGGATTTGGGCAGATCTTAGCGGGTGATTCTTCTGCTTTCATGTAGTGTTGACTGAGATCACTTGGTAGTACTTAATTAGTTTCATCTGGAGTGTCCGAGTTCATTTCGTTCACATGCCTGGTGTATTGACCATGATGGTTCCACTGGACTCTTCTCCCTTGCCAGATAGTATAACTCTCCACATGGTCTGTCCTGAGGTCACTGGAATTCTTACATGGTGGCTCAAGGGTCTAGGAGTAAATTCCCAGAGTCAGGAAATAGAAGCTGCCAGTCTTAGGTGAGGAAACTGGCATAATGTCACCTCTGCTGTATTCTGTAAGCAGTCACAGTCTCTGCCTAGATTCTCGGGGAGACGTGTCAAAGAATCTGTAGCCATCTTTAACCTGCTATAGTCTACCCTTTGGTCATAAATTATTTATATTCCTGTCTTCTGCAAAGTACTTCTCATCCCATTATATGAGGGCTTGGCAAACTATGGCCCACCATATAGTTTCATAAATAAAGTTTTATTGGAACACAGCTGTGCCCATTAATTTGTATATTGTCGGTGCCTGCTTTCATGCTACAACAGCAGCATTCAGTAGTTGTGACAGAGACCTATCACCGGCAAGCCTAAAATATTTACTATCTGGCCAACCCCTGCTCTCAGCTAAAAGTCTAGGATTTCATCTTCTAAATCAGGGGGCAAGGTGAGGATGAGGTTCTTAAGTACAGTTCCTCAAGTACAATGACTTTCTATCTGAAGACTCATGATGAACTAAAGAGATATGTTATCCCTCCTACACCTCTTCAATTCACCATAGTGGCTTAGAGATACAGTAGCCCCAATAGACCATCCCATTCGAAAAGGAATGAGAGGCACATAGCAGTCACTATTCCATCACAATTTAAAAATCTAGCACCACATTTCCCAGTTCCTTGATTAGTGCCCAGTCTTGCTCCCTAGGAAGGCTTTTCCATGGCTCTCAGCGCTACTAAGATTTTGGTTCTGCCAAAATTATCCTCCCTGTTCTATGTAGCCCACATCTAAAGCTGAGTAGTTTTGTCAACCTGCTTCCTGTCTATAGAAGGTTGGAATCCAAAGGTGTTTTTTCATTTTGAACTGCTTCTGTTCTTTTCAGTCCAACCTAATGAAATTCTTTCATAGACTTTTGGGGTGTCTTAGGTATTAATTTATAATAAACTTCTTTAGCCAAAAGCCACACCAGCATTTCTTTCTTAGGCCCTTTTCTACCTTCAGCTTTCTGTGCAGTTGCTATGGGATAATGCCCTCAGGATTCTAAAAAGCCCTAATGCTTAACTGAGAAGGTCTATGCAGTATACCCTTTAGATTCTTAGAAGTTCTCCTAGGCACATTCTTAACTATTTCTGAGGTCTTAGCAAATAGTCTTGCAGCAGTGCCTTGAAATGCTTACCCTGAAGTCTTGATTTACTGATGGCACCCTGGGTTTGATCTCTGCCTTGAAGCTATTTCCTTGAGAAGATTTTGCTAGGAGAGACTGAAAACAATTTTTATTTTCAAACTAAGCAAGTTCTGGTTTCTTCATATTTTCTCTAACTTCTGCTTAAAAACTTAATAGTTCTTTTAAAAGTTCATCTATCTTTTCTAGTATGATGTTATAGGCATCTAGAGGCAAGATGGCACTTTCTACATTCTGTCCAGTAATCTCCTGGCCAGATCCATGATTTCATCAGGTGCCGTTTCTGTTTTCCACATGACCACAGGTGCCAGCATTGCCAAACTTTCCACCACTATGTATTATCTTCCCCAGTTCCTTCAAACCCTTACCAATGGATAGTCTAGACCCTTTGGCTTATGTTTGTTGCTTAGTACCAGAGCCGACGGCACATATTCTACATTGGTGTGGGGGCAGCATCCATTGCCAGGCACTAAATTCTTACATATCTTCTATATTTAATACATAACCACTGACATCATTCCCTCTGACTTATCACTTCCTACAACTTGAGAAACTCTTTCTAATGTATACACACAAAATTTAAAAATGACCCTTGATTATTTTCTCTCCTTGGTCTTGTGCTACAATGACCATGTCTTTAGAATATTCTGATTGAGTTAAGATTTATGTGTTAAAGAATCCCTAAGTCAAATAAAATTGCATACACCCAGATTATTTCCTAGAATTGTTTTCTTCAATCTCTTTTAATGCCGTAACTTGACAGGAAAAGCTTGAAAGAGAAAAACAAAACGAAATTAAATATAAGGGCCAGAGAAAGGTCATAGGGAGCTACTTCTTTATCTCTGATCTAGTTTATGTAATACTGTAAAAAGTGCTTGGTAGTTAAATATATTGTTATAAATAGCCATCACATAAACTCAGGCTTTTTTTTTTTTTTTTTTGGTTCTCCAGTATCTACACATCTTCTAACCTAACAGATGGGCAAGACCGAGAGATTAGCAGGTTAGCAGGTAAATGTGGATGGGCTGTCCAAACAACTAGTTGTTTCTGGGTTGCAGATACTCTTTTATCTCAACAAGTTTTTGGTGAACTGTCTTAATCCAATGCCACCATTTTTCACAGGTCTTTTAGGGTGGTGTTTCTTGGGGAGGATTTAGGATGGGAATAGTAAGGAGAAAAGAAGTAGCAGGTATCAGAAGGAGGGGTATATATCAG
Source organism: Paguma larvata (assembly GCA_030068075.1). Classification (NCBI taxonomy): domain Eukaryota; kingdom Metazoa; phylum Chordata; class Mammalia; order Carnivora; family Viverridae; genus Paguma; species Paguma larvata. Next base: position 55,254,859 of record CM057829.1, read on the forward strand.
AGACAATATCACCAATAAGGCTTTTCCCAAAATATACATGCTTAGACATGCCACAAGGAATCACTAGATTTGGGAGGTTGTTTTTTTTCAATGGCCCTTCATAGTTTGATAGACAGGATGGTAGTACCTTCTGCAATAACTGGGCTTTTAATCTTGCTTTACAAGACAATTCCACTTGCTTCAAAACATTTTCAGGTCATGGTTGGACACTGGATTTGTGGTCAGAAGAACTTTCTAGTACAGAACTTTGAACAAGTTACTTCTACCTCTTTGGGGGACTCATTTAGTATCCATCCTTCTTACCTTACAGAGGAATTTCAAATGTCATAATGGATGTAAAGTACCTGAAAACTCTAAAGGGCCTTGAGGGTCCTTTCAAAGGCCTTTGAAAGGCTTTCCTATGGAAGAAGAATTATCCATGTTGCCTATGTTCCTACAGGTAGTACGGTTTAAAATGAAACTATATCAATTTTACTTTCAGCTGCAGCCCCAAGTGTGAGTTGCCAGCTACTCCATATTTGAGAGTGAGGTATTAAATCATCATGAAAGACTTCCAAGGAGGTGTTCAAAATCCAGTCAACTGTTAGCTCCTTTTTCTTCTCTCTCTTTTTTTAAAATATAATTTATTGTTGAGTTGGCTAACATACGGTGTATACAGTGTGCTCTTGGTTTTGGGGGTAGATTCCTGTGGTTCATCACTTATATACAACACCCAGTGCTCACCCCAACGAGTGCCTCCTCAATGCCCTTCACCCATTTTCCCCTCTCCCTCCCCCCAATTAGCGGTTTGTTCTCTGTATTTAAGAGTCTTTTATCATTTGCCTTCCTCTCTGTTTAAAACTATTTTTTCCCCTTCCCTTCCCCCATGGTCTTCTGTTAAGTTTCTCAAGTTACACATATCAGTGAAAACATATGATAATCTGTCTTTCTCTGACTGACTTATTTCACTTAGCATAATACCCTTCAGTTCCATCTTGCAAATGACAAGATTTCATTCTTTCTTATTGCCAAGTAGTATTCTGTGTACATATATATACAACATTTGGGGTCTTTCCATAATTTGGCTACTGTTGAAAGTGCTGATAGAAACATTGGGGTACATGTGCCCTTATGAATCAGCACTCCTCAATTCTTTGGATAAATTCCTGCTAGTGCAATTGCTAGGTTGTAGGGTAGTTCTACTTTTAATTTTTTGAGGAACCTCCACACTGTTTTGCAGAGCAGCTGCACCAGTTTGCATTCGCACCAACAGTGCAAGAGGGTTCCCGTTTCTCCACATCTTTGCCAGCATCTGTTGTGTCCTGAGTTGTTAATTTTAGCCACTCTGACTGGTGTGAGGTGGTATCTCAATGTGGTTTTGATTTGTATTTCGCTGATGATAAGTGATATTGAGCATCTTTTCATGGGTCTGTTGGCCATCTGGATGTCTTCTTTGGAAAATTGTCTATTCATGTCTTCTTCCCATTTCTTCACTGAATTATTTGTTTTTCAGGTGTGGAGTTTGGTAATTTCTTTATTAGATTTTGGATAGTAACCCTTTATCTGGTGTGTTATTTGCAAATATCTTCTCCCATTCCATCAGTTGCCTTTTACTTTTATTGATTGTTTCCTTCACTGTGCAGAAGCTTTTTATCTTGATGAGGTCCCAATAGTTCATTTTTGCTTTTATTTCCATTGCCTTTGGAGACTTGTCAAGCAAGAAATTGCTGCAGCTGAGGTCAAAGAGGTTGTTGCCTCTTTTCCTCTCTAGGGTTTTGATAGTTTCCTGTCTCACATTCAGGTCTTTCATCCATTTTCAGTTTATTTTTGTGTATGGTGTAAGAAAGTGGTCCAGTTTCATTCTTCTGCATGTTGCTGTCCAGTTCTCCCAGACCCATTTGCTAAAGACACTGTCTTTTTTCCATTGGATACTCATTCTTGCTTTGTCAAAGATTAGTTGGTCATATGCTTGTGGGTCCAATTATGCATTCTCTATTCTATTTCATTGGTCTATATGTCTGTTTTTGTGCCAATACCATACTGCCTTGATGGTTCCTGCTTTGGTTTTCTTTTTCAACATTACTTAGGAGACTTGGGGGCTTTTGTGGTTCCATACAAATTTTAGGATTGTTCTAGCTTTGAGAAGAATGCAGATGAAATTTTGATTGGGATTGCATTGAATGTGTAGATTGCTTTGGGTAGTATCGATATTTTAACAACATTTGTTCTTCCAATCCATAAGCATGGAATGTTTTTCCATTTCTTTGTGTCTTCTTCAATTTCTTTTGTAAGTTTTCTATAGTTTTCAGCAAACAGATCTTTTACATATTTGGTTAGGTTTATTTCTAGGTATTTTATCATTCCTGGTGCAACTGTAAATGGGATCGATTTCCTGATTTCTCTTTCTGTTGCTTCATTATTGGTTTATAGAAATGCAACTGATTTCTGTACATTGATTTTGTATCCTGAGACTTCGCTGAATTCATGTATCAGTTCTAGCAGCTTTTTGGTGGAATCTTTTGGGTTTTCCATGTAGAGTATTGTTAGCCCCTTTTTATTATCAAGAGTACAGAAGGATTGAGTTGGAGTGCTAAGATAATTTTTTGGAGAGGGCTTTCAGTGTGTTTTGAGTCTATATTCCCTTAGTGACATGGGGTAGGAGTAAACAGGGTGCTTTTCTCTCTTCTCAAGTCTAGAAAGAGGAGCTTCAGGGGGCCCCTGTGGAGAACTAAACATGCTTCTCTCATCTTTTTATTCCTGAAAAATATCTACTTGGCTGAAGATTAGGGGCATCTGGCTGTGACTGTGGAGAGAAGAGAGGTAGCTTCAGTGGTAGTAACCTGCTCAGAAATTGGGATTTTAATGCTATTTGACCAGAGCATTGTACTTGTTCATCTAGTGTTTGTCTTAGGGTGTAGGAGTATTTCTTCTGGGATGCCTGAGGTCATAGGAATCCGAAGAGGGTTATATTGGGTCTTGCCCCAGAGAGTCACAAGGGAAGGATACCAGATGTCCTTCAGTGGCATAGAGACTGAGAGGACAGTAGAAGTTCACAGCTTTCACTGTGTCAGGGGAACTACAAGTGAGAGATCCCGTGATGGTAGAATTCAAAGGGACTTCAAAGCATCCACAAAGTGTGTTGTGAGAGAAAAGCCCAGTTTTAAACTTCTGCCAAGCTCAACAGCATCAAAATTATATTACCATAACTTAGAGGAGGCAGAGGTATCCTACTGAGTGGCTGGGAGAAGTGCCAGGTGGGAAAAGAGAGAAGATGATGACCACAGCATGCCCCTTTTCCACTGCAGGCTGCCGACCCAAAGCAGGGCAAACTGCAGCAGGGGACTGAGGTAGAGGAGGAGAAAAGTTTGAATTCTAAATGAGGCGTAAATTTGTTCTTACTATATGTAAGAAGTTACAAATTTGTTATAAATATAAATATGTATTTGTAACTTACTATAAGTTATTATATGTTAGCTTATGTTAACACCCATATAATAAGGATAATATGATATATATAATATGATATAATGTAATAATGTATGTAAAGACAAAGGTTGTGAGGATTCATCAGGTGTTTACAGAGGCAGGAAAAGAAAAGCTGCAGCCATTCAGAGTAGGCTTAAATGGGTAGTGGGAGGAGAGAATAGAGTTATTTCCTGTTGCACCTTAAAAGTCTTACTTGTTCAATATAATGACTGCATAGAGGATGGTATTAAGACCTGTGGATACTAGCTGCAGGGCTTATTACTAATAAGACATTTGTAACCATGAGAACTGTCCACAAAAGGTTTCCAATAGCAAAAGCTTTTCTTTGACAATTATACAACCTGGTGATGACTACAAAATTAGGTCTAAAGAAACATTCAGTGCTTATCATTCTTTCTCCCTCACCTTATATTGTAAGTGTCATCAGCTGAGGCTAATGTAAAGTGTCACATCATTTCACACTATTTTCTGGCCCCACATTCAGAAATGACATATTGGTTTAGCTACTGAAGAGTTTTTCTAGCTTTCAGAAGTGTAGGCAAAAGTTGGAAGCTATATCCCATTTCAGAAAACATACCAGCTCTTTTAGGGAGTGAAATCATCCATGGGTAATGAGGGCAGAAACTTCTTACATGCTATGGACTGCGTTTCAATTTCCAGCGATCATCTGATTCATCTTCAACTAACACGTGTAGACAGTAAACATGATAGTCTTTTTATATGGCACAACTTCTCAGAGTAGGTCAAGGTAACAGTCTCACATTCATCAGGATAGAAGCTGATAACAAATTCTGTAGGAAATACCTTTCAGAGACTATGAGGAGTCTTTTATTTTGAAAAGCTCCTCTCTGTTGCTGTTTCCAGACACTGAACACTGCAAAAGGTTTTCTAACTGAACTCAGCTGATTACTTTGAAAAAAAAAAAAAAAAAGGCAAGGAGTAGAAAAAGAGATGTAGAATTATTTTCCTTTTTTTGGATGATCCTGAGCTCTCTGGAAATAGTCTTGGGGCTTTTCCTTTAATTACATGCCAGCTTTCCTAAAACGAAGGAGAAGTGCTGATGTTAAAAATCAATATGGACACCACACTTTCCTGTATAGTCTTCTTAGCCCCTAGTGTGCAGTTTATAATGTCGCCTTTTTTTGTTTTTTGAAGGAACTGCAGGCAAATTATCATTCCTTAGTTTTGAAATAACCCTGTCTTACAATTTTCTTCACAAAAATGAACACAAATTTGACCAATTATCTAACTTTATAGTCTTTCATAAAAAAGTACACTCTAGTGGATGCATTTTTAGAGCATCGGACCAGCCCAATTCCCTCTTCCTCTGACAGCTGCACCATCACCACCCACCTACAATGTTTATACACGACTCTTGCCTTTTGGCCATAGCAGACTGGACTGGACCAGGGGTAAACTGCTAACTGAGCTCAGTCAATTTAGTTTTAACTGGAAAATTGGAATTGGACGTCAGAAATGCTAGTTAGCTTCTTCAGTTGTTTTGCCTGAGGCAACACAAATTCCCAAACAGAGGCTGCCTACGTGGGGTGGCCATTTTGAATCATGCTGATTTTCAGAGAAGAGAAAAATTAAGCCAACATCTGAGAGATAAAGAGATGAGACCACATGGATGTAGAGAGTGAGAGCAAGAGAGCATGAGAGAGAGGCTAGAGAGCAGTTGTTTTGGTCTCTGATGAGTTTCCTCTTCCCGTCTTGTGTGATACTGAAACAGGCCTTTGCTTCCATGGCTCACCTCAATGCACTCAAAATATTTTATCCTTTTTGCTCACTGGATTAACTGGGTTTCTATTATTTGCAACCAAGAAGTGAAAATTTACTGAGATATCCAATTACAGAACCAGATTTTGACAGCTCAAGAAATTATTTGGCTCCCACTGCCAGAGAGTGATCACTTACACATGTACTTCTGATGCCAACTTGGTAATCTCAAAGGACGTACTGTTTATACTCTCTGAATTTCCATTGTTATTTATACCTTTGTCTTGAAATCTCTGTAGAGAATACTCATTTATTATTATTATAGGAGTAATGACCTCAAAAATATGTCATTGGTCAATATTGATGTCCATCATGGGCACCAGGGCTCCTCTAGGCTGTGTCTTCTCTTGTCATCACTAAGAAGTCAGAAAGGGGACTGTTCAAATCCCACATCTTCTGCTTACTGCTCCGTGATCTGTGGCAAATTACTCAACCTAAGGTTCAATTTCTGCATATGTAAAATAAAAATGAGATGTTAACATCAACTCTAGATTAATCAGATTTGAGAAGAAAATCCCTCATTACAGCTAAAACAACTCTGGATTATCTAGCAACATGTTGCGTGGTTTGTAGACTAACGCCAAAGTTGCTGCTACCAGTATGCAATTTCCTGTTCCTCCCTTAAAATATAAGATCTTTGTATAAACACAGAGAACAAGCTGATGGTTGCCATGGTATGGGGAAGGGATGGGCAAAATGGGTGAAGGAAAGTGAGAGGTACAGGCTTCTAGTTATGGAATAAATAAGTCATGAGGGTAAAAGATGCAGCATAGGGAATATAGTCAATGATATTGTAATAGCACTATGTGAGGACAGGTGGTAGCTATGCTCATGGAGAGCACTGTATAACCTATAGAGTTTGGAATCACTATACTGTACACTTGAAACTAATGTAATATTGTATGTCAACCATACTCAGTTAAAGGCCATTTTATTTTTTAAAAATATAGAACGTCTTTGTTGTTAGTGGATCCATGGCCAGCCAGCTGAAGACCACATTTCCCAGCCTCCTTTCTGATAACCACATTGCTCTCATATAGTCCATGCTGTGTGATGGTCCATGCACTATTTCAAGTAGTTTACGTATATTACCTCAATTAATACTCGTAACAACTCTATGAGATGGGTTATCTTCATAAAAACCTCATGAGATAAAAACCATTGTTATTCTCATTTTACAGATGAAGAAACTGAGGCTTAAGGCAGTCCAGGGATGAGGAAGAGCCAGCATTCAAAGTCAGGCAGTGTGGCTCTGGGCCTGTGTCTTCACCCCTAAGATACGATGTCATTGTAGTCAGATGATTGAGACTTCACAACCTCTGCCTTCCAATTAGACATAGAACAAAACCCAAGGCTGCAGAGAAGAGGAAAATAATCTTCTAGGTTACCTAAGGATAGATAATTAATTATGGTTTGTTTTTTTTTTTTAATTTAAAAAAGTAATCCAGGGGCACCTGGGTGGCTCAGTTTGTTAAGCCTCTGACTTCAACTCAGGTCCCGATCTTGCAGTTCTTGAGTTTAAGCCGTATATGGGGCTCTCTGCTGACAGCTAGGTGCCTGGAGCCTCTTCAGATTCTGGGTCTCGCTCTCTCTCTGCCCCTCCTCTGCTTGTACTCTGTCTCTCTCTCTCTCTCCAAAACAAATAAATATTTAAAAAAAAAATTTAAAAAAGTAACCCATACAATTGCAATCTTCAGAGGGAATCATTGTTTATTCTAAGGAATCTCCCTTCTGGTCTTTTCTCTAACTATATAATATGCATGCATCTATAAATATAAGGCTGTCATGTTTTCTACAAGATGCAGTTATTCCTGAAAACTTCCCATAATTTAAAACTTTCATAACTCAAGACTAATATTGACAAAGGATTGTGAGTAATGCAACATGGCATACCATAGGGCAGTAATATAAATGTGGTTACAATTTTCTCTGAAATTATTAACTCCTTTACAGATTTTTAATTTGAGAGAGATTAATATTATTTCAAACTGTGTGCACAAACTGGTACTTTATTAAAAATTTTATGTGACAGTAGTCCACATTCACTTAATTTATCTAGGAGTAAACTTATAATCACATGGACACCTCGGAATACTATTTAAAAAAATTTTTTTTTAACGTTTATTTTTGAGAGAGAGACAGACAGACAGCATGAGCGGGGGAGGGGCACAGACAGAGAGGGAGACACAGACTCTGAAACAGGCTCCAGGCTCTGAGCTGTCAGCACAGAGCCCGACGCGGGGCTCGAACTCACAAACTGTGAGATCATGACCTGAGCCGAAGTCGGACGCTTAACCGACTAAGCCACTCAGGCGCCCCTCGGAATACGATTTTTATGTTTTTTAGTTCTTAAATTTGCATTTAATTTTTGTTAACATTTTTAAAAGATTTTATTTATATTTGAGAGAGAGAGCAGCACAGAGCAAGAGTGAGGGAGGGGCAGAAAGAGAGGGAGGCACTGAATCTGAAGCAGGCTCCAGGCTCTGAGCTGTCAGCACAGAGCCAAACGCAGGACTCTAACTCATGAACCTCAAGATCATGACCTGAACTGAAGTCAGACACCTAACCCAACTGAACCACTCAGGCACCTAATTAAATTTGCATTTACTTTTAATCTTCCCACTTTATTTTCATTCAATTTATCCATATTCTTCTATTGGTTTAAGTCAAATTCTTAGTACTTTTTCCTCAATCTTTTCTTTCTTAAAATAATAAAAGTACTTACAACCAGGAGTTGTTCTTTAAGCATAACTTTGTCAGTATCCTCAACTTTTGATTTCTAATATTCTGATTGTTTCACTTTATAAAGCATTTTGGCAGATTTGTTTTTCTTTTTAACACGGAAGTTACTTAGAGCACTTTTAAATTTCTAAGTGGTTGAGGGTTTTATTTTTTTTAATGTTTATTATTTTTGAGAGAGAGATAGAGAATGTGGTGGGGAGGGGCAGAGAGAAAGAAAGAGAGATAAAGAATCTCAAGCAGACTGCACACTGTCACTGAACAGCCCGATGCAAGGCTCAGTCCCATGAACTATAAAGTCATGACCTGAGTGGAAATCAAGAGTCAGACGCTTAACTGACTGAGTCACCCAGATGCCCCTTGATGTTTTGTTCTGTTTTTTTTTTTTTTTTAAATGTTCATTTATTTTGAGAGAGAGAGACAGCATGAGTAGCGGAGGGTCAGAGAGAGAGGGAGAGAAAAAATCCCAAGCAGGTTCTGTGCTAACAAAGCAGGCTCCATCTCATGAACCGTGCAGGAGATCATGACCTGAGCCAAATCAAGAGTTGGAGGCTTAACTGACCAAGCCACCCAGACACCCCAAAGTAATTGACTTTTTAAAAAATCATTTAATATTTTAAAAATTACTTTTTTGGTTTTTGCTCATTTATTTTTATATTGTCTCTCTTCTAGCAGTAGTTAAACATGATGAAAGCAAAAAATTTGCTTCTTTCCTGCTCTATCTCTAATGCCTAGCTAAGAATCTAGATATAATAGGCCTATAGTAATATTTGGTGGATTGAAAAATAACTCCTGGCTTTACTGTACTGTGACCATAGAATATGGGTGGTCCAGTTTCCGCTTTGTGGAAATAATTGACATTTTCCAAGTGGTTTATCACATGATCTATTTTCAAAATGTTTCAAGATCACTGAAAAAGACATATTCTGTAGATCACAAAGCTCAGTGCACCTCTATGAAGCAATTTTATTAATCATATTATTCAGATTTTTGCCTTTCTTTCCCTCCCTTTTTCCCTCCCTTCTTACTTCTTCCTTCTTTCCTCCTTTCCTTCCTTCCTTCCTCCCTCCCTTCCTTCCTTCCTTCCTTCCTTCCTTCCTTCCTTCCTTCCTTCCTCCCTCCCTCCCTCTCTCTCTTTCTCTTCCATCCTTCTTTCTTTCTTTCTTTCTCTTCCTTCCTTCCTTCCTTCCTTCCTTCCTTCCTTCCTTCCTTCCTTCCTTCCCCCTTCCTTCTTCCTTCCTTCTTCCTTCCTTCCTTCCTTCCTTCCTTCCTTCCTTCCTTCCTTCTTTCCTTCCTTCCTCCTTCCCTCCCTCCCTCCCTCTCTCTCTCTTTCTCCCTTCTTTCCTTCCTTCATTCCTTCCTTCCTTCCTCCTTCCCTCCCTCCCTCCCTCTCTCTCTCTCTTTCTCCCTTTCTTTCTTTCTTTCTTTCTTTCTTTCTTTCTTTCTTTCTTTCTTTCTTTCTTTCTTTCTTTCTTTCTTTCTCTTTCTTTCTTTCTTTCTTATTACTTTCCACTGGTTTTCTCCAAGATTGAGAGTTGTGTTTAAATTCACCCTATAAAGTTGAAAGGTTTTTTTTTTCCAGTTTTCCCCTTGAATTTCTAACACTTTTTATTTCTTCAACCAATGTACATCGAGATCTCACCATGTTTCAGGCCTCGTACTAGGTCCTGGCTATGTAGTGGTGAACAACGATGAAAAGGGCTTAGTCTTATTTCAAGTCAGGGAGGTGGATATTAAGCACATTAATCAATCCAACAATCATTACCTATGGTAATAGGAGCTCTGAAAGTAATGAACTAGATGAAGATACGAAGATATGAAAGGTAACATAGGAAACTAAGTGACTAGGGTAGTCAGGAAAGACTTCTCAGCCAAAGTTTCATTTCAGCCATTATGGGAAGACTGAGGAAAGAAATAAGTTAGCCTTTGGACAGAGTAGTAGGTGTTTTAGGATTTGACAGAATGGTAGAGAGCAGTGAACTTCACCTATATGAAAACATTGAGTTGAGAAAAAGTTTGGTCTATTGGAATAATAGCCAAATATTATTATGTTGTGGAGCCCTTTCACAACAAATATTTTGCAGTAGTCTTTCTACTGTCCTGAAATGAAGTTCACATGTAATATACTTATATATATAATTTAAAAAAATAATAGAATGCCATAACTGGAATACAAAAGAAAAACAAAAGGAAATAAACACAATATGTAAATTAATAAGAATTTTAATGTGTGAACTCTTGGCTATAAGTATCCTAGAAAGTATAGCAAAGTTGTTACATGTTTGTATCCAAATATCATATCTCCATGAGTCCTATGGTTAAACTGCAGATTGATTTCAGGAGTATTGGTTGGTAACACATTCCATGAACTGAGTTTTTATCGATAGGATATTTCCACATGGTGAACAAATTTTGTTAAAATTGTGGACAAAATGAAATACCACTTCCCTTGATCACCAAAAGTCATATATATTAAAATCCTACAAAAAATGGTTTTTGTGGGTAAAATGTAATAATAAACTTGAAAAAATAGTTTTACTTACATTAATGTCTTTTTGGATATTCTAAAGTTGTATGGAATATAGGATGTTTCTTTGCTATGCTGGCCCCATGCATTAGATGTCAATAGTGGCCTCCAATACTGTGAGAAACAAAAATGTACTTCCTGTGGACTGTGCCACACTTTTGACAACTACTGGAGTAGAGTGTTATGACTAATGAGAGTGATGTTCAAGGTGATGGTCTATGTGGGGGCATCCAGGAAGCAGTGGGATGGCCAAAGGGCTGCTGGTTCCTTGCTTAAGATCTGGTAGATTTTGCATTAATTTTTTTGTCTTTTGGCTTTGTTTTGTTTTATGACTATTTCTTACAAATAGCATATTTTTTCTGAATATTTTTAGACCTAATTTAAAAGACATTACCCATCAATTGGTCTCTTAATTATAAAGCCCTGTAAACCCATAAACCAGAGCAGTGTCAGCAAAAGGTGGTTGTTCAAAAGAATATCTCATAAATGAATAAATTATTTATTTTCTGTTAATCTTCTTTAGTAACTTGAAAATTATTTATATATCTTTTTTCATTTTATATGTGATTATTTTTAAGTTTTCTGAAGCATTAATATTTTCCATAATTTTCAAAATCAAGAATGAAGTGATTCATTTTGAAGTCTTTGTTTAAGAATTCTATTTTTCCCTAATTACCTTTCAGTCTTTATTAATAAAATCATGAATTTAATTTATATTGTTGCTAAGACTTTTTTCCACTAAGAAACCTTCATTTTGACATTTGCCTCTAGGTTTGTAACCAGATTTACAATTATTTAGATATCTCATTTTAATTAGCCTCTGTTTCACTGTCTATTCATTTATGCCGACTTTCCTGTTCTTGAGATGTTAGTTTTATTTCTTCTCTCTGTCTTCAAATAATTTTTTCAAGAAGGATACAGGGTAGTGTCTTTTCAGAGACTTTGTATTTGATCATCTTTAGTAAAAGACCATTTGGTTAAGTACCGGGTTACAACACCTGAATAAGTAGCTCCTGAATTACTGAGAGTTGATTAAACACTATTCTGGGTATGTCTGGGAGGGTGTTTCTGGATAAGATGAACGTTTGTGTTGGTAGATTGAACAAAATAGGTGACTTTCCCCATTGTGGGCAGGCTTCATCCAATTTATTGAAGGCCTGAGTAGAACAAAAGGTGGAGGAGGATAGAATTTGCTCTCTTCACCTGTCTTGTAGCTGGGACGTTGGTCTTTTACTGCCTTCAGATTTGAAATTGGACTGGAAACATTGTCTCTCCTGGGCCCTGGACTTGGAGTGGAATTAAACCATTGACTGTCTTAGGTATCCAGCTTGCTCACTGCAGATCTTGGGACTTTTCTGCTTCTATAATCATGTGAGCCAATTCCTCTATCTATCTATCTATCTATCTATCTATCTATCTATCTAGAAAAAGATGATTTCAAGGATTTGAATTTGGTAAAGATCGGTGTCCCAGAGGCTGAGGAGTGGTTTATAACAATCTCATAGTCCAGTATCTGAAGTGGTGTTTGTACTAGGTGTCATTGGGTCTGGTGATAATTAGCAGGAACTGTTCCAATGATGGAAAAACAACATGACCATATTGGAGTCTTCAATGGTAGGGACAGCTTTTTTTTATCTTTGAAAATCTCATAGCCCCTGGGCTTGGTACCTTTATACTAGTGTGTACTCAATAAAGGCTGGTTCCATTGGGCCACATTCTTATCGATGGGGCATTTCTCTTTCTGTAAAGATAGCAGTAGAATCGTCTAATAATAGGTGATGAATGAGTGATAAAGTACAGTGTTCTGGCACTAATGAGGTAAGTTTATTCTATCAGTTTTCTTACCCCAGGATAAACACTTCCATGAGTGACCGTGTTTTTTGTTTTATAACTGACTTGACTACTAGTAAGAAAGTCAGGGCATGTAAATTCACCTTGATGTTAACTTTAAGGGAAGTATGTGGCATCTTTGCCTCCATTTTTCTCCCCTTCAATTAAGTAGTATAACCATATTAACCCAAATCATCAAGCTAATATGAAAAATATTTTAATAAAAATATCCCTACACCACTTAAAAGCTTGGAACAGTGAGGTGGTAATCTTCAGCACAGCAGGAGGGAGAGAACTGTAACAAAAAGTTCTGAGATTCTTCAACCTCACCTGGGAACAATTAAAATAATATTCATAATAACAATAATAGCAAAAAACCCAGTAATACTTAGTATTTATATGATGCCAGAGCCGGAAATTCTACGTGGAAAGAGGGTGGGAATCTAGCTGGAAACGAGTTGCGGGGGAAAGCTATGGAGATTTGTTTTCAGGTTGCACCGGTATGCCATCTCATCTAAGATCGAGAGAATGACAACTGTCAAAAATCAAAGAATTGGGATGGGGCAGGTGCAGGGAGGAGGGACCGTGGGAATGGGATGGCCTCAAGCTGCCTCACTCCCTCTCTTCACTCCCAAGAAGTTACTTCTTGATGCTGGCTGATACACAGAACTTTGCCCTTTCAGAACTCAAAGGAAGTTAGTCACATCATATTTCGATATAGAAAATCCCTGTGCAGTGTTTGTTCAAAGATGTGTTTTTTGTTCTGTAATTTCTGTTTCGTGTTATTCTCAGGATGATGCTAACCTGTTTAAGACTGAAATGCTAAATGAAGGTCTTCATGGACGTTAACGACGTTCTTTCATGAGATACACTTTATAGCATATATGAAATTATCTGGTACCGAGTAACAAATGTTTGGGTGATAAGGAGTTAATTAATTCTCTTCCATCCACATAAAAGTTCAAAGCATGAGTATTATACATCAGTAATCAGGGCAGGACAAAGAGGGTCTCGATCTGGTCAGGATAAATGTATTTCCCTGCCCAACCATTATGTCAATGATGGCTTCATTCTAGAACCTCCTAAGCTGTTTTTGAAAATTCCCAGTCATCATTCCTAAAATGAAAAGTTATCTACTATGTGTATGAGCTCTTGAGAGCTTTCATAGCTGTAATTAAATATGCATTAAAGTAACAACATTTTCAGCTCAAGTCACATGCTGGTTTGTTTTACAGAGCATTCAGAAAGGTTCTGATTAGTGATTCAAAGTGGATTAACAATTTGAGTTTCTTTCTTCAGGGCTATCCCTCTTACTTCTTTAGCACAGTCTCTGAGCCATGCCTTGGGGCACATGCTCCAAATTGCTAGATCCAGTATAAAACTCCAGACTGAGAGTTACATAGTAAATGTGCATGTTTGTTTTTGGATTCTTGAGCTTTGCCTGGAGCGCCCTTTCTAATTACTCATCCCACAGGTTTAGAAAACCTCTGCCCAATCCTTTCTGATTTGTCAAAGGAAATAAAGAAAGTCTTACTCTGAGAAACTCTTTTTCTGATATGTCATATAGTGTGGATTTTAAGATTTAAATACATTTTCTTTTTAAATGTGGTGGTTTTAACCAAACTAGAAAGATGAAATGTTTGCATCTATCCTCTGTTCGTTCACACTGGCAGACAGAAAGCTTGGTGTAGTAAAGGAAAGGATGGCTACTTAATAGTTCTTTTATTTTCCATTCAGATCACACACACTTTTACTGAAAGAGGCCTCACAGCACGGGGTCTGATATTACAGCAGTGTTTTCAGGAAGCAATAATTGAATACTCCTCATTAAACTGGTTCATAAAAGAATCCTATTAAAACCAATACAAATAATAAACCTTGAAAATGCTGCTTTAAATTCCAAGAGGGTGGTGAAGATATGCTACAGTAACAGTCTTCCTGTTCGCAGGGTGATTTTGAAAATCTTGTGTGAATTTTTTCAGAGCCAAGCAGGCACCTCACTACCCAATAAAGGACCCAAGGAATATTTTAAATGTATTCAATCCAAGCTTGTGTCTTTTACAGTCTGTCTTTTCCAAGAATCTATCCCTAATCCTGACAGGATACCCTCCTGAAAGGCTAATTATCTTTAATCACCGAATTAATAGGTAATTCTTACAAAGAGGCTACACACCTGAACCCACCAAGTCCTCTTTGCACGGACAAATCCAGCTGGTTCCACATACTAATTTCACTAAATGTGAATTTGGACACACTGTATATTGTTGCAAATAATGGTAAATGTATCCAATTCAAAAATAATAATGAAAAAGTTATTTTTTTGCTCCAATTTTAATCAGACTCAGCTGTGGAGAGCCCCAAATGCACAGGGCATATGGCTCACCTCACCACCCCAGATGGTGCTGCTGGCCCAGCCTCTCCGATGTCCATTCTGGCAGGCTTCGCGCCTTCCCTCGGCCACCACTCCTTCTCCTCAGCCTTCCAGTCACACCCTTGCTTTACCCCGGTCTTTCTCCACAGTGTCCCCTGATGGTCTATTATCCGTCAGTGTTTTCTCTTCTTAGGGTTTTTCAAAACTTCTGCACTCAGTTCCCAGATCTCTTTATAGTCTGACCTCTGGAGGAGATAAAAATCCGTATGACAGGCATTTGGGTCTTAGCGAAGAGTGACACATGCATTTCTCAGTTGAGCATCTCAGAGGACTGGGATGATCCATCTTAGATGTCTATTCGCTCTAGTTCAATGGTTTCTCAGTGTTTCTAATCTGAAAAGTGTATATAGGGACCTATTTAGCTAAACCTTTTTTGTCTTTTTAGCCTCTGAGCCAGGGAGAGATTGTTCTAATCACCAACACAATAGTCATTTAATAGAAAAACTGGAGACTCTGTAGCATTTCTTCTTGCTCATTTCAAGGAGTGCTGTTCTTTTCTGCCCCTCCCCACCCCCATATTTCTTGTTACACCTTGTAACCAATTATTGTTACACGACATTTGTTCTTACTACTCTCAGTCTTTAGATTCTAGATCAGAGGTTCTCAGACTTTAGCTGCTTCAGAATACCTCGAGGGCTTTTTTAAACTCAGATTGCTAGACTCCATCCCCAAAGTTTCTGATTCTAAGGTCTGGGGTGGGGCCAGAGAATTCGCATTTCTAAGTTCCCAGGCATTCTATTGCTGCTGGTCCAGGAAAAGCGCTTTGGGAAACACTGCTCTAGAGATAAGAGAAACCTAAGGGGTTAAGTGTTCTAATCTGAGAGTCAGTGATAATGCCATGTTCACCACCTTTCCAGCGGGGTAGCCTCTCAGCCCATAAAGCTCCCTAAAATAAACTTCGGTTTCTTCTCTGTTAAAATGAGTTTAACAAAACATCCCTAGCAGGGTTCTTAAAAGGAAGGAATGAGATCATGTTCACTAAGCATTTGAAAGAAAAGTGATTTTGATGGGTGTTTTTGTTGTTACTACTTTTTATTTCTTCCCTAGAACTCCATTTTCAGGACTTCTAATTGAATCATAAAGGTTCCTTTAAGCACCCAATTTGGTTAAGGAAAGTGTCTATCTGTACAGAATATGAGAAAATAAAATCCCTTTGGGAAGATCTTGACAAAATAATGATTTCAAAATTCATCTGGATATGCACAGTAATAGCCAAGAGAGTTTTGAAAGGAGGGTCCTCTTCCAATTGGGGTTTTACCCACCAGATAGCAAAACACATTGTAAAGTCACAGTAATCAAAACAGCATGGTATTGGCTTAAGAAAAAGCAAATAGACTAAAGTAATGGAGTAAAAAATTTTATCTCCCCCCAACACAAGTATATGTATATATGATTCAAGTCAGTGAGGAAAACATGCCCAATTAATTACATGATGTTGTAACAATGAGTGAGTGATTTTTAAAAACTATTTGCCTCATACGCACAAAACAATAATTTCTGAGTAGGTTTCTAAAACCTAAAAAGTACTGAAATTTCTTTCAGTGTGAGTGGTACAGTGTGATATTTCTATAATCTTGGAGTGAAAAAAAGAAAGGTAAAATATGTCATATTTGAATTGACATAAAATTGAAACTTCTGATTGAAAAAGGTATTTATTATAAATGAAGTTGAAGGACAAAACTGACTGGAAGAAAGTATTTGAATCATATTACAGAAAGGATTAATACTGAACGGTAAAACCACCTTTACAAAGTAATAGGAAAACAAAGCACATATAACGTAATGGAAAAAACAAACAAAGCCGATCAGTAGCCAATTCAGAAGAAGAACAAGAAATATAAATGCCTCGTAAAGGCTGATTAGATTTCATGTTTTCAAGTCAATGGAAACCCAGTCACTGTCACCTAACGTTCATAGAAAGGAAATTTATGGAAATTTTTGGTGAGCAAACTAAAAATGCACATACCATTTGAAATAGCAAGTCTACTTCCAGAAATTCACTTTATTTTATACAACAGAAATACTTTTATGTAGGCACAATAGTATGTTCACAGGAATGTCTATTGAGGTATTTCTGTTAATAAATACTGAACAATTAAGAGTTTGCTGGAGCTCGAGACCTACGAGCTGACTGATCCACGCAACCACCTAGGGATCTGCCCGGCTGCTCTCACTAGCTCCACGTCTGGTTTCCGCAGCCTCGCGCTATGAAAGGAGGGGCTGGAAGGCTGCGGGTGGCCCAGGCAGCTGCGGATTTGAAACAATTCTGTGGAACGTTCAACACGACCCCTTGCTGACTGGAGTATCTTCAAGTATAAATCTCTTCAGAGCCCAGAAAGTCTGCTCCTTTTTGTAGTAAAACGAGTCTTTGGAGGTTTTCTAAACCACTTTTCATGAACTGATGAAGAGAACTAAATTTGAAGCCCGTACAAAAACTTATCCCTATAACATGTGCTATCCTATATAAACTACTTTTGTCAGTCCTGAACATCTACCTCTCTGAACTTTCATCAATTGATACTTCGCTAGGGTAATTATATACACTGGTAGCAGCATACAATAACATATTTCGTGTAAAAAAAATGGAACTTGGTAGAAACCTCCACCTGGTACTATACCAAAGAAAGGTGTAAAAGATATTTGTCTCAAACTGGACTCTGGGAGAAAAAGTATAAAAAATTCCTTTATAGTCATATTAATCAGAAAAGGTCAAGACAATCCAACAAAAAATGGGAAATGGACATAAAATTTGTGGAAGAGGAATCATAAGTAGCTAAATAAACATGAAAAAGTGTTTAACTTCACTAATGTTTAGGAAATTGCAGTGTGAAATAAAATAAAATATCTGTCAGATAGGCAAAATTACGAGTCAAAAGATACCTATTGTCTCAGACCATTTGGGCTGCCATAACAAAATACCACAGACTGGGTGGCTTATAAACACCCAAAATTATTACTTACAGTTCCGGAGGCTGGGAAGTCCAAGATCAGTGTCAGCTTGACTGCCCTCTTCCAGGGGCTGACTTCCTGTATCCTCACATAGTACGTGGGCCAGGGATCTCTTGGGAGCCTCTTTTATAAGACACTAATTCCATTCATGAGGGCTCTACCTCCATAATTTAAATACTTACCAAAGGCCCATCCACTAAAACCATTACTTTTGGGGGTCAGGATTTCAACATATGAATTTTCGGGGGCATACAAACATGCAGATCACAGCACCAGAACACCAGGACTATTATGGGAGAATACAATGGAACTGCTTCGGACAATAATATGACTGTAACCAGGGTAACTTTAAGATACAATATCCTATGGAATAGGAATCCTTTGCTACATTCATACCTTAGAGTAGCTTCCACACAAGCATATGAAGATGTTTACAAGAAAGATAACATTCGTAACAGTAAAAATTAGAAACAACTTAAATGTCCGGTAACAGAAGAATGTATAAACAAATTATGGGGGAGTCAAATAGCAGAATGGTATATTGCAGTGAAAATTAAGGAACTGGAGAGAGATATATCCACCCAGATGATTCTTACTACCTAATTTTGAATGAAAAGTATAAGTTGTAGAGGAATGCATACAATATGATACCATTCCTATAAAGTTCAAAAACATGCCAAATAATACCAAATACTGCTTTAACAATACTGCTTTTAGCAAAAAGAAAGAAGGAAGGAAATAAATAAGTATGTATGGGGAATAGACACAAATTTAGATAATAGTCACCTTTGCTGGGGTATGGGAGGTGACGCTGATGTGGGTACACAACATGGAACTAAACTTGTCTACTAGGAAAGTAATAAATGTTGACACAATTCAAAATATTTTTCAATAATGACACTGAGGTAGATTACACATAAACCTGGAGAAAGATTTTGATATGATTCATGAAAAACAACTTGGGGGTGCCTGACTGGCTCAGTTGTAGAGCATGCAACTCTTAATCTTAGGGTTGTGAGTTCAAGCCCCATGTTGGGCACAGAGCTGACTTTAAAAAAAAAAGAAAGAAAGAAAAAGAAAAGGAAAACAACTCAAGTTGGAGGTTTATTATGTTACATTAAAAAATATAAGAACACGTGGACAAGAATTGAAGGGCAATGTGTAAAAATGCAAATAATTTTTGTTTAAGTGGTCTATGAATAATTAAAAATTAATTGTCTTTAATATGGACATATCAGTCTCAGTTGCTTTTAAATTTCATTTAAAATTTAAAAAAATTTAAATCATGTTTTAGATTCACCTAAAAATTACAGCAAAAACTCCAAGGGCTATGATATTGGTTGATAACTCAATCAGAATCTAAGTAAACTGTCATTTAGAAGGACCTTTACAGCTCAGAGTACTGAAGTATATGAAAGTTTGAAACATCTGTCTTGTGTATGTAGGACATTGTATTATTTCAGCAACTTTTGTATAAATTTGAAATTATTTGAAAATAACATAAAAATACTCGTATGGAAAAAATAACTATGGGCCAAAAATCCTACGAAATAAGAGCAGTGAGGAGAGAATGATTGAATTGTATAGTAAAACATATTTAAAGCTTCTATATTAAAAGAATATGATATTGGACTTACACCTGTCAGGACCGTGTAAAAAAACCCAAAAGGCAACACACATTGGCGAGGATGTGGAGATATCCGAACACGTCGACACTGTTGGTGGGAATGTAAATGATGCAGCCATTCTGGAAAACAGTATGGAAGTTCGTCAAAAAATTGAAAAATGGAACTACCATATGATCCAGTAAACTTACTTCTGGGTATTTATCCAAAAGAATCGAAATCCAGATCTTAAAGAGATAGCACTCTTCTGTTCATTGTAACACTATTCACAGTAGCCAAGATGTGAAAATAACCAAAATGACCATGACAGATGAATGGATAAATAAAATGTAGCATATACATACAATGGAATATTGTTCAGCCTTAAAAAAGACAAAAATTCTGCAATATGCAACAATATGGATGAACCTTGAGGGACATTAATCGAAGTGAACTAAGCAGTCACAGAAAGACAAATACTGCATGATTCTTCAAATATGAGTTATCTAAAAATAATCAATTTCATAGGCTGCAAGAGTGGCATGGTGGTTGCAAGGGGCTGGAAGGAGGAGGAAATGATCCGTGACTAATTAGCAGGGACGAACTTCTAGTTCAGCTAGAGAATAAGATCCAGACACATGATTTGCAACGTTGTACCTATAGTTAACAACAGTGCATTCCACACTTAAACATTTAAGGGAGTAGATCTCATGTTAAGTGTTCTTACCACCATAAAATAAAATACAGAATGTGGATACTGGCACATGAATCGATAGACCACTTGAAAAGAATAGAAAGTTCAAAAACAGACCACAGTATGTATAGAAATTAGACCCAAGTAAATATAGAAAGTAAGTATATGATAAAGTTGCATATTAAATTACTGTACAAAAGAAGGACTTTTAAATAAATGGTGTGGGAACAATAGGATAATCTTGAAAAAGGAAAAAAATAAAGTTCATATTCAAAACATACATCATCATAAACTCCAAACAGATATCTGTTCCAGTGAATTCGTGATTTTAACAAATTCTCTTTCCTAGTTTTATCCACTGAAAGGGCCAGGATACAGGTGGCACCTTGCAAATGCTGAGATGTTAGTTTCTAAATACCATTCCCACGAAACAGAACCAAGACTTTTTGGAGTATTGGGTGATTTCCGCTCTGGCCCTGTGGGGAGCAGAAGATAAACCTGGAACACCTTACATCTGAAAGCAAGGAAGTGCTGATAGGATGACGGGAACATGTCAGAGAGCACAGAACAGCCACAGTCGCTAAATTCGAAACACTATGAACATAAAAAAAAAATCATGATAGTGATGGATTATAGCATACTGAATATCGAAAATATTTGCTATCACAAGGAAACAATCAGACAAATCCAGATTAGAGGACATTTCTTAAGACTTATTGTCATGGACCCTTCAAAAAAATGTCAGTGTTGTAAAAATAAAGAAAATGGCAGGATACTGTCTAAGTTGAAGGAAAGCAAAAAGACATGACAACTAAATGAAATCTGTAATTCTTTTAAAAAACACATTTAGAAAGGACATCTTTGTGGACAAGCAGAGAAATTTGAATAGGGACTGTATATTAAACAATATTGTATCGATGTTAAATTTATTGGGTATGATAATTGATGTGTTTATGCAACAGAATGTGCTTTTTCTTTTTTTCTATGTGTATTTTGAGAGAGAGAGAGAGAGAGGCAGAGAAAGGGAGAGACAGAATCCCAAGCAGGCTCTGTGCTGTCAACCCAGAGCCTGACACAGGGCTGGAAATCATGAACTGTGAGATCATGACCTGAGCCGAAATGAAGAGTTGGACGCTTAACGATTGAGCCACTCAGGCACCCTGAGAATGTCCTTGTTCTTAAGAGATGTATGGAATGTAATTAGTTGCAAAGTGTGAATTACTCTGGAACGTCCAGAACCGGATACGTCTGTGTGTGTGAGTTGGAGGGTGGGGCGGCAATAAAACAAAGCAAATGTGGGAAGACTTTAACAACTGATGGATCTAGGTGAAGGACATGTAATTTCAACTATCGTCTCAAGTTCTTATAACTTTGAATTTTTCAAAATAAAAAAGAAAGCAATAAAAGAAAATTCACCATCAACTTACTAAATCATCCCTTAGGTATGTAGGAGTATTTATAGCTTATGTGATTATTTCAAATTCTTTATAAATTAAAACAAATGTAAGAAATAAGTATACAAGTACATTGAGGAATAAATGATGTAAATAGAAACCATCTGTCTCTTCACTTGACAGATGAAGACACAGATCCACAAATAAATTAACTTCCCTAAGGTCACACTCTAATGTGTGTTAAGACTGCATTTCTGGGAGCTTTATACAGCAACTGAACATCAAATATGGTCCTTTGAAAGCTGAAATTTTCTTTCCAGGCTATTGGCTTGAGGAGGCTCATTGTATTACACTTTATCACAGAGAGCAGACCTTTCAAGGATTTTGTTTTTCTCCCTTTTATATCTGCTATTTTTCTCTTACATTTCAGCAGGGATTAAAACATCGGTAGGGATGCTTTCTATTTCTTAACCGAGTTCTTCATAAAGTGGTGAAGGGATTAGAAGTCCATTCGATCTGTTGAATAAGGCAATAATGAAATGCACAATAAAGCAAGTGTTAAAAACGGATTCTAGCCAGGGTTTTAATATTTTGAAAGGGTACAGAATCTTCTGTTCCTCTGTGCTAAGTAAGGATTCATCTTCGAACCATGGGTCATCATGGATCATGAGGTCAGGCATCGTTATTAACACCTCCTGCCTAGATAAAGGAAGTGGACACACGGATTGTTTGCAAAGTGCAGCTGGACTCCTGGGGGCATAGCCCGATCTGCCCTCTACTGGCTGTGTGACTTTGGGCAAGTTACTTAGCCTCTCTGGCTTCAGTTTGCACAGGTGTAAAAATGGGAGTAATGGTATCTAATTCACAGATTTCTTGAGAAGATTAAATGAGAATGTTCACAGGACAGGGCCTTGTACAAAGTAAACACATATTTTTTATTAAGTGCTACTTTGCCAATTTGATGTGTCTCAAATGACTGGAGAGTTTAAAATAGTTTATATTCTACAGATATCACTGGTCTCTTTTCATACTTACATATTATGATGATTTGACCAGCAATTGTTGCCCATAAACCGAGTTTAAAATTTTTGACATGAAAATACTTTTAAAAAATGATCTATGTATCTGTTGTCCGTCCAGGATTTTTATTTGTGTCACATGCAATTCCTTAATATATATTTCCCTCCTATATATAATATTAGGAAATACTGCTCTGACATATATAAGACAAAGGTAGTTTGTTTTTAAACACGTTAGATGAAAACTGGTGCTTCAGTGATACTTTTGTTCTCACATTTTTTTTCCCTGTGAGGTAATTTTACATTTGATTGGCTTTTGCAATGTATTTAAGGATTTGGAGTTAACATGGACATTTAGCACTGGCGATTAGGGTTCAAGAGGAACCATGCAGACCTAACTCAACCTAGACTCCTGACCTCTTCTCTGTTCTTTACTCCATGTGAGATCAAAATGCACATTGGCTCATGTGTTTGTTCTTCTATAAGTATTTATCAAGTGCCTGTTATCTTCAGCGCTAAAGGAGAAATGTAAGTAATAGTACTCTTTCTCCAGGAAGAACCAGTATAATTAGATATATAAATCATACATGCAAGAACAGATGGTAGGATACAAACAGTCAAAATGAGTCGTGTAGGTAGGTGAGTGTGAAGGTTAAAAAAGTCAGGATTGGGGGCACCTGGGTAGCTCAGTCAGTTAAGCGTCTGACTCTTGATTTTGGCTCAGGTCATGATCTCAGGGTTTTGTGAGTTTGAACCCTGAATGGGGCTGGTGCAGGCATGTGGAGCTTGCTTGGGATTCTCTCTCTCCCTCTCTCTTTCCGTCCCTTCCCCACTCATGCTGTCTCTGTCTCTCTGAAAATAAATAAATGAAACTTAAAAATTTCTTTTTAAAAAGTCAAGATTGGGCAGAAAAACTCCCTTGTTTATACTGAAAGAGTTGCTTTTTAAAAGATGGGCAGGAACTGGCCAGAAAGGATGGGAAAGGCATTATGTGAAAGGAACGGCAGGTCCAAGAACTTAGAATGGAGCCTGAGCTTGATGTCAAAAAATTCAATATTAAGTAGTCTAGAATGTAGTATAGGTCTTGGGGAGAAGTCAGAAACAGGTAGTGTGGAGATAGATTATAGAACATTTTAGCTAGAAATGCCACGGATTTTACCCTGAGGGAAACAAGAATCTTTAGAGGATGTCCGACAGTGAGATGGCCTGATAAAGGAATATCGTTTTGGAAATTTAAGATGTATTGGTATAACTGGAAGGGATGAGGAAAAAGAAACCAGAGACAGAGGCACCAGATAAAAAACACAGTCCACATTTAGTTCTGCTGAGGAAGATGATTTTGGACCTGTTGTATTTACCATAATAGTAGGACACACGTGGAAATTCTTAGTTACTGACTGGGCCTTCAGATGGTTCTTGATTCTCTTCCTGTGTGAAGCCCTACCTGGGGATGTGAGCAGGTCAGCTTTTCTCCAGCCTCTGCGTTCTTGCCTTCCTATCTGTGAGCTCTGAAATGCTCCTCTCCTTTTGGGAGCCCTTAGTTTTATTATTATTATTTATTTATTATTTATTTTATTATTTATTATTATTTTATTATTTGGGCATTGGCCACATTGTCTTATCTTACATGTGACACTGTGCTCAGTTCTTTATACATGTTTCATAACTGCCAGGGAATTACGATGTGAAACACCTGGAGGTTTCAACTAGGGTCTTCATGGCCACGGGGACGGTGGCCAGCACTTGGGGAACAAACATTTATAGTGGTCTAGGGAAAGAATAGTATTTGAAGAATCTAGCGATAGCTAGGTATTTTTCTTTGCCTTAAGCTACTTAAAATCAAATGGCTTATGTGTCAAGTTCCCTTGAAGATCCCAAACAGATGAAAACAACTCCAAGGCACGATTTTCTAATGAATATTAAATCTTGCCATAAGCAGCCCAGCTCAATGGAAATACTGGCCTTGTGGACAGAACTTATATCTTGGAATGAAAGTCAAGATGTTTTTTCCTTTGGTAGTTTGTTTCCTGGCCAGAGAAACTATTCGGGTATAAATGTGTGAGGGGAATTACATAAGCAGAGCTAAAATTTATTTTCTCTGAGCATGTGTTGATATATTGCTCCTAAAATCTATAGGTCTGAGTTTCTGGCTACATCAATAAAGTATTCCTAGAAACCTCCATCTCAAAATTGGTCAATATTATTAAAAGTATATCTTTACAACAGAGGACAGAAGAGACAAATACCAGTGGAATGACCTGACTGGTTCCAGTTGTGTTCATGTGTGTGTTCTCTGGATACTCTTCCCTCTTTAGAAGAAATATTATATTTATTCCTCAGAGGTTTATTCTAAGGGAATGATGAGATCAAATGGGGACATTTACATGTAATTCAAATTGTTTAGTTTGTTAAATATTTGCACCCCTGCCTATGGGTTCCACAAGAGAACAGAAATGAGCATTTGAAAGGAAAAGAATACATTAGAAACAGTGAATTTAGATGACTTCATTTTATTAAAAACTCAGAAATATAGGATTAATTGTGAGCGAAACAGATAATTTAATTTTTGTTCTCTACGATGAGAGAGTATTTCATTCCCTACTCTGCTGTCTTAGAAGGGTATTAACTGCAGTGTGCAGCTTTTGGAAAGCAGCTGCGAGCCTGGATACCCCACTTACTTGCCAATATTTTATGACCAAACAGATGTGTACGCAAATCACACCTGTTCTAATTCCAGAAGCTCTGCTTCAGTCAATCACTTTAAAATAACTTCTGTCTCTAAGACATAAAATGTACTAGAGAATCTTGAAGGCTGGACAATGAAGGTGTCAGCGGCTACTCGACCAAGGGCACAGCTGAAACATATGGTCACATTTTCCATGCTTTCATGGGACTCGGGGGAGCACTCAATGACAAATCAATGGAAACTTCTCCTGTATGGGAAAGTGAGAAGCCCAGAGAATGTGTGGGGGGCACAAGAAGGCTCATCTTGCTCTACAAAGGCTTTTCTTTTGCTCCTCTGTTCAGAAATAGCTTGAAATAGTCCCGGCCTTCTGTGAGGTAGAGCAGGTAAATCTGATTTTGAAAGTCAAACTTGTTGTCTGAGAAGCGGAAGGGTAAATACTTGCCATTTAATTTTTGATTAGTCTTCTTTTGTGTTTATCTGGCACAAACGAGGTGTCATAACCCCGGAGAGAAGGCTGACACTTTCCCTGTAATAATATACTAATAAGGTAAGATTCTCCTGGTTCTACAATCCGCATCCCCAGATACCACCATTTAATTGGAATCCAGAGTGTTAAAAAATTCTGAAGAGCCTTTTTTTTCCTTCACAGAGAAATAAATTGATTTTAAATGATGATGGGCATGTGTAAACTGGGTTCTGACACAGGTGCCTGTACGTTTCTTCCCTGCTTGTGGCCTCGTGCTGTTTCGGCTTGATAAAGGCAGGCCTTTACGTGTGTGGTCCAAATTTACTGTGCTATATTTGGAACCAGTAAACTTAGTTTCCATGCATTCTTTGCACACACTTAACAGCTAATTGTTTGTGAGAGCCCCTGTGTCTATTGTATCTGGTGTTTTAATCTGTAGCAGTCACATTCATGGTAGACCCTTCTGTTACTCGGCTGATTATCTCACCAGTAGGCACAGTTATTTGTCATTAAGAGTTTCACATCCTTTTTTCTTCAATTGTCCTTTCCTGTACCACCACTACAGATTCTTTGATATAAACCGAGAGTATGCTTAGATCTTACCACAAATAGATTCCAAATTTATCTAATAAGCTTTTATTGATAAATACCCTACATTGCTTTTTAGCAACTCAGAAGTTGTACTCAAGATAGACTCTCCATCAATAAGATTCTACTACATGTTCTTGAGTTTGAAGACATAAAACTCCAATTGCCTTGGAAACAGATCTGTGCAGAATGCGGTCTGAAAAAAAGCTACAGCTTCAGTTTTACAGTGTGGGGATTATTGTTATTTACCATGTGTACCTACATCTGCGCAGGAAACAAAAAGGCCCAGAACAGCACAAGCTTCCAAATCCTGAAACAGTTTGTGAGACTCCATAGACGCGATGATGCTCCTACAGTCTAGCTAGATCTGTTCTCCATGGGGTCATTTCCAGGAGCAATGAGCAAGACTAGGGCTCCCCTTGTCTTTGGTCCCGCATATTCGGATGTGCTGGCTGCACAGTACAAGCTGGGAAGGAGTTTTGAGGGTGAAAGTGTTCAGCGTAATGTTGATATCATCACTGAAACTGTCGGATTGCAAAGGGATGCTTTCAGAGAGGGGCCTTTTTTTAAATTTTTTTTTAACGTTTATTTACTTTTGAGAGACACAGAGACAGAGCATGAATGGGGGAGGGGAGAGAGAGAGTGAGACACAGAATCTGAAGCAGGCTCCAGGCTCTGAGCCGTCAGCACAGAGCCCGACTCGGGGCTTGAACTCACACACCATGAGATCATGACCTGAGCTGAAGTCGGCCTCCCAACCGACTGAGCCACCCAGGCACCCCAGAGAGGAGCCTTTTTAATCTCCAACTATTTGCTTCTCGGAAACCCTCCCCACCATCACTGTCAATTCCTTTGTCTTCTACCTTTTCTCTTTTTCACAAACGAATCCTGTGTTTCTATATGTTTATGTAGTAATACAACAAAATAAAACTATTATAGCAGTTTCAGCTAATGTTAAATTTTTTATTTATTTTGAGAGACACAGAAAGAGAGAGAACAAGCAGGGAAGAGTGTAGAGAGAGGGAGAGAAAGAATCCCATGCAGTCTCCACACTGTCAGCATAGAGCCCGATGCAGGACTCGATCTCATGAACTGTGAGATCATGACCTGAGCCAAAACCAAGAGTCTAATGCTTAACTGACTGAGCCATCCTGGTGCCCCTCAATGTTTATTAAATGTCCAAGTTGAAAGCCACACATGTTATTCATGGTTAATTGATTTCTCTGACATATGAAAAGGGTTTGGGATTAGATCTATACCATAACACGTCAGTCACTTGGCTGTATGGTAGGTGACCAGGCTAGATAAAATAGTATCATGCAACTATACTTTGACCTCTGAAAAAACAGATAGAAAGGACACGATTTTAACACATCTCAGACTGATTTTGATGGTTTACTTCAATGCGGCTTGATGTAACTGAAGGAAGATGAGAATGTTCTGGAAGAGGAGCAAACCAGTACAACAACCACTTCTGTCAGTTACTGGGAATGCCACATGAAAGGTAATTTCCATGTGTGTCTCATATTAATTCGAAGGTACAGTTTTGCTTGCTAAAACACCAGGAAGCGTTGAACATGTATAGAACAAAAACAGAGATGTAGTAAAGGCAGCAAATTCTGAGCTTGCCTCCAAACACTTGTCTCCTGAGTCCAAACTTAATATAACCGTTGAACACTGTTGACCACCACAAAGAAATAGCTTAAGGGGATAGTGCTACCCCAAACTGCAATAACACACTTGGGGAACATGATATCTCTCCCCACCTCTCCCGAAACCACAACCACCTTAGCCTCAAAATCATCTGCACATTTTATAATTCTTTACCTCAAACTTGAAAACAATTAGGTAAAATGAATAAAATCCCAGAAATTCTGCCTACCACAGCAGTTCAATACAGAGTCTTTTCAAGCTGGAGTTATTGGCAGTGGGAAAGGGTGCAGCAAGATACTGGTCAAGGGTGCTGGGGAACAGACCGTCCAGATCCACAGGTGTATAGCCACCACCATGGTCCGTTTACTGTGCCTGCTGGCACTTCTCCTTGCCCAGGCTCTGCTCATATTGCCATTCTCATACCTGAGTGGCTGATTGTATCAACTGGGGACAGTGATTATGGCTGTCAGGATGTGGTGTGCCTGGTCCATAAGAGCAGGTTGGCATAAGCCAGCTTTACCAATTAAATATTGGAATTTTCCCTATAATTAAAGCTATCTTCTGTCCTATAACTTAACTGTCTATGACTTCCTGATGGATTCACATTCTTTCAAAAATCAAGAAAAAGGCAGGGGAATTGAATGTATTGACTTTATTTTAGCATTGGTTTTCATGAGGACCTCGAGTTTGGTGCTCGTGTATTTGTTGTGATTTGTCGTCCTATTTTTTTTTTTTTTTTGGCTTGAATTTGTTTTCAGTTTTAGGCCTGCCTTTGCTTTAGGACCATTTTTCATTCAAATGTGGAACAGGCAAAATGTACAGAATGTTTTCCATACAAGAGAGTGCTAATATGAATTCTTAAAAAATTTGACAACATACTATGAATCTGTGAGATTCAGTCCTGTTTAGTGACATGGATGATGATGTGTGGTTTGAATTGCTCTTTCGGATGGTACATTTTTTCCCATTTGTTGAGGGCCTGTCTTTATCAGAAAGTCCAGAAATATTCTTAGTGTAACATATGTGACATGTATTTGTGTATAAAATTCTCCAGGTATTTTAAGTTGCAGAATACTATCATTTGGGACTCCCAGAATGCCCAGGAATATTTTAAGCAGGATGGATATTTTTACCTCAGTCAAATTTAGACATTTAATGTAAACCGTGTCATTATGGTGTTTTATATATGAAACTGAAGGTACACGCATGTGGTACAAAATTGAAGGTACTAAATAAAGAGAGATTTAATGAAAACTAAGTCAGTACCCCAGCCATCCAGTACTCTTCAATAATCACTGGGTCGTTTTCTTCTCTATGCTTATATATAGATAAATATAAACCATGTATGTTATATACTATATCTGTATCTAACTTATTTATCAGGCCCCTATTGATGACATGTAGGTTGTTTTCCAGTTTTTACAAATGATACTATGATGATGTGCATTTAAACAGTCTTCCCATACGTGTCTACTTGGCTCACTTCCTCATTTCATTTAGATCTCTATTTAAATGTCACCTCTTTACTTCCCTCATATAAAATAGAATCCTTCCCTCATTACTTCCATTCCTTCTTACCCTGTGTTTTCTTCATGCCACTGCTTGACATATTCTGTATTTACTTATTTACAGTCCCTCTCCCCAACTGACATAAGCTTCATGAGACTCGACTCTGTTGCTCTATCCCCAGGGCCTAGAATGGAAGCTCACATGCAGCTGGTGCTCACCAACTCCTTATTAAATGAATAGGTCATCTTGCACACTTGTGAGTATATTTGTAGGAAAAATTACTACAAGTGGAATTCCTATGTCAAAGGGTATGAGCACTTGTAATTTTTGACACACATTGCCGAATTGCTTTCCCTAGAAGTTGTAGAAATTTATACGTCTATCAGCAATGCACTAAAAACATCAAACTTCAATTTCTTCCTAGTTGATATAACCTAGAGTGTCTTGTTTTGGTTATAATTTGTGCTTCTCTATTATGAGTGATGTGCATGTTGTCAAAAGTTTTTAACTGTCTATGATGACTGCACATGCATAAAGTGTTTTCATCTGGGGTTTCTCAAAGACCCAAAGATCTTCCAGACACTCGTGTTCTGATCCTAGAAGTTGTTCAATCTCTGCTCTCCTGGACTCTAGGTACATAGCAGCCCCTGGTTACCTCAATTATGTCTTTTCTTACTCATTCTGAAGTCACAGCTTGTATGTATTAAACATTAGTTGATAAAATCAGGCATTAAACTTATTTCCTTAACTGTAGCCCCCAAGTGTTCTTCTTCTCATGAAGATGTGCATTCCCCAGGTATTTCCTGCTCTCATCTTTAACTCTCAGGGATCATAGTGTTGCCAGCATCCAAAGAAAGCCTCTTCTCCTGAAAACCCTTAGTGTCCTTTCCCTATAAATTGTCCTACATATCCCTGTTGGTTAACCCACCCAATAAGCAAGGTTATAGGTAAATTTTAGTAGTGACTTTTGACTTCCAGATTTGTTATGGAATAAAATTTATCTTTCTGTTTCCTTTATGCCATTTAATGTTCTCCTACGTTCAGGCCATATTTGGGAACTCAGTTTTTACCACCAGGAATACCAACACCAAGCAGTACATGTTACCGTAATGGTTAAAAACACCAAGGAGTTGATATTTAATTGGGTCTGGATAAAAAAGTGCTATTAATTCATTGTGCTGCTTCGTAGTTAACCTTAGCTCAGAATTCTTTAGACTCCCCCTTTAAAAATGTTTAGATGTGCCAAACCCATGTATTAGGGAAATAATAAATAGTTTTATGGAAAGCAAAATAGGGGTTACCTATAGAAATCCATTCTTTGGCTTGTTGAATGAAATCTAAAAGCATAAAATACAGAATCCTTATAGCAAGCAAGAATAAAACAATGTTACTAAGATAACCTTCAACTCTAGATACTCTTGCTACTGCAACTCTAATCATACCAATATTTGCAAAGTCTCCTCTCTCCCTCAAGAAAGAATAGAAGTCATGCATTATTTACCTTTTGTGACTTATACCAAAACTTTGAAGAATGGTGCCCTTACAAGAACACTGAGACAGGGGCACCTGGGTGGCTCAGTTGGTTAAGCCTTCAACTTTGGCTCAGGTTATAATCTCACAGTTCATAAGTTCGAGCCTCGCATCAGGCTCTGTGCTGATAGCTCAGAGCCTGGAGCCTGCTTTGGTTCTGCATCTCCCTCTCTCTTTGCTCCCCCTCCACGTGCGTTCTGTCTCTGCGTTCTGTCTCTCTTAAAAATAAATAAACTTTAGAGGCTCCTGGGTGGCTCAGTTGGTTAAGCGGCCGACTTCAGCTCAGGTCATGATCTCACGGTCTGTGAGTTCGAGCCCCGCGTCGGGCTCTGTGCCGATGGCTCAGAGCCTGGAGCCTGCTTTGGATTCTGTGTCTCCCTCTCTCTCTGCTTTTCCCCTGCTCACACTCTGTCTCTATGTCTCTCAAAAATAAATTAAAAAAAAATGAAAAAAAAAATAAACTTTAAAAAATTTAAAAAAAGGACACTGAGACAAACACGTCAAAACAGTTTTCAGTTTTCCTGAAAACTTGTATTGTCTTATTTCTGAACCAGAAATCAAATGAATCATGTAACATGTAATTTTCTAGTTTTGAGTGTTAGCCTAGAATCCTCTGATTTTAGGGTGGTTTGTGCTTATATATTTGCTGCATGTTATTCATTAGTTAATACCTTCATTTCTTTCCTAGGTGGGGACTTAGGAAGAATCATTGTTTAATACATATAAATAGCATGATAAAATCTAATATTTAAAATGAGTTAGTAATATCTTGATCAAAATAAAATGGAAAGGTTAGAGAATTTTTTTTCTAAAAATTTTTTCTGAAATTCTCAAATCAGTAAATGTGATATTTACAAAATTACATGAGCTATAAAACACATCATGTATATGCATCCAACTAGTCAGGGAAAAATGAGGTAATAAAGGATTTTTATTTTATAATGGCATAAGAAAATTTGCACATATATTCATGTTGGACATAACCTTGATAAGAACTATCTTTTAAAAACTGTTTTTATAAGCAGTAGCCATAATGTTAGAAACCAATGATTATGAAAAACTACAATGGCTAAGAGAAGATAACCTTGACACCATAATATAAAATCCCTGAAGTGTTATGGATGACTGTGTTGTATAAATGTAACTTAGAAACATCTTCATGCTGAGATTTAATACTTGGGGGTCAGTGTGATGGTAAAGTTTGAAAAAAAAACCATATCAACTAAACAACCTTCATTATTATGTCCACCAGGGAGTCACAGTATGAAATCTTTTCGCATCAAGAATGAGTCAAAAAGCCTAAAGCATGCAGGAGATCAACCAAGCAATGACAGAATTCTTAAAAAGAAACATGAACTTCTGAACTCCTGCAATAAAGTTTTACATAAATGTACTTAATCATATATCATTTAAAGTTGAGTTTTTCAAGTGTACCAAGATATATATTCTTTGATCATTCACTCATTTTCCAAAAGGCAGTTGAGTTCATAAAAATGAAAAAAATGTTGCTTTAAAATATTAGCACATAAGATACACATAAAAATTAAAGTGTTAAAAGAAGTTAAGTAAAAAACTCATTTTCAAGGTGGTTTTTTAGGGCAGTGAAACTATTACATGTGATCCTTGATGATGGAGACATGTCATGATACATTTGTCTGAACCCATAGGATGTACGGTGCCAATAGTGAACAGTAATGGAAACTGTAGAGTTGGATGATAATAATGAGTCAGTATAGGTTCATCGACTGTAACAAATGTACCATTCTGGTGAGGGATGTTGCCAATGCGATGTTTCTTTGATCTATTTTTATATTTAAGTATCAACAAATTTTTGGAGGTATAATAGATATACAATAAATTGCACATATTTGCAGTGTATATTTTGGCAAATTTTGACATATGCATGCAACAGTGGAAACATCAACATAATCAAGACAGTGAACATTTCCGTTCCTCTGAAAGTTTCCTTATGCCCCTTTGAAATCCTCCCTCCTCTCCTACCCGATCACATTTCCCAGATAACCGCTATTCTGTGTTGTGACTATAGACAATTTGGCCTTTTCTAAAGTTTATATAAATGTAATCTTTTTGTCTTCTTTCGCTCAGCAGAATTATTTTAAAAGCATCTTTGTCATTGCATTTATAAATATTTTGTTTCTTTTTAAATCCCGAGTAGTATTCCATTGTGTGGATGTTCCAAATTTTGTTTACCCATTCTCATGTTGATGGAAAGTTGGTTGTTCCTAGTTTCTGCAATTACAAATAAGACTTCTATGAACATTTGTATATGAGTCTTTGTATGGATATATCCTTTCTTTTTTCTTGGGAAAACACCTAGGAATAAAATGGCTGAGCTGGATGGTGCCTATATATTTAACTTTTAATGAAGTACCAAACTGTCTCCAAAGTGGCTGTACCGCTTCATGTTACCACTAGTAGCATGGTAATAGAGAGGTCCAGTCCCTTTACATGCTTCCCAACAAACACTTGGGATGGGATCTTTTTAATTTTAGGCATTCTAATATGTGGGTGCTGGTATATAAGTGGGGTTTTAATTTGCATTTCTAATGACTAATGATATTGAGTATCATTGCGTGTACTTATTTGCTATCTGTGTTTCTTTTATGGTGAAGTGTCTGTTAAAATATTTTACCATTTTAAAATTGAGTTGTTTGTCTTCTTATTACGGAGTTGGAAAGTTGTTTTTTAAATGTAATATAGATATAAGTTCTATATCAGATCTAGGCTTTGCAAATAATTACTCCTAGTTTGTGGGGTTTTTTTTTTTTTTACTTTAATTTCTTTGTGTCTTTCTAAGAAGAGAAATATGCTATTATCCTTATTTTTGTTCCCCTATAAGTAATGTGTATTTTTCTTTTAGTTGCTTTTAAGATTTCCTCTTCGTCATTGGTTTTGAGCAATTTGATTATGATATAACTTACTGTATTTGTTTTCAAGTTTAAAAAAAAATTTTAACGTTTATTTTTTAGAAACAGAGAGAGACGGAGCACGAGTGGAGGAAGGGCAGAGAAAGAGATAAAGAATCCGAAGCAGGCTCCTCAGATCCCAATGCGGGGCTTGAACCCACAAACTGTGAGATCATGACCTGAGCCAAAGCTGGCCACTTAACTGACTAAGCCACTTAGGTGCCCCTATTTTCAAGTTTTTTATGCTTAGAGTTTGTTGGGATTCTGAATCTATGGGTTTAGTTTTCATCAAATTTGGACAATTTTGGCCATTATTTCTTCAAATATATTTTCTGTTTTCCCCTTACTCTTTTATTATTTGGGGACTCTAATTACATATATGTTAGGTCACTTGAAGTTGTCCAAGGTCACTGATTTGCTTTTCATTAAGAAAAATTATTTTCTCTCTGTATTTCATTTTGTGTAGTTCCTGCTTCTATATCTCTAAGTTCAGTGACGTTTTCTTCTGCAATGCAAATCTGCTTTTAATCCCATCCAGTGTATTTTTCAACTCCGGCATTGTAGTTTTCCTCTCTGGAAGTTTGATGTGGATCTTATTTTTTACCTTCGATATCTTCATCTAGCTTTGGAACATATGGAATATAGTTATAATAACTGTTGCAATGTTGTTGTCTAATAATTCTAACATCTGCGTCAGTTCTGACTCACTCAATTGATTCTCCTCATCATGGGTTGTACTTTACTGCTTCTTTACGTGACTCATACTATTGGATTGGATGCCAGCCATTGTGAAATTTATCTTGTTTTTGGTGCTGGATATTTTTGTGTTTCTGTAAATCTTGAGTTTGTTCTGGGATGCAGTAAATTTGCTTAGAATCAATTTGATCCTTTTATCTTGTTTTTATGATTTGTTAGGTGGATCTGGGGTAATGATCAGTCTAGGACTAAATATTCCCAACCACTCAGGCAAGACCCTCCTGAATATTCTACCTAATGCCTCGTGCTTTATGAAGTTGGAGTCTGGCTGTTGCGAATGGGCCTTACTCCCGGTCCCAGGCAAACACCTGACACTGTTCCCTTTAATTATTTCAGATGGTTCTTTCCCTGGGATGTGGGTAGTGCTCACATACTAGTGCTCTTCAATACTCAGCTGAAGAACTCAAAGGGGATTCTCCGTGGTTTTCTGGATTTCTCTCTTCAGGTAGTTCTCTCCTATCTGATATTCTCTTACATACTCTAGCCTTTTTGGTCTCCCTGGACTCTCAACTGTGTCTCCTCAACTCAGAGAGATCATCGGGCTCCCCTTCCTGTACCCAGGCCTGGAAACTCTTTCCAGTAGTAAGCTGGGTAACTGTAGGGTTTTCATCATTGGTTTCTCTCTCTCAGGGATCACAGTTCTTCAGTCCTCATTCTGTGTCTTAGAGCCTTGCTTCATTTATTTATCTGATTTTGTTTTTGGTTGTTTCAGGCAGGGCACTGCTTCTTCTTGGCTGGAAGTGGAGGTCTCCAAAAACAAATTTTCTAAACATTTGATTTTTGGAGAAGAATAAAGTAATATTTTTAAGATGTACACAAAGAGATAGGTAAATGCAATATTTCTGTTTTTGTAGAGAATTTATCCTAAGGTGCAATATTAATGTGCTTTCCTACTAATTTATTCTGATATTGAAATGATTATTATTTAATATATGTTAAGCCTTCTAGATATAGGCACCATAGCTATATTTTAATTAATCAAAGGCCTGCCTTGAGGAACTTAAAATCCAATGGCGTAAAAGATATATAATATTGGAACTCAAATATGGAGTTAAAATGTAAGTGGGGAAGGAGAGCTAATATGGAAATGCACAAGACTGAAACTTTAATCTTCTTTTTTTAAAAAGACTTTAAGTGGAAGAGTCAAGCTACAACATAATAATGAAAGGAATGATTATTGAGATTTCTTCAAGGAGATACATCATGTAAATTCCATAATTGGAATACTGTAGGATGATCTTACAGAAATAGAAAAGATGACATGTACCACAGAACAACCTCCCGAGGTAGTTGGGCAGGTGTTATTATCTCAGTTTTAGGAAGAAGACACTGAAGTCGCATGAGAAAAAAATGTGGATTCTTCAAAGATACACCTCTCTGACTGCCGGAATGGACCTGACCACACCTTCCCTGAGGCCCCCTCACTGTTTCTTTCTCATACGACTATGAGATCACACCAAACCCAAACCAGTAGTTCACATGATTTTATCCCTTACTGTAGAGCATATAGATTGATTGCCTGGAAAAAATACATGTTTGGGATGCACCGTGACCTGGAGGTGGTAGATACTCCATGAAGTGGCACATAAGCATTTGTGTGCACTTCTACTTTTGAGCTGTATAACAATTTTGTGGTTTCGACTCTGTTGCAGAACTGTACTCTATCTCATCCATCTTTGAGTTTCTATTCCTTAGCATGGCACTATAAATATAGTAAGTGGTCAGTAAATTGTGAAATAAATGAAAAAATGAATACTCTGAATTTCACAAGAATGGAACTAAAGTATACTAACTTTAAACTTAAAATAGCACAACTTTTCTTGATATTTTTCTTAATATTTCTTTAAGAGGAGGCAAATATTTGTAAAGAATTGTAAGAGTCAGAGTCTCCTAATCTCATATCTTCTTGTTTGAAAGAGTAACAAAAGATTTTGTTTTATGCACTCTTACTCTTTTTCATATCTACTATTCCTTTTCTTTCCATTGACATACAAATCACAAACTCAATCTAATCACTTCCCACGATCTCCATCATTACCTCCTACTGAAGCCACCATGACCTTACCTGCATTCTAGCAAATAGTGTCTCTGTTTCTACTCATGCCTTTCCATGATCTGTTCTTTACATAGCAGCCAGAGTAAATTTTAAACGTATCTTATCACTCCCTTGGTTAAGATTTTCGATACCTTCCCATGAAACTGAAAATGAGTTCTAAACTCTGTTCTATGACCTATCAAACCCAGTAGGGTATACTGTGGCCACTGCTGCCACTTTACCTGCTTTTCCTAGCAATTCTCCTCTGCCTCGCTCTGCTTCTGTTGTTCTGGGTGCTCTCTAAACACTGAGTGTGTCTCACTTGCTTTCGTTTCTACTTGGAATGCTTTGCCTCATTTTATCCTGGAGTGATTTGGATAATGGTATCTCCAATAAAGCAAACATATAAAACTTACATTGGACTCCTCTGAAAAACAACACATATTTGTTATATGTTAAAGAACTAGTCACAGTCACTCCTAGCTGCAAAGCTTTTGGAAATAAAGATGGTTTACTCTCATTGTATAATAGGGATGGTTTGTTGTCCAGGGGATGCCATTCCACGGCTCATGACTACTTTGGGAGCCGCCATTACCATTTGAACCGTGAATTACCCAGCATCTATATTGGTAAAACAAACAGCTGTCATTCCTTCTATCTCCCTCAGCGTGTTGTTACCTCCACAGTCAACACTTTTTTTCAGCTCAAAAGAGCATCCTCAGGGAAGTAACACCTAACCTTCCCTCCAAGGTCAATTGCAGTTCAGCTGACAGGGACAGAGCTATCACAGCTACGTTACACCATTTGCTTTTTCACTCAGATCCATTTTACACCATTAATATCGGCATTGCTGTTTCACTAGAGAAAGTAGGCTATGTTCAGGGAGAAGAACATGAAAAATGACCTGGGGAGAAATAGGATCTTTCTAACAAAGATATATATCAATGTAAGAACTTATTAAAAACATACCATTTATAATGCACAAATTGTAGTCATTGCAATGGCCATCATTGTTATTCTGAACTGCTTCTCCAGACTTTCAAAGGAGACCAGTGTCCTCAGACAGTCTCTTTTGTCAATGATGGATTTTTCTTTTTATGTTGCACTACTATAGGATTTGTTCCTCTGCTTAGTTCAAACGGTTCATCCCTGTTTTCACCAATTTTTCTTCCATTTTGTCTCTTCTAAGCTGGTTACACGAGTTAAGATTTTTTTTTTCCTTTTCGAAAATAAACCAAACAAAACTTAGCTTTCTGCTTTAGGGAATTTAAAGCTTCCATTAAAATATTAATAAAAAATGATCCCTATAGAATCTCTATAACAATTCATTTTGTTTCATATCAGAATGTTTTGACATCTTATGTTTTAGTGGCCATAGGTACTATGCATTTCTATAACACTCAGGAAAACGACACATGCTACCTCAGGTGGACTATTTTATATCTGCATGAAGAGTTTTTGCAAATATTTGGCTTCTCTTTTCCAGGGTAGAAATTACTACTGAAGCATCATTTGAACTAGTTCAAGTAACATGCTGGTAATTGCAAACAAATAGCAGCAGACAGATTATGCTGGTGACTAGAAATCAGGAGTGGTATTGTTTAATTTGAAGGAAACATCTGTGCTAGTTAGTGTGACAAGTCCAACAAACAGTAGTAAATAGAAGGAAGACAATATAAGATATAAAAAGAACTGTGGATAACATTGACCTTTTATTATATAACTGTAAACCTGAGGAAGTAGTACAACTAGTGGCAATACTTTCTAGTGAAGAATATATGATTTCTAGAGCTCAAGTCATGCAAGGTATTAAATGCTATTCATTTTGGGGATTCAGGGCTATGCTGGACCGCATGTATTTAAAATTTCTATTTGAAGCCTACCTTTCAGTGTGATAGTATTTAGAGAGGGTGTCTTAGGAGGTAATTAGGATTATATGAAGTCAATAGGGTGGGGTCTTCATGATGGGAGTAGTACCCTGGTAAGGAGAGACACCAGAAGAATAACTGTCTCTTTCTTTCTCTCTCCTTGTGCACATAAAGAAGAGGCCATGGGAGCCCATTATGAGATGGCAGCTGCCTATAAGAAAAGAGAAGAGGCTGCAGAAAGAACCTACCTCATCATCAACTTGATTGTGGATTTTCCAGCCTCCAGAGCGGTGAGAACTCTGTTGTTTAAGTTATCCAGTCTATCTTATTTGGTTACAGCAACTTGAGCAGACTAAGATAGGCTATGAGAGAGAGAGAGAGAGAGAGAGAGAGAGAGAGAGAGAGAGGGAGAGAGGAGGGAGGGAGGGAGAGAATTTCGCATAAAAAGAGGAGAATCTAGTGCAATCGTTTTTATATTAAA
Source organism: Paguma larvata (assembly GCA_030068075.1). Taxonomy (NCBI): domain Eukaryota; kingdom Metazoa; phylum Chordata; class Mammalia; order Carnivora; family Viverridae; genus Paguma; species Paguma larvata. The sequence goes on from CM057829.1 coordinate 55,293,789, forward strand.
AACCTCTCACGTTAGAGCTAAACGCATGTTGAGGTTAGCATATCTCAATTTCCTACCATGTGATAACCACCACTTGAAAAAGAGCAAATGATAAATCCTGCTTTCCCCTAAATCAATGCCTTTTATTTATATTATCTTGGATCCCTTCTTGTTATTGAGCCATTTTTTTAATTTTTGTTTTTAAAGTAATGAGGTTTCAGAAAATGCAGAACAACTCGCCATTCTCATATATGGGCAGCTCTGATAAAGCTTTGGATTAACCGAAATGAAGTTCAGTCAGAATTAAGGAAAGTCTTACCTCCTCAGGGAAGTTCAGATTAGACTGTGGCGATTATTGTAGGAGAGGATGGGGGATGGGAGGAGAGGAGTAATTTGGTTCCAGGAGCTGCTGTTGGTGAGGTAGGTAGACACAGGTCTTCCAGGCACGCTTCATCTCCAGCTCCTCTGCACTTGCCTGGCTCCGAGACCCATCCTCTCCTCTGATTTCCTCTTCCTGCCTAGCAGGTCTGATGAGCCACTGTTTTTATATTAAGTCCACTGGGGAAGAGGGAGCGCCTCATAGAATCAGAGGTAATCTACCCCTGGATATGTTAGAGGAGATATTTGTTTTGTTTTAATGGCAGCTTTGAGTTACTCTCATTTCCCACCCCCTCTTGTACATAAATAAGAGTTGAATGTATTCAACAGCAGATATTTATTGAATCATGCTATGTACTATACTTTCTGTTAGGTCTCAAAGTACAAAGATGATGAAGGCCTGGTCTCTGAACTTGAAATCCTTTCATTCCAAAGTGGTGTAGGAGAGTGAGTGGACTAAGTCACTAAATAAAGAAAATAATAATGTGTGATGTTTTCCAGTTGAGAAAGAAGGGCTTTATTCAGGAATTGTCAGAGGGAGGATTTAATAGGATTTCACAGAGAAAGTAAGAATTGAACGTGGAGCTTAAATAATAAAAATCTTTCAAATAGAATTGGGCAATGAGAGCCTTCGGAGGCAGGTAGATATGAAAAGTTTTGCAGTGTTCACAAAGCTGACAGTTTAGCTCCAAAGACAATTAGGTGGGTTTATGGGAGAGAGAGGGCAGGAGATGAACTTGGAAAGGTGGGTAGTATCTGGATTGAAAAAGGTCTTGTAAGGCAGGGCTGGGAGGTTCTCCAATCCTAATCTTGATAATGGGGAACCATGGAAAATTTTAAGAAAGAAGGTATTATGAGAGGTTGTTTTCTAGAAAACCCACCTAGGCCGTATGTGAAGGGTGGATTGACAGGGTCTAGGGAGATAAGATTAGAGCCTGTGGTAATGTTTGGAGTGATGGGGATGCCAAAGTTAAGGCAATGGGAAAGGAGAGAAGAAGCCAGAGAGATGTCAGAGATAGAATTGACAGGGCTTGGTGAATCAAAAAAGGAAGCACGGTTGGTTGGGTTTGCTGATCTGTAAGAGTTTATAAGTGGAGACTTACAACTGGTAAAAGAAAAAAAACAGTTAGGAAATTCATACTTTCAGTTGAGCATGATGAAAACAAATTCTGATAAAATCATTTGTATTTGAAGACACTTAGATTTATATGATATAAATATATATTCATATATATTTTATATATGTTCAAAATATATATTCATATATATTTATATGACTTAAAATATATAAATTTGTATGTCATCCAAAATCACTTATATCAGTAAAATTCTGAGCACAGTTGTGGAGGAGGATGACTAGTTTCCTTCTGTGTCCAAATATTTTTAACCAGTTTACCCTACCTTCAAGAACTGCATAGAAGAGTAATCTGTGCCGTACTGAAACTCATGAAGCAAGTTAATGCCAAAGTGAAATCTCATTTGAACTTAGCTTTTTTATGGAATTATTTATTCATAAGTGCATTTTAATTAACCATTAACCAAAGGTATCATTTCAATAGATAGTAACCAAAGATTATATTTTGATACATTCCCCTCTCCAACCCTTTCCTATTACAAATCTATTGTAATTTGCCTGGCATACTTTTTAAAGAAAGAAATGTAAGTTGCCATGAATGTTTTCCAAGGAATCATGGGAATGAAGCATACTTTCCAAATTCCACTTAAATAAACAAAACATCTCTCTTTTAATTTTGAGACTCATTACTCGTGAGTTCCGTAGGTTTTCAAGAATTTCCGAGCCTGCAGATTCTCTTTGAGACACAAAAGAAAAACTTTATGACATATTTTTTCTCAGTCTTAATTAAAACAACATAAAATTTTATTTTGCAAGTGTTTTAAGACACTTCTGGAATACATTTAATTCCTTGCCAAGTGGCAAGCTTTATATAAGCAAAACATGAAAAATAAAACAGTTTAACATTTTCTGACAATATTATAAAAAGTCATGCATTTTATTGGTTAATAAAATTCTCACAATAAATATCTAGATACCTAGATTTCCAGTTCGTCCCATGTTTTTCCTGTTTCTTTTTTTAAATTCATTTATTTTTCACTCATTAAATATTTATTGAGTCATGCCTGGGTGGCTCAGTTGGTTAAGCGTCTGACTCTTGATTTCAACTCAGGTCATAATCTCACAATTGTGAGATCAAGCCCCGTGTCGTGTCAGGCTCTGTGCTGTGTGTAGAGCCTGCTTACGAGTCTATCTCCCTCTCCCACTGCCTCTCCCCTGCTCGCATGCTCTCTCTCTCAAAAAAAGAAATACACATATATGTATATTTATTAAGTATTTCCTATGAGCCAAGACACTGCTGTGTGTTTTTCCTGTCTTTCTGCGGTTTGCTCTCCTTTCCTGAATTTTCCTTTCTTCTAGTCTCCTTTCCATTTGTTAGGCAGGGTACTAGGGCTGGAGATAAAGATGGTGAATAAAGTATGACTTTTCTTTTTGAGGAGTTCATGGACAGTACATTTACATACGTGTATGTTCAGGTTATTCACTCTTGTGATTTCTTTTGGTCACGTAAGATGTATTGGTTTTTAAGACTAAAATAATTATTGCATACAATCACAAAAAGAGATCTTGGGTATTAGAATATGTGAAATCATGTCTCATTTGAACTGGAAAAATCCCATTCTCCATTTGCTTAGTACTTCCCAGTAAGAAAATTAATTTTCTTCATTATAAGTGAATTTTGAAATTATAAAACTTTTTAGGTTAAAATTTCTTCAAATGTGTATTTTTGTAATGAGAATAATGCCAAAAATTTAGTCTTAAACTTAGTCTCTTAAAATACTTGATAGAAAGGATGATAATATCAAAGTTCTTTGTATTTAGTAGGGCTTAGTGAAATAATGAATAAATGCTACTCATACTTGTGATCTCCATGTAGTTTTTCATTTATTCACTTAATTTTGATCCTCTGTGCTTATGCTCTAGACATCTTTCTAGGCATTGGGACTCCTTGACACCAAAATGTTTATAGTTTAGAAAGCAAGACCTTAAAAGTAGATGTTATATAGAGATGTACAGTAGATGTCAATGTGGAACTGTATTACTAGTGTTTAAGTATAAAAATACTGGTTGGAAAGACATACCTTTCACTTTAAAGCAAAAATCAGGCTTTTTATCATTCTGCAAAATATTTTAAAATGTTCTTTGTTTTAAAAAATGTAATTCTGAAAAAAGTATTATTTTAAAAGTCATTTTTCTTTGTTTTTAATTATTATATTCCCACTCCGAATATATTTATTATATAACTTTGGTTATATAACTTGGGCAACTTTGGAGCAGACTGACATGGCATGACCAAAATGCTAATTCTTCTGTCTTTGGCGATCACAGTACCAAGAAACTATTTTACTTTAGTTAAACTAATCAGTTTTAAATCAGATTAAATAGACAAAATATTGGGATTTTTTTCTGAAGCTAGTCAATCACTATATGTACATTGCTAAGAAATAGGAAATCTATATGAAATGGAATATTTTCTGAGAAAATACACCACCCCAATTGAAAATACACTACCCTTTTAGAAATATTTCTTGATAAAAATATTGATAAGTTGTCAGAAATTTATCCATATAAAAAGTACTTGGCCCAGAAGAATTAAAACCAATTTCTACTTAAAGTAAGAAAATAGTTAATTTATGTTTTATCAAAAAGATGAATACTGCAAAACTTGTATATCAATAATAGGAAAACTGAGTGAGAAAATTACATGAAAAGGGAAAACTACAGATCTGTTTTTTTCTAAATAAGAACAAATGGCCTTAATAACGTATTAAAATGTCAAGTCCATCAAATACACTTAAATTTGAGACACCGTATGCGTCGCCATTAAAACAAGACATTATCACTGTTGATATTGTTCAGGTGATCCCAGTCAATACACAGAACAAGAAATAATCCATAAATAGATTAAAGACACAAACAAGAAAAGTGTGAGGATGATAAAGGAAAAAATGAGTAATTTCTGACATTATGATTTTCTATTAAAATTTTTAACCAAAAATTATTAGGGCTTTTAAACGAATTAAGGGAGATGGCTTGTAATTCAGTCAATATACAAAAGTCAATGTACATCAAAGATGTCATCATTTAGAAATGGTATTTTCATAATGTAATTGATGAAAGGACGTCCTTTAAAAAGCCAAAAACCTCAGAACATCCAGGAATAACTGACCAAAATATGCAAGATCTACATGTTAGTTTCCTATTGTTACTGTAACAAATTACCACAAAATTAGCATTTTAGGACAATACAAATTTACTGTCTTACAGTTTCGAAATTCAGAAGTCCAAAATGGGTTCCTAGGGCTGCATTCTTTTTGGAAGCTCTAGGGAAAAATATTTCATTGCCCCTTCTAGCTTTTAGAGGCTGCCTGCCTTCCCTGGCTTATGACTGTTTCCTCCATCTTCAAAGTCAGCAATGCATGACTTGGACCACTACTTCTTCTTAGATTCTTCTGCCTCCCTGTCTTTCATCTCTGAAGGATCAAGATTACATTGGGCTCACCTGGATAACCAGAATAATCTCATTATCTGATTAAGTTAAGGACTTCAGAAATGGTCCTTAACTTAATCACATCTTCAAAGTCTGTTTTGCCATGAAATGTAGTATGTTCAAAGATTTGGGATAGTAGGATATGGAAATCTTTGAGACTTCACCAACCTACTGTGATCTATCTGAAGAAAATAAGAGTATTATAACGTGGCCATTAAAATTGTTAATTCTAAAGTCTAGATTACTTGAGCGGGAATCCTAATTCTATCACTTAAATTTACTTCTTTTCTGATATGAAAATTTAATGTGATTTTGCTAAGCCTCTTTTTCTTATCTGTATATTAATAATATTTGTTCTTTATTTCACAAAGAATGCTTTCAGAAAGTAACAAGATGAACCATGTAAAGAGTTTGGCACATTTTGATAATCTAAGAAAACATATCCATAACCATGAGAAGAATGCAATGAAAAAGAAAATTTATAGACAATAATGAATTCTTGGTAAACACAATTATGCTTATAAAATTTCAATAGAACAGTTGAAAGAAAAAATTCAGGAAATACTTTAGTATAAAATAAGACAATAAAGGGAAAATAGGAGTTAAAGTTCAGAGACATTCAGAATAATTCCAGAAATTTCAACATATAATAATAGGCCTTTCAGAAAAAGAGAACAGTTTCAACAGAGAAGTTACAAATGGAAAAAAAGCATGTAGTTGCACACAGAGAAAGAGTGGCATGTCTCTTCAAATGAAAGAGAATTATTGAATGCTAAGTTAAATGAATATATGACTTATCAAGGGAAATACTGGCTTATGGAAGGCAGTGGAGTATAATGTTTAAAAAATGGACAGAATATGAATTTCAACCTTGACTTCTATACCTAGTCAAACTATCAGTCAACATGAAAGAAAAAAAAATGAGACATGCAGGAATATATATTGTTTCTTCTTTAATGAAAACATGCAATATATATTGTTTCTTCTTTAATGAAACAAAATGAGGGCATGAAATAAGAGGAGAATGTGGCATTTGGGAACAAAAAGAAGCAGCTAAGGAGAGAAATGCAGGCAGTTGCAGAATGACACTGTGGATCAGACTTAGAGTGTAATCAGTCTAAGTTGGAGCAGGAGGATGGAGAGAGGTCTTGTTAATTCATGATCTCTAGTGTGTTGTCCTAATCTGTATGGTCCAAAATGGCTCGTTACCATGTCTGCATTTCGTCCAGCAGAAAGGCAAAGGGAACGATGAGGACCTCTCCTTACGTACATGATCCAAATGTAGCTCACATTATTTCTGCTCACAATTGGCCAGAACTTAGGCATAACCAGCTGAACCTAATCACACCTACTGGAGGGAAACTTGGGCTCTCAACCCTGTTTTAAACCATGTAATTATTCTATCCGCTCTTGGCTACTATTTATTAAATGCTTACCATGTGGCATACAATTGTGACAAGTTCTTAGCTTTTTTTTCCTTCAAAAATAATCATAGAGGGATAGTCCTCTTTTTACAAATAAAGAAATGGACTCAAGCTGTTGAAATTATTTTCCCAAGGTCACACAGCTAGTAAGCAGAAGAGTCAGGACTAGAACTCACGTCTGTCTGACCCTAGTGTTCACAGTCTTCACTGCTAAACTACACTGCCTTCACCATAATTGTCAACTGATCTGTGAATTATGGTTCTTGACCACCAGAAGCTGGACTCTTGGTGTCAGAGCTGAGGATGCGCTGCCCCCCTGCCCTGTATTATGTGGTCAGGAGGGGCTGTGGTCTCCTGAACAGATATGAAGAGACACTAATCTTAAAGCTCCTTTGTGTAAGAGCTTCTTTGTACAAGGGGGGTGGCGGGCAATGACTCTCACCTATCTGGGATATAATTGCGGTTTTGAAATGTATAAATTAGGGGTGGCTGGAAGTCTTTTTCCACCTTTTATCTCTACATATGGAAATACTTTAGATACGTGCATGACTCAGGTGCTAATCATTTTTCAAATTCATTCATGTGCTTTGTATTTAGAGATAACTTACTTCCCAAACTGGGTAATTCCTTCACTGATATTCTTTATTTAAATTCTCTTACAATGTTGAGTCTTTTTCTGTTTTCAAGAGTCTTTTAACTGGAAGGCAGGGAAAGGTGAGTCAGGCCCTGCTAACTTGCTGCCTCCAAACTTGGAAATTTACCCAAGGCCAGTCATTATGCTATTAAGGGAACAGCTATTAAGAGAAGGATAGCTGAGCCATGGCTATTTTATATTCTCAGCAGGTCTGAGCAGACACAATTTGACATCAGGGTGGGGAAATTACAAAAAAATAAAAAAAAAGGAAAGACATTTACAAAATTATAACACTGTTTAGCATGTATTTTCTCAGAGAATTAATGCTTGCCTTATGAAAAGGTCTCTATATGATCGTGATTGTGTATATATTTGTGTGTATAGGCAAGCAAATATTTCAATGGTTGGGAAAATAAAAAGATGTGACCAAAAGTCACTGGTGGAGAAATTTTGAAGGGTGTGAGACTTGAAGTGTCCTCTCTTTCCTGGAGGACTTTCAAGTATCAGTGTTAAACCTCATTCTTCATGCCTATTCTTTAAAGGCAGGATGTCAAATACCACCACTGACCACTGGCTGAGGCCCTCCGAAACTTTATTCTAGGCCAAATTAATCTGATTTGGGGAAGTGCATCGCTTGGGAGAAAAAGACATATCTGGCTTGAAGACAGTACCCATGAGCATATGGTGGGATTTGCCATGAGGTGGTTGTCCAGCCACACGCAGGGCTGGGAGTGCAATGCGAGGGGGGTGGAAGACTGCAGACCCCAGAACAGCAGAGAAAGGTTATGAGTGGGATGTGACCAAGCAGGGAGTTCCGGGAAGGTTTATTTCTGCAGATGTTTTTCCTTTGGACTATGCGAAAAGCCATGTTTACTCTACAGTTCTAGTTTTCTCCTATGTATAATTCCCTTTAATTTCTTTAGCACTTGAATAAAGGTGAGCACCCTGCACAGCTGTGTGTCCTAGAGTTGTTAAGGAAAAAGTGAGAGTAAAGATAAAGATGATTTGTCCCAAATCAGCTCTCTGGAGATATAACAAAGGGACAACCTCAATCCCAAGGGTCTGGGAGGCGCCAGGCAAGTCCACTCTGGTGTTCTAAGTGTCAAGAAACAGCGCCGGATGGTGACAGGGACTGCGAAGCAAGCAGTATAGGAGGGACTCACAGAAAATCCACCTCTTTTCTTCCCATGTAGCAGAGAGAAGTGAAGTTTGCGGGAGGGGGGAGTGACAAGGGGATATACTTTGATATAGAAGTGCTGCTTTGCTTGTCTGTTTTTTGCATTGTTGTGATTTATGACCGGTCTCCTAGTCAGACTAAAATATAATAGATCACGATGATCATTGTGGCGATCATTTCACAATATATACAAATATCAAATCATTACGTTTACACCTGAAACTAATATAATGTATGTGAATCACATCTTAGTAAAGAAAAGATTAAAAAATAATAAACGGTTTCTTCTGAGAATCACTACCATAAAAACTTGTCTAGGCAAAATATTACTTTTCTCTATATATGTTCTGTACAAAGAAATACATTTTAAAAGAGATTTCCTATGAGGAATTTTGTACCCAGAATGAATGTTCATATGTCCTTTTATAAGTACAATTCTGGTTAAAAATCAGTAAGCTTAGATTAGTACTTATACCACAATTCCAAGGTAGTAATATGTACCTAACTTACCATGCCTGCTGAAAAACAGGCTTGGAGAGATTTTGTAAATAATGTAATATCTTCAATAGTAGAGGCTGTGGAGCATCTGGAATCTCTTCCTCCTTTCTTTGGTTTGCATAATTTGAGATTTGTTTTGCTATCTTTCCTTTTTTCCCCCCAAAATCACCCAATAAGGGGCAACTTAAAATCTGAAATGTGCTTAACCTCCTGACTGCTCTGTTTCACCCTTCTGACTTCCCAGGCAGCAGCTTATAGAAGGAAGTTTATTCTCATCATCAAGACGCACTGGTCCTATTGAGAACTCATTCTCAAGGCTAACCCCTTACCGAGGCCCCACTGGCAGAAGAGTTACTTGGCTCCACTGAAAGTGATCGTATGTTTTATCCGGCTACAGCTGCTGCCCAGAAATGAGGTAATGAAGGTCTTGGAGTCATTTTATGATCTACTTTTTCCACATTCTCCGAATCAAGAAAACTCTGGGTCTTGATTAAGATGCACTCTCTTCTACCCTTAGGATCCAAATTGTACTTGTAAAGTGCACATCAGATGATATGACTAAAAATCTTGGAAATTCCTGCCTTGTCGAAAAAGAACAGGTGTTGTTTTGAGTGGGGAAATCCACATGTAACGTTTGCAAAGGTCTTGTCCTCATCGATCACATCTGAGTCTCGTGTGGGAGACAGTGGGTAGCAGCTACCAATATCTTTCCCATGTGACCTTCCAGGTAAACTGCTCCTCTGGTAAACGCATTGTAAGGTCTCCTGTTGGGAGCTATGCACTTCCACAGTCTTGTTCAATGTGTGGGGGCTATGAATCCTCACTGATACCTGGAGAGTTTCAGAGTCACCTGCCTTCTTTATTTTAGCCTAAAGCAACAGAATTTTTTTTACTTTCGCAGTGACAGAGCACACAGAGATCTGTTCTAGAGTCACCTGCTAGTTTGGACCCTGTGCAGTTAAAGGTTATGAGAGTCAGTGTGCTAGTACAGGCACTGATAAGGAAGGTATTTGGAGTGATCCCATTATAAAGTGACATATTTCCTGTTTGCATGCCAATAAAGAGTCAGAATGATTAAACAGAAGCACACAGGTATGTTCGTGATGGCCTTTGGGTCTTTCAGGGAAAGCGACACCAGTGGTTGAAACAGATAATCCTAAATTCTCTGTGGCATTGCACAATAATTTTTCACTCACATAAAGTCCAATGGGGTAGGATGAGCTTTGTGACATGCTGTAATTCAGAATTCAGACTTCTTTTATATTGTGGGCCCAGAATATTCAAATACGGTCTCTAAAATTATTGCATAGTGGGAAGAGAGAGGGACTAGAACAGGGTGGCAAACTTTTCCTGTAAAGGGCTAGAGAGTTAATATTTTTTGTTTTTGTGAGCCCCATGGTTCTGGTGCAATTACTCAAATTTTCCATTGTAACAGAAAAGCAGCAATAACCATACCTTTTTCTAATAAAATGTTATTTATAAAAACATGTGGTAGCTGCGTTTAGCCACGAGGCTGTAAGTTTGCTGAATGCTGGATTAGTCTTGGGTGGGATATATGAAAGATTCAGACACAGAATAGCATGTATTTTTCTCACTCATTCATTGGCCAAAAGTGAGTCACATGGCTTTGGCCAAACTACAAGAGAGTTGAAAATGTAGTTTAGCTGGGCACTCAGAAGAGAAGAAAAGGATATGGGCCCCAGGCGTTTCTGTTACATTCTTCAACAGCTTAATGCGAATTAGCTCTTCCAGACAAACCAGAAGCTTCCAATGAGTCAGTTTTATGGCTAGGATGTTTGATTATTTAAACTTAAGTATTTTCTACCATAGTTTTTGTCTGAAAAGCCACTACAATGACAAAGCTCCAGAAAAGAGTCATTCTACAAGGTAAAGTGAGAATTGGATTGCTTCCATGATATTTGATATTTCCAAGAGCTGGAGGAAAGCTGCCTTTAATTAAAAGAAAGCGGATGAGTGCTGCTTTCTAATCAATCCACTCTGGTTGGATGTGGAGCAGAGGAACTTCTATAGTCATGGCTTTTCTCAGACACTCCACCAGAGGAGGTTGTCTTAGTCCTTTCGAGATGCTATAACAGAATATCACAGACTGGCTGGCCTACAAACAACAGGAATTTGTTTTTCGGTGTTCTGGGGGCTGAGAAGTCCAAGATGAAGGCACTGGCAGATTTAGTGTCTGGTGATGACCCACTTCTGGTTCACAGACAACTACCTATTCACTGTATCTGCGCATGGCAGGAGGGGGTAGAAAGCTTTCTGGGGTCTCTTTTATAAAGACACTAAATGCCACTTGCGAGGGCTCCACCTCATGACGTAATCACCTCCTAAATGTACTACCTTCTAACACCATCGTATTAGAGGTTATGATTTTAATGTATGAATTTGGCAGGGGGACAGTCTATAGCAAGGTAGTTCTAATTAGCCCTCTCTCATGGCTCTTTGCATACAGTTGGAAGACCCCTATTTATATTATTTTTGCTTCATATAATAGCCAAGTCCCCAAGACAAAGAGTACATTTTATTTCTCTGGAAAACTTTTCTTTCTATTAATTTTTCTTTTAGATACATCATTCCCCACCAAGTGGCTGGTTCTAAATGCATTTTAAATTTAATAAGCTAATAATTACTTAAGACAGCAGAGATGTAGAGTATAGCCCAATTATTTCCAAATGCAATTTAAGTTTGCCTTGAGCAATTAATGAGATTTTTTTTTTACATTTTAGTAATGTCCTCTTTTCTTTTGCTTAATTGAGGACTAAATCTTCTCCCAAGTTCTAAAGACTGGATCTTTCCCTAAGGCAAAGTTACCTACATGAGAAGTGTAGTGTTTGTTACAAGTAATGCAGAGAAAGAATAATATAATGGTCAATTTTTATACGCTAAATGGGATTTTCAAGGAAATCTTGAGATTCAGAAGAAAACTATTTTTCTAAAGTGTATCGCTTTTATAAAATATCTAATATCTTATATGCATAGGGAAGACTCCTATGCATAGAATTCTGTCATAGTTTAACAGGTTCATCAATGATAGAAAAATACACGTCTTGTTGCTTGATGGTAGGAGGGTAAGGCTAGGGGAAATGTTTTCAGAGCAAAACTGAAGAGGATTTGTGGAAGAGGTAGAGGTGAGAAAAATGGAAGTTGATCAGGTATGTGCCCCAATTTCCATTCGTTGGCTTTTTCTGTTTGGACTCTGGAGATTTCACTCTCTCAAGTTTTAATTTTCCAGTTTACTCTTGGTTTTAGTATGGCATAGTTGGATGTAGAAGTGATCAGGGCAAGAAGGACTATAGAGTGAATCATTTGAACTGAGGTTGACTTATTTTAATTTTCTTAAGACTTTATTGAGGTATAACTGATAAACAAAAAATTGCATGTATTTAATATATCAATTTGATGAGTTTAGACATAAGCATACATCCTTAAAACCATTACCATAATTGAGATAATAAACATAACCATCACCTCCAAAAGTTTCCTTGTATCTCTTTGCTTTTTGCTTTTTCCTCTCTCTCTCTCTCTCTCTCTCTCTCTCTCTCTCTCTCTGTGTGTGTGTGTGTGTGTGTGTGTGTTAAAACACTTGACATGAGATCTGCCTTCTTAATAAATTTTAAGCATACAATATGGTATAGTTTACTATAGGTACCCTGTTGTAGAGCAGACATTTAGAACTTTTTCATCTTGCAACTGAATCTTTGTATCTATTGACTAACAACTCCTCATTTCCCCTCTGGCAAACACTACTGTATTCTATGCTTCTATGAGTTTGACTATTTTAGATATCTTATACAAGTGGAATCATGCAGTATATTTCTTTCTGTGACTGGCTATTTCACTTAGTATAATGTCTGGGAAGTCAAGCTTAGACTTCAAAGGAGTCTAACCACTAATGCCAACTGAGCTGAGTCTGAATCACCAGGGAACACTGGGAACACAAGCTCTAACCTAGAAGAAAATAAACTACAACTTATACCTGACAGAGTCATCTATTTTTTTTAAAAAAATTGTTTTACGTTTATTTATTTTTGAGAAAGAGAGCGCAAGTGAGGCAGTGGGCGGGGGAGAGGTAGTACAGAGAGAGAGCATGACACAGAATCCAAAGCAGACTCCAGGCTCTGAGCTGTCAGCACGCCCGACGCGGGGCTTGAACTCGTGGACTGCGAAATCATGATCTGAGCCAAAGTTGAATGCTCAACCAACTGAGACACCCAGGCACCCCTTACACAGAGTCATCTTTAAATGACAGAAGGCCTACAATCTCTAGTCACTTAAGGGCTTTGGTCCAGAGGGACCAGAGCATGATGTGATACAGACTCAGTATGGATCCAAGAACCAAAACTAGCCTTAAAGCCAAGATCCTATGTCTCCCTTACCCCTAAACTTGGGAGGCAAACTCAAGGAGAGAACCAGAAGGAGGGAAAGCCTCTGAGACGCTTTTATTCAAGGGAAACTGAGTGGTACTAAAAGATATTATTTAAACCACAGGATAAGGCATGAAATAAACAGATTAGACATGTAGGTTATTTTTTTTTCTTGCCAACCAGCTCGAGAGGAAGGCTGATTAATTACAGACAAATCAAGAAATTACATTTTCTCTGCACATCTGATTTGATTTGTGAGTTAAATATTTGCTATCCTGCCCCACTGGCTAATGAATTAAACTTAAAAGAAAATCTAAAAAGAAAACCATGTAAAAATTTTATTGCATTTCAAATTCTTAGTTAATTGGAAAATATTTGTATTATCCAAACATGCACATATATTTATATCCACTTATCCTGAAAGAATCAATTATGATAAGTAAAAGGCACTTCATCTTGACATTTGGCAGAGATATAGATTAGATATTCTTTAAACTTCATAATAGTGTACAGGCTGAAAACATATAATATACACGTAATAGTTTAATTTACCTCAAAAATCCAAATATATCTTTTAAAAATGTATTGTTATAGTTGCTTGCTTTTTTATGCAACCAATAGCATCTCAGAAAAAGGCAAATTACTACAAAGGTGACTGAAGTCACGTGCCATTTTCCACACTTAAGCTTCCTGCCTATTCTACATGTTATTACTTTGTGCCCAAGATGGAAGTTTATCAGAAAAAAAATTCAATAGATATTAAAGAAGGGAAGGATTTTCACATAAATGGGGGGAGGAATTTTTGTTTCCACTTGTTTATAAGGGAATATTTTATTCATTTCTTATTCTCCCTCTCCAGGGTTGCATGTAGCGTCATTTCATGATTTCACGATCTCTGTCCCTCTGTTTCCATGCATATGTTTGACTGAGATGAGCCTCTCTGGGCTTGTGGGAACACACGGAGCAGCTAAGCCTCCCTGATGAGGGTTGCCATTTCTGAGACAGAGCGTTGGCCGGCCGGTTGCTGCTGAGGCTGCTAAAGCCTAGATAGCTGCTGGGAACCTGTGCTAAGGCTCAGGGCAGCTGTGCTATCAGGCGGCCAGCCTGGCGCTCCCTCCCTTGCTGCCGCTGTCTCTGACCACAGTAGATTGTAATTCAATAGAATTCAAATCTTTAGCTGCCTGGAGCAGCCAGGCATCGGGCCCAGAGGCCCTTTCAAATCAGAGTTTTTACAGTTATTTGAATCCACGGGAGATGCCAGCATTTCTCTGCTCACATAGACAAGCAAAAACTGTACAGAGGCTGGTAAGATACAAAGTCCTGAGGAGGAAGTTGAGCCAGATTCTCTTGGGAAAAAATGAGAGTAAATCCATGTGTATTGTTCATTGTGTTAATCTGCTGTGTATTTTCAATTCTCAGGGATGGATTCAGGTAAGAATGGTACAATAAATAAATGATGGGGGAAAGTATATGCAAACACACACCATTTTGTGCAACAAGCTTGTAGCAGGCACGCGCTGCAGATCGTATGACTCATATTCAACTGAGTGAATATTATTCAAGTCACTCTCTCTTCCTGTTGGATTAAGTTGGACCCTAAAGTGATGTTACAATGGTTTAACTCTGGCAGGACATCCAGATTCGGCTCAGCCCTAGTTCTACTCAGGGATGCTGGGGAATGTATACCTGCTACATGACCTGGGAAGAGCAGTGTATCTTGGTGGTTGTACCAGCACAGGCTCTGGGATCAGACTGTCTGGGTTCAAATCCTGCTTTGCCATTTCCTAGCAATGAAAATCTGGACACATTTGTGACCTCTTTGTGCCCTCTGAGATGAGAAAGATGATGATCATGGTACCTATAATGAGGACGAAATGAGTAAACATATGTGAAGAGCAGAAAGCGTGTCTGGCACATGGGCGATATTCAGAGCCTGGTCTGCAGGCCAACAGTAGCAGCAGCAGCAAACAGCAACAGCTTGTTAGAAATGCAGATTTCTAGACCCTGTTCCAGACTTATAACAGCAGGCTCTGAATCTCAAAAAAATTCCTGTTGACATTAAGTGTTTGAGAAGCACTGCTATGTAAATGTTGGTGTAGGTCCTAGGGGCTAGCTTTAGCTAGGTTAAGTGGTCAAGGTGAGAAGGTCATCCCCGCTGATTTGCCTTTCCCTCCAAGGCTCTGAGCCCCGAGAAGAGACTTCATCTTCTCTGACACGGGCCTCCTGACTTTTTGGTGGCCAGTGAACTGCTCTTTTGTGAGCCTATGTCCTGTATTATCCTCAACCTGTATCCTGAACTCGAATGTGTACTTTGCCTCCAGATCTTGATGTTTTTGACGCCACCAGCTTGTTTAACCCCAGGTCTCCATTAGCACCTTTGCTTGTCAGCTTTATTGCATGTCTTAAATTATAGACTGCATCCTGATGTCTTTGCAGTTCAGCTGGAAGGCTCTATGCCCAATGCCTTCCCTGAACAACACAAGAAAAATATTAGGAACATATTAGGAGGAATAAAAAAGGTAGAATTATTTAACACTTCCCTCCTAGGCTCCACACTGTACAGAAACATTTGGTTTTTATTGTTGGCTCTAAGAGGCAATTTTCTAACAGAGATTTTATAGCGAAGAAGAGAGCTCAGCCTTTAAAGAATGCAAAGGTCAACAAAGCAAAATTTGCTCTATTTATGGTATGGGTGTGACATTTGGACCTCTTAGCAGCCAATATTCTTTTGGCTTTAGGAAAGAGTTCATTGCCACACCTGCTTGCTTTATTTCAGATCAAATGGTATTTAGTAAAGAGATTTGGAAACAGAGACCTGTGGGCATCCATGCCAAGCTTATTACAATTCCATGATGCTTGGCCAATAGTGCAATGAGAATGGATGACACCAGGATGCCAGGGCCCTTGATGTGTGGTGAATTGAAGGGATGTAATTGTATGTGAAACGGACAGAAGAAGTGCTTCAAGGGCACACTGGCACCTTACTTACAGTAGCAGAGCAGCCCTGTAGAGAGGCAGGAATTCACAGCAATAAGCTTTGTATCCTGCCATGGATCAAATTGGAAGAGAGGAGAGGTTAGTTATTTGTAGACTGTGAGATTAATGTGACTCGCAAACTGTTTCAATTGTGGATGTCGAAGCTTCTTGGGAGGACCACTGGGGCATCCAAAATTATTGATTTCCTCCTCTGCGTATGACACTAAGGAAGCAGCTAAGGAAGAAAAAGGAGAAATATAATACTACTTCCCCCTGAAGAGCTTACAGTTACATGTGGGAAATACATATATGTTTACAAAATGGAAAGAAACTTTAGCAAGGAATACGTTGAGGGTTCCAAATGAGTAACAGAGGAAAAGTTACTTCTGTCCAGTCTAGAGCTTCAGGACAGCCTCAAGATGTTAATGACTTGAGGTATAACTTTGGGGGAACAGTTTATATTCATTGTGTATTGCACTCAATGCAATCATTACAGTCTTGTAAACACAGAGAAGCTTGTGACCCTGGTAAAGCTAGATGGAAAAGTGAGACAAATTTTAGGGGCCCAACAAATAAATCTTGTTTTGCCCTCCCAAACTCAAATATATTGAGAGAAAAACATAGGAGTCAGACACTTGGGGGAGATTATCAGTTTTATTACTGATGGAAGCTCATTTGGAGGACAAGAGTGCTATGTGGCTGCGTACATTTTAAAAATACTTGACCGCTGACATAGGTAGACTTAACTGTCCATCGCTGGAAGAGCTGGACAACAATAGGCCACACTCCACAGAGAAAGAGTCTTATCACACAGCAGAGAGCAGACAAGATGCACCCGGTCTGCAGGTAGGCAGCTACAAAAGAGAACCCGGAAGTATCATCCCATGCTGGCTTAGCATTCTCCAAAGTTCACAAATCAAAAATTTTATTCTTCAAAGTTCACAAATTTTCATTCATTTCTCCTTCCTTGGACGTATATTCTGTCCCCCAGCCACCTGCCCAGTATCGTTCCACAGAGTTTATTCTATTTTTAATGGACCCTGTAAATTGGTTTCAGTACAACTACCCAAATTAATAGACCAAAATATTTATCTTTCTTTAAATCCATACATTTGTGTGGTGTCAGTATGTATACATATTGAATGTATATATTGGGTTTTTTCTTCTTATTAAATTAGCTTTTCCATGTTTGATACAGTACTATAATTAAGTAAAAGTAAAAATTAGAATAAAGATTAGATTACTTAAAAATTGTGACCTCTTTCCCTGACTAGTAATTTTGTTATACCCTCATATCTCATTGTGTTTGTTATCCTGAGGGTATCAATATAGATGATTGCTGGAGAGTTCCTCTTCCATCAGTCTGCTTGCGATCTATTAAAGAGACTCAGGATGATAAGACAAGCGAAGACTTAAGAGAAACAAAAAGACTGCACTGTTTGGACTATTATGTGGAAGACAGACGAGATTTACTCTGAACAGCCTCATTGCATATAAGAGGTCATGTGGAGATATTTCACATACAGAAAAGGGAAAATTTTTCCAACAATGTAAACCACTTAAATATTGAAGAGGGCTGTCTTGAGAGAATGTGAACTTCCTATCTCTAGAAATTAACAAATCAAATAATAGGGATTTTTTTGAGGTTATTTTAAGCAGCGCTTGGCTGGTTGGTTTGATCAGAAACTCCCAAAAGCCTGTTCTAAAACTAGTGTCCACTAACTGTGTTAGATTAACCCGAGGAGTATGTAAAATATAAAGAATGCCGTATAGAGATTCTGATTCAGGGAGCTTTGGGAGATGCTCATAGCATAGATCATAGCTTTCCAATAAGTGCCATGTAGTTCGTCATGAATGGGTTTGTGTCAGGGGTCCCCAAGACTACTTTCAGGTTTGAGATTCACTAGAAGGACTCACAGGATTCAGGAAAGCTGTCATATTCATGGTTACAGTGTATTATGATATAATGTTATGATATATAATATGTCATTATATATCATTATATATATATGTTATATATAATGATTATGATATATAATGTTAATAAAGATTAACATCAGCAAGTGAAAAAGGCACAAAGGGCACAAAGTCCAGGAGAAAGCAGGTGCAAGCGTCCAGGTGTCCCTTCTCAGTGCAGTTAGATGGGGATGCACTTAACCCTCTCAGCAATGACGTGGGACAAAATGTGCAAAGTGTCACCAACCAGGTAAGCTCACTCGAGCCTTGGTGTCCAGGTTTTTAATTGTGGGTCAGTCAGCCATTCATCACCTGCGTGCCTGACCTTACCTATTTAGTCTCTAGGTCCCCAAGGATCAAACTGATATGGCATGGCCCAGGGCTTTGGGCACACAAAAACACTTTCATCGGGTAAGAAATTGCAAGGCCTAAGAGATTTTTTTGTTTTTTGTTTTTTTGTGTGTTTTTTGTCCTTGAGTGTATATTTTAATAGTATGACTTCTGAACACATAATGCAGCATGCATTTTTTATTACAAGTGAAAAACACCGTTAGAATAGTTTGTAGCAGGAATGTGGAAAATCATTCACGTCACTATAACCACTCGCTCTTCTGAAGTATCACTAGACAGTCTACAGGGTAAGGCTCTTCTGGCTGCCTCCAACCCTGTCTCTACTCTACCCCTCATCAGCTTTAATAAAGGGATTCTTTGAACGATTTCACCCCTTGCTGTCCTGGCTGTTGGTGATCACTCCAATAACTTCATGGCTCTGCTGCTGATATCATGCCCCTATCTCAAATATGATCCAGAAGCCAGTTGAAGGCCAGTTCTTTCTTTAGAAAGCTCAGTGTTTGAGCAACCCAGGCTTGCTGGGTTAACTCTTCATGGCACAGAACTAGTGGTGTGGCTTGAGATATTGATCCTTTCAGCCCTTAAGAGGCCTGTGCTCTGGGGCCAGGTGGTATAGCCACGAGTAACCTCTTTGGGACTTTTTAGGGTCTAATGGGGGTTTCCCACTTGGGTTAGGAAAAAGCTGAGAAGCACTGATATATAACTAATTCCCCAGGTGATTCCCTAGTGTAGATGATTTCTAAGGATTTTGAAACCATTGGTTGCTATGATTCTTGGAACAAAAATTCCCTGTAGATGCCTGCTGAGTGTCTTTTTCTTTCTCTGGATACTTACTTGATTAAGTCTAGTTTCTGGCCAAAGATACTACAATTAGAAGTATTTCCAGCAAATGTAATAGCTCCTAGAAGATCAGAAATAGATGTGAGAAGAACTTATCTCAATCCCCGGAGAAGAAGGTGTTGCAAAATTACCAGTTGCGAGGGTACTTATGTTAAGAGGAAGTAAGGGTGGGACTATTTCTCTGATAGACTTTTACAAATAGTTTAGGACAAAAGACTTGTCATTGAAAAACAATGCAAGGAATGATGTGTACAAATTGTTGAACAATGGAGTTTGCAATTTTATGGGATTTCTATTTTGTGGAAGCTCTAATATGTTACATATCTCTCCAGGTCCCAGTTATATTTTTAACTGAATGGATTAAATGAAACTATCTTTGCATGTTTACAGTGCTAAATATAAAGAATATTTTTGAGACATTTACAGAATAGAAATGTTACTAATTACCAGATTAAAATGTTGCAATCTCGAAGGCTAGTTTTAACAGATGATCTGCCCACGTAGATGAAATATGTTCCAGAAATAAATTAATTTGCATTTTGGCGTCAACTTTCTTCCTTGTAATTTGCTACCAGCATGTACACTGGATCTATCTTATTTTGTCCTCTGCACTTTATTGTGTCCTCTTTTGGCTTCTAAGACGTTTCTCTTTCCTGGGTCTCTCTCTTTTATGTGATATTTTCTTGTTCTTGTTTTTGGAATCTCTGCCTTTGCCTACCCCTCACATAGAGCTCTGTCCCAAGTATGTTTATAAGGTTCTTTTAATGCCTTATCTTTCCCTTTTATGCTCATTAATTCAGAAATATAATTAAATACTAAAAGTTTATTGAGTCCTACTATATGCCAGATATTGTGCAGGGCACTGGGGACAAGAAGGTAAAAGGAAAAAGCTCCAGCCTCCAAGACTTTAGCCCCTCACAAATTTGCTAATCATTTATATTCAGTTCCTCTCCTTTGGAGTCCTACCCCCAAATCATGCACTGAACATCTCTGCTTGGAAGTCCTATAGACACTGCATATGCAATGCGGAAACAGGGAACTCATTATTTTCCATGTAACCCTACTCTCCTGTGTACCCTTTCTCTGTTAAATAGCATTATCCCAAGCTTGCATATTAGCAAGTTTATCATCTTATCCATATTTACTCAGTTGCCAATTCTTGTTTATTCTGCCTCTGATATGTCTCTAAGGTCCATTTCCTTCTCTCTCTTTCAACTGTCTTCCCCATCAGCTCTCATTGGCACAGGTAGAGTAGCCCTGTTTCCAGGTTGTCACATTGCTCCAGAGTTGTCCTACTCACACTTTTCTGCATCTCATTCTCCTGCTTACTTCCAGTATAGATCATAATCATTCCCCAGGTGCCCTCGCTACTCTCCCACCATTTTTAGTCATGTACTCATGCCCTCACCAGACTAAGTGAATTCTCTCACACTCCCATGTCTTGCATGCCTTGGTACCTCTGCTGATTCCTGAGCCTGGGATTTCCTTCCTCTCCAGTTTTGCGTGGTGAACTTCAACCTTCAAGGCTTAGATTCTTCTTCTGTGAAGTTACTTCATCTGTTAAGGTGTCTCTACATTCCCAGTTCTTTGTTCATATTTCTCTTACAACACTTTTCACATGGTATTTTGTATTCCCAGGAATATCAATGTTTGGCACAGAGTAGATGATTTTTTTGCTTGTTTTTTCTTTTGTTTTGTTTGTTTGTTTTTTGGTGGCTGCTCAATAAGCAAAATGAAATTTGTTACATTTTAATTTTTCTAATTTTTAATTTTTTTGAGAGAGTGATAGAGAGAGAGTAAGAGAGAAAGGAAGAGGCAGAGAGAGAGAGAGGGAGAGAGAATACCGAGCAGGCTCCACGCTCAGTGTGGAATCCCACATGGGGCTCGATCTCAAGACTGTGAGATCATGACTTGAGCTGATACCAAGTGTCAAACACTTAATCGACTGAGCCAACCAGGAACCACGTTACACTTTTATATGTAAAGCTCTGTCTCTATATGATCCATAACAACTTATTTTAGCAAAAGACTGGAATGTTGAACAGTTTATATATTTAATTGATGTAAATGCAACTGTGAAATGTAAGCTTTGACTTGATGAGTTTACATTCAGCTTGAAATTACATCTTACAAGAGAGAATTCATTTTATTTTTGTATCTCTAAACTTTTCGTCCTTAAAATATATTCTGATAGAGAAGTTGCACATGAAAAATTGATAGTTCAGTTTGCCTCACACAGTTTCAGCAGATAGGTTGAAGAAACTGAAAGCACTCTGAGATGAAGCATGATTACTTTAGATTCTAGGCCTACATTCTTCTCAGTATTATACTTTATACCTTAATGAAGAAAATACTTTTCTTCTTTCATTGGTCATTGGGAATATAAATGGTATGAAAGCATCTAGTTAATTGCACTTATTCTAGTAATATATGCATTCACAAGCTAGTTGTGTAACTCATTATCACCATTTTTCATGGTAGGATTATTGAGTCCAGTTATTATGTGAAACTTTGGGTTTTCCTTTAGGTTCTAGGTATTCTAGGGCAATGAATGGGTTAGTTTATTATTGCTGCAGTCTGCTCTAGGAATGCCTTCCTAGTAATCCGATTGTCTCCACAGGGTGGATTGTGCAGATACACTCAACTCATTTACAGCTCAGGATGACATGAGAGCCGGGGACAACAAAGATTTAGTAATGCTATTGGTGTGTTAGACTGCATGTGCGTATTTTCTCAGATTCTTCTTGGGTTTAATATTATTTCCAATGGATTTTTTTTGAGCAGTGTTTAATCTAAGAAAGAAGCACAGCAAAAGAAGACTTAGGATTCTCTTTTGCTAAACATTTAAATATGAAACCATTCGGATTAGGGTAGAAAACAGCAATAAAAATTGGGGAAAGTGTTAAACTAACTCCAAAACATTAACTGTTTTTAATGGATTAGATGGTACAGAGAGATCTATCAAAAATGGTACTATTAAAACAAAAATGAATTTTAAATGCCTTTTCCCCCCAACCAAGTGTATAATATGTCATGGCACTGCAGCTATTACTTAAACCAAACTTAGATGTGTAGCTATCAGAGAAAAAAACCATCCTCTAACAGCTTGCTATATAAAAAGTTTTATTCCCTTTGGTTTTTACTGACCTGATCCCATTTGCTAGAGCCAACATAATTCCTGCTCATAGTAACTCCCTGGTTCTAGGATGCTTCCCTGTTACCATCAGGCTGGGTTAGGTGCCTGCGTACTGCATATTTTATCACCGTATTTTTCCATTCCATCTTTATTATGATGTCATATGTCAGTTTCCACCATTAGACTGTGAACTCCTTGAGATCAGAGGCTACTCTTTACTCATCTGTGCCTAACACTATGTCTTCAGTGTAGTAGTGAATGCCATATGAATATTTATATAATTAATAAGTGAAACCAAATCTCAGGGAATGGAATTTTCATGGAAGTGCACACCATTGAAAGCTCTTATTTTGAAAAACTGGAATATAATATCACCTAAATTTTATAGACACATCTGAGTCACCACATTAAACCACTGTGTTTAATTTAGTTCTAAAATAAGAGCAATATCTCTTGTCCTCTAGTTATTTAAAGGGTATATTTTTAAAACATAAAGTGGAGGTGAATTAAAAAGCATACAGAAAGTCATAAGTGTAAATTGCTTCCCATATCATCTCCTGAGTTCATGTTTAATAAAGATAAGTTACTCAATCAACAATTACTCCTTGTGTGAGGGTATTTGTACATAAATCACTTACTTTGGCTTGGATCTAACATTGATAGGACATAATTGATCTTTAAAAGTTTTATGAAGAATCACAGACTGTGAAATTAAAGGCGGTTGTATTGTCTAACTTTGCCTTTCCATCAAACAGACACCTGTTTTCTTGGTATTAGAAACCTTATTTTATATGTACTATTGACCAGTCCATCAATTAACTCTGTCTCACAATAATTAACATCATGTTACCTTCTAGTTTATATCAGGAAAACCTATAAGAGTTTTCTAACCTGATAAAGTACCACTACTGTTTTTTCCCCACCCCCTCAAAAAATGTTTCAAGCAGGCATTAAAGCCTGTATATTATGTTTTCTAGCTCATTATTTGGTAAACCAGGTTGTCACTTAACCTTATGTATCGCACAGTGTTGTTATTTGTGACAAGTTGAAAAATGTCCAGTAAGCCAGTTTTATTTTACTTTTCTCAATCTATAACAAGCTGTTCCTTAAATTCTTTTCTTCCTTCCTTCCTTCCTTCCTTCCTTCCTTCCTTCCTTCCTTCCTTCCTTCCTTCCTTCCTTCCTTCCTTCCTTCCTTCCTTCCTTTGTCTTTCTCTCTTTTTGTAGAAACTTTATTTTCTGTCAATCTCTTTTCTGTTTAAAAGTCTGAGGAAGAACAGCTTAAGGTCACTTGGTAATTGTTCCTATTCATTCAGTGGTATGATTAGTGGAGACTGCAGACCAGTCCTCACTGGCAGCCCAGCACCCCCAGTCTTCAGTAGGGAACTGCTGAATAGGCACAGAAGGCACCTGCATGTCTTTGGACCCCCTCTGCAAACTTGGGTTGAATAGCAGTAAATCCGGGAGCTGCAGTAGTCCATTCACCCTGATATTCCTCCTTGGTCACAGCCTTTTCAGTAGCAGGCCTGCTCTTCCTTTTCAATCTCTTCAGCATTTCTGTGAAGGAGAGACCAGGCAGGACCTTCCGTAGATGCTCACAGAAGAAAGTGCCACCCATGTGCAGAAATTCCTGGGCAAGCATCCTTCATATCAGACCTGTGGGATAGCAGTGTCCACATAGCAGAGAGAAGAGTCTGTGTTACACAGAAGATGCCTCTGGGAGAGGCCAGTGGTCAACTCTAGGACAGTAGTCACCAGAAGTCTCAACTCCTAAAAGGTTTCTTGGATCTGGTTAGTGAATGTCCCAGCAGTGAAGCAGCCAGCAATGGGAGAGGCTCCAGTAACAGCCCCAAACTTCAGCACAGCCCACTGGCCAGTATTCCTGGAGCATATGACACTCACACCAACTGGGTTTCCAATGGCAATAATGGCATGAGCTGTCAGGAGAAGCTTCTCCAGGTTCTCTTCAGATTTATGATGGAGATGCCATTACTTTTCCTTTTGTAGATGGAAATCAAGTTTGGTGCCACCTCAGTAGGTTCTTGCTACACAGAATTTGAGGACATCCTCCTCTTTCATCTGTAAGACATCAAAGACTCCAGACATTGTGGAAGTTTCCCTGTAAGTTAGGATGGAAACCTAGAGCAATACAACATGGACCTCTCTCTGAACACTTCAGAAAGTCTTTACTTTCTTATAATTCATAAATATTATTATATTGTCTCATTATCCTTGGAAAAGAGAATGGTTGTGGTAAGCTGGATAGTACACAATCGTTAAATTTTGTAATTGAAATATTTGGGAAGTATATATATATATACTTATACACTTTGGGAAGTATATGTATACTTATATACTTACATATATATATATATATATATATGTTTGTCTCATCTACTAAACTTCATGGTCCCTGAGGTCATCCATATTAGTTTCCTAGTGCTAGCATAACAAATTACCACAAATTTACTGGCTTATAACAGCAAATTTACCATCTTAGAGTGCTGGAGGTCAGAAATTAATTTCACTGTGCTAAAATCAAGGTGTTGGCAGTATTCTTTGGAAGATCTGGAAGTTTTATGGAGAAGTCCATGTCCTTGTATTATGTACCTTCTGGAGGCCACCTGCCTTCCTTGGCTCGTGGCCCATTCCTTCATTTTCAAAATCAGCAATTACACAACTCTGACCTCTGCTTCAATTACATTGGGCCCAATCAGATAATCCAAGACAAGCTCTTCATCTCAAGGCTTTTAATCACATCTGCAAAATTCCTTTTGCTGTGTGTGTTTGGTGTCCCCAAGACTACCCTCATTTTGATGCTTTGCTAAGAGGACTCAAATAACTCAGCACATAGTAATATTTACAATTACAACTTATTATGGCAAAAAAGCAAACCAAAGAAAATTCAACCAAGGAAAAAGGCAGAGGGAGGAAAACAGGTGCAAGTTTTCAAGGGTCCCTCCAGAGGGAATCACCTAGGATGTGCTTTACTCCCAAGGCAATGAGTTGTGACAGCACATGTACCCTGTTGCTAACCAGAGAAGTTCATTAGGGACCCAGTGCCTAGGGTGCTTACTGGAGCTGGCTATGTAGGCATACTTCATCTGCCATGTGCCAAAAGTCTAGATTCCTAGAAGGAATGTAGATGTTCCGCACAAACTGTATTGCTTGCACAAACATTTTAGGCACAGTGATCCACCCTTATCAGTAATGGTGGGAACCCTCCCAAATCTAAGTTCCCAGAGGCTAACCAAGGGCTGATCTTGCAAGGAGATCTTTTCAAGGATAGATGTTTAGAACTGCTATGTTAACTCTTTTCTTCATGCCACGTAAGGTAACATATTGCAGGATTCAGGGGAAAGGATGTGGACATATTAGGAGGGATCATTATCTGCCTACAGCATATGTATTTTACTTTGTTTCATACTCAACAGCACTAGCTGCAGTACCTTGCATTTAGTGAGTACATGGGAAATGCTCCTTCTTTATGCGTTGGCCTGTTGACTATGATTTGTCATATTCCCTGTGTCTCCATCTTTGTAAGTGGTATTACCTGAATACTTGAATATCAGTCAGTACCTGAATAGAAAATCTATTTCAACTCCTTCCTGTTTCTTGCCCTCCACGTGCAATCAATCACCAAGTCCTACTGATTGTACTTTCTAAATGTTTCTTGATTCCATTCCATTCCATTCCATTTCCTTCATGTCCATTACCACCACTGTAGTCTGGGCCGCTACAACTTCTGGACATTCTTTCTCTATAAACTCTGGGATGGTTTCAGCTTTTAGTTTGCTTTCCTCCAGTCCATTCTCCAGATAGATACAAGTGTGTTCTTTTAATAACAGAAATCTAATTGCATTACTGTTCTAATAAAAACCTTTGAACGGTCTCTATCTCCTTCTCCAGACTCAATTTTTACCCTCTTTCATCTTGTGCACTATACACTTCACAGCCACCTTGAATTTCTCTTGTTCCTCAAGCAGAACATACTCCCTCCCTACAACTCAAGTCTTACATGAGTTTGTTCCTTTGCACCAAACACCTCCTTCTTTGCCAAGTTAATTCTGATTATCCCTTCACTTGGGTTTCATCAAAAACATTTCTTCTGCAGGGAGGCCTTACCAGGTTTCTAAACAGGTTAAGGCCCTCTACTATCTGGCCCTATGTATCCTTTATTTTCCTATCATTATGCTTACCCCGAAGGTCAGGATTTTATCTATCTTCTCTGCTAGGTTATAATCTCCATTATGGCAGAGGCTCTGTTTTGTTTGCCATTATACCTCTAATATATAGTACATGGAATTGGACATAGTAAGTTTTCAGTAAATGTTTCCTATATGAGTGAATGAATTAGTGCTTGAAGCTTTTAAGAATGATTGTGTGGCTGCTTTGAAAAAGAGTCTGGTGGTTCCTCAAAAGGTTAAACTTAGAGTTACCATATGACCCAGCAATCGCACTTCTATGTATCCACCCAAGAGAAATAAAATGTAATCCCCACAAAAAATTGTGGCTAAAGTTTCATAACAGCATATTGTTATTGTAATAAGCCAAGAAGTGGAAACAACTCAAATCTCTATCAGCTGATAAAAAGATAAATACAATGTGGTGTATCCATGCAGTGGAATATTATTTGGCAATAAAAAGAAATTAAGTGCTAATACATGCTACAACATAGACAGACCTCAAAAACATAAGTAGAAGAAACCAATTACAAAAGACCACATACTATATGATTTATGAAATGTCCAGAACAGACAGATTTATAAAGAAAAAAGGCAGAGTTAGAACTGGGGAGGTTGGGAAGAAATGGGGAAAGACTGCTAAGGATTGCCAGGGTTTCTTCTTGAGATGGTAAAAAAAGTTCGAAAACTGATTATGGTAATGGTTGAATAATTCTGTCAGTATATTAAAAACAATTGAACTGTGTATTTAAAATTTGTAAATTGTACAGAATGTACAATTATATGTCAATATTATTAAGAAAAGAATGATTGAAACTTGCCGATATATAATTTAACTTTGAAAGAGAGTTAATGGTGATTATGTTTAACTCAGACTAAGAAGAACACTGAACTCAAGAAATATTAATTGAATGATTGAATGGCTTATCATTCTCTATTGACTGAAATGCCTGGCCTGCTAGTTCACCTCACAACTTGAACAATCACGTAAGTGCTTTTTCTTAAGACAACCGTTGTGCTTTGGTGTAGTCCTGAAGGGTTTTATGTGTATTTTGTCACATGAAATACTTAAAAGAAGTGAACTTATGAATTGAGAGTTAATTTAAAAAATTAATACTTATCACAGATTCATCAAGGACCCTCTTAAGTGAAACAACTCTTCCACCCGACTATTAGGTACAGAAAGATGCAATGACTGACTCAAGCCAGTAGCTTTACTGATTATCTGACTTTTGCTTTTGCACTGTAAGTGCAACGTCAGCCCAGTAGAAAAGGCAAATACTGCTTATATTAATAAGCATTAATATTTTGAAAATAGTTTTGACCTGATATTTCCTCTGAAAAGATCTCGAGGGCTTCTAGTGGGTCTGCACACCATACTGTGAGAGCTGCTGTCCTAAATGATATAAAATCACAGATGCCTTAGCAACAAAGATCCAGCATGTACTTACACATCTCTCTAATCGTGCCGCAGCGGTCCTTCTGGGGTTGATAATCATCTCAATCAAGTTGGAAATTATTTGGCCAAGTTTCTCCTTAATGTGGTACACTTCTAATTATGCTGAGAGCATTGCTAATTGTTAAGTGGTTAGCATTTCCTTGCTTTTCACTGTCAGAGAATGCATTAACAGCAATCACCTCAACCTTATTTTATCTTAACTCTTTTCTTTTCTTTTTTTTTTTTTTTTTTTTGTCTCTTCTCTGGTCCCTTATCTAGAATAGCCAGAGAAGGCACCAAAGAGGTAAAGATAGAGTCAGAGACATTGTGATAAATAACCTTCCAGAAGTTTGCAAAACTCTTCTCTGACTATCTTTTCTGGGGAGCTTTCTAGATGTTTTAAGGTAATATATTGGGGATGGATTGAAACATATTCTGGCTGCCTTACATCTGGGAAGTAAGAGACCCGTTACCAAATTCTTGATTTGAGTTTAAAAGATGACATTAAGAGCTCAGTTGTGAGCATAGTTAGCTTCAGCACATGAATAATTCTTCTAGCAATGATAGCAGGAGGAAACTGCCAAACCATTCTATAATTTGTAGTTAGGTTTTTAGATTAAGCTACCATGATCTGTGACAACACAGAAGGATAATGTGCCAGTGACAGGTTAGAGTGTTGCACTGTGTTAGCGTTGTTTTGGTTTAGCTTTTTGCTATACCTTTCTTTGGGGAGCACTGACATTCTTTGTGTTGCAGAAGATTTCTCAGCATGGCCAGGTGGCTTTAAAGAGCCTAATGAGAAAGACGACTTGGCTCCAAGTGGCAATGTCAAAAGACACTTAGCAGCTGCCCTGTTGCGGAGGTCTGGAATGAGACCGACATTCTCAATTATTGCCCACTGTTGCATTGTCACTAGTGCCTTCTCAGCATCCACCTTCTTCAAGCAGCATCCATGCCCTCTGCTCGTCTGTTCAAGTGGGTGCTTTGGCATGAAGGAAGCTGCACTTTATCTCCCTAATGCATCTTGCTGTCTTTGGCACATTGGTTGTTTGTTGTTGGTAGTGCCAGGGCTCAGCTGTTACATGACAAGCTTTGACAGAGTGAATCAATTGTTGTTGTTTTTTCTTCTTGAAATACCCATCATACTTTGTACTTTCCCTTTAAAAATGAAGGCTGCTTCATAATAGTTACTATTGGGAATAAGAAAAATATGACACAAGAAATTTATATCATTTTCACATTTGTTCATGTTGGATGAATTGTCAGGAGAAAAATAAGTCTTGATTTTTCACAACGTTCATTTAGATGGGAACAAATGCCAGAAGTCCCAGAAATCTCACTTTCTGGAAATACAGTATTAAGAGTATACTGATTTAGCCTTAACTTTTAAAACTACTTAGAAAGACAGAGAGAGATATCATTATTTTCAGCTTTCCTCTATCCCAGAAGGGCAGGAACACTCAAAAGAGTACTTTCTGGGAGTCTAGGAGATTGCTTTTCACTTGAGTGTTATTTGAAATTTCCTGTGAATGGTGAATCTGAAAAACCTTGGGGACAGGGTTGAGGATTTGTGATCTAAACATTCTTGACCCTGCCTCCTATAAAACCACAAATTGATATTGCTAGGACTCTTCGCCACAGGATAGCTAGCCAGCTGTCCAACATCCAGATAAAATTGAGTAATAAATTCAGGAAGTTGAATGTTCCTTGTTTTTGAACAATTGAGTTAAAACTTTTTAAGCCTGATAATATTATTCAAATCTGACCCCACTCTAAGTTTAAAAACTATCATAAGAAAACTCCAATTTTGTAAAATTTTTTGAATGATGTTTAAAATATGGCTGACTTTCATGTATGGTTTAAAAAAGGAGAGCAGGAACTAGAACATATTCATGTCCTGTCTTTGTCCGTGGTTCATATTCTATGAGGAAGCTTCCATAGCACTCTGCAAACAGAAGCTTCTTGAGGTCAGTGGTTCTTCTTTACTGTACTAAAAGGTCAAAACTAGCAATCAACCAGTTTCACCAGTATATGACCTTGGACAAAGCCACTTCTACATGCTTTGGTTTTCTTAACTGTGAAATGGTGATAGCATTAGTGCTATGTTAGAAGTTTATGTAAAGATTAAATGAGTGAACATAATGAAGTACTAGAACAGTGCCTGGCACATAACAAACACCATGTAACTGTTAGTTTTGTTGTAGGGTATATTAATTGTATAACTGTTGTAGTTGAGGTAATGCTAGGTGCCCCCCCGCAAAAAAAAAAAAAAGATAAGTATAGAGAAGAAGAGAAGGGAAGGGGGAAGGCCAGAGACAGAGGGTCTTTCCCCTGATGGGGAAGGAGAGAGATAGGTTGGTGGGTCACACCCAATGTGTTCCTTGGCACTCCTCCATGGAAACAAACTGTCTAAGTGAGTAGAAAGTTTTCTTGATGCCTGCATGCTTCACACACGGAGGCTCACTTTGGGCCCAGGGCCTTCCATCCTTGCCAAAGACTCTCATGTCCCAGCGAAGGGATTATCTCAGCCAGATCTCAGCAGTGATTGGTGAAGATGGATGAACCAGGACTGGGTGGTGAGCACAGGGTGAGAGGGAGCTCCCTCCTAACCTTGGTGCTTTAACACACACAACTTTGAAATTTTATTCAAATATTCTTTGAATATTTCACATATGTCCTGTTTGCCAAAGTACATTATGTCTGACAGCAAGGATTACTTACCAAAATCTGTCATCATGCTCCATTGTGCCTAGAACATGCTCTTCACACACTCTAACATCATGGTTAGTAAGCATTGATTTGCTGGCCAGGGCTCCCAGGACAGTGGTTCTCATCTGTGGGCTGGGCAGAGGTATACCATATTCCTTTGCCAAATTATGTGACACAACATTTTATCAGAGTAAAACATTTTGGTTTTGCTACAACTGAATACTGTCACTCAGAACTCTGTGAAATATAATGTAGGGTGAATGGGTTGCATGATGCAGTTTAGTCAATGTAAAATGGGTATTGAAGAAAGAACATATGTTTATTGGAACATGTGAGATCTTTTGCACCTTGAGGATACAAAAGGTGAGGGGATAATACAGGTATATTCAAACTGCCTCACAGAAAGTCTTATAGAAAGACTACAAGGGAATGAATGAAGCCATACTGAGGGAAGCTTTTATGGGAACTGTGAGATGTTGTTATATTACAATAGTGATTTCCATGTTATTGTTAGTAACTTTTTAATGATGAAGATTTTGGTATTTAATCCCTACATGTATGTAGAATTCAAGAGTGTGACAAACTCCAAAATGGTTGAGAACTACTGCTTTGGGATAAATATATCTTAAAGAAAGTAGAGTGAGGCACTTGAAAGGAAAGTTCTTGATTCTTTTAACATAATCCTATAGGACCAAAAAGAGGTATTTCAACTGGATTACCTAAATATCTCCTCTCTATAGTCAAGAGGTTAAGCTGACCCTAAGCAAAGCAACAATGACCACTGCAGTTAACACTTAGGCCACAGTTCCATAGATTCCTTTGGTAAAGAGGCAACGAACCCAAATGTGTATAGGCAGTTTATGCATCAGCTTAATCAGTTTCCCTTGACCCCCAAGTCCCATGGTGGTATGGACATAGGCCCAGGGAAATACTGTGTATACAGGGGTATGTGTCACAGATGAGGAACCCCAAGATTTTAAAAATCCCTAAGCTGTAAAGGACTGCTGGCAAACCTGCCCAATCTTTGCCCCCAAGGAAGACATTACTTTTATCACTTTGGAGCAAACAAATCTCTCTGAGGAAAGCAGGAAGACTTTTTATCTTGGAGTGAGTAAATAAATCTGCTCTCTGACCAGGAGAGTGACGTTCTCTCTAGCTTCTGTGGCTGTTGATTACAACATCTTCAAACAAAACAGTTATTGAGCAACCATCTACACACAATGGACTAGGTTCACCATCATGGAAGAAACAATAGAGACCAATATATCTGGATTTGAGTTTGAGTTCTGCTACTTACTAGCTGTGTCATCTTGGGTGAGTTGCTTCAAATCTCGAAAATGGGTGATAATAGTTTCCTTTTTGTAGAGCTACTGAAAAAATTAAATTAGGTAGTGTTGTTATAGCACTTAGGACTGTACCTTGACAATGATAATTACAACACATTGTAAAATTAGGGCTCCATTAGGCTGAGTTAACAGAACACTTGATCAGCAATAACTTAAAAAACTGAGGAATTTTCTCACTTAACAAGAGGCCAGAGATAGACAGCCGGGAACTGGTTCAGCTCCTCACTAATGCTGCCAGGGACAGGCTTGCTTGCAAGCTTTGCATTTTTATTCTGGAGGGAATGTCCTTCTTAGAGACTTCATCCACATACTAATTGGTAGGTTCTGGAATATGTGGCTAGTCTTGGCTGGGAAATTGGATATTTTTAGTTGGGTACACAGTGGCTCCACACAAAATTGAAGCTCTGTTAGACAGGAAGAAGTGGAACGGATACTGGTAGTCGATTGGCAATGTCTGCCACAGACAGGATCTCCGTGTTCAAGCTGTTCACTTTCTAATATGGTGCTTCAGTGAGCAATAAAAACTTTCCTTCCTGGCAGTCACAGACTGTGGTTGGTGTATGCTTTTTATTAGACATTTATATTTAAATTTGAAAAGGTTAATTCTGTTTGATCCAGTGGTCAAAGGACAGATATATTCCCAGCTTCCAGATTTCAGACACTGTGAATAGCATATTTGGTGAAGCTTAAAATGGAACAGAATGAACATATTACAGTTAATTAGGCCTACTGGAAAGCCTTATTGTCCCTAACATAGATAGCCTAATTACTTTATATTTTAATTTCCTCTTCTTCATTAACAGGTACTAAGGGGCATCTTCAATGAATTGGCTCTCAGCATTTTGGCTTTAAGCCTCTGTTTCCATCTTTATATTATGAAGAATTGGTCAACTGGGTATCAAGTCACCTGTATAGAGTAGTTTTTTGGATGTGAATTAAACTATTGAGTTCAGGATTATTTATTTCAGCCATTTTCTCTCGTGTAAATGTTATTAAAATTTATTTCACAGCCTTAAGAGAGGACACTGTAACTTACCCTAATTTTGATGACTCAGAGTCACCTTTGAACATCAGTCATTATGAAATTTTATAGCTGTATATATTGACATAAAACTATTGCCCATGTAGTCTTTTCTTACTTGCTTTTTTCTCATAAAATGAAGACTGTTTAATTGTGAGACTCTTTGGATGGTATAATACCCTTTCAAGAACTTTCATCATCTTCAGAGAAGTTATCAATGCCTTCACTGTTGCTCCCTTTGCTTTTGACTTTTCATCCCTGTTGAAATAATTATTGTCAATAATTGTATACTTAATAATTCTGTAGTTGGACCACAAGCATCAGTCTATGAACTTGCATCTACCCTCCCTTCACATCTGTACTAATTTCATTAATGAATTGACAAGGGAAATCCTTGTCACATATTTTCTCCCTCTTCCTTTTGTCAAAAACAGACCATAGATCAGATTGGACCTGCAGCTGAATGTTCCTGAACCTTGCTCCAAAACATAGTTCTTTACCGTTTGAACAGTGCTTTCCAAAATATTTTGAAAGTAGGCCCTTATTATTAAAAAAGCTTTGAGAATATACTCAATATATAGGTATTTATTTTTATTTACAAAATGTTTACATGTGTTTACCAAGCTAATATTATGTACATTATAAAACATGCACAAAAATAGAAATTAAAAAAAATCAGATGAAATTTGGATATAAGTAGAAGCTCTAAAAATTCTTCTGTGCCTCAGGAGTTCCTCTTGCCCACTTCCTGGGGGAATCGCATTTCATCTTGGAGTTCTCTATATTAGAGGAAAAAGATGACACTTCTCACATGACACCAGCCCTGCAATTTTCTAGAAGATCTTAATATCAGCTTTTACCTTGAGTCTACTTAAACCCAAGGGAACTTGATTCATTGGAACCTGCCAACTTAAAGGTTGAAAAACATTGAAAGAATAGACTTGAAAAAAAAAATCAGTTCTCTAAAACTATTCAGAGAATAGACTAGATCAAAAATAAGCTCCTCAAGACCGTGAAATTCTCCTTCAGGATTATGATTTATTAACCTTTTTTCACTGGTGAATATACAGTCTTGTAATGTGATATCTCACTTGAAATGCCAAGGCCACCTTTCAGGAAATAACACACAACACAGGTACATGCATTTATTTATAAAATTGTTTGTACTTTCTAGTGAGTGGTAGCCTGGAACCTAAAGAACTTTCAAATTGTTTTCTAAGAACCACTATTGAACATGTTCAGCACCAGGCTCTGAGATTCTTAATCTTGGCTTCATGGATTCCGTAAGTGGCTGTAAATGAATTTTAGTGTATTGACGAACACATTAAATTTTTTATGCAAAATGGAAAGTATGGATGTAAGATGAGCATATTTTTGGGAATATGGCCATAACTATCTATTTAGGAGATGGAAATCACACCCGCTATTTTATTAGAATTTAATACAAAGAACTGCTAAGTCAGTGTGAAATTATTAACAAGGTAACTGAAAAGGCAGAAAGAGAATTCTAAGTTATCAGCGAGGTAGCAATTGCAGGAAGCTGCTGCGACTCCTAGAGTTGGAGAAAAAGAGGGCAGGAGCTGGAGGAGCCCCTATTCATGTGGTGCTGGGACCCAGTCTTAGGAGGAACACCAGGCAGCTGCTACATGCTCTCAAAAGAGGCACAAGGAGGCTGGTTCTGAGAGTGTTGGAATCTCTTCCCTAGACTCAACTGCAACTTCCTTAACAAACTGCCTCTGCTGGGGTGAGAAAACATTGCTTGGTGTGCGGCTCCCAGGAACCTCAAGCTGACTGGAAGCCAACAAGACGGTTCTTCCTCCTTACATCTTGCAGTCTCTCTGAAGCGCCCCCTATTGGTGGACTCTAACAGGCATCAGCCGGCAAAGCAGAAACATGGTTTGCAACATTGCAAAGCTGAGTGGATTTAAAGCTCAGAGATGATAACTTCCATCACTGGACCAGTGGCCCATAGATTTTGAGAAATTCATAGAGGGGACTAGAACTCCAAAGGTTAAAATCTCTGTTTTTTATTTTTTAATACTTGAGGAAGGGGATTATTATATGTATGGAAGTGTTGCTTCTCAGGTAAAGATAAATGAGAACTGAATATTCCAGAGTAGGGTAAAACCTTGGTTTGTGAGTGTAATTCATTCTGGAAACATGCTTGTAATCCAATGCACTTATATATCAAAGCAAATTTGCCCATAAGAAATAGTGGAAACTCAGATGATTCACTCTGCAACTCAAAAATATTCATATAAAAATGATTACAATACTGTAATATAATAGAAAATAAAGAACAAAACACAAAACACAAAGAAAAAAACAAATTAACCTTAACTTACCTTTGAAAACCTTCATGGCTGGTGTGAGGAAGATGAAAGAGGAAGGTTATAGTATAGGATGACTTTCACTGTCACTAATGGAATCACTGCTATCTATTGGTTCAATAGAATCTCTTTCTTTTCATGCAACTTTAACAAGGAACCTATCCAATGATACTTGATTTTGCCTTCTTTTGAGGATTTCAAGGAAATGTGACATTACATGGTCACTAAATAGATTCATGGCACGCACTGCTATGGTCTTATTTGGGTGGTGTTTTCTACAAAATATTGCACTGTTGCCCACATTTTACACATCTCCCTAATCTCTTTTGAAGTGGGGGATTCCTCTGCCTTTTTCTCCTCCTCCTCTGTGGACAAGATCTCCTCAACAGCCTCTTGCTGTTGCTCATGATACAGAGCCTTCAGTTTGTGGGTGGTCAGTTCCTTGAATATCGTCCTCATTCACCTCGAGTCCTGTGGTCTTCCCCAACGACACAATTTCATTGACAACTGAAGGCTCCTATTTATGAGCAGGCCCCTCTAAGTCCAAGAATGCAATCAGGCCAGGTTTTCTGCAAGCAGAACTGAGGGTTCTCTTGGTGATCCCATTCCAGGCTTTATCGGTGATTTTGAGATAGTTACCAATGTGGACGTGATTTTTCCAAAACTCTCAGAGGGGAAGGTTTGTTTCTTCAGTCACCTTGAAGCATCGCTGAAATAGTGCTTTGGTATAAAATTTTTAAAAATTCAAAATGACATGCTGATCCATGGGCTGAAAGATTGGAGTGGTGTTGGGAAGAAGAAACTTGACCTTTTTTTTTTAAGTTCATTAATTATTATTTTTTTGAGAGAAAGAAAGAGTACAAGTTGGGAAAAGACAAGAGAGGGGGAGAGGAGAATCCCAAGCAGGTTCTGAACTGACAGCACAGAACCCGATGTGGGGCTCAAACTCACAAACCGTGAGATCATGATCTGAGCTGAAACTAAGAGTTGGACACTTACCTGACTGAACCACCCAGGCTCCCTGGAACTTAATCTTGGTGAACTCGAATTCCTCCAGCAAGTCATCCTCAAAGCCTGGAGGATTAGCAGGAGCATCATCCACAATCAGATTCTTTTCTAAAACGTATTTCTTCACTGTAGGATGGCGGGCCTCGTTGATCCACTCAACGAACAAAATACGAGTGGACCTCCACATATCGTTTAACTGGCTCTTCTGCACCTTGCATTTCTTGAAGGCTTTTCTTGGAATGATACATGAGCAGGGGCTTGACTTTGATATTCCCACTTGCATTAGCACAAAACAAGAGGGTGAGATGATCTTTCATGGGCTTGCGACTCGGCAATGCATTATCTTCTTCTGTAATGTAGATCCTATTTGGCATCTTTTTCCAAAAAAGACTGGTCTCATTGCAGTTACCTTGCTCCAGCAGGTAACACTTGGAAACTTTGAGCTTCTGAACTTAGTAGCAGCGAATTCTTCCACTGCCTTGGCATTCGAACTCGCAGCCTCTTCACACCTCACAACATGAGGGATGCCACGTCTCTTAAAGTTATCAAACCATTCCTTGCTTGCCCTGAAGCCTTATTTGTTTTCTGTTGATGTACCTGACAGTTTACTTACGAGGTTGGTGTACAAGGTCTTTGCCTTCTCTCAGAAAAAGTTCTCTGTCACAGTATCATCTGCTAGTCGCTTCTCGTTTATTCAAACCAGAAGCAACTTTTCTACATCTTTCAGAACATATGGCCATTGCTTTGATATTCTCATGACTCCTTTTGCTGCATCCAGCCCCTTATTTCTTCTTTAGTCTTTAATATTGTGCAAATGGTTGACATAGACGTCTTATAAAATCTTGCAATTTTGGCCACTCACATAACTCATTTATACTTCTGGATGATTTCCTTCTTAACTTCCGCCGTAATCATCTTTTTCTTCTTGCTGCCTTTCTTTTCACCTTTCTTTTCACTATGGGGGCCTTAGTATACACTTTCATGATGTTAATTACATACAGTATTAATAAACTCGTCATATACTGTATTTAATGTAACTGGAAGTAAGGCATCAGAGGAAATCTATATCTGCAGTCAGCCTGACCTAGAATGAAGTAAAGCATTCCTAACTCTTGTATGGAAAAGCAAAGGGCTGTCCATAGGTGCTTTGAAAGTGACAAAAAATACACTAGTGTCAGTTGCGGGTACATTCCAAAGTTCTGAAAAATCATTGATTTCTGCCAAACACCGTGGTTTGAGAACGAGCATCCAAGCATAGGAGATGATTGCCCCATAATCCCAGAGAGAGAGAGAGAGAGAAGACTCATTGGCTCAGTTGTGATCATGAGACATTTGGCATCATGTACTATTGGAATTGCCAGACATGGGCTTGTTTATCAAGTTAAAATTTATTATAAATCTTTGCTCATCTTGTAGAGCACTTGCAGAACAAGTTACTTGCAATCCAAGGTTTTACCGTATTTCATTTTCTGGGTTCTGGAATCACATAATGCAGACAATGAATCTATCATGAATGCTCTGGAACTAAACTTCTGAAATTGGTGAGATCCCATTTCTTTTCCTTTCATGTTTTGCATCTTCTCTTTGTCTGGAAAGCTAATTCATTTCTTGGGACAGCGTAGTGCACATGATCTGTGGTGGTCTCTGGCACTAGGATCCCCCAGAGGTATGTCTGTGCTGCTTCTATGGCCCCTTGGCCATGATTAATGCAGAGGTTGGAGACATGGGAAGAGCTAAGTTACTCAGCGCAGCTCACCCCAACCAGTTAAATAAGTGGTCCAGGTTTAGTAAGAGGTATCTCTCTCAGGTGCTGAAGTGGGGAGACAGCTGGAAGCTGCACAGCAACCCTGTTTGTCGTGGTGGTGAGGAAGCCCCTTTGAATAAAGAGGGAATTGAGCCAAACCAGTGAAAGAGGCAGAGAGAGGAGTGGCAGAGTCCTGGAACCTTCCAGTCCTGGTGCTAGTGTCCCTGAAACGGCTGCATCCAAGTTTGTGAACACATTTTGTTTATGTGAATCAAACCTACTTTCCTTTTTCCTCTTAAGCTGGTTCAGATTGGTTTTCTATCACTGGTACCCAGTAGAGGACTGCATACAGAGGCTCTGCTATGCTGCTTTTGTGTATACCATTTAGACAATTAATCTCCTGGGACTCTGCTGCCATAGAGGTAAAAGGCTGGTGGAATTTACCTCCAAGATTGTTTGAGGAGTAAATGAGAAAAATGTATATAAAGCACTTAGCATGGTGCCTATCATAAAGTGCACATTAGAAACAATTGTTGTGGGCTCAGTATTGTATCATCAGTAGCCTAGCTTGTCACTAAACTGTGCTGTGTATAGCAGTTTCTACCTGTGCCTCTTGTGTTGCTCTACTACACCATTTAGTTTGTCCTTTTTCACCTTGACACCTTGACACTGTCAAGGACCACCATGTTTCAGGGAGATAATTATTAACCCACAATAGCAATGCATCATTTCTTCAAAGACGTTCATCCAAGTTTAGTGTAGGTTGTCTGTGGGGGCAGGCATCCCTTTAGGCTTTAAAGTTATTT
This sequence comes from Paguma larvata, assembly GCA_030068075.1. Classification (NCBI taxonomy): domain Eukaryota; kingdom Metazoa; phylum Chordata; class Mammalia; order Carnivora; family Viverridae; genus Paguma; species Paguma larvata. The sequence continues at coordinate 55,332,667 of CM057829.1, forward strand.
AATTTTCTCTTTTTCTTCTGCTTTGTTTCACTGCTATCCTTCTTTCTTCTCTACCATCACAACCAGCTGTCGAATCCCTGTTGTTATTTCTAACTGGCGAGGTCAAGCCTGACTGTTTGAGTCTGTTTTGTCTCGAGCTTTTGCTTTTGTTATGTTTCTTCCACATCTTATTACATCTTTTTTGTTTCTTGGCTTTTCATATGAAAAGTTTCATTATATATATATATATATATATATATATATATATGTATATGTATATATATATATACACACACACACATATATATGTATTGTATTTCAGAATCAATGCAATACTTTTCTGAGAGTTATAACTTTTATGCAGACTAGCATATTCTTACTGCCATAATATAGGAAGCTAAATTATAATCAGAAGGTTTCTTGGTGATCCAGGAATCAGTGTAAGAGCCATGAGATGACTCGCTTTCTGCTCCCCCTGCTAACAACTGTTGATTCAGCCATTATTGCTGCAGGCTTGGGAGGATAAAGTACTTTGTTATTCAGAATTATTTTTTAATTAATATCACACCACACAGCTAAAGATACCTGAGCTGAAGTCAGACGCTCAACTGACTGAGTCACTCAGGTGTCCCAAAATGAATATTAAAAAAAAAACCACAAAATTATTTTATGTGTCTTAAACTATCTTTGTGTCATAAATACAAAGTAATGAGGGTATACTCAACTCCCAAACAGAACAAAACAAACACAAAAAAATCAAAGTAACAAAGCAAGTGGGAATGAGTGATGTGTGGGAGAAATTTTTATAATAATCATTAAAAAATTATTATGAAGGAGGCAAATGGCTTCCTTTGCATAAGGTCTACCCAGCTTGGTCAAGCACGGCATTATCAACTTAATACTTTCAGGCACCTAGTCAAGTAACTGAAATGAGTTGATCCAAACTGACCTTTTCAGATGACAAGTAACTCCTGATTGTTCAGCTATTTGAATCATATAGGCATGGTTCAAGCCAAATTCCAAACTGCGTTAGTGCACTGAAACAGTGGGGTATAATAATACAAGTACATTTCTATCTTGTGTTCCAACTCTCCCATGCTTTCTAAGCTCATAAATTCAGTTTGCCACTGGATAGTCTACATAAACGACCAACAGATACTTCGACACATCCGAAAAAGAGTTCTAGACTTCTTCCCGCAAAACCTACTCCTCCCCCTCTCTTTCCCATTATACCAAAATCCTGGGATATTCTTGACTTCTCTAATTTGCTCAAATCCTCCATGTACTCCATCAACTGAATCTTCAAAGCATACCCCAGTTCCAGAAATCACATAAACCTAAGTCACTTTATATTGTTTCTATACTCAGAATGCTAAAAAATATTCAATACACTCAAAATAGCACCCAGGTGATTTTTCGTTTTCTTATTTATATTTTCAATATTTCCTATAATTACTGTATGTAATTTTTATAACTTGAAAAACAATTCAGTTTTGTATTTCTACTTTTATAAGGAATATAGCATTTTAAATACAAATTAAAGGAAGCATTTCTTGGTACAGCTTTGCTTTCTTTAATCACTTAGTTTAATACACATACTCTGATGCTAATTTCAGAGGCTTCCTTTTGTTTTGACTGTTTCTATTACCAGTTAGATAAAAGATAATAAATACTCAGTGACACTAGGAGACAGCGTAGTATAGTGGGAAAGATGTGGGTTTCAACCACAAGACCTAGGATCTAGTTTATCTGACAATGGATTAGCTAACTAGTTTTGGCCATTTGACTTAAATTTTTAGTCCATCATCTTAAAAAATAATTGGAACAAATAATATCTGGCTTACCTACTACATAGAATTTTTGTGAAATTCAAATAGCTATTTAGAAGTGTTTGAAGTGTAGGGGCGCCTGGGTGGCTCAGTTGGTGGCCCAGGTCATTATCTCGCAGTTCATGAGTTTGAGCCCTGTGTCAGGCTCTGTGCTGACCACTCAGAGCCTGGAGCTTTTTTTGGATTCTCTGTCTCTCTCTCTCTCTGCCCCTCCTCTGCTTGTGCGGTCTCTCTCTCTCTCTCTCTCTCTCTCAAAAATAAATAAAAACATTTTAAAAAGTGTTTGAAGTATAAAATAATGATTATTAGTTAAAAATAATAGAATTATACAATAGTCAAATGGTGAGTTATAAAATCTACAGATGGCATGATGATTTATCTTAAAACACCAAAGTAAATTAGGGTTCAGTTGAGTACTGTACTTGTCATATGCTATCTTAACCTAATATCCATATGTGTAGAGGATGGTTAGATTAGTGGATGTCAGATGCTAACTGAATAAAAATGAAAATGACAGATGTTGAGTTGGAGCAGCCTTGCTCATCAGAGAAGACTGCTGTACATATCTCAGAAAAAGTCTATCTTGTTAAGTGGATGGGCTTTCTTATATACCTTGAGAGAGCAGCTAAGACGTTAGATACATGGGTGGAAATAGTGCCCAGATTTGAGTGGGGGAGAGAGGCCACACCTGGTTACCCTGTCAGGGCAGCCACAGGGTGACCTTGAGAAAAGGGGCCCTCTGGGCTAGAGGACCTAGGAGAAACTTTGCTTTGCCAGTCCTGGAAGCACTGCAGGTAATGGTGATGAGATCTAAGGGGAAAAAGCTCTCAGCCCACTAGGAAAATTTAGAGTTGGGGCCTCAGGAGAGAGAACAAGAGAAGTTTTGAGATCTTTATTCAGTTTAAAGCAACCAAAAACTTACTGAGTACCAGACATATTGCCGGATCTCTTTATATATTATCATATTTGATCCTTAGCATGCACTTTTGGAAAGGTATTATTATCAGTTTACAGATAGAAAAACTCTAGACTCAGAGGGGTTAGAGAAGTTGTTCAAGATCACTGTATTAGTAAGTGACCAATATGAGACTGAAGTCCACTTCTGTTGGCCTCTTTACACTATATCCTCTTGAATGTTGCTGAACTTCTGTATGGTAAAGGCCTTGACTCTGTTTGTATTAATGATTTTCAGAGAGATATTGTGAAATTTTTCATGGATGTTGGCAGCGTCTTTGATATCAGGGAATGATGCTATTGGAAGCAGTGAATCCTGGTGATATGTGGAACTGTTTTCTTTAATGAAGGACACTTAGATTTGTGGCTTAGTATCTCTGAAAGATTATCATGATATTTTTCAAGACAGATATTTTCTTGATAAAGAAACATTTTCCTATTTTATTTTATTTTTATTTTTTTATTAAAAAATGTTTTTAATGTTTATTTATTTTTGAGAGAGAGAGAGAGAGAGAGAGAGACAGAGCATGAGCAGGGGAGGGGCAGAGAGAGAGGGAGACACAGAATCTGAAGCAGGCTCCAGGCTCTGAGCTGTCAGCACAGAGCCCGATGCAGGGCTCGAACCCACAAACTGTGAGATCATGACCTGAGCCAAAGTCGGACGCTTAACTGACTGACTGAGCCACCCAGGCGCCCCAACATTTTCCTATTTTAAAGATGGCTTCTACAACATTCCCCCCAAACCTAACCAAATCAGTGTATTAATGTAAGAAACTGAGATTTTTAGCTGCACTAAGAGCTCCGGGTGGTTTCATTCAGGTGTAGGTAAATGGTGTAGCTGCTTATATAATTCATGACCTGCTTCATGGAGTCAGGGACATTATTTTACAAGGACACTGCTTCATTATCACTTTTCTGCTCCAAGTCACAAAACAGACCACATGATTTCAATGAGATCTTTTCGAGTCAGAGGTAGCTTCTTTTCAAATGCTTTAAGACAAGACTTTTGTATTGGGGCAAATCCAAAAGTTAGTAAAATCCCAGCCTTTTCATACCTAGTCTTCTTTTCACAAAGATTCACATTGTCTAACATAAGATACTCATTTGAATTTTGTTGGCTTCATGTTTTTAAAAACATGAAAAAGGGAAACATTAAACATTAAAAAGGGAAAAATCTTTTAACACCCAAAGCGCTGGGACTTCTGTTTCTATGTTCAATGATATAAGTAGAATCTAAAAATATAGAAATTTTATCATACTTTATTTTCTTTGGGATTTTATAGCTAAGTTCTGTAAAATAATTTGTAAAAATCATATGTCTATAAATATAATGATAGTTTAGGATCTCCTTTATTCTTTCCAAAGGAAAAATTTCTATGTATATTAGCAGGAAAATGAGGATGGATATAAATTAACTGACCATGTATTGTACAGATAGTGTCCTGCTATTCCATATTATCTTAATTCAATAATGCTTTAATAACTTAGGCTATTATAAATAGAATATATATCACAAAGTATTATTTGGCTTTTATCACAAACATATATAGAAAAAATTAAAGACAAAAAATTTGTCATCTATTCATGTGGCCTACTGAAGTCAATCCATAGACCCTTGTCACAGTTTAAGAAATAATGCTTTAGGGAAAAACCAAGTATTAGATTTTGTATAAGAATTGCTAATTACTATGATCTGTAAGATGTACCTGTTCTATTGTAAGAAGTCTTAATTGTGTGATTCGGTAGTGTAAGTCAATTGCCTTACTGTGAAATCAAGGACAGCAGAAACCCTATTGTAAGGCAGAATTAAAAATGCCTTTACTTAGAAAATAGTTATTGGTCAGGTGAAGTTAAAATGGTGGAGAAGTAGGGGGACTGGGATTTTCCTCATTCATCAAACACAGTTGTATTGAGGTCAGATCACTTGGAACACGCAGGAAATCAATCTACAGAGTGAAAGAAGGATCTCCGCATTTGGAGGGAGAGAGCTTGGTGGGATTGAGGTGCATGTAAGTGATTTGGGGGAGATAAAATGGCATAGGTATGGAGGGGATGGAACCCCTTTGGCAGAGAGACAAAAAGGAGAGAAGAGAAAGAGGGGCTGTGAAATTGTGGTATCGACTTTGCATAAGAGGAAAACCTCTCTGGACCATGGATTGTGGAATGAGAAATACAGAGAATGCAGTTCTGTTTTGCAAAAAGCCTTAGGAGCTGAAACTTGGAGGTTTCTCGAGAGTGAAGCTGGAGCCTGTGCGTGTGCCTAGTGGTGGGGGAGCTGGCCCAGGGTGCGACAGTGATCTCAGGGGTGCACTGGAGGAGAATAGTCCCCTTTCTCTAGTACTGTGGGAAGAGGGTTTATTGTCTCCCCCAGGATAAAAGACCCTGCAGGCACCAGCCAGAGGCCTTTTAACAGCAGGGGTGAGTGGTGTTCCACCAGAACAGGGTCAGGGCAGTGCAGGGTCCTTAAGACTTTAGGTTTTGCATTCCAGCCCATCGCCTAAGAGGGACAGGAGACTGTGAGCAGACAAGCAGGCTGCCAACACTATAGCGTGAAGGCTGCCTGAACAGCATGGTTTGAGATAACTGGTTCGGGGAGGAGGGATTAGGGTGTCCCACTTTTCTGCCTAACACCAACAAGGTGGGGCTTTGGAGAGCATTTGGAGGAAGACTGACAGTGAACCAGACAGCCTCTCCTCCAGACCAGCACAACCACCCATCCCAGGCACCAACAGACAACTCTTTCTTTTTTCTTTTATTTCTTTTCTTTATTCATTTTTGCTTTCTTTTTATTGCTTCTCTCTTCTTCTTCTTTTTTTTCTTTAGGAATTAGGCTCATAGTTTCTGATTTGTTTCTGGTCAATTCTATACATCTATATATCTATACATCTACCTACACACACACACACACACACATACACGCAAACACGTACATATATAAATTTTGTTTGATCAGGAATTTTTACTCTATTCTTTTTACACCTTTTCTATCTTTTCTTCTTTATTTTCCTTCCTCTTTCTCTGGATTTAAACTTACAGATTTTCTGATTCTCTGTTGGTCTTCTTCCCCTTTGATTCTTCTTTTTGTATGGGATCAGGCTCCCCACCCTCCTTTTTCCTTTTTATCCAGGGTTACTTCAACAAAAAAATCAAAGCACACCTGGTTGAAGGTCCAAGCACTCCACCAGTACAAGCAAGGAGGAACTGTGCAGAGGACTGACCAGTGGGATAGAGCAGCCAAAACACAACATCAGAGAGCATGCAACATACACCAAAAACACTTCCTGAAGTGTCAGGCCCTGGATGGTATAAGATCCTTTTTTAGTAGAGTAGTACTTGCAGGTGCAGGATACATAAGAAGCTCTTAAAACACACAGAAGACAAAAAGTTAGCCAAAATAACAAAACTGCCAAGAATTTAGAGTAACAGTTGTAAGACTAATAGCTAGACTTGATAAAGAAAACATAGGAGACAGCAGAGAAATTCTTGCTGCAGATCAAAGACCTAAGAACTAGTCACGATGAATTAAGAAATGCCATAAGTGAGATGCAAAATAAACTAGATACAGTGACAGTGAGAATGGAAGAAGCAGAGGAGAGATTAGGTGAAATAGAAGATAAACTTACGGGAAATGAAACTTAAAAAAAAAACAGAAGAAAGGAAATTACTAGTTCACAAGGGGAGAACTGAAGAACTAAATTATTCCATGAAACAAAACAATATCCATATCATAGGAGTTATGGAAGATGAAAAGCGAGAGAAAGGGGAAGAAGTTTATTTGAACAAATTATAGCTGAGAACTTCCCTAATCTGAGGACGGAAGCAGGCATCCAAGTCCCAGAGGCACAGATAACTCCCTTCAAAATCAACAAAAACAGTTCACCACCATGACATATCTTAGTGTAACTTCAAAATACAAAGATAAAGAATTCTGAAAGCAGCTAGAGACAAAAGTTCTTTAACCTACCTGAGTAGACACATAAAGTTAGTAGCAGACCTGTCCACTGAAACCTGGCAGGGAGAAGGGAGTGGCAGAAAATATTTAATGTATTTAATAGAAAAAATATGCACCCAAGAATTCTTTATCCAGCAAGCCTGTCATTTAGAATAGAAGGAGAGATAAAGAATTTCCCAGACAAACAAAAACTAAAGGAATTTGTGACCACTACACCAGCCCTGCAGGAGATCCTAAGGGGAACTCTGTGAGTGGAAAGAAGGAACGACTACAAAGGATCAGAGACATCATCAAAAACACAAAACCTACAGATAACACAATGGCACTAAATCCGTATCTTTCAATAATTGCTCTGAATGTAAATAGATTAAATGCCCCAATCAAAAGACACAGGGTATCAAAATTGATAAACAAACAAACAAAACCCACCAAGATCCACCTATATGCTGCCTACAAGAGACTCATTTTAGACCTGACACCTGCAGATTGGAAGTGAGGGAATGGAGAACCATCTATCATGCCACAGGATGTCAAAAGAAAGCTGGAATAAGCATACTTATATCAGAAAAACTAGTTTTTTAAACAAAGACTGTAACAAGAGATGAAAAATGGAATTATGTCATAGTTACGGGGTCTATGCATCAAGAAGAGCTAATAATTGTCAATGTTTATTGTCCCCAGTGTGGAGCACTCAAATATATTAATCAATCACGAACATAAACAAACTTATTGATAATAATACCGTAATTGTAGGTGACTTTAATACTCCACTTACAGCAACGGACAGATCATCTAGGCAGAAAATAATAAGGAAACAATGGCTCTGAATGATCCATTACACCAGATGGACTTAACAGATATATTCAGAACTTTTCATCTTAAAGAAGCAGAATACACATTCTTCTTGAGTGTGCATGGAACATTCTCCAGAATAGATCACATACTGGGTCACAAAACAGCCATGAACAAGTACAAAAAGACTGAGATCATACCATGCATATTTTCAGATCACACATTATGAAACTTGAAATTAACCACACACACACACACACAAATTTGGAAAGCCCCCAAATACGTGGAGGTTAAAGAACATCCTACTAAAGAATGAATGGATCAACCAATAAGTTAAAGAGAAATTAAAAAATACATGGAAATGAATGAAAATGAGAAACATGACAGTCCAAACCCTTTGGGATGCAGCAATGACAGGCCTAAGAGGAAAATACGTTGCAATTCAGGCCTATCTCAAGAAACAAGAAAGGTCTCAAATACATAAACTGACCTTACACCTAAAGAAGTTAAAAAAGCAGCATCAAAGAAACCCCAAAGACAGCAGCAGAAGAGAAATAATAAAGATTAGAACAGAAATAAGTGATATAGAATCCAAAAAAAAAAAAAAGTAGAACCGATCAGTGAATCTAAGAGCTGGTTTTTTGAAAGAATACACAAAATTGATAACCCTCTATCCAGACTTCTCAAAAAGAAAAGAGAGAGTTTCCCAATAGATAAAATCATGAATGATAGAGGAGAGATCACAAACAACAACACAGAAATACAATTATTAGAGAATTCTATGAAAAGTTATATGCCAACGAACTGGACAATCTGGAGAAATGAACAAATTCCTAGACATCCACACACTACTAAAAGTCAAGTGGGGAGAAGTAGAAAACTTGAACAGACCCATCATGAGTGAAGAAATTGAATTGTTTATCAAAAATCTCCCAACAAACAAGAGTCCTGGGCCAGTTGGCTTCCCAGAGAATTCTACCAGACATTTAAAGCAGAATTAAAACCTATCCTTCTCAAAGTGTTCCAAAAAATAGAAATGGAAGGAAAGCTTCTGGACTCATTCTATGAAGCCAGCATTACCTTGGTTCCATAGACCACACTAAAAAGAAGAATTATTGGCCAATATCCCTGATGAACCTGGATGTAAAAATTCACATCGAGATACAGAGCAAATCGAATTCGACAGTACATTAAAAGAATTATTCACCATGATTAAGTGGGATTCATTTCTGGGATGCAGGGCTGGTTCAATATTTGCAAATCAATCAGTGTGATACGTCACATTAATAGAAGACAGAATAAGAACCATATGGTCCTATCAATAGATGCAGAAAAAGCATTTGAGAAAATAAAGCATCCTTTCTTAATAAAAACTCAAGAAATTCAGGATGGAAGGAACTTACCTTAACATCATAAAAGCCATATATGAAAGGCCCATAGCTAATACACATCTCAATGGGGAAAAACTGAGAACTTCCCCCTGAGATCAGGAACATGACAGGGATGACCATTCTCACCACTGTTATTCGACATAGTATTTGAAGTCCTAGCCTCAGCAATCAGACAATAGAACAAATTAAAGGTATCCAATTGGCAAAGAAGAAATCAAATTTTCATTCTTTGCAAATGACATGATAACCTACATGGAAAACCCAAAAGACTTCACCAAAAAACTGCTAGAACTGATCCATGAATTCAGCAAAGTCACAGGATATAAAATCAATGTGCAGAAATTGGTTGCATTTCTATACACCCTAATGAAGCAACAGAAAGAGATATCAGGGAATCAATCCCATTTACAATTGCACCAAAAATCATAAAATACCTAGGAATAAATCTAACCAAAGAGGTAAAAGATCTGTATGCTGAGAACTATGGAAAGCTTATGAAAAAAACTGAAGAAGACACAAAGAAATGGAAAAACATTCCATGTTCATGGATTGGAAGAACAAACATTGTTAAAATGTTGATACTACCCAAATCAATCGACACATTCAATGCAATCTCAATCAAAATAGCATCAACATTTTTCTCAGAGCTAGAGCAAACAATCCTAAAATTTATATGGAACCAGAAAAGACCCAAAATAGGCAAAGTAATGTTGAAAAAGAAAGCCAAAACTGGAGGCATCACAATCCCAGACTTCAAGATATATAACAAAGCTGTCAGCATCAAGACAGTATGAAAATGGCACAAAACAGACCCATAGATCAGTGGAATAGAATAGAGAATGCAGAAATGGACACACAAACATATGGCCAACTAATCTTTGGCAAAACAGGAAAGAGTATTGAATGGAAAAAGGACAGTCTCTTTAGCAAATAGTGCTGGGAGAACTGGATAGCAACATGCAGAAGAATAAAATTGGACCACTTTCTTACACCATACACAAAAATAAACTCAAAATGGATGAAAGACATAAATGTGAGACAGGAAACCTTCAAATTCCTAGAAGAGAAAACAGGTAGCAACTTCTTTGACCTTGGCTTCAGCAGCTTTTTACTTGACATGTCTCTAAAGGCAAGGAAAACAAAAACAAAAATGAACTATTGGAACCTTATCAAGATAAAAAGCTTCTGCACAGCGAAAGAAACAATCAATAAAACTAAAAGGCAACTGACAGAATGGGAGAAGGTATTTGTAAATGACACATCAGATAAAAGGTTAGTATCCAAAATCCATAAAGAACTTATCAAACTCAACCCCCCAAAAACAAATAATCTAGTGAAGAAATGGGCAGAAGACATGAATAGACACTTTTCCAAAGAAGACATCCAGATGGCCAATAGACAAATGAAAAAATGCTCAACATCGCTCATCATCAAGTAGATACAAATCAAAACCACAATGAGATACCACCTCAAACTGGTCAGAATGGCTAAAATTAACAAGTCAAGAAACAACAGATGTTGGTGAGGATGTGGAGAAGGGGGAACCCTCTTGCACTGTTGGAGGGAATGCAACCTAGAGCAGTCACTCTGGAAAACAGTATGGAGGTTCCTCAAAAAATTAAAAATAGAACTACGACCCAGCAATTGCACTAGTAGGAATTTATGCAAAGGATACACAGGAATGCTGTTTCATAGGGGCACATGTACCCCAATGTTTATAGCAATGCTACCAACAATAGCCAAGTTATGGAAAGAGCTCAAACGTCCATCAACTGATGAATGGATTAAGAAAATGTGGTATACAAATACACACACACACACACACACACACACACACACACACACACACAGAGGAATATTACTTGACAATGAAAAAGAATGAAATATTGCTATTTGCAACAATGTGGATGGAACTGGAGGGTATTATACTAAGCGAAATAAGTCAGTCAAAGACAGATATCACATGATTTCAATCATATATAGAACTTGAGAAACTTAACAGAAGAGCATAGGGGAAAGGAAGGAAAAATAAGATTAAAAACAGAGAGGGAGGCAAACTATGAGACTCTTAAGTACAGAGAACAAAGCGAGGGTTGATGGGGGTGGGCTAAATGGGTGACAGGCATTAAGGAGGGCACTTTTTGGGCTGAGCACTGGGTGTTGTATGTAAGTGATGTATCACGATGAATTTCTCATGATGTGGACCTTTCCATAGGGCTGCTTGCGGGGTAGGTAGACTAGCCTTATGTCATGGAAGTTACCTTCGCCCAGAGTGAGACAGAATGGGAGAGAGGGAGAAGAGAGTAGAGGAACCAAAGTATCTTTTATGACCTAGCCTTGTAAGTTCTATGTTATAATTTCTGTATTCATTTGACCACACAGATCAACCCTGAGGGTGGTAGGAACTACACAAGAGTATGAACACCAGGAAGTAGGAATCTTTGGACCACCTTGGAGGCTGCTTACCACACTAAAGGTAGGTGGGTGTATGTGCTTCTTATTTTGAGCTTCTAGTATTTGTTAATACTCTAAGCGGTTATGTGAGACAAAGCTGAGCAACCCAAATTCCATACAAAATGTTCTCCATGGTGTAGCTAAGCTCTAATTTGTTTGTATTTTTCATTCTCATTAGGGAAACAAAAAAACAAAAGAAATCATTTCTTAAAACTAGAAACACTTATGACAATATTTACTGAGAATTCTGTTCTCTAACCTGCTAGGAGTGTTTTTGGATTGTTTGAAAACAATTTAGAGAACATGGCCTGAAACAGAAATATTGCTGTCTTATTCATATGCATTGCAAAAATAATTACAGATTATTGTTGGCAAACTTGTCTTTTTTTTTTTTTTTTTAACAAACTATAAATGGGGCAGTGTAAGCTGTGGTATAAAATGAATTTTCATATTGACCAGTTCTGCTATTACTTTCCTGCTGTACTCATGGTGGAGCTGTTGGTTAAATCCTTTCTTTAAAATGTCCAAGAAAATACTGATAACTGTTTACATAATTATTAAAGAGAAAGCCACATCCCTTATGCTGTTTTTCCCAGTATAAACTTTAATGACTTGATTCTCGCAGTGGATAAAAGCATTTACTTTAGGTTAGGTATTCATGGTTTCAGGTCCCAGTTTGACATTTTCTTGGCCATGTGTCTTTATATGCTCTAACAGATAGTTCCTTCATCTATAAAATAGGAATAATAATATATACATCGTAGGGTGTTCTGTATTACATAAGGCTTATAGTGAACACACAATAGATAGAACTATTATTAGCTGGATGTTCTTTAAGTAAGTATTATATTTAGTGATTTGCTGAATGTTAAGCATATTTCTACAAGACCTTCTTTTAAGGCAATTGCTTGAACGTGAACGCATGCGCGTGAGTGTGTATGCATGTGTATGTGTTTAAAAAGAAGAGATTAAGGCACTAGATGAGCTAGGATTAAAAAAAACATGTCTCCTCTATTGGAAAAATTCTTTTAACAATTTGAGTTATGTTAATACAGGCAATCAACTAGAAACTATTCATCTATCCATTTATCCTGGAACAAATCATTTAACCAACAGATGGAGAGAGCTAGAGAGACTAAGTTCAAATCCCTTTTCATCAAGCAACAGGGTATGCACAGCAGTGAACGTGGATTTTTGAAAGGGGACTTCTGTAGGCAGAACTCGGAAATAGGTAAGGTCTATCTCTGATCTTCTGACCTTTTAGTGCACATTATTGGCTGCTCTTCTTATCTGGTCCATGTCTACCTTTTTGACCCCACTTTTGACTATTTTTTCACATTCATCGTTTATGCCACTTACATCAAACAATATGCAGTGTTATAGTTTCATGAGTACATCAGGCTATTACATGTTAAATGTATTCACATCCGTCTTTACTGGATTTTCTTCTTTTTACATCTAATTAAAAATTCCACTCAGTCATTACTTCCTCTAGGAAGCCTGCCTGGATTCCCTGTCCTTTTTAGATAACTTGTCATGCACAGCTCTTAAGTTGGAAGGCATGACTATTCCAAGACAATATAGGTTTCCCTTGCTATCCAAAAGTAGAACATTCTTATGAAAATTTTTGAAAGCCTAAATGGCATAAAGTGAGGAAGTAACTACCATTAATTTATGTGAAAAATTTCTTGAGGGTTCTCAGACCCCAAAAATAACCTGCCTTAGGTTTTTCTGATACCTTGGGACATATCTTGCTAGGGTGCACGGAAAAGATCAAGAGGAAGCACAGATGCTCACTGATACAGTTTACAGCTAAGGGGGCTTGATGCCGAGGTGCTGAGTGTAGTTCCTGGGGAAGGAGCTTGGCGGTGTCACTCTTGCTGCCTCCGAAATGGCTTGCTGCAAAACAAACACTGAATGCTGTTTTTGCTTTTTTGCATTTTTTTCGTGTAGGCAAAAGTCTTCTTGAGATTTATTTCAGTTAGTGAAAACAGGTATTAATGTACAGGTTTCATAAAAAGTGAAGAGGCATAACATGAACGTTTTAAAAGTGGGGGATACCTGTATTTATAAATATTATATATTGTGAATTTAATGTTGAATATAAATAAATGTTTTTTGTTGACCATTGACAATATACCATATAAATGATTTACCTGCAAATAGTAATGGGAGTAGACAATACTTACCTTTTAGACCCACTTTCTTCAGCCAACAATGTATCATAAACACTTTTCATGTTGGTCAACACATGGCTTCACATTTCTGTAAAGCTATGTGATGTTTTGTTTATTGTACGCATTTATCGTATCCAAAGGTTTTTTGGATAATAACTATTTCCCTATCCTTCAATATTTAAATTTACTTCTCTGTCTTTTCCTATAGATTGCAAGATCCTTGCTAGTAGCGGATAACTTCTGTTGGGATACAGTTCTGCGTGGCCTGCTAGTTCCCTGTTGGGAGTGGTGGTACTGACAGCGTGGTCTTGGCTTATTTTTTAGGGATGTTTGTACAGTAGACTGCCTTGGAAGATAGAGTGGCTCCCTCAGGAGCAGAGGGCAGGCCTGACTACGGATTATAGTAAGGATAATGTTCCCCCTCCAGAAGGAAGTTCAGGCAGGTCTGCTTGCAGCCCATTATAAAAGATTTGGGTTTCGTAGGTAGAACCAGAGTTTCTGGACTGTGACCCAAATCTCATGTAATTTGAGGAGCGAATGGAAGTGATATAAACAGAATGCTCAGACTCTTGCTGTGCTGCGAGTAGCAGTCTGCGGTCTCTGACTCAGGAGTCCAGTGTCTTCTCCCGGCCTCCATGGAACTGGCGGGCTCAGTTGTCAGCTTTCAATTAGGGTTAAATCTCAGACTATTCACAGTTTCTCTCTCAGCACTTATGATTATTGTTAAAGAAGCTAATGCTTACCACGTGCTTGCTAGGGGCTAAATATTACATGTATTTTTTTTTCTTTCAGTAGTCATACAATCATGAGTAGAATGCTAGTTCCTCATTTTATAGATGAATGAACCAGTGGAGGTGTAAATAACTTGCCAAGATCACATCATCAGGAAGTGATTGAGTAAGGAGTCCCACCCAGGTCTTCGGAGTCCCAGGGATTATCTTGGCATGTCATTACAGAACAGCTTACTGTATAAATAATCCTTGGAACTTCAGTACTGTAACTGAGCTAATTTCTTAACCCAAATGAATGAATACTTTGGCTTACATAAAACAAACACAAGAGAGGGGAGATCTTTTGGAGTAAGGAGGCCTTCCTCACATTCCTCAAATTAGATGACAGAAGACAAACCCTCAATATGATATTCAACTTGGCTAAGGGAATAGAATATACGTGCTGGACATAACCCTGCTTTCAAGGATCCTGTAGTTCCATTTGGGAGGTGATATTTACCCAAATAAAGCAATTAGAAGGTAAGACAGTATTTAATTAAGCTCTACATTGAATGATTCAAGCAATAAGCAAATTACGAGTTGAGAGAGAAGAGATCAATGGAAGATTCATTCGGGAGAGGTTCATGAAGGAGGCAGGGCTTGAGCACAGCCTGGAGGAAGGGAAAGTCAGTTCCAGGTGGGTCAAAAAGCTGAAGAAAAAATACAGGAGAAAGTAACGCACCTGATATGTATTCCAGGAAAAAATACTTTATGTGCCTGCTTTTCTCCGTATATGAAAAGAACTATTTGCCATTTTGTGTCTTTTAAAAAATCACAATATACAACTGCTGGAAAAAAAAATTCCAAAATATATTCACACAAAGAAACAAAACCCACCATGATATTTTCTCATTTGCACTTAACTCAGAGTTCGGAGGCCTTTTTTCCTGGTGTGGATGTTGCCACAGGCTCCTGACATTCTTAACTTGATTGGATCCCTGCAGTGCAGTCTACTTCAGACTACCTTTTTTAGACCACTTGAAAGTTTTTCGATTTATTCAGCAGAATATATCAGCCTGTCAGCTTTGGAGAGCCGGTGCCTGCAGAAGATATATCTTTCCTCTGCAGGTGGCACTGGCTGCCAATTTTTCTTTGGGGTGAGCTCTTCTTGTTTCAAAGAAACCCTCTGTGGTTTGAGCACCAGTTACATTCGAGTTGATCTCCTTTTCTGTCTACCGCTCTATCTGGATAATGGCTACACCTGCTGTGTATGAGTGGCGCTAGGAGCCTATTGTGTTATTTCTTTACCTTGTGATTAGCAAATTACTTTTTGCTTAAACTGGGTCATCCTATCTCTTTTTTTCTTGCCTGAGCAATTTATCTGCCTCTGTCATTTCCTAGATGTTGATATCAATGTCACTTTGCTTCAGATGGTGTCCCTTGAGTCCTTGAAGTTCCTGCTATCTGTCTTCTCTTTGATTATTCACCATCCACTCTGCAGAATTGCTTCACTCTCTTCCTGCTGTCCATCCTCATCACATAAGCAATCTGGTTCAGCTGAACTGCCATGAGCCTTCCCCTCTGGGCTTCCGTGAGGAAGCAGAAAGATTTCCTCTGGGATTGTCAGAGACCTCTGGAAGGTGCCTTCACTTACTCTCCATGGCACACGACAGAGCCTGAAAGTAAAACATACCCACTGCTGTCAGTTTTACTAACTGGAGTTTATAAGGTGACATTGAAATCAAAAGTAATAATGTATGAAGGAAAGGACCTCTCTCTTGTTTCTGGGTTTTCCTCTTCCAATCTTTCTCTGTTCTTTCTGAATATCAGTTTCCTTTTTTTTCCCTTCTGCATAGCAAGTTACCAGGAGATTAGTTCATTAAAAAAATTTGTCACCAAATGAATCATAACACCAAGATGAATTTTGAGACTTACTAAATTCTAGCAATGGAAAAGTCCTGAAGAGACCAGGAAGCCCCTTTTCCCTGTTTCTAGGAGGGAGGGCCCTCAAGAATCCTAGACAGATGGGTGTGGAGGCTATTTACAGGTATTTTGTAGAACAGGGAGCAGGAGGAGAATCAGGCTTATGGTGGATGGCTCTGTATTTAACAGGTAACAGTTAGTAGTAATGAGGATTGTACACTATTAATAAAGTAGCTAAGAAAAGGACTAGAGAATTATGGTAGCTAATGGTCTGAAGAACATTTACTATAAACCTGATTTTATGATACATTTTAGAAGAGCAGTTCCATCATAAATATTCACTCTCTCGTGACATGTTACACATAAAGTCTGATCTCAGGAACATTTTAAAAATACCTTTTAAAATTATAGTAGACAAGAAAAGGCAGCTTTCATATGCAAGGGAAGCTCTTCTAGGTTTTTGCCATCCTTGGAGTAGGAACCCTCAATCAAATTATTTCTACTAAAGTTTTACCTTTAGGGAAACTCACAGTAAAGTGAAAAGGTCAACTTACTGAGAATATTTTAACTTCTATAAAAGGATGAGACATTTGATTGGATGGTAAGTGGCTCACAGGTGTCTTGTTATGGATTTTATTATAATCACAAGGAGTTTTTGCTATTTCTAGAGTTAAAGTTGATCTTTTAGTCATACTATCTTTTTTCTACTGCTCTCAGGTGATGGCAACCATTATCTCAATCTTCCTTGAAGGTGTTAATATTAGTGAAAACTCGTTCACTCTACCCCAGGCATTGTGGACTGGGCCATAATGTCAAGCAAACCAGTAAAACTAGTGAAGAGATAGTTTCCTGCTAATACTTCCATAGTTCCTTAGAGAATATTTTAATCTGGGAATGAACAAGTGTGACTTTCCTTAAACCAGAAACAGACAGGAGAACCTAATTGTATTGGTATTCAAGTTTCTGGTTTTTTTTAGATCTCAGGAATAATTCCTTAGTTAGCCTGAATTGGGCAATGAAGAAATGTGAAGAAAGGAGGATAAAAGGAATATTTAGAACTTTTAAGCTCTAAGTCAGATATTCAAAGTGGGACTTGTTATTAGCTTGGTGTGTATTTCCAAAACATAAAGCACACTTGTATTCAGAATAAGTATGAAAATGTAATATATATCCCAACAGTGTGTGTGTGTGTGTGTGTGTGTGTGTGTGTGTGTGTATGCGCGCGCGCGCGTGCGCATATCTTATTTATGGGTTACTCGATATATTTTGCTATATCTCTTCTTTTTGCCATTTTTGTAGGTCAGTGATCATAAACTATTTTAGTAATATGATTTTTTGTAAAATATTTTTAGAATACATTCCCCAAATATCTTTAATTATGTTTACTTGCTTATATATTAAATACATTCACTGTTTTACTAATATTTTGTGTATTAAAAACATATACAGAAATAAATGCAAAGTAAGCTAAGCATGAATAAATAAATAATTTTAAATATCTTGCTAATCAATGATGTTATCATTTGTTGATAACTTATGGCACTACAAAGAGTTAAGATGGGGCAATTGCTAACACAGTAAGTGTAAATCCATTCTCAAATAATAAAATTTGATAAATTTGATTTATTTTTGGTGGCCAGATTATTATTTTTTTGTGTTTCATAATGAAAATCTCATGTAAGGAATAGTATCCACTCTGCTATTTATGGTTCACCCATGTTTACCATTGTTAGTATTGTATGTAATCTATGGTCTTTGCAGCAATATTTTAAAACCACTTGTGTAGTTAATAAGAGTTCTTTTGTTAAAACTAGAAAAAAATCCATAAATCTACATAGCTCGTCACACTTCAAGTCCATTATGTCCACTGCACCATAGGAGAACAAACAAGTGTGGCACCAGTTCTAACCCCTCCACATTGGGGAGCAACCCTTTTCCCTCAAGATACCTCATATCCTATTTGTTACAGACTATCTGATACATGGATGGATGAGAATGTGTTTGTCTGAATACTAAGTGCTAGAAAATGGATAAAGCTGAATTTTTTTATGAAAAGAATAAATAGGAATATTAATATTTTCTTCTCAACTCATATGGATTGCCTGGGTACCTGCTGGTAGGAGTGTGGAACACTGTCTTGGAGACCACTTTTGATAATGCAATACAATTGGAAACCTAAAAAAAGGTATCTATCCATTTAAGGTGAGTTTTACCTTATTATATGGCAATGGATATAGAGTAAAGAAATCCGAGTAGGTCTTCAACAAGGTAGCTATGATTCCTGACAACTATTCAGAATCACCTCATTTAACTCCACTACTGTGTGAATTCCATTAAAGACAACTTTTTAGGGAAGAGAAGTCCAGCAATTAAGTTCTAATTAAGCTGTTTAAAGTACAGGTTAACTCAAGTATGCATTTGCTGAGGTACAGTGTTAAACCCATTAAGTAACATCTATGAGAAATGCTATCAGTCTCTTATAGATCTAATGTGTCCAGATAAAATAAAATACCCTAGAACTGAGCTCGTGAGCTACAAGATGGTTCTAATGAAGATACAGCTACAAATATTCTGACACTGTTGGAGAGCTGAAACATTTACTAATGTAATTGATCTAAAAAGACTTCAAGAAAAATGGGCATAAAAGAGATTGATTGTGTTATTTTGGAGAGAACATTTAAAACAAACCTTCTGATTACTTCCCCTTGATTTTAAATTGCTAAAGGGACTTGTTTCTTACATAAGTTTGGAAATCGCTATTCTACATAACTATAGAATTAGAATTAATTTCTTTGTAAATAGTTTCTTAAAACCTTAGGGTATAATATATTTAACTCTGGGAAAGATAGCAATAGCTTCCCCTCATCTGAGGTAAACATGATACAGTCTGTTTTCTCTTATTTTTTTCCTCTAAATATTTTGTACTTGTCTTCTAAATTTTGAAACATAAGCCATAATAGAGGCAGTGACTATGTATTGTAGAGACAACAAAAGCCCTCCCTAATGTTATTTACAGGAACAATTGATGTTAAAACCATCCTCAAATTATGATTTAGGAACTTTTGAGATGTATCTGAACTATTCAAGTTTATTTGTTCAAAAGAGGCTAGCATGAGGAGGTGTAACATCTTAAGATAGAAGTCTGTTAAATTTTTATCCTAAGTCTCTTTCTGTGTCATTGTGTAAAATCAGCAAGTATATTTGGGAATAGGTACAATGGAGACTCTTTCTCATCCTCAAAAGCTTCTTAATAATAACATCCTCTTCTTTCTGACTGATATGGTGAGGCTCAGGCATTAAAAACTTTGGGTGTATTCCATTCACATATTATATATCCCTTGGACATCAAGAGGATTTTGAATTCTCTTATAGTGTGAGAATCACATATTTTTTTTCTCAAAGTGCTATTCAGCTTTTGCTCCTTAGGCATTTTAGAAAATTTATATCAAAATATATTAATGCCTTCTATGACCTTCCTACAGATGAAGGTAAGGCAATAAAAAAAATTTCCCCCAAATCAATTCCAATTATTGTATGAAAGTACTGCATGAACTACTGTATAGTAGGAGTATGTGTTTCACTTTTCAAAAATTAATGGGCTTATATTGATTATTGATCAGTGGCTAAACTTTAGAAATGTCCATGAATCCTCATATGCTGGAAATTGCTGGAAATATGGTGGAGATTAAAACTGAGTCTTACAGAGGATTCTCATTGTCTACACCTAATATTTCTTCTCTGTAGAATAGTTTATAACCTCTATAGAGCTTCAATTTTAATGATAAAAAATAGTAGTTGCCAAGCATGGTTGACTATCTGAATCATGGTGGGTGGGGAATAAGATCCCCAACCCCACCCTCAGAAATTCTGACTCAGTGATCTGTTGGTGAGAGTTGAGAGGGCAGCAATCAGTATTTTAAACTCTGCCCCCGCCAATGTGATTCTGGCAATAAGCCACATTTGATTTTAACTATAGAGGTAGTCATATTTCCTACTCTAGCAATTAGAAAGGGGGGGAACCCAGATTCATGATTTTGGAAGGGCAAAATTTCAGGCAATTATAGTGTCAATACGTGTAATAGAGAACATTTGCTTCAATAGGCCTGCTGCTTTTTACAATATTCCTGGCAGAAATACTGTGGCTTTGTTCCCAGGTAACAATGCCTAGCAGACTTAATAAGAGGGTATGAGAAGACAGTCACAGCCCCTCAGAAAGAGAACTAGAGGAAAGACCACCCTTTCTGATCCTAGTGGATTGTGGGCAGGAAGACAGAGGGAAATGGGAAAGTAAGTGAACAGGATATCCAATCCCCTCTCTCTCCTCCTTTAAACTTTGATATGGAGAAGCTTTACTTTGGTTCAGCCAGATAGTGTGGGAAGCAGCCCAGGGATATTGAAGTGCATGGCCAGCCTCTCTGAATTTATTAGGAAGACTACAAGAATTTAGGAGAAAACCAGCCTTCAGCTCAATGCTACAGTGTAGTATAATACATGTGAGATGGCATAAGTCATGGAGAAGAACAGTTAGATGTGTACCAGGAAGTAAAACTGAGGTGTTGGGACCTACACAAAGAGAAAGTATGTGAAATTCTAAAATGAGGTGCTATTACTATATACTGAATTTATAAAAGAAATGGAAAATACCAAATCTCATGGGCCTCTCATCTAGGGGTCCTCATCTACATCGAGACTATGAAAAGGTAGACGAAGTGGATATAGAGAGATTGTTAAGGGGGGAAAAGGATGCGTGCATGCGTGTGTGTGTGTGTGTGTGCATGTGTCTGTGAGGGGGGAGGTGTTTCTATCTCCTTCACTTCAAGCTTAGTTTGAGAGGGGGTTTTAATGGGACCATTCATAGTTTGCAATGCATTTCTGGCACTAGGGTTTCATAAAGAACTGTGCTTGTCTATGACAGCAGGGTAGAGGTGGCAGTGTGAGAACTGGCTAATACTCCTAGAGCTTGTTAGGACCAGGGATGCATGTTTCCCCTGGTGGTCCATGTGAAACAAGATCTTGCCCAGAGTTGGGAGGATTAAGGGTCTTTTAGTAGTGAGAGTCCAAATCAAATGAGACATTGTGAAAGTTAGGGGTTCAGGAAGGGTAATGGTCAATGGCACAGAATAGAGGTTCTCAGTTAAGGCAAACTCCAAGGAGCACATGAGCTTCCCTATAAGGAAGAGTCAGCGTTAAACACCTTTCCGAGAAGGTCTCCTCCCCAGACAGCAATGGGACCTGTCACCATGCATGCCCTTTCCCTTAATCATTTCTTCCTCTGGCCACTATGTTGGAGAGTTCTAAATCTTGCTTACTAAACTGGTGGAAGAAAAGGAGTAGGATTAAGCACAGAAAGAGGAGGCCCCTAATCCTGTTTACCCACTGCAAGTTGGTAGCTCAGTTCCTAGGAAGAGAGAGGAGGGGTGATGCTAGTTAAAGTCATGTTTTAAGTTTGGATTACTTATAAATGGCTTAATTTACCAAATTAGAAAGTTTTGTGAGTTGTAATGATTGAAGTATTGCTTCTAAGTGTCAAAGAGTCTTAAGGGAAGGGGGGAAGATTTTCTGAATCTAAAAATTTGCTTAAAGAATGAAGGATTTCTAAAAAGTTGTGTTTCAAACACAGTTGGGTTTGTTCAATACTCCAGTTTCAGATAGGTTGGTTACTAATGGGTTGTGGAAACATTTGTGTGCTCTGGGAGAGCTGTGGAGTCTGGAGACAGCAGCATTCTGACACTATATGACTGGAGGTAAATGGGTAAGTTCAAGAACTTCAGTGATTAGAGACCAGCAAGTCATCCCTCACACCAAAAAATGAAAATAAATGTGATTAGATATTGACCTGGGTAGTGTAAAAAAACCAAACCAAACCAAAACAAAAACACCAGACCAGTTGCTCTGCAGATATTACTTATGGATTCAGACCCCCTTTCCTAACCTCTGATGCCTTGTATGTCACACCCTTCCCCATTCACCTGGTGCCATCTTGAAGAGGAGGATGGTAGGGATGGAGCATGGAAGATTTGCTAGAGTCATTTAACAGAGATTGAGTAACATACAGAGAAAGTTGAGATTATTAGGGGAAACTAAGATTATTGCAGTGGACTAAATTTTAGTTTTTCCATTCTAAATGATTTCTGGTATTACTGATATTAGTAACAAAGACAATGAACAGTGAGCGTTAGGAAAAAGATCAGAACAAGATAGATAGGGAAAAATTACCATTGCATGAGTTACGTTTTTACTTTTATCCATTTCTGGTTTATTTTTCTTGTGCTATTTCATTTGAGGAAGAAAGTAGATCAGTCAGCTGCTGTGGTACATACTCGACGCTTATTACTTTCGCTGATTTTAGGACTGTGTTAGGAAACTTACATGACTGTGTTTCTTGAGGTAGAGGAGAAAGAATCTAGGTGGGGGAGAACAAAGACTGTACTAGATGAGAATGGAGGAGAAACCACAGTGTTGGTTTTTTTTTAAGTTTTATATATTTGAGAGAGAGTACACACACACACACACACACACACACACACACACACACACACACACACACGAGTGATAGGGGGAGGGGCAGAGAGAGTAAGAGAGAGAATCCCAAGCAGCATCTGCTCTGCTAGCACAGAGCCCAATGCAGCTCTCAATCTCATGAACTGTGAGATCACGACCTAAGCCGAACACTTAACTGACTGAGCCACCCAGGTGCCTTGTGTTTTTTGTTTTTTTTTTTTAATACTAAACAATCAAAAATAATCAGTGGTTACTTTGAATTAGCTCTGTTTTGAGTGGTTCAAGGGCCACGTGTATTTAATTTTCACCACCACATTTTTTTTTTCAGAGAGAGAGAGAAATAGAAATAGATTATTATAAGGAAAATAGTTTCCTTTGATTTTGTCTCATGAATGGAAGCAAAAGTATTGTTTTGCAAAAATACATAATATTGTTAAATCATTCTTATTTGAACTTCCACTTTCATAGCTTTCCTTTTTGGGGGGAAAAAAGGACTGAAAAACCTCCCTCCACAGAAAATGTGAGACTACTGAACTTCTCGGATTTCCTGAGAGAACCACAGGGATTCCAGCACTCCAAATGACCTTAGAAATGCAAGCTACCTTGTAGATGGCTGCAGGATGGCAGGATGTCTATAAGAGTCACAGATATGGATTCTTTAAAGAAATCAATCACTTTGGGTGATCAGACTGTATTACAACAGACAACGCATGACCTTTCTCCTGGTTAACCTATTTATTTTTCCCTCCTGTGTTTATTAAAGAGTCTATTTTCAAGGAAGAGAGGGTAATAGAGGCATATAATTTAGATTGACAAATGTATAATAATGTGGGTTTCTTTCTAGAACACTTTGATGGAATTTTTTTTTGTTTTAATGTTTGAGACTTATTATTTAAAAAAAGAAGAAAGGAAAAAAGGAGAAAAATTAGTGTACGAGCTCCTTGGGACATCATGATCTTGCATCCGAATATATCTAAAAAGCCATTAAGCATCCTGATTAGTTTGGGAGATGGTGTAAACACTGTTCCATTTCCAGTTCCTGTAAATGAACACCAGATGCAGTATTTGTCATGGTGAAATGCACCTATCAGAAAATATGGGAAAATTATTATATGCTGCAGTGGTTGACTTGGCCTACGTATTGGACATAATGAGATTTCTTTTAAAGGAAAGTATCTGAAAAGATAGATACTATAGAAGGGATGGCAGCTTAGCTGTGGTGGATGTGACCACAAAGGAAAGTATGGGATGTGGAAGGTCACACATCATTTTCCTTACTGAATGGTCACAAGTTGCATATGTCAATGGCTTTTCCTCTCCTCTATAAATTGAGAAAGCACCATTAATGAGTTAAAACAAAACAAAATAAGAAAACCTCTTCCTCAGTATGCTAATTGACATGGTATATATATTTTGGAGGTTACTTTAATTGTAGGGTTTATATCAACATTTAATGTAACTTTTAAAGACTATAATTCATTATGCTCTAAAATAAGGATAAGACAATAAGGTGGCATTTGAGTCAGGAATGCACATGCGTATCATCAGGTCTAACTAAAAGAGCCAAAGTGGGTTTTCATTGCAAACTGATTTTTCTGGAGATGGATCCTACATGACATGGTGTAATGCAACAATTGCTTATTTCAGCCTTATTTTTCTAGTTGCTTACCTTGGCATCTTTGGGAAGCTATTGAGAGGATTTCTGACCAAAAAAATGGCCCATAAATCTGGCTATCAAAACATGTATGATCTAACCATGCACTGGGATTAGCAGAGGTCCTTGGGAGCAGGGCTTGATTAGACTACGTTGGGTCCTGGAAGGCTCATCACAGGCTCTACCCATGATTCCTGGGGCTTTAGTTTTTGAACTGAGTAGAATTAAGTAGCTTTAGGAGGATGGAAGCTAGTACTATCCAGGGAGTGATAGCATGCCTCAGCTACTATGTTACCCAAATAAATGTGGCTGTTCTGGTTCAGTATTTCAGGTTTTGTTTCATACATTTTGGGGGTAGAGGGAGGCTAGTGTTGTTGCCTTGAATTCTGTATAGTTGAATCATGAACTGTGTGTTAGGAGATCTTTAAATTTAAAATGGGGACATTGTTAAAGTTTGTCTGTGCAAAGGGCAGGTGGGCATCAATCTTCCCAGATGTTGATAATATACAGTGGCACGTATTTGCTTTTGAATATATTTAAGCATTAAATATTTTAATAACATTTAAAAGTAACTTATATGACATTATTTATAAAGACTATGACATAATTATAAGGAAAATGATTAGAAAATTCTAAATTCTCACCTCAATTTATAACTTACAAGCAGTATATCAGGTATATTAGGATGAGCACACACAGTGATCTTAATGTTTGAATTGTGGTGTGGTGCCACAATGTTCTCTGGGCATGGAAATTAGGGAGCATAAATAATGCAGCCGATGGGCCTAAGGAAGAATTTGCCCATTTAATCAATATTTGTTTTACTTTTCAAAGAAAATATGGCTTCGTTAAAATACAGGTTTTTTAGCAGACTCAAAAAAATTTTTTTTACCCATTTAAAACGTTACATATTTCTTTCATCTTTCTCTTATCCCATGTCATAACTTGTGTTCACCCACTCCCTCTGGTAACCATTGTTATAAGTTTTTATGTATTCCTTCTGTGGCAGATTGTATTTCAAAAGATAGCCAAAACACCTCCCACCCTGCCTGCTCTTTTGCAATGTGACTTTGCCACTCCCCCATTAAGAGAGATAATCTATTTCCTCTCTTCTTGAATCTGGGAATTTTATACGAATTAATTCATTTGGACTTTACAGGAACCTTAGGAGGAGGTACTATTATCATCCCTGTTTTAGAAATGAGAAAATCATGGTTAAAAGCCAAAAGGTAACTTAGGAGTGGCATTCATAAATACATAGATACAGAAAGAAACAGAAATTTTGATTCATGCTACAGTCCATGATCAAGAGGAGCACTAATAAGTTGAAAGGACTTGAGAAATGTTAGTAATAAACCACATTTTAGATGTCAAATGTTTCATTTTTGATCTTTCAATTGTGTATTTTAATTTTTTTCTTACATTTTTTTCTAATTCTCCAACATATTATTTTCAGTTTCTAAAATATATTTCCCATCCTACTTTTATAGTTTTACTATTATTTTTTTTTTTAGTCCTTAGTTCTATTTCTAAACCTGAATCCCACAGAAAATTTACATTTTTTGTTCTTAAATTCACATTTAAAAAATCCATTATCTCTTTCGCACTTTTTTAATTTATTTGTATAGAGTTAACATCTCAAATCTAATGTCTTATTGCACTATTTTTAACTCTTACTATTTAATCCTAATAGGGAATTTAGTTCATTTCTTGCTTTTTAAAAAACATTCTTTTACCTATTTTCTTATTGCATCTTATGCTTAAAATATGTTTTTTCTCCTAAGATTTTATTTAAATTCAAGGTAGTTAATTTATCATGTAGTATTGGTTTCAGGAGTAGAATTCAGTGATTCATCACTTACATATAACACCCACTGCTCATCCAACAAGTGCTCTCCTCAATGCCCATCACCTATTTAGCCCATGCCCCACCTACCGCTCTCCCAACCCTCGGTTCGTTCTCTGTGTTTAAGAGTCTCTTATGGTTTGCCTCTCTCTCTGTTTGAAACTATTTTTTCCCCTTCCCTTCCCCCATGGTCTTTTGTTAAGTTTCTCAAATTCCACATATGAGTGAAAACATGATATCTGTCTCTCTCTGACTGACATTCTCTTAGCATAATACCCTCCAGTTTCATCCACATTGTTGCAAATGGCAAGGTTTCATTCTTTCTCATTGCCAAGTAGTACTCCATTATATATATGGACTACATCTTCTTTATCCATTCATCAGTTGATAGACATTTGGGGTCTTTCCATAATTTGGCTATTGTTGAAAGTGCTGCTATAAACATTGGGGTACATGTGCCCCTGTGAATCAGCACTCCTGTCTCCTTTGGATAAATTCCTAGTAGTGTTATTGCTGGGTCATAGGGTAGTTCTATTTTTAATTTTTTGAGGAACTGCCATACTGTTTTCCAGAGTAGCTTCACCAGTTTGCATTCCCACCAACAGTGCAAGAGGGTTCTCCTTTATCCAAATCCTCACCAACATCTGTTGTTGTCTGAGTTGTTAATCTTAGGCACTCTGGTGTGAGGTGGCATTTCAGTATGGTTTTGATTTGTATTTCCCTGGTGATGAGCAATGTTGACTATCTTTTTTTTATGGGTACAGAGTTTTAGTTTTTTATTTTTTGATATTTGGAAATTGAGCTTTTAATGTCTTTCCCACAAATATTAGTAAAAACAAAAGCTGGAAGATTATTTGCATCTCATCTGTGTGTGTATATATATGTTATATATATTTTCAAATTAATTAATTAATTTTTAAGTTTATATCCTAGTTAGCATATAGTGCAACAATGATTTCAGGAGTAGATTCCAGTGATTCATCCCCTTTGTATAACACCCAGTGCTCATCCCAACAAGTGTCTTCCTTAATGCCCCTTATGCATTCCCATAGCCCCTCCCATAGCCCCTCCAGCAACCCTCAGTTTGTTTTCTATATGAGTCTTTTATGTTTTGTCCCCCTCCCAGTTTTCATATTATTTTTGCTTCCTTTCCCTAATGTTTATCTGTTTTTATCTTAAATTCTTCATATGAGTGAAGTCATATGATATTTGTCTTTTTCTGACTGTCTAATTTCGCTTACCATCATACCCTCTAGTTCCATCCATGTAGTTGCAAATGGCAAGATTTCATTCTTTTTGATTGCCGAGTAATACTCTGTTGTATATATTTACCACATTCTCTTTATCCATTCATCCATCGGTGGGCATGTGGGCTCTTTCCATAATTTGGCTATTGTCAATAGCACTGCTATAAACATTGGGTGGGGTGCATATGCCCCTTTGAAACAGAACACCTGTGTCCCTTGGATAAATACCTGGTAGTGCAGTTGCTGGGTCATAAGGTAGTTCTATTTTTAATTTTTGGAGGAACCTCCATACTGTTTTCCAGAGCAGCTGCACAAGTTTGCATTCCCACCAGTAGCGCAAAAGAGATCCTCTTTCTCCACATCCTGGCCAACATCTGTTGTTTTCTGAGTTGTTAATTTTAGTCATTCTGACTGGTGTGACGTGGTATCTCATTGTCATTTTGATTTGTATTTCCCTGATGATGAGTGATGTTGAGCATTTTTTCATGTGTCTGTTAGCCATCTGGATGTCTTCTTTGGAAAAGTGTCTGTTCATGTCTTTGGCCTATTTCTTCACTGGATTATTTGTTTGTCAGGTGTTGAGTTTGGTAAGTTCTTTAAAGATTTTGGATACTAACCCTTTATCCAATATGTCATTTGAAAATATCTTCTCCCATTCCACTGGTTGCCTTTAGTTTTGTTGATTGTTTCCTTTGCTGTGCAGAAGCTTTTTATCTTGATAAGGTTCCAATAGTTCATTTTTGCTTTTATTTCCCTTGCCTTCAGAGACATGCCAGGTAAGAAATTGCTGCGGTTGAGGTCAAAGAGGTTATTGTCTGTTTTCTCCTCTAGGGTTTTGATGGTTTCCTGTCTCACCTTTAGGTCTTTTATCCATTTTGAGTTTATTTTTATGTATGGTGTAAGAAAGTGGTCCAAGTTTATTCTTCTGCATGTTGCTGTCTAGTTCTCCCAGCCCCATTTTCTAAAGACACTGTCTTTTTTCCATTGGATACTCTTTTCTGCTTTATCAAAGATTAGTTGGCCATACATTTGATTAAAATATGTGTAATCAACTACCTTTTTTTCCCTAGTCTTCATGGTGTGAGTTCTTGATAAAGTTCCTAATTTGTCTCTCTAACAGCATCATCTAGTACACAATTGTCCTCAGAAGGCTGTAAACTTCTACCTTGAACTAGGTTAGCTTAGATTTTAAGATCTGGGACAAAATTCTGTACCTGGACAATGAATTTGATGAATTTAAGCTACCTGGTTATACCTTAAGTGATCTGTTATCTGTCCTATATTATGGAATGTGGCCAGTTGGGGTCATGAAAAAAATGACATTCATGTAGTAATATTACTTGAGTTTTATATCACACAGGTGCAAGAGAATTTAGAACATTCAGGTCTCACCAAATATCACTGTTATGGATTTTTTTATTTTTTATTTATTTTATTTTTTTAAACATTTATTTATTTTTGAGAAAGACAGGGAGAGAGAGAGAGAGAAAGAGAGAGAGAGACAGTGTGAGCGGGGGAGGGGCAGAGAGGGAGGCACAGACTTTGAAGCAGGCTCCAGGCTCCGAGCAGCACAGAGCCTGACACGGGGCTCTAACTCACAAACTGTGAGGTCATGACCTGAACCAAAGTCAAACACTTAACCAATGAGCCACCCAGGTACCCCGGATTTTTTATTTTTCAGTATTGACAGGTAAAAAGGTTAGCTGAGATTAGGACTGGGTTTGCTGTTGAGATCCTTGGTTTATATGACAAGAGATTTTTCTTAACACTTACCATTACAATCACGGTGCATTCTATATTTTTGGCACGTGCTGGTTTTCTTCTTGATAATTTTACTTTACATACCTCTATGAGTTCATTGTCACTGGTCACTGATTACCAAGACTGATGTAAAACTAAAGGAGGGATTTGCTAGAGTGATTGCAGTGGGTCCTATCTCAGTGGGCCTTCCCCTTTATAGGAAGATGCAGGAACATTAACAGAGACATTAGCCACATTTCATCCCTGAGGACCAGCCATATAGATTATTTAATGTTAAAACCTTCTCTGCTTATATCCTCTTAAAATGGATGCTTTGGACTAAATATTAAAAGAAAACATCCTTTATTTTCATCTTTGGAAAAAACCAAACCAGAAAAATTATGACCTGTGATTATATTAATAAGATTAGAAGGCAAGGAAGAGTAAGATGAATGAAGGAGCTTTAAGATATATTGGTTACCTGCTGTTATCATAATTCATGATTGTAGCTTAAAGAGAAATTTCCTATATCCTGTCAACTGTTTGATAACTTAAAAATGTTTTGATACACATGGTATCCTAGAAAATGTGGCATCACCTTTGTGCTTTGACAAGACTTCTAGGTAGAAAATAAAACAAAAACAATACAAAACAAAATAAAAACAACAAAAAAGAAATGAGGTAGCGATTGACATATGAAACTAAAATCAGGAGCATCCATTTGTGATTTTAACAAATTCAAACCCTAAAACTCTTTAAAAAACCTGTAAAATAAAACTACGTGGAAAGCTCCATCAAACTGAGCAATAACAATAGCTTTTTAAATGTAAGTTACTTGAGGTAGAATTTTGGGAAATAAGGCAGAGGATTGGTGGACTTGTGACATGTTTACATTTGCCAACTTTGTAAAGGAATATCATTTCCCTTGTATTTTGTACTGAACTGTTTTCCTATGCCTCCTCATATTCTGTAATTGATTTAAGAATTTAAGTTATTTGTGGAAGATTTTATGCCTTTTGAATTATTCAAAGACTTCGGGTGGTGTGTTCCAATCCTTGTCAATTTCTTTATTAATGCCAGATTTTACCTAAATATAATCCATTCTTTTGTTTTTTAGAGGAAAAATTATAGACCTGTTTGTGTGTAGTAAATCCTTTTGACAATATAGGCCATGTCCTTCTTGGTGAACTGCAAATTCGATTTCTCATGTTAATGTTCCTCCTAAGAAAACAGGCAAGATTCAAGCATAGCTATTCCATTATTGACTTATCATACACTCTACCTTGTAGAAACCTGTCTTTATGATAATATGATTGTTTGCAATTTTGGCATTGTAAACAAGAATTAACTGACCTTTAATTTGTAGGCAAGACTTGATTATGGACAAAACTAAATCGATATCTCTCCCAGTTATTCATGCTTATGTTTAATTGTGCCATAAATATTATGGTGAGAGCTGGGGTTATTAGTAATGACCTTTGATTAATCAGATAACAATTGCTTTTGTTAAAAAAAAAAGAGGGATAGAGTTCGGATTCTCAGTAATTTGTAGCACAATATCTTAATAGCTGTTTTGGATTAGAAAAAACCATACCCTCACATAAAATAAGAAACATTATAAAAAAAAAGAAACATGATGATGATATTAATGGTAACAATTGGAGGGGGCACTTAAAATATTTATTGAAGCAAATGAATGAAATCACACTTTCGTACTTGTTCAACACATGATTACCTAACCTAAGTAGCAATAATTTAAAAAATGCTTAAAACACTGTAACAAAAACAAAATAATTGGCTAGCATATATCAAACACATCACATATAGGAGGTACTATTCCTAGGGTTTGACATATATTATTTCGTTTAATTCTCACAAAAACTCTTTTATAGAGATGTTATTATTCCCATTTTTAATATGAGGAAACTCAGGTAGAGACAGATTATCTATTCTCAGTGTCACAATAAGAGATAGTGTTAGAATTCAAAACCTGACAGTTTGACACCAGAAAGCAAATATATACAACATAATAGAAAGCTAAAGACTTGTTAAAAGTTTAGTGGAAAGTTAACTTCAAATAAAAATCTGTGATAATTTCATTAAGAGATGCTCACACTTAAAATTTTTTTAATGATGAGATAGTGCAGGTCCTCATTAGTTGGAGATGCTTAATATACTATCAGGTATTTTGTTTTTGTTTTTGTTTTTACAGGTCCAGTGGAAATGATGTGGCTCTATTTTCTTCTTCATCAAAACACTGGAACTCTGGTTTATTTCAAAGTTGTATTTTAGATTGAAAGAATACATTTAAAATTTTGTTTTCTTTTTGTACATACCTTCCTTTGATGTTCTCTTCACAGGCAACACATCTGCTCTTGGCTTCTTGAAAGGCTATTTTCACAGAAAAAAATTAGAAACATTATTATGTATATCAATGTTAGTAATAATTTCAAATACCATATTTGCCAAGGATCAAGGCCAGCTTGAAAAATTAAAATAATATACTGTTCTTCTGGAACTGTTAACTTACTCCTTTGCAATTATTCCAAGCTCTATCCTTATTCTTTGCAGGCTTATTTTTAGCCTTTGATAAACTGCTGTACCAACTGTAGAAACACTATCCTAGCTTTCAGATATTACACCATTCACAGGTAGTTAGGTGAGAGGTATTTAAAGTAATATCTAAAGGATCATTTTCTAGTTCTTCTAGCTGTATCTTGATAAAATCTCAACGAAAAACTACAGGCTCTATTTACAGCCAGAAGACTGTTCCTATTGGTGTACTTTCACAATTTAAAATGACACCTTCAAAGGAAATTCCAGCTTAAAGATATAAGGTCAACTAAAATTTCCTTAGATATCATTTACGATATTTTAAAGGTGTATCGGCAATTATCAAACTGGTAATTTTATCTTGCTTTTTTTGGTAATGTAATTGTGTTTAACTCCGCGTCTGCAGGAATGCTTCTTACTTCATGCCCTAGTCCGCTGATATTTTCATTTAGCGCTGCTTCTACTTTTCCAGATGGTGCTAGGGAAGAACATACTGAATCCCCTAGTTCATGAGATATGTTTTCTCTTATGCTAGTCCTGTTATTGTCATCATTAACTCTGGATAAAATGACTGAATCACTTAAGTCCAACAAACGTTTGAATCAGGTGACAGAGGAGACTGATATGTACTACAGTGACATTTCTATTCTACTTTCCTCTTAATTTCAGTCTTCAGTCATGATTCACAGTTTTGTACTCCTCGTTATATTTATGCACGACACCTTGGGACCAACTTGGTCTTAGGGGATTAATTTTATTTGTTTAGACACAGGGCAGGATTCTTTCCTTTGAGCTTATTTTAACACTCGTATCCATGCATTAGCATGATGAAAACGTTTTCCTAGAACGTTCCAGAACGTAGTGATGCATTTTGTGTATTTTCATTTAATTTCTAATTATCGTTCTACATGTTAAGCAATTATGTGGCCTTCCAAAGTTTTAAGGCTGCCTGTCTCGTGTTGTCTGACACGTGTCTTTGAGATGAAATCACTGGAAATAGTAACAATTATGGATGGACAATTTGACTTCCACTGAAGTAATCTCCCCTGCGCTGTCCTCGCTCTCGCGGGCCGCCATATTCCTCCTCCCATGCCACTTCCCTCTCATAGGACGCCCAGATGGCAGCGGCAGCGGGGCTTGCCGGGACTGGGCGCCGCGCCGCGGTGCTCACCGGGATGAGCGGCCGAGCGGCGTTCAAGCTCCGGCGTCCACAGGGACCTACACGAAAGCAGGTAAGGTGCAGCCGGGCCTGTCCGTGGGCTGCCGGCGCGGCGAGGCCCACGACCTGGGCTTTTCTTCAGGCCCCGGCGGACAAGGCATGGCGACTATCGCAACAGTGCTTCGGGCCCGGTTCCTCTCGGCCCAGCCACGCCACTTGGGAAGCTTGCCGCCACCACTCCCCCACGCCACCCCAGGCGCTTGGAATGGAGGTTGAACATGCCTTTCTGAGTCTGGGCGGTAAAATGGCCACATTGGCTGCTGGTTCTTTTTGCAGCTGCTGCCCTAGAGGCCCTGCGCCAGTCCCACCCAGGCATGACTGCAGCCTAGGGGGCCTCTGCGACTGTCCATGTGGACAAGGGTGGGTCTCCTCTGCGACTGTCCATGTGGACAAGGGTGGGTCTCCTCTGCCAGCGCCCCCTGTTGATCGCCACGACAGTATCTTGGTATAAAACTGAATTTGCCACATAAGTATTAACAAAGAGAAGGACTACTGTTAATCCAAAACTAAGGCTGTCATTTGTGATCGTTGTTCCTCAACATTTAACGGCGTTATTTAACAATGCTGTACTAATCAGCCGCTTAGTCCGTTCAGATACTTAGGGGGCAGTTAGTAATTGGTTCATCTTTGATGAAAGAACAATAAATTGCGTTGTTCTGCAAGGCCACTCTTACACCCAGGGCTGAGTGGCCCCTGGCAGGAGCCCTGTGCAAGAGAAGACCCACATCACAAACTCATATAATTAACTTAGAAAAACACATGCTCAACCCTGCCACAGTGCGACCTGTTAACTTAAGACATCCATTTTTGTGACTAATATTTCAGGCTCCAGGGAAATGCTTCTCTGTGACTCTGGTCCACTTATCTTGGATGGAACGGCAATTGAGTCCCAGTGCCATAAAGGTTTGTAGACAGCGCTATTGTCAGGCTAGGAGATACCCACTACTTTGAAGGGCAGGAGGATCTGTGTGGCAGAGCACTTAGGAAAGAGAAAGAGAAGTTAATTAGGTTCCTCCAAGCCACCATCATTTCTTTCCTGTTCTTCAATAATCACATCTATACCTTTTGCAGTCATCTCTCTTTAATTCATCTTCAAAATCTTTATAGATGTAAATTCAATCCTGTCACTTACCTAATTAAAACTCTTGGCTGAGGTTCTTCTTAATACTCCTGACCCATATCACCTTGTCTCATGGTATGTCTGCATCCTCAAGAACATAGTGTTCCTGCAGTTCCTCTCTTTTCCAGGAGACCCCCAAACTCCTTCTGTAGCAGAGTTTTCGCACAGAGAGTCGTGACACCAAGGCTTTTCTTTCCAGGAAGCAACTTTATTCCTGCCGGCATTGCTCAGTTGGGTTCATACCAAAGAACTGAGCCCCGAACACCACGTGGAGTGTTTTTTTATATATTTTTTTACTTCTTTGTCTCCCATATATGGTAACACACAAAAATGCAGTCCGATTAGGTGGTCTCATGTTACAAGGTCGTGAGGGATGTTGTCACATACACGAATAGCAAGGTTGCCTTGAGATGTTCTTTTATTTCTTTCCTTAGGGAGGAGACCCGACAACACTTGCTCTAGGGCCTTGCATATATTCACATATTGTTCCTTTTTCCTTGAAATGCTTTCCACCCAAATCCTCCTCCTCACTGAACTAACTCTTACTGTTTTCAGATTTTAGTTTAAAACTCAGCTCCATGAGGAAGACCACTCAACATCCAGGTCCATATCAGGCTTCTGTAATAGACTTCCTCATTCTCTTAGACACTCTTAAATCTGTTTCCTTCATAGGACTTAGTACAGTTTTCATTGCATAACCTTTTTCCCCCAATAGTTGTCTAATAAATGTCTTCCCTACAAATTAAGAGTTCCATGAGATCAAGGTTTTTTCAGGCATATCACCAGTCCTTAGATTGACATCTGGCATGAAGAATGCACTTGGTTTTTCTTGGATGGAACAACAATTAATTGTGTTGCTCAGCAAGGCCATGCTTAGACCCAGGCCAGATGGCCTAGAGAAATGAATGAATGAAGAATGCCATGGACCAATTGTGTGATCTCTGGCATGTCTGGATCTCAGTTACTTTATATTTTAATTGAAGATAATAATTCCTGTAAAATAGCTACTTTGTAAAATTGTTAGAACATTTGAAATTACACACATAAATACACACATACCTGGAACAATATTATTTTGATTACTGATAAATATTTGTGTCTATGTTGTGAAATAAATAGGTATAGCTATAGTTTGGATTGACTGTATATATCAGTTAGGGTGAAGTACTAGTGAAATGGGGTTTAAAAAATACCATGATTGGAGTCCCTACGTGGTTCAGTCGGTTGAATGTCTGACTCTTGGTTTTGGCTCAGGTTATGATCCCACAGTTTGTGGGTTTGAGCCCCGCATTGGGCTCTGTGCCAACAGCTTGGGATTCTCTTACTCCCTCTCTCTTTGTCCCTCCCTCACTCACTCTTTCTCAAAATAAATAAATAAACTTAAAAATTTTATCATTACTTCTTTTCACAAGAAGTCCACTGAGAGGGAAAGCTCTAAGTGCAGGTTGTCGTGACTCTCACTCTGTCCCTTTGTCATTTATTCCTTTTCATCCTCCTCTGTGGATAAGCCTTATTTTCAGACCTACAGCGTGATGTCTATAGGAGTTCTGGGCATGGTATCTAGACAACAACATCCGGAGAAAGAATATCTATTTCTATAAGTCTTGAAAAGGAGAGAAAGCTTTCCCAGATGCCCCCTCCCATCAGAATTCCTTCACATTCCTGTCTTAAACCAACCCCCAGCAAGGGTGTAGGAATATCATGATCGGCTTCATTCAAACTGACTTCAGCTCTTTAGTTGGTAGTGACATCAGTGTCCCTTTAATCATGCGGACCTGTGGAGAAGGTGAGATAATAGAACAACATTATAGTTGTTTCTGGAGGGAAGAAAAAAGGATGAGGGAGATGAGATTTTTGGGTAGGCAACAAACAGTGTCTACTTTACAATATGTTATATATATTTAAACTTACTTTCTTATTTATGGATGTCAGAAGATCTAAGTCATATAGGTAGTGTGGAAAGATGAAATATTACAGTCTCATAGTATTTTAGAGTACAGAATATTAGGATTATTAGCAAATGATATCACTAACAGGCCAGCCCACACTGGTATGCAACAGTGAAGAAAGTTTCTCTACCGTGTAGTTAAAAATCATGTTTGATTATAAGGTTGAGGGAAATATCAAATAACAGAGGGTTCCATACGCAGTGACACCTGTCAGGGGTAACATGCATCTTCTCTACCCACTCCCATGCTCATTGCAGACTTAGTTAATTGGGCACAACATACTGCTTATTGAAGGTGGAATGATTTGAAGTTCTTTTCAGACAACTCCTAACTATCCACTGGAGTTAATCTTCCAAAGAAAGCCTATTCGCTATCTATGACATAGATATGTTACAGAACTATTTTTTTTTTTTACTAAGGCAAGACACCAATATACGTGAAGAAGAATGACAAAATTTCAAAGTAATTTCAAGGGAAAATCTATAAAGATATGGACCAAAAGCAGAAGAAATAGAAATATGAGTGGTAATTTTATGCAGTCTTGGCTTTTGGTATAAGTGGCCTTTGAATATGGATCAGTAGATGAAAAAAGGAAGAAAAAGAGGAAACAGTTCAGTGCATTAGCAAAGACATGTAAGCAGTAGGATCAGTGACATTAAAATATTGAGACGAAATTAGCACGTCCCTAACCTTCGTTCCTCTGTGCCTTCTTCCTTCATCCCTTACTTAGCACTTTATCATTCTTTTTGTCCTCAACCAAATCTGTCAGCAGAAGATCTGACAAACTCATTCACACTAAACAGCACATGAATGATAAAGCTCAATGAGAAATCTTTCCCTGATCTATTGTGGATATTTTTTTTACAAGCAAAGGCTTAAGCCAAAGGTGTGAAGTTAATAAGGTTTAATTTCACAGGATAGTGAAACAGAAGTGGATCAAGGTCAAGAGATATTTCAGGGACAGTGAGCTCTCCCCCAAGTCTGTGCAATCATACTATGGAGTGAAATACCAGTAACAACAAAAAGAGAAATATTTTGGGTAAAGGCAGTTTATTCTGCCTAGAGCGTCCAGTGCTTTAAAAAAATGGCTTTACTGAGGTATAATTCAGATACCATACAATTCAATCATTTGTGTACATTTCAGTAGTTTTTAGTGTATTCATAGAGTTCTGCAACCATCACGCTATTCTAATTTTAGAACATTTTCATCACCTCAGAAAGAAATGCTGTACCCATTAGCTTTCATTTCTCATTCTTCCTCCCTCCCGCTCCTGAAAACCAGTAATCTACTTTGTCTGTATGGATTTTCCTATTCTGACCATTTCATATAAATGGAGTCACACAATATGTGATCTTTTTGGACTGACTTCTTTCACTTAGCATAATGCTTTTAAGTTCATCCATGTGGTAGCAGCTATCCATATTTCATTCCTTTCTATTGTTAAATAATACTCCATCGTATGGATGTTCTACATTTTGTTTATCCATTCATCAGTTGGCGAGTAAGTGGGTTGTTTCCACTATTTGGCTATTATGAATCGTGTTGCTATGCACGTTGATTTACAAGTTTTTATGTGGGCATATGTTTTCATTTCTCTTAGGTGTATATCTAGGAGTGGATTGGGAGTTAAGATGGTGGAGTGACAGAAGGATATCCACATTTGGAGGGAGACAGCTTGGTGGGATGAAGGTGTGTGTGGGGAGATAAAATGGTGTAGACAAGGACGGGAGGGAACTCCTTTTGTGGAGAGACAAGTGAGAGAAAGAGAGAGAGGGGCTGTGAAATTGCAGCATTGACTTAGCACAAGAGGAAAACTACTCTGGACCATGGACTGGGGAAAGAGAAATACTGAGAGTGCATTTCTATTTTGCAAATAGCCTGAGGAGCTGAAACTTGGAGATTTCAAAAGTGCAGGACTTTCTCCAGAGCGAAGCCAGTTTCAAGAGTGCATGACTTTCTCCAGAGCAAAGCAGGGCACTGTGTGGGCACTAGGAGGGAGCCAGCGCAGGGGCATGGTAGGGATCTCAGAGGTACACTGGGAGAGAACAGTCCTTGAGTACTGCAGGAAGAAGGTTTATTGCTTCACCAAGGACAAAAGACCCTGCAGGCACCAGCCAGAGGCCTTTTATCAGCAGGACAGAGTGGTGCTACTCCAGAACCAGGTCTGTGAGGTGCAGGGTCCTTTAAGGCATCAGGTTTGAATCCCAGCTGATCCCCTAGGAGGTAAGGTAGACTGTGGAGCAGGACAAGCCAGCCCCCCACTGTACTCGGCAAAGGCCGCTTGGACAGTGTGGTTTGAGACACCTGGTCTGGGGAGGAGAGATTGGTGTGTCACCACTTTTCTCCCCAACAGCAACAAGGTGGGACTTCAGGGAGCCGCACAGTGGCCCCAGTGGAGGCGGGACCTGCTTACATCAAGCTCCTCAAAGCCCGGCAACTGCTTTATGTACTGGAGAGGGTCTGACACCCAAGGCAGCTGGCCTTTCCTCCAGACCAGCACAGCCGCTGGTCCTGGGCACCTACAGACAACTGTTTTTTTTGTTTTTGTTTGTCATTCTCTCCTCTTCTCTTCTCTTCTCTTCTCTTCTCTTCTCTTCTCTCCCTTCACTTCTCTTTCCTTTTTTTTTTTCTATCCTCTTCTTTTTTTCTTTTGGAATCAGGCTCATAATTTCTTATTTTTTTTGGTCAATTCTTATTACATATATATAAATTTTGTTTGTCTGATCAGGCATTTTTACTCTATTCTTTTTACACCTTTTCTATCTCTTCTTTATTTTCTTTTCTCTTTATCAGAATTTAGCCTTATAATTTTTTCTGTTTGATCTTCTTTTCTCCCCTTTCATTTTTCTTTTTGTTTGGATCAGGCTCCCCACCGTCCTTTTTCCTTTTTTTGCAGGGTTACTTCAACAAATGAAAGCACACCTGAAAGAACGTCCAAATACTCCACCAGTCCAAGCAAGGAGGAGCTCTGCAGGGGACTGACCAGTGGGATAGAGCAGCCCAAATGCAGCAACAGAGTGCATGCAACATACACCAAAACACTTTCTAAAGTTCAGGCCCTGGACAGTGTATGACCCCTTTTTAATAGAGTAGTACTCACAGGTACAGGACACATAACAAGTTGTTAAAACACGCAAAAAACAGAAACTTAGCCAAAATGACAAAACTGAAGAATTTTCCCCAAAAGAAAATTCAGAAAGAAATCACAGCCAGAGGATTGCTCAAAACAGATATAAACAGTATATCTGACCAAGAATTTAGAATAACAGTCATGAGACTAATAGCTGGGTTTGAAAAAACAAAGCATAGAAGATAGCAGAGAATCTCTTGCTGCAGAGATCAAAGACCTAAGAACTAGTCATAATGAGTTAAGAAATGCTATAAATGAGATGCAAAATAAACTAGATACAGTGACAGCGAGAATGGAGGAAGTAGAGGAGAGAATAAGTGAAATAGAAGATAAACTTATGGGAAATGATAAAGTTGAAAAAAGAGGGAAGGAAATTACTAGATCACAAGGGGAGAATTAGAGAACTAAATGATTCCATGAAATGAAATAATATCCATATCATAGGAGATCAGAAGGAGAAGAAGAGAGAGAAAAGGGCAGAAGTTTATTTGAGCAAATTATAGCTGAGAACTTCCCTAATCTGGGGAAGGAAATAGGCATCCAAGTCCAAGAGGCACTGAGAACTCCCTTCAAAATCAACAAAAACAAGTCAACACCACATCATATCATAGTGAAACTGGCAAAATATAAAGATAAAGAGAGAATTCTGAAGGCTATTAGGGAGAAACGGGCCTCAATCTACAAGGGTAGACATATAAGGGTAGTAGCAGACCTGTCCACTGAATCTTGGCAGGCCAGAAGAGAGTGGCAGGAGGTATTAAATACGCTGAATAGGAAAAATATACAGCCAAGAATCCTTTGTTCAGCAAAGCTGTCATTCAGAATAGAAGGAGAGAGAAAGGCTTTCCCAAGACAAAGGCGTATACCTAGGAGCGGAATTGCTAGGTCCTGTGGTAACTCTGTGTTTATTAACCCTCACAGGAACTGTCAGACCGTCTTCCAAAGCAGCTGCACCCTTGTAAATTTCCACCAGCAATGTGTGAGGTGTCCTATTACTCCATATTCTCACCAACACTTGTTTTTATCTTGTCTTTGTGAGTATAGATATGTTGGTGGTTGTAAAGTAGTATCTCATTGTGGTTTTGATTTGTATTTTCCCGATGGCTTGCCTAACTCTTTTTGCATCCTCCTTCAGCCCCTGATAGATATAGTTCAATTGTTTTTGTCAAGTGAAATTTCTTCTTTTTCCCTTTTCTAGCTAACCACCAATAGAGATTAACACAATGCTGGCAGCTTCCCTTTGAATAATACTGATCCTGTTTATGATTTGGATGGTTAATGCTCAGGATGTATTCAGGGGGCACCTGGTTGGCTTAGTCAGTAGAACATGCAACTCTTGATCTTGGACTTGTGAGTTTGAGCCCCATGGTGGGTGTAGAGATTACTTAAAAATAAAGTCTAAAAAAGCCCCCCGAACCCGTATTATTAAAAAAATGATATATTCAGGTCAAGAACAAAAGTATTGTTGAGGAACGAAAATCTAACTTTGTGTGTGAGAGGAGCAGACACCGGTGAACAGAAACTGGAATCACAGCTCTGCTCCACGTGTCGCTTCAATCTCAGTATATCGCTAAATGGCCCTTCGCTGTAATTTGAAATTGTGGGAAAGCAGCGAGTGTCCTAAAAACCTGGAGGAACTGAGAAAGATGAATAGTCTACTCTATTTCCTTAGGTCTTCAGAACATTAGTAGCATTTCAGCATTGCAGAAAATCTTCATATTGCTTTCATTTTCATTTATCTCCAGTCAGAAGGAACTCAGCTGTGAAATGATACAGAACCCTTGCTGCAGGAGAGTCTCTGTTTCCTGAAGTTCGCTTGGCTGGCTTCGTTGGGCCATTATCCCTGAAGTGTTTGCAGAGGCCAATGGCTCTCAAGGATTTTAGGCAAGTTTTTTTTTTTTTATCAGTTAATGTTGAGGAATGTCATTTTATTTTGATTATTGTTGTTTGTGTTGGTTTTGTATGTTATATGTATTAATTATACTAGAAGCTTAATAGCTGTATAAGAAGTATTAAACTACAGGAAGTAATCTTTATTTTCTTCATTGACATCCTAATATTTAGAACAGTTCCTGGCACATTGTAAGTCCTCGTAAATGTTCATTGAATGGATTAATAGATGACTTGAGTGCTTCTTATACCTAGCACATAATACATGCTCAGTAAATGTTAGCTGTTATTTTAAAGTGCAAGCTTTAGGTGAAGCACTTTTAATGGATACTTCACTTAATTCTCCTACCAACCAAGAAAGATAAATACTGTTATTATAATATTAATTTTACAGATAAGGAAAGGAAGGGCTCAGAGAGTTAAGTAATCTGTTCAAGGTCACACACAGGACTGGTAGGGGACACACTGTGGTTGAAACCCATCCACGCTTGTCTCCTAAGCTTGTGCCCTCATTCACAGTGCTCCTCTGCCTTTGCTATTGAAGTATAAACAATCAAAGCCCTATGCCCTTTTATCATTGCCCGGCAGCAACAGAACTGCCGGATGTTACGATTTAAACAGAAGACGAGTGCCGTTGTGTATGAGCCACCTCTCCTTGCTCTGCGGCAGACAGCCCTTTGAAGTGGAGAGAACAGATATTCAGGGAATAGAAAAAGAAGACTTCAGACTGCTTGAATTTCATATGAAAAGTTGTCAGTTAGTGTTATTGATCCACCCCACATGTAGCAGCTGGTAAAGAGTTTGTTTTAACTTGCTTTTCTCCTGATGTTTGGAAGTTTTGCTGCACTGTAGTCACGGAATTGAGAGACTGCTTAATGGAACCTAATCCTTCTGATGTGTTGCTGTAAGAATTTATACTAATGCACCCTTCTAATAATAATAGCTATTCCCAAAGGGCGAAAAGAGGAAACTTAATGTGGTGGCTTATTCCAGGAGGAAAAAACAAGTACTTTTTCAGAGAGTCAAGAAAAACATGAAAACAAAACTTAGTACTGACTTGGAATTTAGAGTTTCTTGGAGCTACTCCTATGCTAATAAGTCTTAGTGCCTAATTATAGCCAAGAAAAATATGCGATATGTGCAGATTTGAAGAAATTAAGCCAGACATTTAAAACATATATGAGGCTACTGGAAAATGAGGTTTTTAATAAAAATTGAGAATACCTTTTGTCACAAATCCTGATCTATCTAGAAGTATGATTGGAAATACGTGGGTTAGTATAAGAATTTTTTCTTTTTAAGTTGAAAATTTTAAGGACATCCAGCAAGGCCAGATCTAGTCAGTATTCTTTGAGTAGTAGTAGATTTTCTGGGACATGTGTTCCCCAGCTTCGTAAAAAATGGGTGAAGTTACAGTGTGTGCGGCGTGGCTAAAGAAAAACAGTATTTAGCAGTTACCAAGGTAAAGTGAAGTTGAGTGATACGTCCCTAAGTTCATTTTTTTATTTAAGTTCAAATGGAAAATCTGACAGTAGTGAGCATTATTGTGGGTCTGGCAGGCCTCCATTCCTTTAATTACTATTGTTGTTGTTATTGTTGTTATAATTTTTAATGCTGTCTGGATGTGGCTGACTTGGGTATGCATCCTGAGTCAGTCAGTGTAGTTTATATCCTGTAGGCCAAAGACATTGATTTAGGAATAGGTATATGACCCAAGTTGGGCTGGTGGAATCAGGGTCCAGGACTTCTGGTCAATCTGTTGGGTGGAGAATGCCCAACTGTTTTGGTTTTTCTGCTTTGGTTGAGAAGAAAAGAATGTTAAGTCTGAGGCTGCTGGCAGCCATTTTGCCCTGTCTATTGTCACTGTGATATGAGTGGCTTCCTGGGGAGATAGAAACAACACAGAAGAAAGCAGAAACAGGACTGGGGAGAGACTGGGTCCTGGTGGCATGGTTTCAGCCCTTAGATCTAGCTGTGTTCAAAATCATCCTTGCCCTTTGGCTTTTAAGTTCCATGAGCCAATAAAGGTCCCCATGCCACTTAAAAAAAAAAAAAACCTTTTTGACTTAGTCTTTGCCTTGTAACCAAACCTTACTGACTGATATCTTGAGATAACTTTTAATTTAATTGACCTCTACCAGCCCCTAAACTAAAGATTCAAACACATACTTACATGCTAAGGCTATTCACAATGGACTTTATAGCACAATCCTGATTATATGTAAAGGGTATATCTTTTACTGCTAGATTTCTAATTAGATGTATTATTTCATCTGAATATTTGGAAGTAGGTATTTTGTTTGGAAAAATGACAAGGTGCCTTGGTAATAGTATCCTGATGCAGTTTTATTCTATACAGGTTTTCATTTAGTGGCAAATAAAGAGTGTAGTCTTTTATTTTTGAGTCTCAAACAAAACCAGGATGTTCTTATGTCCTATTTTAGGGCCTATCATAGCTTTGTAATTAGTAAATTTATGGGCTAAAGGTTTGTGTACCCCCCAAATTCATATGTTGAAATCCTAACCTGCAGTATGATGGTATTAGAAGGTATGGGCTTTGGGGGTGATTAAATCACAAGGATAGAGCCCTCATGGATGGGATTAATGCATTTATAAAAGAGACCCCACAGATCTCTCTTGCCCCTTCTGCCGTGTGAGGACACATTGTAAGAACACTGTCTTCTGTGATCCATGAAGTAGGCTCTCACCAGACAGCGAACCTGCTGGCACCTTGATATTGCACTTCCCAGCCTCCAGAACTGTGAAAAATAAATGATTGTTGTTGAAACCGCATAACCCATGGTGCTTTTATTATAGCAGCCCAAGTGGACAGTAGGAAATCCATAAATATATGAATAAATGGTCATTTGTTCCTGTTAATTAAAATATGACTTATTTTCTTCTCTCTGGGAAGAAAGAAAGAAAATTCATTGTCAGCACTGTCAGAATACTTTTCCTGTTTGTACTTTGTTGTAAACAAAAGATAGATGATTTAACCTTCTTTAGCATTTTCTAATTCTTTAGCCAAAGATTGTTTATTAGGAATTATTCCCTGCATACTTTATTTTGGTTTTGAAAATATGTTTAATTTAAAATATTTTAACAAGTTTATATTTTAAAAGTTATACTTTTTTATTGGTCAGGTGTCAATCATAGAAGCAGAACCACTATGGGATATGAGAGAAGGGATTTCTTACAGCGGTTAGAACTTACACAGTTATGGGAGGACCTGGAAAAGAGAAGGTCCTAAAAGGAAATAGAAGGATCAGGAAAAAAATAAAAATCATCAACTAGTTAATATGAAGGTCCACAGATGCCTAGCTGCCAAAGGGGATGATTCATGGAAGACGCTATGGGGAGCTGTAACTCTGGGCAGCTAAAGTCTCTGTGCGTCCCTTGCCAAACGTGTGTGGGTGGGCCTGGGGCTGCTGTTGAGAGGAAGTGTATTTGGGACTGAGGATAGCAGGGACAAATTGGGACCTGCTGCCAACTGTACATCAGTCTGTCCTTGCATTTAACCACCATGACCTTCAGACCATCTCGGCCAATCCTTACTTCCACTTTCTGCTTGTGGACATTCTGTAAGCCTGCTCCAGACTGGAAACATACTAGGGAAAAGGACTGAGAGCAGCGTAATTTATAGCTTTGTCACCATACTTGCTCTAAACATTTTAATTTATGATTAATTTGGACTTGAGTTTAATCGGAGTGTTGTGCAAAAGGCAGTTACAATAAGGAAACATTGACAT
This sequence comes from Paguma larvata, assembly GCA_030068075.1. Lineage (NCBI taxonomy): Eukaryota > Metazoa > Chordata > Mammalia > Carnivora > Viverridae > Paguma > Paguma larvata. The sequence continues at coordinate 55,377,427 of CM057829.1, forward strand.
GAAGAAATAGCATAATGGTGAAGGGCAGGGGCCTTAGAGTTAGATGGACTTAAGTTTAAAGTTCTGTCTTCACCATTTTCTATTTGGACAACTAGAAAAAATTTACTCTAAGCTTTAGTTGCCTCACCTGTGAAAGAGAAATGCTAATCATATCTACTACACAGAGTTGATAAAAGAATTAAACAGGGGCCACCTGGGTGGCTCAGTCAGTTAAGCACTCGACTTCAGCTTAGGTCACAATCCCGCGGTTCGTGAGTTCGAGCCCCGCATCAGGCTCTCTGCTGTCAATGCAGAGCCTGCTTCAGACCCTCTACCTCCCTCACTCTACTCCTCCTTCAGCCTCTCTCTGTCTCTCAAAAAGAAATAAATGTTAAAAAAAAAATTAAACAGATGTGTTGGACTTAACATTGTGAATGGCAAATTGCAAGCATAAATGAGTTTTGTCATTACACTATTGCCTATATAGATGTCAGATTTCATAAAGGAGCTGCAGAAGGCAAGAGTTTGAAATCACAGTAGTTCAGTTTGGATATGGATTTTTTCCTCAGTTCAATCCCACTTTCTCACACTGTTTTAATTTACTGATGATTATTCTTGTTCATTTTGAATTTCATAAAAAGTATATATGTGTGCTCACCTCACCATAAGCCTCACAGATTTTGTATTTTCCAAGTAAGCCTTTATTCATTTTTGTCTTGTCCTAGTAATTCTTCTCCAAGGTATGATGTTTTAATACTTTAGTCAGTTTCAACCAGTTTGGGTAGCTTTTTTTTCCATCTCATATACCTATAAACACCATACAGTCCTTCCTTTTTACAGTGTTTCTGATTGGTCTGTTGCATAAATTTTAATTGTCTTGGCCACAATTGGTAACAGTGATTCTTATGATAGAAACATGATAGAAACGTGTGTAACACCATGGTCGTGTTTTGGTTTTATTAGATTTTCTGCTGAACTGCCATTTCTTTCTTGTTCATAACTAGCTAATAGGTTTTCTTAAGTCAGCTCCTAGTTAGATATGCTAAACTACACCATCAACATTGCCACATTTTGGGGGGGGGGAACATCCATTTAGTTCATGCAGTTGCCATTGTAAGCTATTAAAGTAAGATTTAAGGTAAAGAGCTGGAAAATGGCCATATTTCATATTGTGATGCGTTGAGATTTTCTTCATCGGAGACTTTCCCTATGTGTTTTGTTTTAAAACACATTTTATTGATAATGAAATAGAAGTAAGTTATAGAAGGAAAAAGTTGGAAACTACAGAAAAATACAAAGAACGAAGTAAAGATCACTTGTAATCTCACTACTTGGACAAAGCTGCTGTTAATATTTTGCTGCCTTTGTTTCATTTCAGCCTTTGTTTTCATATATAAAAGTTGATCATGTTATTTGTATGCATAAATACAGATACACAAAAAATCACATTACTGTTATTTAGTTTGGCATCTTACTTCATATTATATCATGTGACTGTTCCATGTTAGTAAAAATTCTTCATTCCCTATTTTTATTATTTGTGTCATTGTTGCCTATAAATATATGTAGCTCCTATCATAATGCCTGAGACATAGCACTCAAATGGTAACTGTTCTTGTTCCTGTATATCTCTGTACCTAGAATTGTCTTTGTTTGTGTAAAGTCTTTGGACCTAGAATTACAAACATTTTAGGATTCATAATGCAATCAGTCATCTCTTTTTCAAAAAAAGATATCTTTCTTTTTACACTATAATCAGGAACAGATGAATATTCTTAGAGAGTTTATTCTCTTTTTACAAGGAACAAATGTTCTCTCTCCCTCTATGTATTATTTAAAATATCTGTGTTTTTTTATGTTGATAGTAAATGGCCTGTAAGAACTTGACGTTATGAGCTTCACAAACAATCGTGTGCCTATATGTTTCTCCTGGCACTTCTTAGTTTTTATTTCATATATCTCATCAAATTAGTGAAAGAATATGTTCTTTCCTTGTGGATTAGATTTTTAAAGTAACAATTTTTGCTCACTTAATTTGAATCTTAAATGCAACTTTGTCTAAAATTAATACGCGGCTCCTGTTTTTTTTTTTAATTTTTGTTTCGTTTTTGTTTATGGTTTGAGTTTGATATCTGTCCCATAAGGCTTTTACTTTTAGCCTATTTTAATCATTCCAATTTTATTATTTCTTTTGTAAGCAGTATGTAGTGTCTCCATTATTTAGTCATGAAATTTATTCTTTCACATTTGTGATCTGAGATGCTCTCCTCTGGTTTTACGGTTTACCTTTCCTTACCATGATTAGTATTTTCTTATTTTTATGACTTTCTCTATAGATGGCCTATGTTTTATTTGCTTTTTATTCCCTCTTCCAATGATTAGGAAACATATGAGACGTTTGCTATGTCTTTAAAGACAGCTTTTCAGGTAGATTTAAAATCTTTTCCTTTAGTAAGAATTACATAGAATCTTTTTAATGTCCTTATATGTCACTTTTATTTTTGATCCATTATTAAATTTCTGATCTTTTTTGTTTTATTTTGAGTTGAAGGTCATATGAGTGGTTAAATTAATAATTAATACTTCATATATTACATATATTTTATGTAATATTTTTGATATTTTTGTTTCATTTTGTAATGATGTTTATAATGTTCACCACGAGTACGTTTATATGACAATGTAGTTTAAAATGTTGAGCTTTTGATTTCAATGTCATTGTTAGTTGACTGGTCTTTGGTGGTATTGGTAAGAGTTTAGTTCCAGAGAATTCAGTGGTAGAAAAGTGAATCTACTCCTGCTAGTTTTAGCAGGAAAAAATTGTAATGTATTAAGTAGTTTATGCAATTATCAGAAAGGCTATAGAAACAGACTCTAGGTTGAACTTAGGAGAGCAGCCCCTAGGCCACAGTCCAGAATTAGGCCATCTAGCAAGCTTCTCCCCTGGTTGTAATCAGAAAGCATTTAGCTCCAGAGTGATCTTTCAAGGCCGTGATCAGAAAACTGCTTCTATTGCTGCTGGCTATACAACTATGTTCCACTTGTTAGAAAATGTGTCAGCAAAACGGATGGCCCATGAAGCTAGGGACTGGATTGCAAATGTTGCCTCAGAAAAACCAAGAGGCTCCATGCTTGTGCTTGTCAGAAAATAGCAGCAGCAGCTGGAGAGGATGGCTTCTGCAATACTAATGCTTTTTCAAGTCTCTGGTGAGTGTATTTGATAGGTCAAACCTAAATTAGAACTCTAGCTGCAAAGGAGCCTACAAATTGAATTGTTTATTTTTCTAGTCCCAACTTTATACGAGTATTCTCTACCATGAGGATAGAATTCATGTGCAAGGCTAAATCTCTTATCTACCACAGCATTAAAGCTGAAAAAGCTGAGGATATCTCCCAGAAATGAATTTGTCCCTTCAGTCACAAACACAGATATACTGCAGGCATCCTTTTCCCAAGCTGGAGGCTCTTACTGGAGGCCTACTACCTGAGGACAGGAGGACGAGGAGAGCATGCTCCCCCTGATCAGGCAGGTACAGCAGAGTCAGAGAGGAGAGTCAGAGAGAATGCATGGAGCCCATTTATTGCTCTGAGGTACAAGGACTTGACCCACAGCCTCCGCTAGAAAGTAGACATTGAGCTGGAGCAGAACTATGATTTTTGTAGTTTGAGCTGGGAATGTGAAAAGTGTAAGAAAAGGGTTCCACCAGCGTAACTCTTCCTGATCTTTTAAAACATTTTAAATGTATGTTTAATGGTAGTATGTTTTCTGAATGTATGAATTCCCTCTGTAGTTGAAAATGTCTTCACGTGTGAGTGACATCTTGGCTTGGTTATAGTCTTGGGTATAGCCTTTTCTCCCTAAAAATGTCTTTGTTTGGTCACTAAGTATTTCAAGAGAAAAAAAAAACCTCAGGCCAGACTAATATTCCTTGGTATAGAAGCTAGTTTGTTTGTTTTTTTCTGCCTAGTGCCTTCTGGACTTTGTTTTAGCCTGTTAATTGGGCACTTTAACAGAATATGTAGATATTTGGTCTGTTGGTTGAGATTACTACGAAAATAATTGGACTTTTAAGATCTAAGTTGTAAGATTTTTTATCAGCTTAGACAAGTTTTCTTCAATAGTCCCTGACTATTGTTTTTGTTATGTCTTCTGTTTACAACTTGGGGAAAACATGTGACTTTGTGAGTTTAAAATTTAACTATTTATTGAAAAATTAAAAAAAAAATTAGTTCCTCAGTCACATAAACCACATTTCAGGTGCTCAGTGGCCACATGTGGTTAGTGTTACTCTATTGGCTAGCATAGGTATAGAACGTTTTTTTTCACTGCAGAAAGTTTTATTGGAAAATGTCCTTAAGTCTGCATTTGCTGATGAACTCAAATACTATTGGTTTTTAATGCAAGTTTTGGAAGGAGTATTTAAAAGTATCTAAGATTAGGGGTGCCTGGGTGGCTCAGTCTTGATGTCCAACTCTTGATTTTGGCTCACGTCATGATCATATGGTGAGTTTGAGCCTTGTGTCAGGCTCTGCACTAATGGTACAAAGCCTGCTTGGGATTCTCTCTCTCCTCTCTCTGCCCCTCCCCTGCTAGGCATCTCTCCCTCTCTCAAATAAATATTCTTTTTTTTTTTTTTAATGTTTATTATTTTTGAGACAGAGAGAGGCAGAGCATGAGTGGGGGAGGGGCAGAGAGAGAGGGAGACACAGAATCCGAAGCAGGCTCCAGGCTCTGAGCTGTCAGCACAGAGCCCGACGCGAGGCTCGAACTCACGGACTGTGAGATCATGACCTGAGCCGAAGTCGGACGCTCAACCGACTGAGCCACCCAGACTCCCCTCAAATAAATAAACATTCTTAAAAAAAGTTTTTGAGATTATGGACTCTTGATTTTAGCTGGGTTTCTTTTTAAAATAACCTTTAATTTTGAATAAGTAAAAAATTTGTTTTAGAGTATTTAAAAATTTACAGAAAAGTTGGAAAATTAGTATAAAGACCTGCCGTCTAACCCTTGTTTAAAAATTTTCAGTGAAGCCAACAGGTAAGAGAATTAATATTTACCTAGACTATTCACATTTGAACTGATTATTAATATAGTTGGATTAATAATATCTGCCATGTTTATAACTATTTTCTTGCATTTTTCTCTGTTTTCCTCTCCTCTCCCTCTTTTTCTGCCTTTTCTTGTTTTAATTGATCATTTTCTATGATTTCATTTTATCTCCTCTTTTAGAATATCAATAACTTCATTTAAAAATTTTTAGTGGTTGCCTTATGGTTTATAGTACATATTTTTAAACTAATCTAAATCTATCTTCAAATAACATTACACCATTAATATAGAGTAAAGTTACCTTATAACAGAGTATTCTTAATTCCTTTTGTCTGTTCCAGCATTGCAGTCATTTATTTCACTTATTCATGTGTTGTAATCAATAACCAGTACACTATTACTGCTTTAAAGACAGCAATCTTTTAGGTCAATTAAGTATAAGAAAATAGTAAAATAATTAAATAATAATAAAAGGTTTTAATTCTATTTTCATTCATTTCTTTCCTGACATGCTTGCTTTCTTTATGTGGATCCTGACACGTCATTTCTTTCTGCCTGGATAACTTCTTTTAGCATATCTTTAGGGACTTGTTGGCTTGCGATGAATTCCTTTACTTTTTGTTTGAGAAGGTCTTTATGTCTCTTTCACTTTTTAAGGATAATTTTGCTGGATATAGAATTCTGGATTGGTGGTTTTCTTTCAATACCTCAATTCATTCTATTTTCCTCTTAACTAGTTGGTTTCTGACGAGAAGGCTGCTGTAATTCTTATCCTCTATTACTCTATAGGTTAAAACATCCCTCCCCCATTCCTGCTGAATTCTCAAGATTTTCTCTTTGTCTTTGGTTTTCTGCAGTTGGAATGCTGATGTGTGCTTTAAAAAAAAAATTAAATGTTTATTTATTTTTGAGAAAGAGAGAGAGAGAGACAGAGCATGAGTGGGGGAGGGGTAAAGAGAGAGGAAGACACAAAAATCCAAAGTAGGCTCCAAGTTCCAAGGTGTCGGCACAAAACCCATTGGGGGGCTCAAACTCACAAGCTGCAAGATCATGACCTGAGCCAAAGTCGGATGCTTAACTTACTGAGCTACCCACGTGCCCCTGAGTTGTGCTTTTTGTGGCATTTATCATGCTTGGTATTCTCTCAGCTTCCTGTATCTGTGGTTTGGTGTCTGTCATTAAATTTTTGAAAGTTCTTAGCCATTATTACCACAATATTGTTCTGCTTTGTTCTCTTCTCCTTCTGACATTTAATTATGTGTATGTTATACCTTTTGATATTGTCCCCTAATTCTTTCATGTCTTCTTGTTATTGTTGTTTTCTTCTTTTCTCTTTGTATTTTGGTTTGGGAAGTTTTTGTTAATCTATCTTCAAGTTCTCTGATTCTTTTCTCAGTCATTTAAAGTTTACATTGAATTCACTGAAGGTGTTTTTCATTTCAGTTACTGTGTATTTTATTTCTAGAATTTCCTTTTGGTTCTTTTTAGTTTCTGTCTTTCTGCTTATGTTACCAATCTGTTCTTGCATGCTGTCTAACTTTTCTATTAGAGTCCTTACATATTAATTATGGTTATTTAAAATTCTCTGTCTGAAAATTCCAACAACTGTGTCCTTTCTGAACCTGGTTCTGATGATTGCTTTGCCTTGTCAGAGTGCTTTCTTTCCCTGCTTTTCGCATACAATTTTTTTCTTGAAAACTGGACATGTTGTCCTGGATAATAGCAATGGAGGCAAATAGATCCTTATCATGAGGATTTATGTTAATTTGACTAAGAATCGGGCTATGTTTATTGTTTGTTGTAGCTGTAGACAGCAGAGGCTTCAATTCCTCTAGTGTCCTTGTTTTTGTTTCCTGTTTTCTTTAGGTTTTCCTGAGAACTCCTCAGATAAAGTTATCTTTTTTAGTTTGTTCAGCTATAATCCACTGTTATACTGGAGCCCTGTTTTACTGTTGATAAGGTCTGGGGAAAGGGAGCATTCCATCCATAATCTCAGTCTTTTTGAAGGTGTGTGTCTTGGGGCCTTCCAGTGTTTCTCTAGTATAAAGGAGAACTTGTCCACTGAGATGTTTCCAGTCTATATCCTTGAAATCCTGACCCCAATTAACCATGGCTTATTTTTCCTCCATAAGTGAAATAGGAAGGCTAGAGCTGGCTGGAAGGCTGGAGTGAAGAGGCCTTTGCTTTGCCTAGCTGGGATAAGATTTTAGAAATGAGCTATGAAAAACCCTTTCCCTGGGAGAGCAGGCCTATTTTATAAAGAAGGCTTTGTGGTTTCCTTTCCCTCTCACTGCCCAAGCCAGGAAGGGCTCTTTCTTAAATGCTTTCTGTGAGGGCCTGGTGGTATTCCTGGAGAGAAAGCCTATGAAAGTGTGGGGAATTTCTTACTCTCCCACTAGTCCACACTCAGTCTCCAGCAACTCATCAAAATTACCATTTAGATATCCCTACCAGTTCGTAGCTTCAGTGGTTTCTGCTCAAGATAAACAGATCTCAGTTGCTTTATCTTTTCGATGTGCCTGTCACTCTGAATTTTGGGCCAGTTTGCTCTGTAACTCTGATTCTCTGACGGGTCCAAGAAAAGTTATTGATTTTTAGTTTGTTCGATATTTTATTGTGTAAGGATGAGAGTGACCACTTTCAAGCTTTTTACATGTCAGAGATGAAACCAAAAGTCCTCTGCTGAATTCTTCTGAAGTCTTATCTAGCCTACTTTTCCAGAATATTTTTAATTTTCTGGTTGTCTCAGTCTTTACCCAGTTAAGGTGTGGTCAGTATTTTCGCATTCCATATATAATCTCTTTAGGCATAATTAGAGGATTAAACCACCAAGAGTGTATGAACAGTGCCTTAAATTTTTTTAGCATTCATTAATTATGGATATTTGGAAACTTTCATCTCTAGATTAATTATAGATCTCTAAAACACTCATCCTTCTACTTTAGAGTTCCAATTATCCTTGTGTGTTATGAACACATTAAGTGGCATCTCCTTAATGTATCAGCCCCTCGTCTTAGGAGAACTTTCTCCTTCCCACCCCTTTCACACAGGGAAGGTTCCAATAAGCCAGGTGAATATCTTGTGATCCTGTCTTTTGGGTCATAGTTACTTTAGATGAACAAAGCAGAACCAATTGGGTTCCTCCTAGTAATTAAGAATTGAGATTGAGAGATACCTAAACTCCATAAGTTAGTCACTTGTCTTAAAGATAAGTAAACCTGGCAGTTGTCAGGCAGACATCATCTGCTGTGTAGATGCTGAATCAGAGAAAGGTATTCATGAAGAAGTGGACATTCTGAGAGAAGTGTATGTGTGAAATCATAAGCCTGAGATAGAGGCATAGACGGTAAGAACCTTGGGTACGTGTAACATTCCATGGCTGTCTTGGGCTCTGAGTCACATCCCTATTTTATTATAATAAATTTCCCTTATTGCCTAACCTAGATTGAAATCTTTTTTTTTTTTTAACTTACTTCCCAGGGGTTATTGAAGACAGTGATAATGTGAATCAGAATGAATTTCAGAGAAAGAAGGAAACCTGCATATTTGTTTGAACATTAGTTTTTAGAAGTGCAAAGGCCCCTAGTCGTGTCTGAATGTTTGTATTAATTATTAAATAATACCGGTCTTTGGAATAAAGACATAAGTAAATTTTTTATATTATTCCATATGGCTTCCATTCAATGTTTTAAGATTAAAATGGCAAATTTGATTCAATCGGATTTGATAGTTGACTATACTTCTGTTAGTAAAGATCTGATAGAATCTTGTCAGTTAATGAATTGCATATTTCTGACTTTTTCACTAAAATTGTTGAATTATGATTTTCTATACCTAGAGGAACTTCTTTGCAGTTTGAGTCTAGGGACTTTCTACTTCAAATGTCCTGAGGAAGGAAGTTATTAAATAGTAAGTTAGATGCACATAATGATGACAGTCTTTGAAAAAGAAGAACAAACTTGGGTAAAAGGTGGGCTGATGGATCAGGCATTACTGATCCTCTTATCAAGGACACGGATTTCTGTTAGCCTAGTTCTTAGGCTTTGTGTATATATGAAACTGTCAGCCTCCTTTAGACTACAGTTATTTAGCCAGGGATAGAGGGTTTATGTTTACTAACAGAAGTTCTGTGGCACTAATTCAAGGTAGGGTTTGGACAGTTAAGATCTTCCTCCTGTTTTGATATTTCTTATTTATTTAACTTAAAAAATAAGATATTAATTATGCATAAGGGAATACATAGAAAATGTTAGCAACCTAGGGTTTAGCAAAGATCTCTTAAATATAACACAAAAAAGCACAAGCTACAGAAGAAAAAAAAGGAACACATTGGATTTTATCAAAGTTAAGACATTTGCTCTTCAAAAGACTCTGTTAAAATGAAAAGTCAAGCTACAGACTGGGAGAAAATATTTGTAAAACGAATCTGACAATATATGACATATGTCCATTGTATGACATAGTCATATACCCACAAGATCATCACATACTATTCTTACAACTTAATGATAAGAGGACAAATAACCCATCTAAAAGATGCACAAAAGATTTCCTTAGATACTTCCCTGAAGAAGATATGCAGATGGAAATGGAGCACATGAAAAGATACTCAGCATCGTTAATCACAGAGAAAATGTAAATTAATTCACAATGAGATATTGCAATACTCACACTAGAGTGACTAAAATTGAACAGACTGACCATACCAAGTGTCGACAATGATGTGGAGGAAATGAGACTCTTGTACATTGCTGGTATAATGTAAAATGGTTGTAATGCACTGCCATTTTGAGAAACAGTTTGACAGTTTTTTTAAAGTTAAAAATACACTTACCATAGAGCCCACCCATTCTACCTCTGTATTTTTACCTAAGAGACATAAAAGTCCAGTTTTTAAAATGTTTATTTGAGAGAGAGAAACAGAGAGAGAGTGTGAGTGACAGAGGGAGAGAATCCAGGTAGGCTCTGCACTGACAGCACAGAGCCTGATGTGGGACTTAATCTCACAGTCACAAAATCATGACCTGAGTCAATATCAAGAGTCAGATGCTCAACCGACTGAGCCGTCCAGGCACCCTGAAAGCGTATGTTCATTTAAAGACTGGTATGTGACAATTCATAAGAGGTTTATTGGAAATAGCCCCAACCTGGAAGCAATTGAAGTGTCCATCAACAGGTAAATGGATAAACAATATGTAATGGAAACTACTCAACAATAAAGAGAAATGAACTATTGCTTCGAGCAACAACATGGATAAACCTCAAAATAATTATGTGGAGTAAAGAGAGATAGACAAAATAGTACATAATCTGTGATTCTATTTACATAAATTCTAGAATATGCCAACTAATCTATAGTGATGGAAAACATATCAGTGCTTGCCTAGGGATAAAATAAGAAAAGAGGTATGAAAGGGAAGTGTTATAAAGGGACACAAAGAAACTTTGGGAAGTGATGGATATTGCGAAAATAAAAGAAACCTCATTTAAAATGGAGTAAGTCCTTTTGAAGGGGGAGTTCTCCTGTATTACTACTCACTATAGGAAGTGTACCTTGCATTCCCCAGCAGGGAGACACTTTACATACCCCAGAAGAAGGAAGGAAGAATTTCCCCATCCCCAGAAACCGCTCAGCCAATGAGAATTCAGTGAAAGTCTCTTCTCAGCTTCTTCCTTTCCCCTATAAAAGCAAGCCCTTCTCTTTTGTTGTCCAGACTTGCCTATGACTTGCCATAGTTTGCTTGTCCTAAATTGTAATTTCTCTGCTAATCCTGCATACACTAATTTTGCTGATAAAATAACTGACTGTATTGTTTTTAAGGTCAATAGTATGTTTATTGTCTTGGTGTGTGGTGATAGTTTCAAACGTGTGTGCCTATGCCAAAACTTACCAAATTTTATACTTTAAATATGTGCACTCATTGTATGTCAATTATACTTCAATAAAGCTTTAAAAAGAACAAATTAGGTAAGTTCAGCTAAAAGTAAATGAATAAAATAGGCATAAATATGATATATAAGATGCTCAACATTAATCATTAGAGAAATACAAATCAAAACCATAATGAAATATATCATTTCACACCAATTAGGATGCCTGTTATAAAAAAAAAAACAAAAACAGAAAAAAAGCAGAGAAGATGAAGTAGTTAGTGAAGATGTAGAGAAATTAGAACCCTTGTAAATTGTCGATAGGAGTGTAAAATGGTACAACTACTATGGAAAACAGTATGGTAGTTCCTGAGTAAATTAAACATAGAATTATCATATGATGTATCATTTCCACTTATAGATAGATACACAAAAAAATTGAAAGTAAAGCCTTGAACAGATATTTATATACCAGTGTTTATAGCAAAATTATTCATAATAGCCAAAAGATAGAAACAACCCAAATGTCAATTAAAGGATGAATGGATAAACAAAATGTGGTATGATGGAGTATTATTTAGCCTTAACAAGAAATGAAATTCCGATACATGCTGTAAAGTGGATGAGCCCTAAGGACAATATGTGATACAAAAACAAATAATGTATAATCCCACTTACATGAGCTAGAGTAGTCAAATTCATAGAGAAAGTGGAACAGTGGTTACCATGGCCTGCTTGGAGGAGAATGGGGAGTTATTGTGTGATGGGTACAGAATTTCACCGTGGGAAGTTGAAAAATTTCCGTAGATGGGTAGTGGTGACGGTTGCACAATAATGTGAATACCTAATACCTCTCAACTCTACGCTCAAAGATGAGGAGCGGCAAGTTTTATTTTATGTATGTTTTATCACAATAAATTTTAAAATATCTGCTGTATCAAATGGGACCCCTAAGAGGCAGGTAACTTTTTGTGTCTAAATTTAATGAGTTTTGTAAGGATTAGAAGATGCCCTGAGAAAGGAAGCTGAATTCTGTTGGGAAAATCATTTCCTGAAAGACTGCGTTATATACTGGCCATAGTTGAAGAGGTGAGTACGTATCGCTTTGAGTTTCTTCTCAGGCTAACGGCATTATATACTAAAGAGGAAGAGAGAAATTCATGTTGAAATGAAGTCTCACCTAACAGTTCACTCTGTCAGCGTGGAGTGCATGTTAAGGCGGTAGCTTCTCCTATTCTGGTGCAGAACTGAGTTCCTCTGTTCTTTTGAAGCTTTGTTTCCCATAGTTGTCATGCTACGGTGACGATATCTGCTCTCCTACAACTTTATGGTGTCGTTTCAGGATAGGCTAAAATAAAATAAGCCTGTAAATTGCCTTTAGTTCTTCAGAGATTAGGTGGTGTTATTTTTGTTAGCCTTAGCCCATGTGAGCCCATAATATCGGTCCTTCGAGTCCTGCTGCTGTTTATTACACAGTGTGTCAAGACAACAGCGACCTATGACCCAGATATTTATCAGGGGTTGGGGCTAAAGGCTTTTTCATTTAGAGTATCCCTCACCTGTACAAAAAAATTTTTTTAAAGAAGCATCCTAAAAGCAATATACAAATGGGAGGAAATACAGTAAAGATGTCATAGCTAAGACAGTATTAAAAGTATTCATGATTTCATTCTATTTTCTTGCTCATTTCATTGCTATAAAAGAAACATACCAGTTTTCTGGAGAATTTTGCTAGCTTCTGATGAAGGATAATAGATATGATTGTACCTGTGGTTAATATAAGTGTAGGAAAGGAAAAAAAAATTTATAATACCCTCTTAAGTTCAGTGAGTGAGACCTGTGAAACTAACAAATGGCAATTTCATGGGAGAAACAGTTCGTTATGCATGCACACAGAAGTGTCACAGAAAAGAAGTGAAAACTCTAAAAACATGTTTAGGCTGAGGACTTATATACCATTTTAAACAGGGTAATAAATTGTGTAAAAGTGACAAGATAAAGGGAAAGGAATTTGGAAATCTAGAGACAGTAAAAAATATTTGGAGGAAACTAATGAAAGATAAAGGTCATTTTAGTAAGGTTTGTTTATGCAGACTCAAGTCAGTGCTGTCACCAGAATAAGAGTCCTGTCTTCCTTCTTGGAAAGGAAAGGTGAGAGTTAGACATCTTCATAAAGGGAAATTAACGTGGAGGGGGAGGAAGCTGTTTATAATTTGTTTGAATATTGGTCTCCTGTTGTATAACTTAAATCCTTCTTTGTCATCATTTACTTGAGAATTTTCAGATTTCTCCATCCGAGTGTGGAGATGGCTGGGCGGTCCCACAGTGGTGGCAGGACGAATTCTCCAGGGAAGTAAACGTGAAGCCCAGTGAAGTCAGAGTTTGGAAGTGTTGCTCTTGCTGGTGGTCTTCTGGGAAGGCTGGTTTTTTTTTCTTTCCAAAACCTAGGGTTTCTGGAGAATCTGGTCTATCCTACAGAAAATGAGAATTAGAGAGATGTGCTTAGTCAAATCAGCGACTGGCTGGGGTGAATTCACGGCCTGAAATCCCCTTATTGGGAAGATGGCCTTGGAATATGTGAACTTGATTCAGGAGGCAGTTAACAATCAGGGATAGTGAAATATTGTGGCAACTGAGTTGAAAACATGGGAATAGCTCAGAAGGAAAAAGCAGTGACAGCAAGGAAAGCAGCAGCCAGAAAGCAAATCCATGAGTACATGCACAAGCAAGAGGAGAGAAGTGTTGCCGATTAGAACATAAAATTTATAAGGGAAAAGGAAAGCAAGTCACAGGATTTATGGTCGAGAAAGCAAAGTGTTATTATAAAAAAGTGTTACATTTCTTTGAAGGTGCTTGCAAACCTTCTGTAATAATAGCAAAGAAGGTATAGAAAGAGGAACAGTTATCTGATAAAAGATGGGAGAATGAACCAATGACTTTGTCATATCCAATTTATAACATCTCCTTTTCTTGAGAAGGGCTTGGGAGGTCAAAGGTAAATTCAAATTGTATAATATATTCACTACAAGGTTAAAGTATCTTGAACCTTTTAATAATGTCATTCAGTCATCCATGAAAATTTTATTCTTATACAAATGATTATTCATGTTACAGGCTGATATTCAAGAGTCCTAACAAAGCAATGATTATACAAACTCATCCTTTACTCTGTAGCCTTTGTTGTCTATTTGGCCTGGGCTCTATTGTCTCTACTGGGGACACTGAGGTGTAGAGGAATGTGAATTTATCTTTTTTTAAGGAAAATAGCCATGATAAATAATTTATTACAAACATTTTTTTTGATATTTTTCACCAAATTAGCAACTTGGAAAGTTGTCTTACCTGGATATTTGTTAGTGAAGGAGACACAGGCACTGGAATCAAGATTCATGCTCAGTGTAAGTTTGCCTGTCCTTGACGAGCTTGTGGATCTACTTTATACCATATGGTCTCTGAAAATATGATGTTATCCAGTGTATGTGAAGGATATTTCCAAAATGATTTGGTTCATAAAACTGTCAGTTGATTTCATACATCTAATTGAAACATTTTCCATCTAAAATAGGGCAATTTACAGAAGTGTCTCTGTGGTTTATTTACATTGCATATTCTCATAAAGCAGCAGGTTTGCAATAAAGCATTTGACACCCCCATGGTATTTTGGAAAAACAATATGCAATCTGGCACAAGTTAGCACCAGTGTGAAATGACAGACTTGGGGGATATCTTAAACAGCAGCAACTTTCAAGACTAAATGAAGTGTCATCTTAAGGAGTCTTCTGTTAATGCAAGTTAAATTACTCACCTGAAATTAATATTCTGCTGAGGGAAATAAAGCAATTTAAGGGACCACATAATTTCCGATCACTTTAATGACATTATGTGGTCATGGACTGCTCCCTTATCTAATATAGTAACATTCTAGTTTCTTTTTAACACTAAACACATTTTTCCATTTTAATTACTTGGCTTCTGGAAAAAAAAAAAAAAAGATCCACTCCATTCCCTGCAGTTGGTTAACAATTTGAGATTTATGCTTCGCTTCATTAGAATTAGGTAAACATGACCTTGACATACTTATTATCCTACCTAATATTCATTCCTATAGAGGAAAGAGGAAATCAAAGAACTGTGGCCTATTGTGTGAATTCTCCAAGTCTTTTAAGCCTGTACAAGGCCAATTTCCCTTTTTTTCTCTTTCTAGCTAGAGGCAGTTTGAAACGTGCATCATCCTACTTCTTACCATTTTGGCATAAGAAAATGCTAAAGGAAGAAAGAGTTATTATAATTAACTGCCTATCTCTCTTGATGAAGGAAGAAATGCTGGATTCTTTCTAGATGAGGGAGAGATTTGAGGTTTCTAGGTTTCTAGGATGTTGGGTTGAATGGCTGAGATAATGAAAGGACAAACGTGTTGACTGTTTATAATGCTGGAATTGGTATTGTATCAGAGTAAGGATTAAAACAAAAAGAGCAGCTCTAATTTTACGATTGAGTAAGAAAGGGTGAAACATAGCTAAATACATTATGTCTAGTGAATATCCTCATTTATTAATTTTTTTCTAACATTCTTTGCTTTTAGCTCCATGGTTCCTCAGGCAGAAAGGAAAGGCTACTAGGCTATTGAATCCTGGTAGTGGTTTTCAGGGTTGGTATGTGAGAGCTTCTTCTTACCCCAGCTTCTTCTTACCCCAGCTTCTTCTTACCCAAATTGCACATGAGAACAATTAAATCAGAAACTGCGAGGATGGAATCCAGGCTTTTTATATGTATTTTAGTGCTCCACCAAGTGATTACAGGGAGATGACTATGGTATAGAGATTCTTCTGAGGGCAAAGGTATTTGTGGCGGTGTCATTTTATGAATAGTTCAATTACCTATTTAATCTAACTTTTGATTTTAGTTTGAAGAGAACAGAGGAAATTCCATTAATTTAGATTTGGTGAAAATGACAGTGAAGTCCTCTAGGGGATGGACTGGCTTCAATTTTTTTTAGTTTGGTTTCTAACTGTGACTCGCATATAGTAGTTTATTGATGAACATTTCCCAAATAAAAGCTTAGTCTGTCAACTTAAGTTTATTTTGATGGAAATTATTGTCATTTAGAGACCTTGTAAATGGAGCATGTAAAAATGTTTAGGAAGAGGATCCTTCTCATTTAGTTTGCTACCACCTGTGATTAGTAAATAAACTTCAGTAAAACAATATAGAAATATTTTTCCCAAAATAACATCATCATTGGGTAGAATAAATCTTCCTTAAGTCACTTGAATAGAATTAACTTTTGCATTTAGAAACTGATTGTGTTTAAAATTAATCCATAATCTAAACTTTTAGATGGTCATGTGACTGACTGGATGAGTGATTTGACAATACTGCAAGGACTATTTTTCTGGATACTGTAATTTTATTATGTACGGGCTTTATACATTGAGCCATTTAATAAGTGATTTCAGCCTACATATCTCAGGTGAAAATAATTTCTAGGCATGTGGCATATACCCTTATAGCAGAATGCGGCTTTTTTCTTAAATTTGTTCTGTCTGTTCCTCCATCTGTCCATCCATCCACCTGTCCATTCACACACTTACCCATCTACCTACCTATTTATTATTACCAGGGATTTTTCCTTCACCTTTTTATCTATATTTTCTGCTGCATTTATCTTATCCATTAAATGAGATCTTGGAATTATCTAACCAAGGATATCCCAGGTTCCTACCACATGGAGATTTCTGTAAAACCAAATACATAAGATATAAATACAGTGCATGTTTTGATAATTTTTATGATGGCATTGTTAGTATATATTGGATAAAGTTAGTGGAAACTATTAAATATTACCACTGTACATGAATAGGTCAAGGCAGTAAAGATATTTTTCTCCTAAAATTTAACAGAGGGATTAAAATTATTTTTTTTAAATTAAAACTTTATTATTTTTTTATTTATTTATTTTAATTTATTTTTGAGAGAGAACATAGTGTGAGCGGAGGAAGGGCAGAGAGAGGGAAATACAGAATCTGAAGCAGGCTCCAGGGTCTGAGCTGTCAGCACAGAGCCCCATGTGGGACTCAAACTCATGATCTGTGAGATAATGTCCTGAGCAGAAGTTGGACACTCAACCGACGGAGCCACTCAGGAGCCCCTCAAATTAAAACTTTAAAGAGCAATGTTCAAATCATAATAAAAATAGAGAAAATAATATTACAGCCACTTATGGATATACCACTGAAATTAAACATATATTAACAATTTGCCCCTATTTGCTTCCTCATTTCTCCTTCCTCCCTCTTTCTTCCTCTCTTACCTCCCTCTTCCCACTCCAGTCTTCCCTCTTCCTGAACTTCCCCCTCTTTTTCCTCTTTCTTTCCTTTTCTTCCTCATCCTGTTTTTCTTCTTTATCATCATCACCACCACTTTTGATAAAAAACACTGCAGCCATAGCTAAAGCTTCATACATCCTCTTTTGCTCCTTCCTTTTTCCATAGAGGTCACCACACTTCTGAAGTTGATGTATATCATTCCCATGCATATTTTCTACTGTTTACAAATGCATGTTTATGTGAGTGAAGTAGATTTTACTGTTTGGGTATTTAAAAATACATAGAAATACATTTGTTTTGCGTTACTCTTAAATTAGATTTTGAAATTTATTCTTGATATACTAGAGTTATTAACTCAAATTGTTGCATAATATTCCATTCTGTCTATAACTTACAACTTATTTTATTCATTCCCTAATGGGGAGCTCTTAGGATAAGAAAAAAACATGGAAAGGTTACATGAAGGTGATATTTGTATTAAATCCTGAAAGAGGTGAGTAGGTATTTTCCAGAGAGACACAAACATTCCAGGAAGAAAGACAAACAGAGGCTTAGAGCTGAGTCCTGGTAAGCTTTAAACAGCACATGACAGATGTGGATGAAACTCATCATTATAGACACCTTTTAAGAAAACAACTGGTAGCATTGACATGTAGCTTCAAAGTAATATTGAAAATATTTAGGGGCACAAGGGTGTCTCAGTAGTTGAGCGTCCGAGTTTGGGTCAGGTCATGATCTCACGGCTCCTGAGTTTGAGCCCCACATCTGGCTCTATGTTGACAGCTCAGAGCCTGGATCCTGCTTTCGAATTCTATGTCTCCCTCGCTCTCTGCCCTTCCCCGCTTGTGCTCTGTGTCTGTCTCTCTTTCAAAAATAAATAAACACTAAAAATTTTTCTTAAATAAAAAATATTTGAAGAATAGCTCAATTGAAATATTCTTGGAATTAATTTTTAATAATCTCAGTCTTGGTATGAGTGACAGTAAAGCCATGATACTATGGATACCAAGATACCAGTCTTATGTTTTGTTTCTACTCATTTTTAATGAGAAAAAGAAATTTGACCTCTTCCTCATAACTATTTGTGCAGTATATTTTTATTGAAGTATGATGGACACATCTCCTATTAATTTCAGGTGTACATCATAGTAATTTGATATTTTTATACATTAAAAAATGATCCTCATGATAAGTCTAGTTACCACCGCCTGTCACCATACAAATTTATTATAGTATTAGTGACTATATTCTGTAAGCAGTATAGTATGTCCCCATGACTTATTTGTTTTATAATTGGAAGTTTGTGCTTCTTAATCTCTTTCACTTATTTTGCATGCCCACCCTCACTCCCCAACCCATTCCTCCTCTGGTGATCAAATTTTTTTCCTGTATCTATGAGTCTGTTTTGTTTTTTAGATTCTACCTATAGGTGAATTCATGTGGTATTTGTCTTTCTTGGTCTGACTTCTTTCACTTAGCATAATATCCTCCAGCTCCATCCATGTTACTGCAAATGGCAAGATTTTGTTTTTTATGGCTGAGTAATATTTGATTATATATATACATACATATGCATACACACACCACATCTTCTTTATTCATTTATTTGTTAATGGACACTTGGGCTGCTTCCATAATTTGGCTATTGTAAATAATGCTGCAGTAAACATAGGGATGCATATATCCCTTCAAATTAGCATTTCTGTGTTCTTTGGGTAAATACTTGGTAGTGGAATTACTGGATCATATGATAGTTCTATTTTTAATTTTTTGAGGAACTGCCTTACTGTTTTCCATAGTAAAAGATATTAAGTTGTATAAGTTCTTTATGTATTTTTGGTATTAGATTCTTATCAAATGTATGATTTGCAAATACCTTCTCCCATTCAGTATGTTGGCTTTTTTGTTTTGTTGATAGTTTTCTTCACTGTGTAAAAGTTTTTTAGCTTGATATAATCCCTTTTGTTTATTGTAGTTTTTGTTGCCCTTACCTGAGGACACTGTTCCAAAAAAATATTGCTAAGGCTAGTGTCAAAGAGCTTACTGTCTGTTTTCTCTAGGAGTTTTATGGTTTGAAGTCTTCATGTCTTTAATCCATTTTGTACATGGCATAAGATAGTGGTACAGTGTCATTCTTTTGCATGTAACTGCTCAGTTTTAACACCATTTATTGAAGAGACTGTCTTCTTTCTGTTGTGTGTTCTGGCTCCTTTTTCGTAGATTAATTGACCACATATGCATGAGTTTGTTTCTGGTCTATTTTTCTAATGAATTGGTTCCATTGATCCTTGTGTGTTTTTGTGCCAGTACCGTACTGTTTTGATTACTGTACCTTTGTAGTATAGTTTGACATCAGGGAGAGTGACACTTCTCACTTCGTTCTTTTTTCTCGATTGCTTTGGCTATTCAAGGTGTTTTGTGGTTCCATACAGATTTTAGGATTCTTTGTTCTAGTTCTGTGAACAGTGCCATTGGTATTTTGATGGGGATTGTATTGAATCTGTAAATTTCTTTGGACAGTATGGATATTTTAACATTAAATTTTTCTAATCCATAAGGATGATATTACTAGATGTTTTATTATTTTTTTGGTGCAGTTGTAAATGGATTGCTTTTTTTCTCTTTCTGTTGCTTTATTATTAGTGTATAGAAATGCAATGGATTTCTGTATATTCATTTTGTATCCTGTTACCTTACTAAATTCATTTAACGGTCCTAGTAGTTTTTTTTTCGTTGGAGTCATAGGGTTCTTTATATATAGTATCATCTCATCTGCAAGTAGGGGCAGATTTCCTTCTTTCTTACCATTTATATGCCTTTTATTTCTTTTTCTTTCCTAATTACTATGTCTAGGGCTTCCAGTACTATGTTGAATATAAGTGGCAAGAGTGGATATCCATGTTCTGTTCCTAATCTTAAAGGAAAAGCTTTCATCTTTTACCATTGAGTATGATGTTAGCTGTGGGTTTTTCATATATGGCTTTCATTATGCTGAAGTACTTCCTTCTATACCTACTCTGTTGAAAAGTTTTTTATTTTTTATCATAAAATGTTGAATTATATTATTTGCTTTTTCTGCATGTATTGAGGTGGTCATATAATTTTTATCCTTTGTTTGGTTAATGTGGTGTATCAAGTTGTTTGATTTGTGGATGTCGAACTATCCTTGCATCCCTAGAATAAATCTCACTTGATCATAGTGAATGATTCTTTTACTACATTGTCGAATTTGGTTTCCTGATATTTTGTCGAAGTTTTTGCATCTACATTCATCAAGAATGAATGTAGTTTGGCTGTAATTATCTTTTTTTTGTAGTGTCTTTTTCTGATTTAGATGTAAGTGTAATCTGGTTTTGTAAAATGAGTTTGAAACATTCCTTCCTCTTCAATTTTTGGGCATTATTTGAGAAAGAAAATAGTAACTCTTCTATAAATATTTGGGAGATTTCACCTGTGAAGCCACCTGGTCCTGGACTTTAATTTTTTGGAAGTTTTAAAATTACTGATTCAATTTCATTTCTTGTCATTTGAATGACAAGAATTTTATTTGAATTTTCTAGCTTCCTGCTATGTCTTACATATGGCTAGGAATTTATCTGTTTCTTCTAGGTTTTCTAATTTGTTGGCATATAATTATTTATAGTACTCTTTTTGATCCTTTATATTTCTGTGGTGTCAGTTGTACCATCCCTTTCATTTCTGATTTTATTTATTTGGGCCCTCTCTTTTTCTTGATGAGTCTGTCTAGAGGTTTTATTTATTTTGTTTATCTTTTCAAAGAACCAGCTTTTAGTCTCATTGATCTTTTTTCTATTATTTGTTTAATCTCTATTTCATTTATTTCTGATTTGATCTTTATTATTTCCTTCTTTCCACTAACTTTGGGTTTTGTTTATTCTTTTTCTAGTTCTTTGAGGTGTAAAGTTAAACTTTTTATTTGGGAATTTTCTTGCTTCTTGAAGTAGGCCTGTATTGCTATGAACTTCTCTCTTAGTATTACTTTTCCTGCATCTCACAGATTTTGGAAAGTTGTGTTTCCATTTTCACTTGTCTCAAGGTATTTTTTTATTTCCTCTTTGATTTCTTCATTGACCCATTCACTGTTTGGTAAAACGTTGTTTAGTCCTCCTCTTTTTTTTTTTTTTTTCCTGATTATCCTGTGTAATTGATTTCTAGTTTCATATCTTTGTAGTTGGAAAAGATGCTTAATATGATTTCAGTCTTCTTAAATTTATTCCGACTTGTTTTGTGGCATAACAAAATTCTCTATCCTAGAGAATGTTCTCTGTGTACTTGAAATAATGTGTTTTCTTCAGTTTGGGGATGGAATGTTTTGATATCTCTATTAAGTCCGTCTGGTCTGATGACACGTCAAGCCAATAGACCAATGTTTCCTTATTGATTTTCTCTCTGAATGACCTAACCATTGATATAAGTGGGGTATAAAGTTCCCTGCTCTTACTGTATTGTTGGTTTATTTCTTTATATCTCTTAATAATTGGTTTATTTAGGTGTTCCCATGTTGGGTGCATAGATCTTCTTGTTTTTGAATGCTAGATATTCTTGTTTAATCTTTTTATTGTTATGTTATGCTCTCCTTTGTCTTGTGTTCCAGTCTATTTTAAAGTCTGTTTTGTCTGATAATTTAAAAAAATTTTTTTTTGATGTTTGTTTATTTTTGAGACAGAGAGAGACAGAGCATGAGTGGGGGAGGGGCAGAGAGAGAGGGAGATACAGAATGTGAAGCAGGCTCCAGGCTCTGAGCTGTCAGCACAGAGCCCGATGCGGGGCTCAAACTCACAGACGGCAAGATCATGACCTGAGCCGAAAGTCAGACGCTCAACCGACTGAGCCACCCAGGTGCCCCAAGAGTATTTTTTTTCCAGTTCCCTTTTTGTTTCTATTTGCATGGAATAATTTTTTTATGTATTCACTTTTAGCCAGTGTATACCTTTAGATCTGAAGTCAGACTCTTATAGGAAGCAAATAGATAAGCCTTGTTTTTTTTTGTTTTGTTTTGTTTTGTTTTTTAAATCTCTTCAGCTATCCAGTGTCTCTTGATGGAAGCATTTGATCTGTTTACATGTAAAGTACTTCTTGATAGGTATGTACCTATTGCCATTTTGTTAATTGCTTTTTAGTTCTTTTCTGTTCTTTTCTTCTACGGTTGGTCTCTTCTGATTTGATGGTTTTCTTTAGTGTTATGTTTGGGTTCTTTTCTCTATTTTTTTGTATATGTAGGTTTAGCTTGTGGTTACCATTAAGTGCACATCTATCAGCCTATGTATGTCAACAGTCTACTTTAAGCCAATAGTCACTTAAGTTTGACTGCATTCTAACAGCACTACAGTTTTATCTTTCTGCTTCACATTTTATGTTTGTGATGTCATATTTTACATCTTTTAATTTTGGGTATCCCTGACTACTTATTGTAGTTAGTTGATTTTAACATTTTTGTCTTTTAACTTTCATTCTAGCTTTTTAATTAGCCGATCCACTGCCTTTTTTAAACATTTGCTTTTACCAGTGGGATTTCCTTTTTCTATTTCCTTATTTTTAGTTATGGACTTTTCTTTTATGCTTACAAAAGATACTTTAACATTTTTTGTAAGGCTAGTTTAGTGGTGATGTACTCCTTTAGTTTTTGCATGTTTGCTCTCCTTTAAATCTGAATAATAACCTTGACAAGTAGAGTATTCTTGGTGTTAAGATTTTGCCTTTTAGAACTTTAGATATATCCTGCCACTCCTTTCTGGTCTGAAAAAATTTTGCCGAAAAATTAGCTCATAGGCTATGGGATGTCCCTTGGGTATGACTGTCTCTTGTTGCCTTTAAGATTCTCTCTTTGTGTTTCATTTTTTGCCATTTTAATTTTAACATGTCTTTGTGCAGATCTCTTTAGGTTCATCTTGTTCAGGACTTTGTGCTACCTGGACCTGATGTTTGTTTCCTTCCCTAGATTAGGAACATTGGCATGCTTGATGTTGTCCCAGAGGAACTTCATCTGTTCTCAATTTTAAAAATTCTTTTTTTTCTTTTCAATGTTCTGATTGGGTTATTTCCACTATTCTGGTATCCAGATAGCTGATTCATTCCGTAATATCTAATCTGGTGTTGTTTCCTTCTAGTGTGCTTTTCATTTCAGTTTTTGTATTCTTTAGCTCTGATTGTTCTTTTTTTCTTATTTTTAAGCTCCTGTTGGGGTTCTCACTGTGTTCATCTATTTTGTTCCCAAGTGAGCATCTTTTATGACTCTTACTTTGAACTCTTTATCAGGTAATTTACTTATCTTTTTTCATTATGTTTTTTTCTCCCCTAGGGTTATGTCTTATTCCTCTATATCTTAATTTTGTTTGACTTTTTGTGTTTGTTTCTATGAATCAAGTGGAACAGCCTCCTCCTCTGGTATTGAAACAGAGGCCTTGTTTAGGAGCATCCCCTGTATAGACTACATGTGCCTGGTGGCTTTTGCAGAATAGCTGGAGCTGGAGCACGCAATAGCCAGGTGGTCTTAGAATAAACCATGTCACCACCTCCATGGCTGCATAGCTGCATCTGGAGCAGGTGTAGATTAGGCTGGGGAAGGGGTCTCAGGTGTGTACCCTTGGGTCTGCCCTGGTAAAGTAGCTGGATTGTGTGCAGCCTGTTGGGGTCCTGGGGCACACCACACCATGGATATGTTGGTAGGACTTCTGGATTAGGTGCAAGCCAGGATCTTTCCAGGCACATGACACCAAGGTTGCCTTGGTAGGATGGCTGGATTGGGCAGAGGCTGGTGGTAGTGATGGGAGGGGGTGTCCTGGAACACAACCAATTTCACAAAATACGTTCTAAACTATTTTTTTGTATTAAGAATTTTAACTTGTATGAATTAATTTACTGTAAATAATGAAATTGCCCTTTAAAATTTTTTATTTGAAAACAGTAAAGTTTCTTTCCTACCATTCAATAGACAAGAGAACACAAATAAGACTAAACTGATAACATTTGAACTCTGTCGCTATGAGCATATGTAATTATATATTTTAAAAAGCCACTAACCTGATAATGGGCAGTCCATAATCTTAAAAGATTAGTCTAAAGAAAGGAGTTCAATTCATTGAAATGTTATCATAGCATGGGTTAATGATGTGCATGTTTTTATGCACAAAAACGGAATGTTATTGCTCAGTGTGTTGTAAGTCATTTCCTATTTTTAAATTTTATTTTCTTCTTTGAAACAGTGATGGCTGAAATCTTCCATACTAGTAATTATCACTTGCTCAACCTCATTACTAGATGGAGTAAAATAAATCATAGACTTGATTTTCAAAGGAAAAGCTTGGTTAACCTTTCTCAAGTTTCGTGTGATTCACATATACGTATATATTGTCTCATCAGGTTATTTAAGATTTAATTAAAGCACAACACATGCTTAATGCATTATTAGAAATTTTGAAGAGAATTTAAGACAGGCACATATCAGACAGACTAATGTTTTGCTACATTTCCATTCTACTGTATTTAATTTAGTAATTAAAAAATGCTGAAATATGGTTTTAGACATTGACTTTTCAGGGATGAGCATTGTAAATGAGTGCAAATAGATTCCATATTTTCAAGTTTTATTCTGACATTCAGTGTTTCCCATTAGATTTTTATCTTTTCATTAAAAAAATATTATTTGGGGGGGTGCTTGGGTGGCTTAGTCAGTTAAGCGTCTGACTTCGACTTAGGTCATGATCTCACTGTTCGTGGGTTCGAGCCCCACATCGGGCTCTGTGCTGAAAGTTCAGATTCAGAGCCTGCTTCAGGTTCTGTGTCTCCCTCTCTCTCTGCTCCTACCCTGCTCGCACTCTGTCTTTCTCTCAAAAATAAATAAAACATTAAAAAATATATATATTATTTTGAATTGTCCTACAATTGTGTCCTGCATTGTGATCCTGTTAGAAACTTCTCATTAGGTTCACTAAGAAAGCTATGCAGACATTTCTATATTAAGTTTCCATGGTTTATGTAACAAAGTACCACAATCTGGGTAGCTTAGAACAACAGACATTTATTGTCTTAGTTCAAGGAGCTGGAAGTCCTAAGTTATTAGCCGACCATGTTCCCTCTGCAATCTGTAGGGGAATCCTTTCTTTCCTGTTCCTAGCTTCTTGTGGTTTTCTGGCAGTCTTTGGTGTTCCTTGGCTTGTAGATGCATCATTCTAATTTTTCATCTTCCCATGTGTCTGTCTTTTCACATGGTATTCTTTTTTTTTTTAAGAACTCTAGTCATATTGAATTGGGCCATCCTATTCCAGTATGACCTCATCTTAACTTCATCTTAACTTATTACATCCGTAATTATTTTGTTTCAGAAAAAGTCATAACATTGTGAGGTACTGGGAATTAGGATTTCAGTATACAAATTTTGAGGGGGACACCGTTCAACCCATGACAGTCTTGTATTCAGGTAAAAACGTGAGTGTGTGTCTTATTTCCAGATGAACTTAGTCCAGGATGATATTGCCAGCTGGCAATGATTAGTGCAGAAGCTCTGCCTTTCTGGTGAGAAATGGCAGTCACTAAAAATAAATCAAAACTTGAGCTGTTTCTTCCTGCTTTCAGGAAGCAGACATCATTGTTTGTGTAATATCATTATTCTCTATGTGGACAATTTATCATTCAATTGTCCATCCAGGGGTGGTCAACATCAAAGTCTAGACTGGCTGACAGGACATTTTTTTCTCACTAAGTATAACCTGTAATCATTTAAAACTTGGGTTTTTTTTTTCTTAGATATAAAATATTGCCATTTATTAGAAAAGATAATATACAGGTCTTTATCTTTAGAATCTCATCTAATAGTATTATGGGAGAAGATTTTAGTTCTTCGGAGTATCTATTAGACTTAGAAGATAATAAACATTGGTTTTATTATGAAGCCTACAATCACCAAAATAGGCTTGGTCTGTGTCCAGAAGACCAAATTTATCTGGCCCATGGTTTGACTTTCCTGCTAATTATTAGTAATGAGATATTTTGTGATTTTTTCTTCTTAATATTATCTCTGGACTGTCTGTAGTTCAGTAATACTGATCTAAGGTAAAATCACAAAAATTGAGCATACAAGATAAGACATATTCTTTTCAAGTACACATTTACCATGTATTGGCTCACAAGTAATCTCAACAAATGTCAAAAAATAAATATGCATCGTATGGATCATTTTCTATTATATTAAAAGTCTGATTAGAAATTAACAATAAAAGGAAACTGTGTGTTTGGAAACTAAAAAATGTATGTATTCTGAAAAACTCCGGGTTACAAAATTATTAGAATGGAACAGTAAGGAAAAGTACTTATCACAACTTGTTGTATTCAGAGAAAGAACTTATGATCTTAAATAAGTTTATTAAGAAATAATATTATATAGGTTTCATTTTGTCTATTTTCTACTTCCTAATCTTTTGAAAAAGGTGCTATTTATCTAGGCTATATTTTATAGACAAGATGTTGGATTGTCTTTTTAGTCTCTGTTCATTTTAGTCATGACTGAATCCACTTCTCAGATTTTTACTTGGAGGCCAAATTGAGAAAAAAACATATTCAGTCTTCCACTTGTGGGCAAACTGATTTATCTGTCCTGTGCTTTGTGGAGATTCTTTACAGATGTTTGCTTTAAGTTGTCTGTCAAGCTTAACTTTTAGGAGGTGGTATGTTTTCATCTTTTCCTATGTCTTTATAAGTGCTTTAGTGAAAAATTAGGAGAGGCAGCTTTAGGGGATGCTAGCAGATGCCATTTTAAGTGAGAAATTCTGGTTGTTCTTATGCTTTTGAAGAGATGAAGTTAGGAGCAAGGTAAATTAGAGATTTACCTATGCTATACTTTGATCAAATTCAGACAGAATTCAGGCAGATGTCAGGTTAGTTAATAATCACTACTTTACTTGCCTGTGTGCTGGTTTTGTAATTTGCGTACAGAAGGAGCCCTCCTTATTCCTTGTGTGCCTGAGTGACTTATACCCCAAAAATATAATTTGCTTCTTCATTTTACTTGAAACAAATATCCTTTATTTGCTTCCATTCATAGGTTTGCAGATTTCTTAACAGGTTTATTCACTAGGTGTTCCAGTAGGCTCTAGGACAATTTCAAATAACATATTAAATAAAAACTGAAAGTCTAACACAGCAGCTTCCATGTTAAAAAACAAAAATAGATATAGATGAAAAAACTCTCTCAGACTTTTAAATCAGAGTTATGGGATTGGGATTTTGGCATCTACAGTTTTAAAAAGTGGTTTTAATCCATGCCCTAGTTGCAAAACAAACAAACAAAATCACTGCTTTAACTTAATTTGTTATTTATAGATTAACTAATTAATTAATATGGTGAGTAGGTTCTAAATTATATTACAGCTGGTTTGATTTCTCAACCATGTATCGTTGCAGTGCAATTAAAAAAAATTAGGTGTTCGACAGGACTTGTGGCAAATCCCACTCTGTCTCTCTGTGCCTTGGGCAAGTCACCTAGTTCTCTCTGAGTCTCAGTTTTCTCATTGGGAAAAAGGGGATACCATCATTTGTGACAAAGATTTGTTTAATGGGTTACAGTTTTGTTGTTTAGAAGTCTTGTGTGGATCCTCAGTGCTAAAGATAATAGGTGACAAGATCCCAAACAATCTAAATAGAATGATTTGCTAAGAAGTGGCCAAGGCTGTCTTGAGACACAAAGGCCTCATATAAGAAAAGATCTGCAGGCTATACTGATCAGAATAAAAGATTTATTTGAAGGGGTTTGTTACCTTAGAAGGCATGACCCTGACTTCCTGTTTCAGTACCTCTCATACAGATTGTCCCTGATGCTGTGTCCTCATCCTGACAGGCTGTTTTTAAATGGTTCTGTCTGTACCTCTTGCATGTCAGCCCTGACCATTAGGAGACTGTCTGTAAGATAGGAGCTTGTCTCCATTGTAACCCACCAACAGGGATGGGAGATATGGAGAACAGATTGAAAGACAACAGTAAGAAGGGGAAAAAAAGACTATTTTTAGGTCGTACCCTACTGAACAAGCTTATTTAACACTAGTTTTACATATTTAGCTCATATGACTCACTCTGTCAGATCTGGGTATGTCTATTATAACATCTCATTTGAGCACCCTTCTGTCCTATTAGCCAAAATCTAGCATCTTCTTGAGGCTGCCAAAGAACCCTGGGATCTTATTTAGTTCAGAGTGGGAAAAGGGAGGAATTAATCTTCCACATGCTGAACAGAGAGATATTTGGAATCTGACATCCCCTGCTGTCTTTGTTTCTCAAAGTTGGTGTGCTGCTGCCTGGCACCAAGATTATAGGTCTTTTTTAAACTTCGTACTCTGTGCTTAGCCATTCTCCAAAGCCCAGTGACTTCTTCTAATGTGTGCAAATGACCTAGTATAATGTCTGATACATGATAATCTGTCAGTAACTGCTAACTTCTTGAACAGCATTTATTGGGCTATGATGCATGTAGAGCTGTAAATGTATCTATTGATAGAATGGGACATACACCTGCGAGGTTTAGAGTTTGTTCTGTAACAGGAGCTTTCAGTCTTCTCATCTAGTTGATCCAATTGGCATTGCTCAATGATATAATTTCTTTGGACAAGTCATACAGAAGTGGCTATTTTTTTAAGTTTATTTATTAATTTTTGAGAGAGAGAGAGAGAGAGAGCGTGCACCTGCCGAGGGAGGGGTAAAGAGAAAAGGAGAGAGAGAATCCCAAGCAAGCTCCACACTATCAGTGCAGAGCTTGCTGTAGGCTCTTTCCCATGAAACATGAGATCATGGTCTGAGCTGAAACCAAGAGTTCAACGCTTAACTGACTGAGCCACCCAGGCACCCCTAGAAGTGGCTATTTGTTTACAGACTTCTGATGTTGGAATTACCGAGGTTCCATCTCAACCAACTTGCTTGGTGGCTTTCCTTCCTTCCTCCCTCCCTCCCTTCCTCCCTTCCTCCCTTCCTCCCTTCCTCCCTTCCTCCCTTCCTCCCTTCCTCCCTTCCTCCCTTCCTCCCTTCCTCCCTTCCTTCCTTCCTTCCTTCCTTCCTTCCTTCCTTCCTTCCTTCCTCCTACCCTTCTTCCTTCCTTCCTTTTATTCTGCACTCTCCTTTAGTCATCTTATGCATTTTTTATGGCTTTCAGTACTGCTTCTAGGCAAATAACTCAATTTCTTACCTCCAGCTTGGTTCACAGTTCCATGCTTCTGATGCTTATATTACACTGCCTGGATTTTTCATATCTTACAAAAGCATCCTACATGTAATGTGTTCAAGACTGAACCCCAGAGTTCATCTCTCAAACATGCTCTCTTTCCAGTTCACAATTGGTACCATCTCCCTTCTCAGCTTTTCACACAAGAAAATACCCTTACAAAAACCACCATCATCCCTTGCCTAGAATGCTCATCTTATTTCCTTCCTTGGCTACCTCCATTCTTTTTCCACACAGCAACTGGAGTTATCTTTAAAAAAAGAAAAAGGTTAACCACTCTTGCTTAAAACCTATTAGTGACTTCCAGTGGTACATAAAATAAAACCAAATAGCTTGACAGTAGCCTTACGGCCTTGCACGAGTTGATCTCTGTGTATTTATTCAACATGATCTCTCTTCATTCTTCCCCTTATGCATTTTCTCCAACTACTTTTTCCACTTTGCAAACACAAAGGTGCTAAGCTTATTTCCACCTCTGAGGCCTTTCCTCTTGCTTTACTTGCTGCCTACATCACTCTTGTCTAACACCTGGAGTCCCTACTGCCACATTCCCTACCTAGTCCACCAATCAAACTACTGTGTTTAAATGTAATAACACTTCTTCATGGAAGAAGTACCTTCTCTTGTACCTTCCCGTTATTCTCTTTTATCATATCCACTTCTTTCCTTTTAGAAGTTATTGCACTTTTTAAATTATGTATGTTTGCTTGTTTAGTGCTGATCTCCCCTACTGGGTAAGTGAGTTCCATAATGATAGTGACTTTGTCTGTTTTATTGACTGTTGAATAAGCAAAATGTGAAACAATGCCTGGCATAACCTGCTAAGCGGATGAATTAATAAAGAGAGTGTGCGTGGAGGTAGGAGTAGGAGATGCGGTTTTTTTCTCTGCTTATAAGAGTGAAGAATTGAGCTACAAGATGTTAGTTTGCCTCTACAGCTTATGGATGCATCTTCTTTTCTTTCTTCTTGTTGCTAACTTGCTTTTTTGTATGACAGGGAATTCTCATAATCTGCTGTTTCTCTTTCTGATAGTTATACTCATCACCACTGCTGTCAGTTCTGCTATTTGTCTTTCTGCTCCTTCCTCTTCTCTCAAGTTGGATAAGGTGTTATTGCTGAAGCCACAGAAATAGAAAGTATAGTTGAAATTATGTAGTATTGTTTTATGCTGATGAAATGGGAAAGAGATAAGGATAAAACAATTAAAGCCTAGAGTGGGGATTCTCAAGCTTTAATATCTAAGTGTTCCACAGGGTGTTTGTTAATAGATGTCTCTTGGTGGACTCTACCCTTAAAGTGTTTGATTCAGTACATCTGGGTTGGGGTCCAGGAATTTGAAATCATAACAATGTCCCCTGGTATGTTATGGTGGGATTTAGTGAGAAGTGGGAATGGAAATCCTCCCAGAGATGAAATTTGCAGTTAGTTTTATTTTCTTCAGTGGGAAAAGTTGCCTTTGTGTCATAGTAACAAGTTTCATAGGAACTTGAAAACCTGCTGAATTCATGGAGCACTGTCTTCCTTAAGAGGATAGGCAGAAGACTTCTTGCAGTCACGTGAAGGGAGATGCCCTGATTATCCTGGGAGAAAGGAGTTTCTAGACCTGGAATAAAGTGCAGCTCACCTGCACTTTAGGCAAATTAGGGGAAATGAGGCTTTGAAACTCTGAGGTGGAAGGCGCCAGAGGGTATCTGGATCCTGGGTTTTGGGAATGGGCTTGCACCCTCAAATACATCTGGGAAGTAAACCGAAAGGCTAACACTGGTAGTATAGCACCTTGTGCTTCAGTCTGGAAGGGCAGGAGGGTTGTTTCTGAATGTGACAGTGGGTATGTGCCTTTGCCTCAAGTGCTGCCAGTGAGCTCTGTATCAGCACCCACAGTGGCTCTGGAGCAGAGGACACAGCCTCTGCAATTTTGTACTGACCTGTCTTCAGTAACAGCTTTACGGTGTGGTAGGTTCTCATCTCCATGGAGCTTAAGTCTTATAGGGCAGTCCCTATTGTTGCTGACTCATACCTGTTAGATGACAGAGCTGAATAAAGTGTAACAGAAGGGACTTGGGCACTACCTTCAATGATGCTTGACTGTGAGGATGGGCAGCATCTCAACACCTATTCCTGCCAAATGAGGTCAAGACTTTGTCCAGATTCTGTGTTTCAGACAGGGTTTGCTTGGCTCCTTCCTAACACTCAGAACGTTCAGTCAGAAAGGCACTGGATTAAACTTGGAAAGCCTGACTCCCACCCTCTTATCAAGACATTTGTGAACAATAAGGGACCCCTGGGCTGTAATAGAGAGGTAATGGGAATGATGGAGGGGACAGACTGGGCTTCGGGGCCTTGTGCTGTTAGTAGGTGGGTCACCATCTGGGGACGTGTAGGTTGCATTTTGTGCTATGTTGGAGCACCCTACTTATAAGCAGGCAGATTCAGCGTGTGTGTACTTACTATGCTTCAAGGTAAACTATGAAATTCTCACTACAAAACAATATATATTTCAGAGATATCTGATGTATCATTGTTAATGCATAGAGGCACAGAATTTTAGAGTTGAAGGAAACTTAGACATGATGTAGAACAGGGGTGTGTGGGTGGCTCAGTCAGTTAAGCGTCAGACTCTTGATTTTGCCTCAGGTCATGATCTCATGGTTCTTGAAATCGAGACCTATGTTGTCCATGCTGTCAGCAGAGCCTGCTTGGACTCTCTCTTCCTCTTTCTCTGCTCCGCCCCTGCTTGTGTG
Source organism: Paguma larvata (assembly GCA_030068075.1). NCBI lineage: Eukaryota > Metazoa > Chordata > Mammalia > Carnivora > Viverridae > Paguma > Paguma larvata. The sequence continues at coordinate 55,409,618 of CM057829.1, forward strand.
TATGCTCTCTCCCTTAAAAATAAATAAACTTAAAAAAAAAAAAAGAAATGATGTGGTCCGATGAGATTCTCTTTATTATTCCCTTTCTGTTACAACTCTTAGTTGAATACTTCCAGTGATAGGAAATTGAAAACCTTTTAGGGTATTTCATTAATTTGCTTTTAATTTTATCAGAATGTGATAATATGCTTTAATATCTGATAATTTACACTCCCTTGATTATTTTTGTGTTCAAATTGGTCTTGGCTGTTTTTTTTCTGAGTCATTTATAATCTTTCAGCTAAGTTTCAAAATCATTTTGTGAAGTTCTAAGTTTATACATTAATTTAGGGAGATTTGAAATCTTTATAATGTTCTCTTTTTCATTCAAGAACATAGTTGTGTCTGTCTATTTGTTCAAGTCTTAATCTGTCTCTCCCAATAAACTTTTGTAGTGTTCTTTATTTAAGTTCTGGGGATTTCTTGTTAGTTTTTGTTTGTTTGTTTGTTTTTGTTTTTATTTTTTTGAGAGAGAGAGAGAAAGAGAGAGAGAGAGAGTGAGAGAGAGAGAGAGAGAGAAAGCAGGCAAGGGGCAGAGAGAAAGACACAGAATCCGAAGCAGGCTCCAGACTCCCAGCTGTCAGCACATAGCCTGATGCAGGGCTGGAACTCAAGAAACGTGAGATTATGACCTGAGCCAAAGTCGGACGCTTAACCGACAGAGCCACCCAGGAGACCCTTTGTTTTTTTTTTTTTTTGTTTGTTTGTTTTTTTATTTTAATTTTAATTTTCTTTTCTTCTCAGTTTTATATATCTTTCTTTTAGGGGATCCTTTTCCATCTTGCTTTCTAATTAGTTATTGCAATAATATATGAAAGCTGTTAGAAGTCAAGTATTTGTATTTAATAATTTATGAATTCAAGTAATCTTCCAGTTAATTTTCAGATACTATCTGGATAGAATAGCAAAATATTTAAAAATAGTGGTCATTCTGTCTTTTTCAAAGTGAAGAGTTTCCAGCTTTGTTGCTTTGGCCAGAACTTTTGAAACAATCAAAATAAGGAGTTATCTTTCTAATAAATATACCACTCACTTCTATTTCCTATCCTGTTGCATTGGTTAAAATATTCTCATGCCACATTGCATCAAATTTTATCTTCTTTGTTCTGAGGTAGATGAATTTTGGGATTCTTTTCAACTGTCTTACTGAGGCCTCTACCTATTTTATCTCTCCTTGCAAAATATTCAAAACTATCTGAATTATTATTATTATCATTGTTTTTGGTACTCACAAAACAGTAAAATGAGAACAAATTAACTTTGGAAAGGAGAACAAACTGACTATAATTCCATTACTCTTACATATTAACAGTAGAGTTGGGGGAATATTTCTTTTCTGTTTTTCACCAAATGCATACTTATTTTATTTTTATATATTATTGAAATTCAAATGTTTTTAGTATTCAGAGATTGATTTAATTTTTAGAATTGCAAAAAATTTCTTACAAATACAAGACTTGTGTTATCCAAAGTTATCTAATTTGGAAAACTATACCTCACTTAGGGTACACAGAAAAGGGGTGATATATTACAGTGATATTATATTTTTATCTAAAAATTGAGAGATAATTAATAGACAGTAACACCTACCTCATACTTAAAATCACATTGCTTAGAGTAAATACTATAAAAGTACTTCAAAGTATCTTGAATTTATTTTAAAATATACTTTTTATAAACTTAATATTTTTATAAAAGGATCACAATTCATAGTTTATAGCAGAGAAATGAGTGTAAATATTCTCGAGTTTTATGTGATGTGCCTATACAGATTGACATTTTGATTGTTACTTTAAAAATTTTATGTTTGTATGTCATTGCCTCAGGTCACTGGTTGTATGCTGATTTAAGTGTTTATCTGTAAATATACACATTATAGGATAATGCAGTACATATAGTAATGATGTCTCAAGCACAGTTGAATGAAGAAATCCACTTACTTCAAAGCTCAAGAGATGTGGAGAAGCTGGGATCTTTCTTTCTTGACAGACACATTCATCCGGTCTGACATCCCATCCCCTCTCCCCCCGCCAAGTTCCTACAATGTTCCAGGCTAACGTACTGTGTATACAGACTTCGACCTTAGATGGGAGAACACAGATTATATCGATTTTGATGTAATGGTATGAGTTCATGAATAAGAAGATAAGGGATGTTTTGTGGTACTGAAAGATCATTACCTGTTTATTTTAACCACAATATACCTATTTCCAGATACTTTTCTATGATGTATATTCAGTTCCTATTTGTAATTTTTCCTTGCTTTTCCTTTTCATTTGTCTTGTCTGTGAAGTTTAGATAACTGTGTCAAGGTGGGGCTGACTTTATGTTTTATTTTGGGTCTGATGTATGCTTGCTTTTGTGATCACTGTGATTGCTATTATTGCCACCATATAATTTTAGCACTAGATCTTCCTTGCTCTGTAAAACTAATTATTTTTATACCAGTTCTGCCTAGGATGTTGGATTACAACCCACAGAACACACATGAATAGTACAATTGCAGGCTTACCCTTAGAAAATAAATAGTGTTTATATAGAGAAGAAATGGTCATAGCACACAGAAAGCATAATTTTTAAAGGTGTTCATCTATTCATGGAAAGCAGGGAAGTGTTCTTCACTCTCTCCTAATCTCTGGTTAAAGCTTAAAAAAATTTCTATTATAAAAGCTTCATTTCTTTTGGTTTAAGGTGGTAATTTATATAAAAGTCAATTCCTATGCTATCATATGACTATAATAAATTTAGATTAATTCTGTTAAAATAACATGGATTATTCACCCCTATATATGAACCAGAGGTCCTGTAACTATGCCCTGGAAATACCCCAATAAATGAACTCGCATCTAAGCTCTTAGGAAACTTTAGAATGGTGATTTCAAATACTGGCCACTAACAATTCTCATATATAATGTGATAATTCTACATAAGAGGGAAAGGATTCTAAAATAATATTATGTTTTAATTAAAAGTGGGTTCTCAGTAAATATTTTTTGTAATATTAACTGTCCTTTAGATTTGATGAACTGCTTTTCATTAAAGAGAGAAATGATTATTTAATGCTTGAAAATACCTGTAATTTATTGATTTCTTACTCTGTGCTCAATACTTTACATAAAATTTTTGTACTTTTTTCCATTATGTCAGTTATATGATATGTATAGTATCATACTGTAATATGATATATATATAGATACATGATATACTTAGTATATCATACTTATTGTAATAATTCTGGAAATTTTCGTCAAAGTGTAATGGAGACCACAAAATCGCCACTACCTCCATTACTCAAAGATAGTTATGATAAATATTTTGGCATAGATAGATCTTTCAACTACTTTTTCAATGCCTAGTCTATACATATACTGATAATTTAAATGAAATTAATAACTTGATATACTATATTCTGTTTTTCACTGAAGCAATTAATCATTTATTCATTAATTTACTAAATATTTATTAAAAATCATCATGGGTTTAGATATTCTTCTACCACATTTTTAGTAGCTAGGTGGGACTCCATTTTCTGGAAGCATAGTGAAATAATTAAGTACTGTTGGTTATTTTTGGTAATCACACTTTGGGTCACCATAAATATTGCTGAGTGATTTTCTGAAATTGTGATTCTTCTTAACTGTTAAGGTGTGCACATATTTTAAAGGTAATAACATATATTGCCAAAAAGCTCTCCTGGAAAGTTGTATTAAATTATATTGTATGAAATGGTATATGAAAGTGTTCATTTCCCATTACTGTAGTCAACATTGTCAATAAAAAAAATAATAATTGCCCTTTTGTGTGTGCATGTGTGTGTGTGTATGTGTGCGTGTGTGTGTAAAAACAGGGTTGATCACTTTTACTTTTGCATGTTTAATGCATTTAAAATTTTCTTTTAGTGATTTACTTGATCGTATATTTTACCTATTTTTTTACTGAGTTATTCTTCACTCTACTGTGTGAAATTTCCTGTAATATTAAGAATAAGAATAATAATAGCCCTCTAGATGTGCCTGGATGGCTCAGTCACTTAAGTGTCTGACTCTGTATTTCATCTCAGGTTTGATCTCACAGTTTGTGAGTTTGAGCCCCACATCAGGCTCTGTGCTGACAGTGCTGAACCTGCTTGAGATTCTCTTTGTCTCCTTCTCTCTCTAGCACCTCCCATACTTGCATGTGTACTCTCTCTTTCTCTCTCTCTCAAAAATAAATAAACTTAAAAAAAGAAGAATAACCCTCTAGCTGTCTCATACATGGTCTTAGTTTTTTCAGTTTATGTGCTTTTGCCTTTTGATATTTATGTGTACAAGTTACTTTTTGCAAGCAAAATCTATTATCTTTAATTATGTTTTCTGCCTTCGTGTTTATGCTTTAAAAAGTCTTATCATGAGATCAGAATCAATGTAACTAATATTTTCTTGTAGTACTTTTTTATTTCATTGTTGTACATTTTATTTTTTAATATACTATAAATTTTGGTGTGTGTACAAGAATATTTCTTGAGTCCATGGTATGACTAAAGAATACATTTCTATTGACCTCATGTAAAAATGAATGCTAGCAGGATTAAGTAAAGACCTCTGGGTTCAACTTTTTCATCCAAAATTCTGTAGGAATTGCTTCATTGTGTCCTACTCTTTAATGAATATGGCCTGATTTTCCCTTTTTTGTTTTTAACATCAAATCTATTCTTTTTCCTTATCAGGTATATACGAATTGTTATTTATTCTTAAAAGTGAAAAAATTATCAAAGTATGTTCAGATGTTGGCCTATATTCATTGTTTTTATTTTAATTATGACAAGTTCTTTCAAATATTTAGATTTATATGTGTTTTCTATAAGTTTAGGAAAGTTTTCTTGTATTACAACTTTTTGTACTATTTTGCTTCCATTTCTTTTTCCCTCATCAGCAGCTCTGATTATATGTAGTCGTGAGTCACTTTCCTACACAGCTACTATTTTCTATTTATAATTTTTTATCTCTTTATTATTTCTGCATATAGGTAAAATTCTAAAGCTTTTTCCTAATTAGGTTTTCTGCAGTGTTGATTCTGATCTTTAGTGCTTTTAAGACATTCAGTTTAAATTGAATGACTGATTTTGTGTTTTTAAAATCTTTATCTCATCTAGCTCTTCTGCCTCTCAGCAAGATAGCCTTTCAGTTTAGGCTTTTTTTTTTTTTCTAATCAATTAATCTTTGGTCTCCTCTCTTTTTGCAGTCATTTACAGTCTTAAAAAATTGAGGTCATGAAGAAGACATATGCTTCTGTTTTCTGTGATGTGCTTATTTTTTTATTTTATATTACCATATATTTTTATTTACACCCCTCTTTCCCCCATCTTTTAAAAGGAGAGGTATATCCAGGGTTAAAATATGCTCCAAATTTTCAATAATAATAATACAATGTGTATAACAGTGATATCTCAATTTCATACCAACAAAGAGATATACTTAATCTGAGTCTCAGAGAATATAGAGAAACTGTGGTTTGTCTTTCTTTCATTGACTGTCCATTTTAGCATATCCTGGCATGGAATCTGTACCTTCAGAATGGTTCAGAGTGTACAGACTCAACACTGGATGAAGGATAACATTATACCAGTATTATGGTAAGTGCATGAATGTGGTGTAAACTCAGCACTACAATGCCATGTATTATTTTAGAAAGGGATATACTTGCACATATAAGACCTAACTCCTAAGTTTTAATGAAAGTACTTAGTACATTTAGTGTCTTATTATTATTTTTTCAATTTATTATATTGTTATATATATATAATAATTATATTGTTATATAATATATGTTCCACTGCCCTCAGTATTGTTTCCTCTGCTCTTCATCTTCCACTATCTTGTGGTATCTATTCTGATTTGGGTGGTTTACTTTTTATAGTTTTTTATTTTTTTTAATGTTTATTTATTTTTGAGACATAGAGACGGAGCGTGAACAGGAGAAGGGCAGAGAGAGAGGGAGACACAGAATCCAAAGTAGGCTCCAGGCTCTGAGCTGTCAGCACAGAGCCCAATGCGGGGCTCCAACTCACTGAGCGCAAGATCATGACCTGAGCCAAAGTCGGCCGCTCAACCGACTGAGCCGCCCAGGTGCCCCAGGGTGGTTTACTGTGTATGGTAAGGTGTCATCTACTCCATGCCTAGGAGGTTGTAAGAATTCGTTCCTTCATTTCTGAAAATCTGATAATTCATAAAAAGATAATTGATAATTGTACCAGGATGCAGTTAAATGTATGTCAGAATTTATGGAATTTGGTAAGCTCTTTTCAGTAGGAGACTCAGGTTTTTCTTCAGCTCAGAGAAACTTTACCTATTAATCTGTATCATTATCACATTTCATTTTTGCTTTTCCGAACCACCTATCTTTTGTGATCTGCACTTGAAGTCCCTTAACTTTTCTCTCAAGATATTGTTTTTAGAGTCTTGTCCTTTCGGGAGCCTAATTAGTGGCTCAAGAGATTAAAAAAAAAAAAGTCCATCTTTTTCTTAAATTCATTTACTGAATTTTTAATTTGACAATCATGTTGTTTATATGTTTGTCATGCTGATTATGTCTGCTTGTTTTCTGCTTGTTTGTTCCATAGTTATCTTTTCCTCTGGCAGTACTGTTTCACAAGGTGGTGCATGGTCTCTTTGGTCTCTCTCTGGCTGCTAGCCTGTATTATGGGGTGGGCAGGTAGTGGGGAGGATGGCACAGTGGCTCCACTATGGGCTGGAATTAGTTGCATTGGCCTCACTTGGGAGGAGAGGGAAACAGGAACTTCCACCTTCCTAGAATTTCATACAGTCCTAACATTGGACATTTCTGTTTGTTATTGCTAGGGTGAGAATTGTAGATTGTATGTTAGGAACCATGGACCACTTCTTTTTAAAAAAAATTTTTTTTAAATGTTTATTTATTTTTTGAGAGACAGAGAGACAGAGCATGGGCAGCGGAGGGGCAGAGAGAGAGGGAGACACAGAATCCGAAGCGCCAGGCTCAGAGCTATCAGCACAGAACCTGAGGCGGGGCCGAACTCACCAACCGTGTGATAATGACCTGAGCCGAAGTCGGATGCTTAACTGACTGAGCCTCTCAGGTACCCCCCAGATCACTTCTTAATAAGAAAAATTCTATATTTTTTACTTACCAAGAACAAAAAAGTAAGATCAATTAATGATTTTCTTCTCCTCTTTACTGGGACTATTTCGCGGTATTTTGTGACCTAAAATTTATTTGGAATAAGGTCAGAACCTAATGACTTTACAAACACTGACAGATATTATTTTTGGTAGTGAAAGTTTATAGCATAATCCCATGTAACCTGCTGTTATTCAAATATTAATGATTTGTAAAAACTAATGGGGCATGAAGAAAAATACATAATTACTTCAAAATTACTTTTCTTCATCTTAATTTCTATATTTTGCTATGTTTCATGGCTGGGTGTCAGAGGAATAACTCTTCCCTGAAAAAGGGTACAGGCTTCTTCCAAAGACATTTTCATGGCACCTCAATAAATCAGCAAGGAAAGGCACCTAAGAGAGCAGTAAATCAGCACCCTAGATTTTGTCATCCTTTCATTATACATTCCTTCCTGAGGTTGATTAGGCTATATTATTACCTAAAACAGGCCTTCCATATGGATATTTGAAAAAATATGTATTTTTGGCTTGTTGGAAACTTTAGGAACAGTTTTCACTTTTTGTAACTAACAATATATTTTTCACTTTTTGTACTTAAGAATATATTTCTGTATGTATATGACTACTTGGTGCATGAGTACACATAACTGGCCAACATGGGTCTCTTTTTCTCCTCTCATTCTTTTCCTTTTTCCTACTATCTTATATGTGTTTAATATCAATTCAGTTTATATTCATTGAGTAACTTCATATATCACAAACATTGTAGGTTTTGGGGATAGCAGCATACATATGGCATGCACTACCATGCATATATAATTTGTTTGTAAACACACAGCATGTAACTCTGATTAAATTATTTTGTATATTTACTAGGTCACATTATTTTTTGACTGTAAATAAAAGATAAACTCTAATTTTCATTAAGCCTTTACAGATGTAACGTGATTTTATAGTTGGGCTATGTGTAGGTAAATCATACAGAACTCTGTATAGGTGCAGAAATAGGAATTCTTTTTTCTATTTATCATTTTATCTTGGCCCGGCCATAAAAGTCAGTTGTCTATTTCCCTAGCAAGTTAAAAAATATCCTAAGTCCCTAAAGGATCATTCACATGATCAAGTGGGATTTATTCTGGGGATGCAAGGATGGTTCAATATTCAAAATCAATTACTATGATATACCTATTAACGAAATATAGACAAAATCATATAATCATCTCAGTAGATGCAGGAAAAGCATTTGACAAAATTTAACATATGTTCATGACAAAATGTTTCAACAAATTGAGTTTAGAGGGAACATATCTCAATGCTATAATGGCCCTATACAAAAAACCCACAGCTATTATTATATTCAATGGTGAAAAATTGAGACGTTTTTCTCTAAGATCAGGAACAAGACAAGGATGTTTACTCTCACCACTTTTATTCAACAGAGTACTATAGTACTATAGTACTATAGTCCTAGTCGCAGCAATTAGACAAGAAAAATAAAAAATAGGAATCTGTACTGGTAAGGCAGAAATTAAACTGTCACTGCTTGCAGACGGCGTGATACTCTACCTAGAAACCCCTAAAGACTGCACACACACAGAAAAAACTATTAGAAGTAATTGATGAATGCAGTTGCAGGGTACAAAATGAATACCCAGAAATTGGTAGAGTTTCTATACTGTAAGAGCAAAGGAGCAGAAAGAGAAATTAAGAAAATGATTCCATTTACGTTTGGACCAAATAGAATAAAATACATAGGAATAAACTTAACCAAGGAGATGAAAGAGCTGTACTCTGTAAACTGTAAAACATTGATAAAATTAATTGAAGATGACACAAATAAATGGAAAGATATTTTATGCTCATGGGCAGGAAGAATTAATATTGTTAAGATGTCCATACTACCCAAAGCTATCTACAGATTCAATGCAATCTCTTTTAAAATATTAGTAGCATTTTTCACAGACTTAGAGCACATAATACTGTAATTTGGGTGGAACCACCAAAGATCCAAATAGCCAAAGAAGTTTTGAGAAAGAAGTGCAAAGCTGGAGGTATCACAGTTCTAGATTTCAAGATATATTACAAAGCTCATAGTAATCAAAAAAGTATGGTACTGGTATAGGAATAGACACATAAATAAATGGAAAAGAACAGAGACCCCAGAAATAAACTCTTGCATATATGATTAATCTATGACAAAGGAGACAGGAGCATACAATTGGGACAAGATAATCTCTTTAACAAATGATGTTGGAAAAACTGGACACCTGTATGTAAAAGGTGGACACCTGGATCACTTTCTTACATCATACACAAAAATAGACTCAAAATGGATTTAAGACCTAAATGTGAGACCTGAAACCATAAAAACTCCTAGAAACATGGGCAGTAACTTCATTAACATTGGCCATAGCAGTATTTTCTAGAAATGTCTCCTGAGGCAAGGAAAACAAAAGCAAAAATAAAGTATTGGCACTATATAAAAATGAAAGACTTTTGCATAGTGAAGGAAACCCCTAAACAAAACAAAAAGGCAACCTACTGAATGGAAGAAGATATTTACAAATGATCTATTCAATAAGGTGTTATGTATATATAAAATGTGTATTTATATAAAATATAACATATAAAAAAGGTATATTTTATATAAAGTATATTTATATATATATCTCCAAAATATGTAAAGAACTACAACTCAATATCAGAAAGCTAAATAATCTAACAATGGGCAGAAGACATTAATAGACATTTATCCAAAGAAGACATAGAGATGGCCAACAGACACATGAAAAGATGCTCAACATCCCTAAGCATCAGGAAAATGCAAATCAGGACAACAATGAGGTATCACCTTATACCTGTCAGAATGCCTAAAATCAAAAAGATAAGAAATGACAAGCACTGGTGAAGATGTGAAGAAAAAGGAACCTCTATGCACTATTGGTAAGAGTGTAAATTGGTGCAGTCACTCTAGAAAACTGTATGGAGGGTCCTCAAAAAATTAAATATAGAACTACCACATGATCTAATAATTCCATTACTAGGTGTTTATCCAGTGAAAACACTAATTCAAAAAAATATGCACTTTTACATTAATACTGCAGCATTATTTTTAATAGTCAAGATATGGAAGAAACCTACATGTCCATTGATAGATGAATTGATAAGGAAGATGTCACACACACACACACACACACACACACACACACACACACACACATATATACACACACAATGGAATATTAATCAGCCACAAAAAGGACAAAATCTTGTCATTTGTGATAATGTGGATGTACCTAGAGGGTATTTTTCTAAGTGAACAAAGAGAAAGACAAAATACTTTGTTTTCATTTATATGTGGAATCTAAAAAATAAATTAAAAAACAAAATCAGAATTAGACATATAAATACAGAGAACAAATTGATGGTTGCCAGAGGGGAGGGAGTTAGGGGGAATGGGAAAAATGGGTGAGAGGAGTGAGAGATACAGGCTTCCAGTTATGGAATGAATAAATCTCAGGAGTAAAAGTTACAATATAGGGAACACAGTTTGTGGTATCATATAGCTGGTAGCTACACTTGTGGTGATCATAATATAAAGTGTAGAGTCGTGAAATCACTGTGTTTTACACCTGAAACTAATGTAATATTGTGTGTTGACTATACTCAAATAAATACATAAAAAAAGAATTATTAAATAATAATCTCCAGGCATGACTGCAGGATCATTGATGATCTTTCCTTGTTGACAAAATCCTTAGTTGTAATACACATTGGCATGTAACAACTGTTTTAAAGTATGCATTTGCCATTCCTGATTGGAATAAGGTCTCAGATATTCCAGGTAAAACAGTCTTGTACAGAAGGGGTAGGCAAACTACAGTCCATGGCCAAATCTAGCTCAGCACTTAATTTTGTAAATAAAGTTTTATTAGAACGCAAAAAAGCAAACCAAAATATCCCAAGACCTTAAAAATAGTCATTTGCCCTTTCTCTGTTTCATAAAATTGTGTCTAATTTAAAAAGCATTTGTAGGGGTGCTTGGGTGGCTTAGTCAGTTAAGCGTCCACCTCTTGATTTCAGCTCAGGTCATGATCTAATGGTTCATTAGCTAGAGCCCCATGTCAGGTTCTGTGCTGACAGCGCAGAGCCTGCTTGGGATGCTCTCTCTCCCGCTCTCTCTGCCCCTCCCCCTCTTGCACATGCTTTCTTTGTCTCTCTCAAAATAAATAAACTTAAAAAAAAATAAAAAGCACTTGTAGCCTAATGGACAGCATATTATAGTGGGGAAAAAAATACACTAACTTAGGATCTTGGCTACTTGAATCCACTAATGGCTCATAATTGATTTATTTCAATTATTTGACGTAGAATACATCTCAAACTTTAATTCAAGGGAATAGAAAAATCTCTTTTACAAATTGTTTAAATCACATGAAAACTTTCAAGAAATGTATCCTTTTTTGTAAGCTAGTTTTTAAGAAATCAGTGCATAACCTGCAATTCAGTTGAGTTACCTAAAATGATTCAAAGAGACAATATGTGAGTTTACTGTATATGTTTAGATCAAAAGCTAAATTTTATACTTTTTTAAAATGTTTATTCTTGAGAGAGAGAAAGAGTATGAACAGGAGAGGGACAGAGAGATAGGGAGACACAGAATCTGAAGCAGGCTCCAGGCTCTGAGCCGTCAGCACAGTGCCCCCTTCAGGGCTTGAACTCAAACCATGAGATCATGATCTGAGTCAAAATGACCAGGTGCCCCAATAGCAAAAGCTAGATTTTTGACTCACTACCATGAATTAACAGATTTTCTAGGCAAATAACTAATTTGAAGGGTGCACCCATAATCTGAAATAATACTTAGCTGAAGTTAAGGAGCTTATTAATTTTAGAAACAGAGTAATATGGATAATCTTTGTTAAATAGTGATATAATTCAGCCTTGATGAATCCAAGTAGATAAATGACCCAAAGTAGAGCAATATTTAGGGATCTTTTGAAAGAATCATTTATAAACTAATGTAAATACTTGTAAGGATTCTTACATTATAAAAAGGACAAAGAAAGCTGGAGACCTTTGTCTTCCAATCTATATAAGACAGTAGGCTGTCCATGAACATTTCTACATGTAAGTATCTAGATGCAAGCCTGTCAGGGAGCCTATTTTGAGGTAGATCTTGCTGATAACGGATAGTGAGACAGGGTCAGATTCATCAGGGAGACCCTGCCTTTTGGGGGTTTGTATTTAACTAAAGGTATCTGGTCATAAAACCCCAAGATCTTTATTCTGATAGGAAAAGTTCCTAACAGGAGAGGTAGGAAATGTTCTTGAGCCATTTACAGGGACAGAACAACATGGACCTTGTGTGTGTGGTATGTGTACATATGTTTGGAGGAAGATGTCTCAGATTAAAGAGTTCTTATAATTGGAGTATCTTGTATAGATGCTTCCTCTGTTCCCATGCGTAGCTGTAGTGTGAAGATGGGAAGTGAGAATGTCATTTTCTAGTACTGTCAGCCATCAGTCATCCTAGAGTTTGAAGGAGCCCAGAGTAGATGGAGCCTTGAATCCCCAGGGAGGTAACTGGTTTGTGATTGTGGTTGAGGCCAATGATTCAGCAGTGTGCTTGTTCAGTTCACTGGGGGAAAAGACAACTGATTAGACTGGAAGTCGATTTGCAAAATATTTTACTTTCAGTATGTATCTTAGAAATTTATTTTAAATTTAATTAGTATGCTAGTATGCTTTTGTATGTAACTGCACAATCTTAGCCAAAATCACTTTAGATTTGTAAAAAGGACTTCAAGTTTGTTAAATGGGAAAAAAGGATGTTCAATAATGTATTTTGTTAGAGTTCTTTAAAAGAAACCTCACAAACTATCCATAATATTTTCCAGGTTTTGGGCTTTAAGGTATCCATCTGAAATCTTTCTTTATAAATAGTGTTTTGGCTTAAAGAATAAGATGACTTTTTTCACTTTAAAGCCAAATAACCGGGCTATGTTTTATTTAAACCATGTTCATGTTATCTAAAAACAGAGAGTGATTAAAATATTTGATTCAGGGGTGCCTGGGTGGCTCAGTTGGTTAAGCGGCCGACTTCAGCTCAGGTCATGATCTCACCGTCTGTGAGTTCGAGCCCCGCGTCGGGCTCTGTGCTGATGGCTCAGAGCCTGGAGCCTGATTCAGATTCTGTATCTCTCTCTCTCTCTCTGCCCTTCCCTTACTCATGCTCTGTCTCTAGGTCTCTCAAAAATAAAATAAAATAAAACGTAAAAAAAAAATTAAAAAAATATTTGATTCAGAAAAGCATAGTTTTTTGTTTATTAATTTGATCAATGGCAGCCAAGCACTCATCTTGATTTACCTCCCCCACCCCTCCCGTTTTTTTCACTCCCTTGGTTTTTTGTGTAATGGACCAAATCATACCTCTCTGTTATAGATCTAGAGAGCTGTTTGTTTTTGAATAAGAATATTCAGAAAAGACATCAGGCATTTCCTATCTCAAATTTTAAAATAAAGGGCCCCAGTATTTCCAGAGTGAATTTTAAGGTTTATGACTCTGAAAATTGCAAGTTAAGAAGCACATTAGCAATCATTTCTGAATTGCACCAAAAATTATGGACCAGTTCAAAACAGATTGTCGATATTCTAATGTCACCATAGGTGCAACAAAAGTCCTTTGCAAGAGAGATTTTTGTTTATGACTAGATCCATGCCCTGTATCCCTTTTCTGCAACGTCATTGCTTTTTTCCTTTTTAACAATTTATTAAAAATAACTCCCTAGGATATAATGTGGTCTGCTGCTTAGAACAGGTTAACAAAAGTGGAAATTTATATTTTTGTTTCTGATCTTTGCCCACAGCAATTTAATAGCAAGTTCAGTATCTGGGTCTTACCATTACAAAAAAATAATAAGTTTAATTATTCTTTATCCTTGAAGATACTTAATTATCAGTAGGAAAGACTTGATGCAATTTAGCAATCTTCAGATCAAAGCAGTATAAACACCCATCATTTTAATAGCATACAAGTATAAAAGCTAAGAAATTATCTTTAGTGTAAGGTTAGTCTCCCGACTCTTCATGAGTTTGCTCAAATTGCATGGGTAACCTAGATACTGAAGCTAAGATATACATCCCTTTGAGGGAAAGAAAATTATTTCCTTTGCCTTTTGTTTCATTTTTTTTTTGCATAAAAGGATTGCAGATATTTTGTAGATGAAAGGTTTTTATTTATCCAAGGATTCCTTTGAACTCAAACTTTTTTGTTGAAGTTACTCAAAAGGTTGCATATGGGGGAAAAACAGTCACACTGTCACTGGAAAGTAGTCATTGTCAATAGCACTTCGAGGACAGTAAAATGGACAAAACATGGACCTTAAAGTGGAAATAAAGTGCTTGCTTTGATGAATAGTTATCAGTAGCTTAATTGGGCATTTCACCATGTGCTGTGATGGGCTCTAGGTTACTTGTCCTCTTTGTGTGTTCTCTCACTTATTTGAGTCTTCATACAAATGAAAGAAAGACTTCTGAGTAAGTGTCTTTCAATGTGGAATTCAAGTTGGACTTTGAACACTGTAATGAATTGTTTAGCCCATAAATATGTGAAAATACAGGTATTGTAAATCATACTTTACCTCTTGTTTTTGATCTCCCATTTTCTTTCATCATTTGGCCCTTTGGAGCTGGAAAACCCGTGTTGTTGCTTTTGCCCCAGCCTCTCACAATCACTCTGCTCTGTCTACTGTTAGTGATTACATTAGCTCAACAGCATTTAACTACAGTTTTCACGGTCGATTATTAATGAAAGTTTTATTTTATCTGTAGTATTACTTTGCCAACAAAACTGCTGTGAAGTTAATTACCTGGCAGTTTTTTAAAGGATAAAATTGAAAGAAATGGCTTTTGCTGTTAAATTGTCATGCAGACCTGCTTTTGTCATTACAGGATAACAACAGATCCCTTTGATAACTAAGGCGGGTAGGTCAGCTGCTCTCTCTTGTTCAAATGGTTGATAAAATATTCACAAAACCACAATCTGGCAGGGTCTGGAACCTATGGCTTTGCAATTTGGATGACATTTGATTATGTCCTTTGTAGATTGTTCATGTTCTTTGAACTAGGTTGAAAAAAAATGTTTATGTTTCAACCTGCTGAGCTCCTCACATTTAAAAGAGAATAAGTGGCTTCTACAAATCAAGGCACCCCAGGCAGCAAAGACTTGTCTCACAAACAATGGCTGAGAGAGACACCTGGCTGCAGGCACATCAAGAGGCAGCATTGTTAAGCCAGCTGAATTGGGGAGAATGGATGTTCAGCAAATGACAGTCCCTAAAAAGCCAGTGTACTTATAGGCTAAATATTCCTAGCTGTCTTGACTCATTTAAAAAATTATTCTCTACAAAAATATTGAGGTAATAGTTTTTTAAGATTTTTTAAAGCTTTTATTTTAATCACCTGATGCTACTCATGATGAGTGCACTGTTTAATTCTCATCGGCTATTTCACCACCTACTTCTCATCACCCATTCCCCCATCCACCTCCCTCCAGTAACCATCTGTAGTTAAGAGTCTGCTTCTTAGTTTATCTCTCCCTTTTTTCCTTTTGTGCCTTTGTTTTGTTTCTTAAATTCCACATGTGAGTGAAATCATACAGTATTTGTCTTTCTCTGGTTGTCTTACTTTGCTTAGCATTGTACTCTCTACCTCCATCCGTGTCCTTGCAAATTGTAAGGTTTCTTTATTTTTTATGGCTGAATAATATTCCATTGTGTATATACCACACATAATGTATCCATCCATCAATCGATGGACACTTGGGCTGCTTCCCTATCTTGGCTATTGTAAATAATTCAGCTATAAACATAGGGGTGCATGTATCCTTTCGAATTAGTGTTTTTGTATTCTTTGGGTAAATACCCAGTAGTATGATTGCTGGATCATAAGCTCATTCTATTTAAAAAAATCTCTATTTTGAGAGAGACAGAGAGAGTAAGCAGGGGAAGGGCAGAGAGAGAGAAGGACAGAGGATCTGAAGCAGGCTCCATGCTGACAACTGATAGCTGAGAGCCCGATGTGGGGTTTGAACTTGCGAGCTGTGTGAGAGATCATGACCTGAGCCACCCACGCACCCCTGGTCATTCTATTTTTAATTTTGGGGGAACCTCCATAGTGTTTTCCAGAGTGTCTGCACCAGTTTGCATTCCCACAAACAGCGTAAGAGAGATCTCTGCATCCTTGCCAACACCTGCTGTTTCTTGTTATTTATTGTAGCCATTCTGACAGGTGTGAGGTGATATCTCATTGTAGTTTTGATTTTCATATCCCTAATGATTAGTGATGATGAGCATCTTTTCATGTGTCTGTTGACCATCTGGATGTTTTTGGAGAAATTCTGTTCATACTGTCAACCCATTGGATTATTTGGGTTTGGGGGTGTTGAATTTTATAGGTTCTTATGTATTTTGGATACTAACCCTTTATCAGATATGTCATTTGTTAATATCTTCTCTCATCTCGTAGGTTGCCTTTTAGTTTTGATTGTTTCAGGAAGTGAGAGCTTTGCATTGGAAGGGTATGGGTAGGGGCAGTGATGGTGAGAGGACTAACACAGATGTTTGCTGTTCATTAGGAATGTATGTTATCCTTTGGTCTTTTCTCAGGAGACTGAATAGAGATTGACATGTTTTTAATTCACTTTTGTTTGTCAGGCATACTTTAATTAATTCTTCCAAGTAGAATGTGAATAATTATTTGAGCCCTCTTCTAGAATTTATTGTGATAGTGGGACCTATGCCTACTTATCAGCTCTGCTCTGGTGTGGCCCCACGATGGGTTATCACTCTTTTCTGGGAATAGACAGGTGGGATATCTCTGTCACTTGCTGTAAATATTTTCTCTTTGTCTTTGGTCTACGATTTTTAGGATGATGTGTATTTTTAAAGCACTTTTAAAATTTCCTTAATGTTTAATACTTTCCTAACTACAGAGTTTGTGGTCTTATCTGATGTTCATTCTGATATCCTAATCAGTGTTATTGACTTCTGCCTCTAATAATAAATTCCCTGAGAAATGGTTCACTGAAATACTGTCATTTTATTTTTAGATATAGCATTTTGGTCAGTTTTGAAGCAAGCATGACCACACGTTCCACTTCTTTTGGTTCTAGAATTTTGGACTTTACAAATCATACTATTTTTTTCTTAGTTCCTTGAAACTCATCTTAGATAAAATAGGCCCACAGTCTGCTTTGGTTATATTATGAATATCTTAAATCTTACTAATTTTTTTTTGTTTGTTTAAAAATAACCTTCTGCGGGGTGCGTGGGTAGCACAGCTGGTTGTGTCTGACTCTTGATCTCCGTTCAGGTCTTGATCTTAGGGTTGAGAGTTCAATCCCTGCATTGGTCTCCATAGTGGACATGGAGTATACTTAAAAAGAAATAATGTCTATTTTTTCCTAGGAAATTATTTAGTTACTTTCTAAGATAACTTTCTTTTGCAACTGTTTTCATTTGGAAGATAGATTATTAAACCTTTGTAGCAAATGCATATTTAGATATTTGAATGGGCTCAATTAGTGAGAAATGTTGCATTTTGAATGTGTTAAAGGTGAGTTTATTAATCCAAATGAGAAAAAAAGTGACTGCCTTTAATTTTGGAATTATATGTAAACTGTACTATTGAAAAAGATACACTGAAGAAAACCTCATCTTATTCTTGGTGAATTTGAATATATATATATGCATATATATATATTATAATCCATAAGATGTAAGAAAACAGTAGTTTTCTTCAGTGTGTTAGACACACACAAACCCCTAAAGTTACTAAAATTTTCTGAAAAGTTTATATTTTAGACTTTAATTTGGCTGTTTCTGTACATGCAGATTTTCACATTTACAGTGCAACTCACTTTAATAATTTCACAATTTGCCTCATAGTAAGATACTTCTTTCTGTTTTAAACAAATTACCTTGGTCTTTTAAGAAAGGATATAAAGAAAATAGTGATTTTTTTTGTGTGTTTTATCCTCAAAGCTCATCTAAAAGCTAGGATTCTCATACAGAGCAGCAAGCATTTACTCAGAAAGTAAATCCAAGGAAAAGAAGATTTATATGAGACCAACTAACCAAGCGGGGAGCAAATTTCCAAATTCACGGAATAAAAAGGTTTATTAAAATATGTCAGCTCATCGCTTCGAGACTGTGCTTTTGAAATAGCCAGTGGCCCTCCTTTAGGTGATTCCAGACAGTGGTTCCTTTTCTTTTAGTTAATAGGAATAAACAAATAGAGAAAGAAGTATTTCTAGTTAATATCTAATCTCTTGATGCTGGCATGTATCATCATATTATATAACTATCCTTCTACTTATGGTTCGAGTATTTGTTTTGTTACATTTAAATTATGAAAATAATTTCAGTCCATAACCATTTAAAATGGATCCTAGCTGAGCTAAAATCGACAATAAGAATCTTACTGTTTGCTGAGCCAGTGTGCTGGTGATGCATAAGGACATCTATTAGCATGCATTATTCCTAAAATATTTGTTTTAGGTAAAACAAATTTTTTTTTAAATTTTTAAAAGAATTTTTTTTTTTTAATTGCGGGAGGGGAGCACCTTATGTGGAGATGGGGGAAGTATCAACAATGGAGGAAGCAGAATGGCTACGGCCCGTTTGGAGTTTTGGGCCCTGAGTGTGGTAGAGGAAAAAGCTGAAGGAACTGCTTTCATGATAAATGCCGTGACACTTGCATGATATTTGTGAGAGGGTCTGGGCTGCTCCAGGGATGATGATAGAGCATGTGAGAGGAACTTCTTCCCAACCTCAGTAGCGGGCAAAGCTCTGAGTCTTCAAAAACTGACTACTTTGGGAACACAGGAAGGTGTCACTTTGGCTTGGGCACAGACATTTCATAGAGTACATGAAATAATGGCGATTTTCATGCTGGAAGGCAACCCCCAGAAGGAAAAGTTGGACAGATAATAGCAGATTTATTCTTTCAGCGACTCCCAGAAATACTGGGCAGGGGATCCTTTCAGGGACTGGAGTCCTTCCTTCATGAGTCAGTAGTAACATTGACCCAGTGAATTTTGGATGTCTACTATTACTGTACTAATATCTGCTGAAGACATCCACCTTGTCTTTATGGTGTTTCAAAATTACCGTGATTATTCTTTTTAATTAAAGGTGTATCTAATTACAAATAAATAAACTCCACACCACCTGACTGATATTCACTAACATAGTTTTGCTTCTATAGTCTGCGTTCATTGCAAAACTTCTGAATTGTCTTTCTGCATATTAATCAATTTAATAATTAGATGAGGAATGAGAGAGAACATGTACTTCAGAAACAATTTGTTAACATTATTAAAACACAAGCTACAAATTGTATCTATATTTGTTGAGAAAGTTTGCATTCTCAGTTCGAGAAATTAAGAATTACACACTAAACTATAAGATAACTTATTTGATAGTAAAATTAGGGTTACAATTCTTTTATATTTATTTAATGTTAGAACATGGCATTAAAGGGGTGCTTGGTTGGCTCAGTCATTTAAGCTACTGACTCTTGATTTTGGCTCAGGTCATGATCTCATGGTTCATGGGTTTGAGCCCCATGCCCGCACTGAGTGTGGAGCGTGCTTGGGATTCTCTTTCCCCTCTCCCACTCATACTTTCTCTCTCTTTCAAAATAAGTAAATAAATTAATTAATTAAAAAAAAGAACACAGCATTAAACTAAAGCATACTTTATTTTAGTATGGTATGCCGGAAATTGGAAATGTGTTACCTAGACAATGACTGTTTTTTTTTTTTATTTTTTTAAAATTTTTTATTTTTTTAAATTTTTTGGTTTTTTTATTTATTTTATTTTATTATTATTTTTTATGATAGTTTATTTTCAAATTGGTTTACATATAACACCCAGTGTTCATCCCAGCACGTGCCCTCTTTAATGCCCGTCACCCCCTCTCCCCCCTCCCTCACCCCTCTCACCCTCAGTTTGTTCTTTGTCTTTGAGAGTCTCTTATGTTTTATCTCCCTCCTTCTCTGTGTCTTTTTTTCCTTTCGACAATAGCCAAATCATGGAAACAGACCAAGTGCCCATCAACTGACTAATGGATAAAGAAGTTATGGTACGTATATACAATGGACTACTATGTGGCAATGAGAAAAAATGAAATCTGGCCATGTGTAGCAACATGGATGGAACTGGAGGGTATTATGTTAAGTGAAATAAGTCAGTCAGAAAAAGACAGATACCATATGTTTCCACGAATAGGTGGACTTTGTGAGACTAAGCAAAAACCAGAGGGAGGGGAAGAGGGGAAAGGAAAAAAATGACTGGTTTTTAACATAACCTGTTGTAAGTTATTTCACTCTAGGACTTTAGAAAACTTCAGATTGGGGAATACTATGCCGTACTATGGAAGGTTGTGATTCAATAGTAATACATTTATTTCTGTTTCATGCTTCTGCTCTGTTTTGTAGTGATTTGGGGCTGTGTAGCTGAGAAAAATTTCCACTTTTGTCCAAAAATATATATTAAAGAGCCATTTTATTTGCATTCTTTCACTGCTGAAGCAGCAGCATACTCTTCTACTTATTGACTGAATGATACTGAACAAGTAATTTATTTTCTTTTTGTCTCAGTTTTGTCTCACCCTGAAAAAGGTGGATAAAAGAAGCCCTAATAATGAAGTGTTCAGGACCTGAGATATGGTGCATCCCAGCATCTGCTGGGCATTCTCCTTCCTTCTTACAATGCACTTCTTGTAAACAGCCGAGTCTTGGTCTTAAATTCCAACTCGTGTTCAACTTGTGTTCTACCCACTGTTCTAGGCTTGTAATTCTATTGTCTCAATATCATACTTCTATATACTTATACTAGCCAGTGTTAATGGTATGGGAAAATATATTTTCATTTTTTGTTTTTTCATAATTTATTTTAGAGAGAGAGCATGAGTGGGAAAGAAGGGCGGAGAGAGAGAGGGGAGGAGAGACAGGAAGAGAGAGAGGGAGAGAGAATCTTAAGCAGGCTCCATGCTCAGTGTGGAGCCCAATGTGGGGCTTGATCCTGTGACCCTGGGATCATGACCTGAACCGAAAACAAGAGTCAGATGCTAAACCAACTGAGCCACCCAGGCACCTCTATTTATCTTTAATTTCAGTAAATATCCAATTCCATTATTTTCTTTTGAAATGTGTGTTACATTTTTCATTTCTCTTACCTTTCTAACAGCACAATTCTAGTTGGGATCCTAATCACCTCCTGCAAGGATTACTGAGCAACACCTAGCAAGTGTCTCTCACGGCAGATTCACCCCCTTCCATTTGATTTGCATTATATTGCTAGAATTATTTTTCTTAAAAACTGTATTATTCCCCTCATGAACAAAATAAAATGATAGCAGATTGATAATTATTTAAAGTATATCATGTCCAATTTCTTTCCTAGGTTTGATGGCTTTTTATAACAAGAACACCTCCTCCCCAATTCCCAGTAGCCCTCTTTGCATAGTCTCTTCATTCCTGGAAGGAGGATTTTTATCTTGTGGTGGTTTATTCAGGCCTCTCTGCCTTTGTTTTATTTATACCATTTCTCTTATCCTTCATCCTCTCCTTCTTCACACATTCTTTAGGGATCTTTCAGTTTTTCTTTGCCCTTGAACCTTTCAATCCAAGTCATATGATAACTTGCCAAATAATTATGTCTCTTGGACTTTTATTTACCAGTGATTTTTATACATACGACTAACTGGCCCTTGACTTTATTTTATATTTTGGTAAAATATGCATGAGATAAAGTTTACCATTTATCATTTTAAGTGTGCATTCAAATTATTTTGCAGCCATCACCACTGTCCATGTCCAGAAAGTTTTCATTATCCCAAATGAAACTCTGTACTTATTGAGCAATAACTCCTTATTCCTTTCTTCCTCAGTCCCTGGTGACTACCATTCTACTTTCTTTATGAGTGTGAATATGCTAAGTACCATGTTTAAGCGGAATTATGCAATATTTGTATTTTGGGGAGTGGCTTATTTCTATTAGCACAAGACATTCAGAGTTTGTTCATGTTGTAGCATGTATAGAATTTAATTACTTTTTAAGGCTGAGTAATATTCCATTGTATGCATAGGCCACATTTTGTTTATCTTTTTATCTATTGATAGACAGTTGGGTTGTTTCCACATTTCGGCTCTATGAATAATGTAGGTATAAACATTGGTGTTCAGACATCTGTTTGAGTTCTTGCTTTCAGTTCTTTTTTGTGACTATCCAAAGTGGTATTGTGGATCATTCTATGCTTAATTTGTTGAGTAATTATCATTCTGTCTTCTTTGGTGGTTGTATCATTTTACATCCCTAGCAGCAATGTACAGGAGTTCCAGTTTCTCCATTATCTTTGCCAATACTTGTTATTTTCTGTTTTTTGGATAATAGTCAGCCTAATGGGTTTAAAGGGGTACCTCATTGTGATTTTGATTTATATTTCCCTAATGATTGTGAAGTCTATTATCTTTGGCAGTTTTTATATCTTCTTTGGAGAAATATCTATTCAAGTCCTTTGGTTTTGAATTGGATTGTTTTTCATTTTATTTTATTATTTACTGATGAGGACCTTTTAAACAGCATGTATTTAAAAAAGTTTAACAGATTTACGAAGACTTAAGTCATCACAGGAAATATGACTAATGCTCTGTGTGTATATTGCACTGTGAAACCATTGAGGAGGATAGAGCTTTCTAGTGGCCCATATGCCTGGCTTATTAAGCTATTGGATATGTTATTTATGTATTCTACCAATTCCTTTATTTATAGCAGCTGTTCTCTTTGGTGTCAGCATACCTATCTATATGAGGTTTTCTTTTTAACTTGATGTTTTACTCTGATCTTTTTCTTGGAAACTAGATGATTCGATTTGTTACAATAATGCATAAGTTTAGACTAAACTCATGAAGACCTAAGAGACTCATCTATGGGTAAAGAGAAGAAGCTTTATTGTATGGAACACTCAATGTCAAACATATAGCTTACTTTTATTTTTTATCGATGGGATTAGGTAAGATTTCTTTTTTTTCTTCTTTTTTTCCTCTAAAAGTGAGATTTTTCAGTGTAAGCCTCTCAAGTATAGCAGCTATATTTGGTCGTTTACTTACTCTCTATTACTCTATCATGTTGAATATTTAGTGGTTATCTAATGAATGTATCTTAGTTGCTTTGTGTTTCGTTCATTCAAGTTGAATCACAGGGCAGTTTCCATGGTGAATTTAACCATTTTCATTTATTAATTGATTCTAAAATTATAGTCATTATTAAGGAGAGGCCTTGACATTTATGATACTTTAAAATAAATCTCAATTTATCAGTAGGCTTTGCTGTGTTACAGATAAACGTAAAACCTAGAGGTTTAAAAAGACATCATTAACTCATTCACTGATGATTCAATGCATTGGCAATTTGGGATAGGCTCAACTGGGCAGTTTTTCTCGTGCTTTCACCTGAGTTCACCATTTGGGTGCAGTCAACTGGCAGGTAGGCTGGGATCTGGTTGGTTCTAAATGGCTTTACTCACAAGTGTGGCATGTAGGTTGGGTACCAAAGTTACTGGGTCACTTATCTACCTGCTAGCAGGCTAGTCCCAATTTCTTCTCAGGGTTCTAAAAGCAATAGGAAAGGTCATGCTCCCATGTACATGCTTTCTTCATGTCTCTGCCTCATGTTTGCTAAGGATTTTGGCCAAAGATGTCATATGGCTTAGCCCAGATTTGGGAGAAAGAGAACTAGATTCTGTCTCTACTTGGAAGTAGTAGCAACTTACTATGATAATTTATTTTTGTTTTCACTCTACCACAATGTCAGTATCAAAACATGGCCTTGTTTTGTTGATGTGGTATAAGCCCCATGAAAACCTTATTGAAATATAACATTAATATGTTTTAAACATAGATTGAAGACATACATACAGGATCTGAAATGGCATTAGGCTTGGATATCTTCTTTGTTTGAGTTTATAGTTTAAAATGTTTTTCAATAAGTTCTTTTTAAAGTTTATTTATTTATTTTTGAGAGGGGAAGGGGCAGAGAGAGGGAGACAGAGAATAAATCCCAAGTAGTCTCCACACTGTCAGCACAGAACCTGACATAGGGCTTGAACTCATGAACTATGAGGTCATGACCTGAACCGAAATCAAGAGTTGGACACTTAACTGACTGAGCCACCCAAGCATCCCAACACATTTTTTTAAATCGATTGCTCACCTTTTTATCAGACTTTCCAGGGTGTGAAAATTACTAAAATACCAAAATCATTGTGCATTGATCATTTAAGACAATTGAATGACAATAATTTTAACATAAGGTCACTCCCCACTGCCCAAAGTAGATTTGTCCTTTTAAATTTTAATTTCTATACAATATCAAAGAAGAAAAAAAGGAAGAAGGGAGTAAAAAAGCACATACAGAGTAAAATTGTAGTCATAAATCTAGTGAAGTTACCTAAGTTATTTGGAAGCTAATTATGACTGTGTGCAAAGCAAATGATGTGAGAACTGAATTAATGAAGACTAGCTACCTCCCACAAGCTAATGAGGCATGCTTTATACCAATAGTGCCACAAATTGAAAAATTAAACCTCTTGGTGGAGAGAAAAAGGAGCAGCCCAAGTTAAGAATAACATGCAAGGCCAAAGAAGTTCCCAAAGGTCCTTTCTTCAATATTGGTCTTTGCTTGCTTTTGTATGATGTGAAATATAGTGTGAAAATCCTTGAAATTCACTTATCTTTTGCCCCCCACCCTCATAGGAATTCATAGACACTATGGTTTGCTTTAGCCTCACAGAGTCAATGTAGTGCTAGTGTTCAAATGCATTTCCATTTCTTGGATGCTGGCACTTAATTTCATATATATATATGAACTGTATATATGAGCTTATTATATATAAACTCAAAAGGAATATACATTTATATATTTTTACAGGTTTATATATATTATATATGTATATTTACATATAATGCAACTTACTCCGAAAACAATCTAAAAGATTAGCAGAATAAATCTTCCACATTTTTAAACATAAAGAGAAGGCCATATCAAGAAGAGTAGAAGGATCAGAGATGCAGTTGGGAATCAAATCTCTGATGTGGTAACCCACAGACGCGAGGGATATCACAGGCACGGAGATCCTCCCTGAGCGAAGGGATCAAGCTCCACATCGGGCACTGCTGACTTGGGAGATCTACACTGGAGAGACCAGCCCCCAATTTCTGGCGTTCAAAATCAGAAGAGTTTAATTGCCGAAGAGCTGGAGCACTATGGGAAACAGAGACTCTATTAAAGGGCCAGCATGGTATATCACTGGGTCCTAGATCCAGCACTGAAGCAGAGTTCGAAAAGCACCTGGGTTAAATGTAAAGGAGAATATTGACTAATTTTGGGTTATGTGCCAGAGGATCAGGTACCTGTAGGAACCTTCTCCAGGAGTGGAAGTGCTAGCAGATGCCATTTTTCCTCCTCACGTTAGCCTCACTGACACACTAGTTCTGATACTCTTCATTTACCTTGCTAGCACCATTCACCCTTCCTGACAACCCCCTGCATATTTTCCCATCACGGCAGGTGCCTCTCCAAAGTGGCTACCATCTGCTACACATGGTAGGCAACTTTAGTCAGGACTGGCATCCCTCCAGAGAAGCTACCATCCTGCCACACCTGGTGGGCAGCTCTGGCCAGGTGCTCCTTCCAAGTGACACCAGCCCTGAAGGGGGGGGGGGGACTTGTTACACTCAACAGCACACCTGCAGCTGTTGTGGCTGATCCTGTCAGCCATTTATGCTGGGGGTTAACCCTACCCACCAGTATGCCTGCAATAGTTACCACCTGACCTCCCAGTCAGCTGCACCAGGAGCAAACCCTACCTACCAGCAAGCTGTCAGTAGTTACAGTGGGGCCTCTCAGTCAGCTGCACTGGGAGCCAGTCCTGTGCACAGGTGTTCCTGGATTAATCATGGCCAGTCATTGCTGACAGCTTGGCCGAGGGCCAGTCTCACCCACCAGCTTACCTGCAGCAGTTGCAGTCCAGTCATAACAGAAGGGTGCATGCAGCCCACAAGGGGACACCCTTGGAACACCTGGTTCTCGTAACTGGAGGATACTGCACCACTGAGCCCCAAAGAACATCTTCTACATAAGGCAACTACTTTCAAGGCCAGGTGATGTAGCTGATCTACCTAATATATAGACATAAACACAGAGGATCAGACAAAATGAGGAGACAAAGGAATATGTTCCAAATGAAAAAACAAAGAAAACTTCAGGAAAAAAAATTAAATGAAATGGAGGTACGAAATATACCAACAAGTTCAAAGTAATGGTTATAAGAGAGAAGAGTGGATGAAATCTGTGAGAACTTCAACAAAGAGATAGAAAATATAAAAAAGAACCAGAGATGAAAAATATAACAACTGAAATGAAAAATACACTAGAGGGAATCAACAGCAAATTAGAAGATGTGGAAGGGATCAGTAATATGGAAGACAGGGTTGTGGAAAGCAACCAAGCTGGACAGCAAAAAGAAAAAAAAAGAATAAATTAAGGGAATTCTGTGATATCATCAAGCATAAAACATTCAAATTATGGGGATCCCAGAAGGATAAGAGTGAAAGAAGGGGGAAGAAAGCTTATTTGAAGAAATAACAGCTGAAAACTTCCCTAATCTAGAAGGAAACAGACATCAAGGTTTAGGAGTACAGAGAGCCCCTAATAAGATGAGTCCAAAGAAGCCCACAGCAAGATACATAGTAATTAAAACGGTGAAAAGTTATGATAAAGAATTTTAAAAGCATCAAGAAAAAAGTTACATACTAAGGAAACCCCATAAGGCTATCAGCTGATTTTTTAGCAGAAACTTTGCAGACCAGAAAGGAGTGACAGGATATATTAGAGTGCTGAGAGAAAAAACACCTGCAACCAAAAATACTCTATCCATAAGGTTATCATTCAGAAAAGGAGAGATAAAGACTTTTCCAAACAAATTAAAGCTAAAGGAGCTTATTATCCCTAAAGTAGCCTTACAATAAATGTTAATGGGGCTTTTTTAAGTGGAGAGAAAAGGCTGTAACTGAAGATAAGAAAGTTATGAAGGGATTAAATATTATAGGTAAAAGCAAATATATAGTAAAGGTAGTAGATTAGTCACTTATATAGCCAGTATGGAGGCTAAAGCACACAAGTAGTAAAATCACTTATATCTACAAACGTATCAAGGGATACACAAAATAAAATATGTTAAATATGAATATATATATATATATATATATAAGGTGGAGGGGGAGTAAAAATTTAGTGTTTTTAGAATGTATTAGAACTTAAATGACCATCAACTTAATATAGACTGATATACATATAAGATGTTATATATGGACCCAGTAGTAACCACAAGTTAAAAACCTGTTACACATACACAAAAAATAAAAAGAAAGTAGTTCAAGCATAACACTAAAAGTCATCAAATCACAAGGGTAAGAGCAAAAACAGAAGAAAGGAACAGAGAACTACAAAAACAACCAGGAAACAATTAACAAGATGGCATCTGTACATACCTATCAATATTTAAATGTAAATGGACTAAGTGCTCTAATCCAAAGACACAGGGGACCGAATGGATAAAACAATAAGACCCCTTTCTACACTGTCTACAAGAGACTCATTTTAGACCTAAAGAGACATGCAGACAAAGTGAAGAGATGGAAAAAGATATATCATCAAATGGAAGTAAAAAAAAAAAAAAGCTGGGGTGACAATATTTACATCAGGCAAAATGAACTTTAAAACAAAAAAAATGTATAATTACATAATGATAAAGGGATCAAGGAGGACATAATTATTTTAAATATCTATGCACCCAACATAGGAACACCTAAATATATAAAACAAATATTAACAGGTATAAAGAAAGAAATTGATGGTAATAAAATAATAGTAAGGGAATTTATCACCCCACTTACCTCAATGGGTAGATCATCCAGACAGAAATCTATAAATAGTGGCTTTGAATGACACATTAGACCAGATGTACTTAGCTGATATATATAGAACCTTCCATACAAAACAACAGAATACACATTTTTTTCAAGTGCATATAGAACATTTTCCAAGATAAAACAAATGCTAGGTCATAAAACCAGTCTCAATAAATTTAAGAAGATTAAAAATATATTAAGCATCTGTTCTGACTACAAGATAGGAAACTGGAAACCAAATACAAGGAAAAAAACACATTGAGGCTAAACAACATGCTACTTAAAACTGATGGGTAAGTTTGATTTTAATCAATGAGGAAATAAAAAAAACACCTTGAGACAAATGAAAATGAAAACAGTTTAAAATCTTTAGGATACAGGAAAAGCAGCTCTAAGACAAAGTTCATAGTAATACAGGCTTAACCAAGAAACAAGAAAAATCTCTAACAAATAATCTAACCTTATACCTAAAGGGACTAGAAAAAGAAAAACAAAGCCCAAAGTTAGTAGAAGGATGGAAATAATAAATATCAGAGTAGAAATAAATGAAATCGAGACTGAAAAGCAATAGGAAAGAATAATGAAATTAAGAGTTGATTCTTGGAAAAAATCAACAAAAATAAACCTATAGCTATACTCATTAAGAAAAAAAGAGAGGACTCAAAGTTGGAAGTGAAAGAGAAGTTACAATTGACACCACAGATATACAAAGGATTATGAGACTACTACAAAAAATTATAAAATAATGAATTGGATGACTGACAAGAAATGGATAAATTCCTAGACACATGCAGTCTTCTAAGATGGAATAAAAAAGAAATAGAAAATTCTAGCAGACTGATTACTAGTAATGAAATTGAATCAGTAATCAAAAAACTCCAAGGAAACAAAAATCCAGGACTGGATGGCTTCACAGGTGAATTTAACCAAAAATTTATAGAAAAGTTAATACAGAACCTTTCAAACTATTCTGAAAAACAGAAGATGAAATAAAACTTTCAGACTGATTCTACAGGACTAGCATTACCCTGATAGCAAAACCAGACATAAGCAGTATAAAAAAGGAAATTATAGATCAATATCCATGATGAATATAGATGCAAAAACCTCAACAAAATATTAGCAAACAATTCAACAATACATGAAAACGATCATTTCACCACAGTCAAATGGGGTTTATTTCATGGATGCAAGGATGGTTCAATATCTGTAAATCAGTCTGTGTGATACACTACATTAATAAATTGAAGGACAAAAATTATATGATCATCTCAATGGATGCGGAAAAAGCACTTGACAGGATTCAGCATCCATTCATAACAAAAGCCATTAACAAAATGGATATCGAGTGAACATACCTTAACATAATAAAAGCCATATATGACAGACCCACAGCAAACATCATAATCAGTAGTGAAAGCCTGAAAGTTTTTCTCTAAAATCAGGAACAAAACAAGATGTTCATTCTCCCCACTTTTATTCAACACAGTATTGGAAGTCCTAGCCACAGCAACCAGACAGGAAAAATAAATACAAGGAAGAAGTAAAACTGTTACTGTTTGCAGATGACACAATACTGTATAGAAACACTCTAAAGTCTCCACCAAAATACTGTTAGGACTAATAAATGAATTCAATAGAATCATAGGATACAAAATTGATATACAGAAATTTGTTGCAATTTACATACTAATAATGAACTATCAGAAAGAGAAATAAAGAAACAATCCCATTTATAATTAGGTCAAATAGAATAAAATATGTAGAACAAATTTAACCAAGGAGGTGAAAGACCTGTACCCTAAAACTATTGATGAAAGTAATTAAAGATGACCCGAAAAACAGAATGATATGCCATCTTTATATACTGGAAGAATTAATATTGCTAAAATGTCCATACTACCCAATGCAATGTACAGATTCAGTGCAATGCCTTTCAAAATATCAATAGTATTTTTCACAGAACTACAACACAAAATCCTAAAATTGTGTGGAACCACAAAAAAACCTGAATACCAAAAAAATTTTGAAAAGAACAAAGCTGGAGAGGTATCATAATCCCAGAATTCAATCTTTATTACAACATTATAGTAATCAAAACAGTGTGATACTGCACAAAAATAGACACATAGATCAATGGAACATAATAGAGAGCTGAGAAATGAATTCATACTTATATGGTCAATTAATCTACAGCAAAGAAGACAAGAATATACCATGGAAAAAGACAATCTCTCAAGTAAATTTCGTGGGATCATTGGATAGCTACATGCAAAAGATTGAAACTATACCATTTTCTTACATCATATATAAAAATAAACTGAAAATGGATTAAAAAGCTAAATATCAGATCTGAAATGATACAACTCCTGAAAGAAAGCATAGACAATAATCTCTTGGACATTGGCCTTACCAATATTTTTATGGATCCATCTTGGAAAGGGGAACAAAAGAAAAACAAATAATTAGGACTACATCAAAATAAAAAGACTTTGCACAACAAAGGAAGCTGTCAATAGAATGAAAAGGCAACCTGCTGAATGGGAGAATATTTTTGCAAATATTGTGTCTGACAAAGGCTCAATGTCCAAAATCTATAAAGAACTTCTACAACTCAACACCAAAAAAATATGATTTAAAAAATGGGCAGAGGACCTGAATAGACATTTCTGCAAAGACATACAGATGGCCAGAAATAATGAAAAGGTGCTCAACATCACTCATCATCATGGAATTGCATATCAAAGCCACAAATGCATACTACCTCACACCAGTCAGAAAGGCTAGTATTAAAAAGGTAACAAGTATCAGGTGATGGAGGGGATATGGAGAAAAGGTAACCCTTATGCACTGTTAGTAAGAATGTTACCTCGTACCTCTGCTGTGGAAAACAGTATGAAGGTTCCTCAAAAAATTAAAAATAGAAATACCATATCATCCAGTCATTCCACTTCTAGATATTTACTCAAAGAAAATAAAAATACTAATTTGAAAAGATAAGCATTCCTATGTTTATTGCAGAATTATTTGCAATAGCCAAGATATGGAAGCAACCTAAGTGTCCATCAATAGATGGATGGATAAAGAAGATATGGTATATATACACCATGGAATACTACTTAACCATAAAAAAGAATGAGATCTTGCCATCTGTGTCAACAGGGATGGACCTGGAGGGTATGATGCTAAATGAAATATATCAGATAGAGAAAGCCAAAAGCATATGTGGAATCTAAAAGATAAAACAAATGAAGAAATAGACAAAAAATGGAAACAGACTCATAAATGCAGAGAACAAACTAGTGGTCGTCAGAGGGGAAGGATGTGGAGGATAAACAAAATGGGTGAAGGGTATTAAAAGGTACAAACTTGCAGTTATAAATTAAGTCATATGGATAAAAAGTACACCATAGGGAATATAGTCAATATTATAATAACCTTGTATGGATATAGATGGTAACTACATTTTTTATGGTGAGCATTGTGTAATGTATATAATTCGTTGATTCTCTTTGTCATACACATGATACTAATATATGTCAACTATACTTCAATTAAAAATAAATTTAAAAAAGGATATTCATTAAATATACTCCAAAGCCATTATATTAATGTTAATGTTCCATTTTATGGGCTTACTATAATTTAAGTTACTGTTCTACTGTCTGTATTTCAAATTAGTAGATAGAATTAATTAATAGCTAGATATTAAAATTACCAGTATTAGAAAATAAAATATAGGGCCTGATATTTTCTTTCCCCTTTTTTCATCCCTTGTTCTCTCCCTGTCTCTTTCTTTTTCTCTAATTCCTTCCCTTCCCTTCCTTTCTCCTTCCCCTTCCCCTTCCTCTTCCCCTTTCCCTTCCCTTATCTTACCATCCCTTTCCCTGCCCTGCCCTGCCCTGCCTCTGTCTCTCTTTTTTTTTGTTCTTTCTTTCTTCTACAACAACAGATTAAGTTCTGATCGACCTACTGTAGCCATTTTTACCATTCATTTATCTGTTTTTATAATGCCTTCTAAGTACCTACCATTTCTTTTTTACTGTTTAATCCTATACAAGCTGTAGTGTTATACCCTGATTGTTATTATTATTTAAAAAAAAAATTTTTAGTGTACGTGACATACAATGTTACATTAGTTTCAGGTATACAGCATAGTAGTTCAACTTCTCCGTACATTATGCTCTGCTCGCCAGAGGTGTGGCTACCATCTGTCCCTATACAGCACTATTACAGTATCATTGACTATATTCTTTGTGGTGTGACTCTTATTCTTATGATTCATTCATCCCGTGACTGGAAACCTGTATCTCCTACTATCCTTTAACCATTTTGCCCATCTCCTCATCTCCCTCCCCTCTGGCAACCATCAGTTTGTTCTCTGTATTTTTAAGTCTGATTCTGTTTTTTGTTTATTTTTTTTTAATTTCACACATAATTTCACACGTGGTGTTTGTCTTTCTCAATCCGATTTATTTCACTTTGCATAATACCCTCTAGGTCCATCCATGTTATTACAAACGGCAAGACCTCATCCTTCTTATGATTGCATAATATTTTGTTGCATGTATGTCTATATATGTATGTGTGTATCTATATATATGTGTGTGTGTATATATATGTATCATATATATGTGTATATGATCCAATAATTCCACTACTGGGTATTCACACCAAGAAAACAAAAACACTAATTAAAAAGATATGTGAACCCCATGTTTATCGTAGCATTATCTATATAATAGCTAAGATATGGATAAATATTCTATCAGTGGACACTAAGTTTGCTTCCATAACTTGATTATTACTGATAATGCTACAATAAAAATGGGGTTGTGCATATCTTTTCAAATTAGTGTTTTGTCTTCTTTATGTAAATACCCAGTAGTGGAGTGGTTGGATCATATGGTGTTTCTATTTTTAATCTTTTGAAGAACCTTCATATTGTGTTCTACAGTGTTTGTACCAATTTAAATTTCCACCAACAGTGTATGAGGGTTCCTTTTTCTCCACATTCTCACCAACTTTTTAAATTTGTTTTCTTTCTGATAATTACGTTTTTAGGAAAACTTGTGAAATAATAATTTATATAATTAAATTAATAGGGGCAAATATGTAGAAGGTTGTATTTATAAATTGTAGTTTCAGATTCAGATTTCCAGTAGTACATTTCAGTAACAAAGATATAGATATAACTGTGCATATACGCAACCTAAACACTACTCAATCAATTCAGTATTTGATTACATCCATTTTTTCTATTATCAACATAGCGCTTCTTCTGTATCTCCCATGGTTCAGAGAAACAAAGCACCAAGCCTCTCAAATGGTTTAGTCCTTTAGTGTTTGATGTCAGCTCTGAATTTTTATCATCCATGACACCTGGAAGAATGCAAGATTTTTACCCTAATTAATGCTTCACGAATATCTCTATGGTGAGTTGTCAGTGTTCTTTCTATGGGGTGCAAGTGTTTAACTGACTGCGTGACTCAGTCAGTTAAACATCTAATTCTTGGTTTCAGATCAGGTCATGATCTCACGGTTCATAAGTTTGAGCCCCACATTGGGCTCTGCACTGAGGATGCAGCCTGCTTGGGACTTTCTCTCTCCCTCTCTCTCTCTACCCCTCCCTCGCTTGTGCGCTTACTCTCTCTCACTGTCTCTCAAAATAAATAAATAAACATTAAAAAATTCTTGCTGGAACTCAGGAGAGATGTGGACACAATATACTTCTGAATTGTGGACATTCTGTTAGTTACTGTTATTATAGTTTATCTTCAGGGAATGTTGAGAATCTTCTCTAAAAGCTAAGCTAGTCATGATTTCATTAAATAGCAAGAAAGGGAGAAGCGAACTGCTTCTTAAGAGTAATCTATAGCTAGATCTCATCTACCACAGTACCTGAAATGGGCAGGTGCATCATAAGCAATGGGTGTATGTGGCATGCATTGTTACTGCCTTCAGTGTTCATACACAGGTAATGGGTTTGATGTAACTAAGTGATCAAGAATTTTATATATGTCAGAAATTGTTCTTAGCGATTTATTTATATTAACAACACTAGGAGGTAGGTAGCAAAATTATCCCCACTTGCAGATGAGAAAACCAAGGTACAAATAAGTTAAATTATTAAACCATGAATACATTGCTAGTAAGTGATGTCATCTGGTTCTAGAGCGTTCATTTTTAACTAATATACAGTATTCCATCCCTTTATATAAAATAATCTGACTCATTTGGAAGAGATATATTTAATAAGGGCAAAAGACAAACTGTAGTATATTGGGCCTAATTCAGCCATGGAGATAAAATACTTTCTGGAATAATTGAACATTAGTCTTAAAATGAGAAGATATCAGTTTAGATCTTATCTAATCCATTTAATGGTTGTGTGAACTTGTTCAAGGCACTTCAGATAAACATTTCAACTAATGTTGTAAGAATTGTGTATAGTTAATTGCATGATAATCCATAGAGAAATACTAAGTTTTTATTACCATTTATAAAATAGAACACTGCACTATAAATTGGAAAGCAAATCTAACTCTTACCTCGCACTAGTTTGTTATGAATGGATAAATCCTTAAAATTCTGTCTTATTTCTCCATTTATAAAATAAAACAAATTTTTAATCTTCTCCTCTAAAATTATCACAGGAGTGTTGGAAAGAAAAACGAGAAGGTAAATGAAAGTTCTTTGAAAGACATCCTATAAATCCTAACAGGTGGCATTTCTACAAATAGAGATAAAAATATTAAGTTCTATATGATATTTAGATCTTTTTTAGGATCTCTTTTGTTTTCATTAGGTGTTGGTATGGAGAAAAGTTGGTGGTTATTGAAATCATAGAATTATTTTTTGAGTAGGAGGTTATATAATATGTTTTATATATTCTTTTCTGTATCATTTGCATTATTTTTTCTGAAGTTTCAAAAGAGAAAGCCAGCAATAATAATATTTTAAAACATTTTAATGTATGTAACATATGTATTTATAAAC
Organism: Paguma larvata; assembly: GCA_030068075.1. Taxonomy (NCBI): domain Eukaryota; kingdom Metazoa; phylum Chordata; class Mammalia; order Carnivora; family Viverridae; genus Paguma; species Paguma larvata. The sequence goes on from CM057829.1 coordinate 55,444,832, forward strand.
ATGTATATATATATGTATACACATATGCATACACAGATACTTTCATTTTTGGAAGTTGATTTGACTCAAACACTACATTTTGTGACTGACAGTAATATAATTTGTTGTCATTTAACCACTGTTCTCAAGGTGTAAGTAGAACCAAGTCTTCTGAAAGAGAATGCAGGGCATTTTCCACAGTCCATAGTAGTATTTAGCTCTTCTACTGATGTTCTGACATACTGTTTTTTTCTTTGATCTTTTCTTTTCACTTCTTCCCATTTAGTTCATTCTTTTTTTCATGTTCGAATTTCCCCTCTCCCTTATTGACATAATAGTTTCCAAGTCATAAATTTAAAAAATACTGTCAAAATTAATCTAAGAAAATGAAATAATTTCCATCCCATTCAAATTTTTGGTAAAAAAAATACTTCATATTTTACTGTCTTTAAATATATAGCTACCACAAAGAGCCCAGGTTAGGCTTCTTATGTACTTGGGGACATCTGTCACTGTGAGCCAAGTAGTGCTTTACTCATGATAGACATTGCAAGTGCTCTAGTTTAGATTTTTATTAAGAAGTACATAGAATACACATGCCAGCTTCCAAGTAGGTAGACTGCTTATGGACATAGATTTCCAAGGAAATCATGGTTTTCACCAAACTTGTATGCTTTTCCCATGACCATGAACAATGAAGCCTTTCACTGAATCCATATGTCCAAATACTGCTGGAGAGGTTATTTTGTTTAACCCTATTTTTTTGAACCCGAATGGATGTCTGGATTTGATATGTTCTAACATCTAGACTACTGATAGATATAATGAAAATACTATTTTTCTTTCAGGTTCTAAAGGAAGTTTGTATAGGAGTTATATGAAGATAGAATACATACTTTTTTAAAAATTATGTTTGTTTATTTTTGAGAGAGAGAGAGACAGAGAACGAGCCATGGAGGGGCAGACAGAGAGATGTAGACACAGAATCTGAAGCAGGCCTCAGGCTCTGAGGTGTCAGCACAGAGCCCGGTGCAGGGCCTGACTCACAAGCTGTGAGATCATGACCTGAGTTGAAGTCAGACGCTTAACTGACTGAGTCACCCAGGTGCCCCTAGAGTATACACCTTCTTTGGATTATTTTCCTTATATTTTAAAAGTTTAAATTAGTACTATTTATTATTACTTAAGTAATAATTAATTTTAATCGATAGTTTATTTCTTATAATTTCACTTTAAAATATAAACTCAAAATGGATTAAGGACCTAAATGTAAAACAAGAAACCATCAAAATCCTAGAGGAGAAAACAGGCAAAAACATCTTTGACTTTGGCCATGGTAACTTTTTACTAGACATGTCTCTGGAGTCAAGGCTAACAAAAGCAAAAATGAACTATTGGGACCTCATCAAGATGGAAAGCTTCCACACAGAAAACAAAATAATTAGCAAAACTAAAAGGCAACGGATGAAATGGGAGAAGATATTTTCTATTGATATATTGGTTAAAGGATTAGTATCCAAAATCTATAAAGAATTTATCAGTCTCATCACCCCAAAAAACAAATAATCCAGTGAAGAAATGGACAGAAGACATGAACATAGACTTTTCCAAAGAAGACATCTAGATGCCTAACAGACACATGAAAAGATACTCAACATCACTCATCATCAGGGAAATACAAATCAAAACCAGAATAAGATACTACTTCACACCTCTTGGAATGGCTAAAATTAACATCTGAGGAAACAACAGATGTTGGTGAAGATTTGGAGAAAGAAGAACACTTTTGCACTGCTGGTGGGAATGCAAACTGGTGCAGCCACTCTGGAAAACAATATGGAGGTTCCTAAATAAATTTAAAATAGACCTACCCTATGACCCAGCAGTTGCACTACTATGTATTTATCCAAAAAATATAAAAATGCTGATTCAAAAAGGCACATGCACCCCAAATTTATAGCAGCACTATCAATAATAGCGAAATTATGGAAAGAAGCCAAATATCCATCAACAAATGGATAAAGAAGATCCATAAACAAATGTATATACATATATACACACATACATATATAGTGGGTATTCTTGGTGATCAAAAAGAATGAAATCTCGCCATTTGCAATGACATAGATGGAACTAGAGTATATAATACTATACGAAATAAGTCAGAGAGAGAAATATCATATGACTTATATGAGGAATTTAAGATACAAAACAAATGAACGTGGGGGAAGGGAAGCAAAAATAAGATAAAAACAGAAGGAGGCAAACCATAAGAGACTCTTAAATACAGAGAACAAACTGAAGTTTGCTGGAGGGGTTGTGGGTGGGGGGATGGGCTAAATGGGCAATGGGCATTAAGGAGGGCACTTGTTGGGATGAGCACTTGGTGTTGTATGTTAGCGATGAATCACTAAATTCTACTCCTGAAACCATTACTACACTGTATGTTAACTAGCTTGAATTTAAATAAAATTAAAAAAAAAGAAAAATATAACCATGATAGGCAGGGATAGATAGAGAGTATGATTAAGGATTAGATGGATTGATATAGACTCATTTGCCAAATTGCATGTTGGTACTACAGGCAATCCTTGAAACTCAAGGAAAGTATAGGAAAATAAAATGAAATAAAAAATTTACCTAGTGAGTAATTTACTGAGCTCATGTTTCTGGTAAGCATTGTTAGGCAGGTGGGTTAGGCCTTTCTGAATTACTCATTATTTGGCTCCATTATCAGGGACTAAATATTAAATAGGATGGACCAAAGTCCTTACCTGGTAGGATATCCTTACCTGGTAGGACAGTTTTGCATTTAGGTGCATAAACAGGCCTTGCTTCTATGATGGACACTGATAGAAAATCTACTTTTGAGTAAGACTTCTTAAGAAGAAAACTGCTTGTGGCTTAGGTACACTTTTGAAAGGGAAATGATACTAGCAGTGCTTATCAGTTTCTTATGAAAATTTAATAGAACTTATGGTATAAAATGAAATATTGGATTAACTTATGACAGGTTGTCTTTAATGACAGTTCAGGATACAAATGGCTCATTCCAGAGACCATTTACCTAAGGCTTTTAAATTAAATTTTCTAAGTGCCTCGCATGTTCAACCGTACGCTTAGAACAAGCATCATTCTACTTCAGGGAAATGAAACCACTTATAGTCATAAAATAATAGATTCAGATTGGCCTTTCAATAAAGGGGTGAGTGTGCCAAATTTTTGAAGGGTATTACTGTAAATAAAAATCTTTATGAAGAGCTAAAGAGTGTAAATTGATTTTAAAGTCTGGTGTCCTTGCTGGCACATGATAAAATAGAAAAATTATAATATGAAAATACTCTTTAGGAAGAAGGATATCCTGAAGCAACACAGCACTCTAGTCCTGCAGACAAGAAGACATGGCTCTATGCATTTCATGAGGATGGTCTAGTGCATTAAAGTGATGGGTTATTTTAGTTGTAGGGCTCTGTGAGTGAGACCCAGGCATGAAGGTGAAGGGTCAGCAGTTTGCCATTAGGTTTATTTCTTCCTTCAGACACATTGTTCTTGACTCCAGAAAGGACTTCTTGTTCGTGAAAAGCTTGTACCCAAGTCAATTGTTCAATGTTTATTGTCCACAGAGTGTTTTGGCAAATAGGGCTGGATCCAAGCAAAATTACTTATTAGTAACAGATGAAATTAGTATGCCTCTCTCAATAGTTTTATTGCTTTCCTCCTTTTTAATTCACCCTTCTTCCCCCGTACACACACACGAGTACTCTCATTTTCTCTGTTCTCTCCTATAATGGAATTAATAGAAGACTAAACCTGACTTAAAGAGTTGGTGACTCTAAGTGGCATCCATTCCTCCTCATCTATTCCAGGGATACTGGCCTTTAAAAAGAGCGGGCAGTGCTTTCCTTTAAAGAGACAAACGACAGCTAATGGCAGTATACCCATTTTGCATATTAGAAATTGAGCTTGATGGAGAATAAACTACTTAATCGAGATCACACAGAAAGTTGCAGAACTAGAATTTGTACCCCTCCAGTTAACTCCCAGGCTGTCGAGCACTGAGCGCTGTTATCTCCCAATCTCTGGCAGCTAGATTGCAGGAAATTCTTGTGTAGGAAGATGAGGAAGAGTTCCTAGTCTCCCACACACTTATTCTCTACACCTACCAAATTTACGTGCACATAAGAGCCATTCTTCTAGCCCAGGCCTTAAGTTGCTGCTCTGAATGCTAACTTACAGCCATTCAGCTGGCTTTACCTCAGTCTTGGCCTTCCTTTAAATTTGCAGCAAGCCTTCATTGTTATGATTTTGACTCCTCTGCATTCCCTATTTCTTCTCATTCTCTTAGGTTATTACTCTCCTGGGGTAACTCATGCCCCAAATTGTGACCCTCTGTGTTAATTACCCCCTCTCATCTGACTTCTGAGACTTCAGAAATTTGAGGGTGAAACTGGGGGTATAGAAGATGCTTTAGCATTAATCGTATGTTCTTATTGATGAAATTCAGCAGTTCAGTATACAGGAGAAAGTACGAAATATAAGAATTTATAACTTGGGAATCTGTCTTTGTTTTTCTCTATGTTTTTCAGCTAAATCTGAGGCTTTAGTTATATTGGACAAGTCACAGTAACCTTTAATGAAGGTTTCTTCCAGCACAGGAGGGAAAAAAAAGTTCTCTGTAGAAGGAGTAACCTTTTAAAAATGACTTCAGACATTATTTACTGATGTATTAGGGTTCTCCAGAGAAATGGAACTAATAGAATGAATATATACATCTCTTTATATATACAGTCTCTTTTTATAAAGAGATTGGTTATAAGGAATTAGCTCATGTGATTTTGGAGGCTGACAAATCAGCAAGGTGAGTTAAGCAAGCTAGAAATTCAGGAGAGCTGATGGTTTAGTTCCAGTCTGAGTCTGAAGACCTGTGAATCAGGAGAGCCAATGTTGTAAGTTCCAGTTCAAAGGCTGGCAGGCTTGAGACCCAGGAAGAGTTGATGTCTCAGTTTGAGTCAAAGACTGGAAAAGACTGATTTCCTGCTCAAGGCAGGTAGGCAGGAAGAGTTCCCTTCTGGCGATGGGAGGGTAACCCATTTTCTTCTATGCAGGTCTTCGACCAATTAAATGAAGCCCACTTACATTAGGGAAGGCAATCGCGGTACTCAGTTGACCAATTTAAATGTTAATCTCATCCAGTGACCCCCTCACAGAAACACTGGACAAACATCTTGGCACCCTGTGGCTCAGTCAAACTGACACATAAAATTAACCATCGTAAGTAATGTTTCTATATATGAGTAATGTTTCTTCATTTCTGTCTTCAGCCATTTCTCATAGCTGTATGTGGAAAGAGCATTTCTCTTAGTTACCCAGGTTAATAGATTCAGTTATGTTTGTGGTCCTATTAATAGTGTCTCCTTTTTCTTGCAAAAGTCTAGGTGATTTGAACAGTCTACCTGTACAGGAGTTTGCCAGATTTAAGCTATTTTTTACACTATCTAGCTTAAAATAATTTTCTCATTTTCTACTCCAGGTGAATCTACCAATATTTCTCCTGTCGTATTTGTAGTTTTGTCTCCACTCTTCTCTGAGTTTGTTGCTCCTGTCTCTTTTGTTTGTGATTGTGGACTTTCTTTCCTTCTTTCTCATCCTGCATCTACCTACTCATTTAATCAATGTCTGTGAACTTTAGGAGGCTGCCAAGGGATTGGTTTCCTCCGTGTCTGTTAATTAATGCCAGTTATAATTTGTCATATTCAATCAGTGCTAGAAAAGTTTGAGAAGGTGAGATTAGCAGGCGCATGACTGCTTAACCAGATTTTTAAAATGTGTAATACTAATTTCATAGCTTTACTTATTACAGAAGAGCTTCCTCATTTGTCTTTTGTGGTAGTAGCTAAGCAGATTAGTGCCCAGAACTAATGAAATCAATAGCATTGTCTCCCTTCCTAAGACTGTCCATTGTCCTGGCCTTATCTCTAGCCAAGGCCTGTGTCGGTAGTCCTCCGGTTCATCAACCATTGAGGATGCTGTTGTTTGTCACAGGGGGCTTGGGTGAAGAAGAGAGGATCAGCTTCCTTTCTGCTCCTAACAAAACAACTCATGGCGTACACCTGGGGGAGGCGGATAGGGCTCAGCAGGACAATCTTCTTATGTTAAGGTCAGCAAGTTACTAAATATTCTCCATAGGGAGGTGATTGGATTAAATAATTAGTGAATCTAAAGTGCTTTAAACTGCTTATTATTATGCATCGTGGGTCTCTGTTGCAGATGATCTGCAGTCAGTGAATCTATCATGAGGCAAGAGGTTCGGGATGATGTTTTCTCTCATTTATCTCCACTCCCCCGTGAGTATTTATAATTATATCATGGATGGATTTTAGTGCTTTACAACATTTACAAGTGTAATCTACCATTGCGACTTCTTAAACTTTGGTACCTAAGAAAAACAGGGCAAGATAGCTAAGGAAACCTTTTCAGGAGAAAAAGGGAGATTAGAAACACCAGATAGCAAATTGCTCGCACTATTAGTCATGTGTCACCATACCAACATAAGAACTATGAGCTCGTGCTGTAGAGGAAAAAAAACCTGGAAGTAGGCCTCAACCCCTGATAAGTCTGTTATGGGCTACTTGTTCCAAAAGTTCAATTTAATCTCCTGTTGTAGCATGGAGATTTGAAAGGTAGAAAAGCAATTGCTCCTGTCCCTGGAAGATCAGGCTCTTCTCCATTAAGAAATTATGGCCAGCTCTAGAGGTGATTTAAGAAGCTCTCTGACAGATACAGTATGTAAAATTGAATAATCCATAGTCAATCCTGTCAGCATGGTTTTCAATATATTTTAAATAATACGTCTTTGTTAATAAGCTTGCTGTGTTTAGCAGCCCCATCCCTGCTATGCAAACCACAAAAGGGCATGGTAAAATTTAAGTCTTTTGCACTCATTCCAAAGTTGGTATGGAATTAATCAAAAGCACTTGTGGGTATTACTTTTAAGTAAAGATCTTTTGAATACTGGTAGGAGAGAGGATGATGAAATTAAAAGTATGATGTAGAACATAGAAACTTCCACATATTCCTTTAGCTCTTTATTACTCTACCTCTTTGCCATGTACGATTTGAAAAGGGAAAAAATGGTGGGTAAGTCAGTGATGAGTAAGCCAGTGAAAAATGACTGTATGTTTACACTGGCCCAAGCCTGAGGCAAGCTCTAATTCCGTGTGTAGCTAGAAGAGATGGGATTCTGGGGCACCTGGGTGGCTCAGTCAGTTAAGTGTCCAACTTCAGCTTAGGTCATGATCTCGCAGTTGGTGGGTTGGAGCCCTACATCAGGCTCTGTGCTGACAGCTTAGAGCCTGGAGCCTGTTCAGATTCTGTCTCCCTCTCTCTCTGCCCTTCAGCCGTTTGCGTTGTGTCTCTCAAAAATAAATAAACATTCTTTTTTTTTAAAGAAGAAATAGACTCTGGAGAGGGAGAGAGGGTTGGAGAGGGCATGAAGGAGGGAGAGGGAGGAGGAGAGGGGGCAATGGGAAAAAAGGGGAGAGGGGAGAAGTCTAACGAACTTTCTGCATCTTAGCTAGAGGAAAGAGAGCAACATCACAACCTCCTGAGGCTATTAGAAAAGGTAGGAGGGGTTGGACTAGAGCTTGGAGTAATGGAGGTGTATATGGCTCTGTGAGGCAGCAGATGCAGTGGTTGAAAGCATGGAGTCTGGATCCAGACTGCCTCAGGTCATGAACCCAGCTCTCTCAGGTACTGGCTGAATGTGCTTAGGTAGAATATTTAATCTCCCTGGGCCTCAGTTCATTAGTCTGTAAAATGGGAATAATATTAGATTTCTATGAAAATTGTACCTAGACAATATATGGGGCGTTATAAACACTTGTATAAATGTTTGTTCCTTTATAAAAGTAATAGTCAAATTACTCTTGTTAATAAAATGAAATAATTGTTATTAAATAAAAATATAAAAGTTACTGTTACTAAAGACCATGAAAGATATGCAAGGTCTAATTTTTAAGAGAACTAGAGAACCAATTACTTGTGGTCAACTGTTAGGCAATGAATTATTTCCTAATTAACTTCTAGGAATGACAGTGTGATACAGAGGAAAGAGAACTGAGCTTTAGAGTTTTGTTCAGATCAGGACTCCGCTATGGGTATATTTCAGATTGGAGTCCTCCTCTCTTCCCACAGACCCACTTTTTCTCTCATGGACCTTCTTTCAATCAGAAGTGCCACCTGTGGGGCGCCTGGGTGTCTTAGTCGGTTGGGCGGCCGACTTCAGCTCAGGTCATGACCTCAGCTTGCGAGTTCGAGCCCTGCATCCAGCTCTGTGCTGATAGCTCAGAGCCTGGATCCTGCTTCAGATTCTGTGTCTTCCTGTCTCTCTCCCCCTACCCTGCTCACACTCTGTCTTTCTCTGTCTCTCAAAAAGAAATAAACATAAAAAAAAAAAAAACCTAAAAAAAAAAAGTACCACCTGTGACTTTCTTCTTCTCCTGAATTGAGCCTTAGCCAGGTGGAGCTAAAGGCTTTTACAGTAACCTTCCTTTCCAGATCTTGACTCTCTAAACCATCTGATATTCTGCAGCTAGAATAATTTTCTCAAAGCGCTGTTCGTTATGAAACTACTTCTCCTGTGCTTGACAGTCTTCAGTGAGTCCTCAGTTTTGGCAAAATAAAATCAATCTTTGCAGGCGCTCTGAGCTTTTCATGTTAGGCTCTCAGCTTCACTCCCAGTTTTTATTATGTATCTTGTTGATGCAACCAAACCAAGGCAAGTTAATCTCCTGCGCTACCCACTGCTTATGTTCCTTTCTTCTCTCCTAGCCTTCCCAGCCTTCACCACCCAATTATATATTTGCCTTTTCCAAAACTTTTACTCCTGTTTCTGATTTTTCCATGGTTGTAAACTCCTTTAAGATACTGTATACATTCTAGTTGACCTTATAATACAGGGATGATTATTTTAGTTAGTGGGCAAATGTCTTATCTCTGCTTTTTGTAACTAAGTCTTATAAGGTTGGGCTGTGTTTTTATCATCTTGGTATTCTCTGGACTCTTTAAGATATTGCCTTAAACTTAGTAAACACTCAGATATGTGATGAATAAATAAACTAACAAATAAATGCCATTAATTGTGTGACCCAGAAAATCTCATTTTGGGCTTAAGTTTTCTTATTTAAAAATAATTAAGATTGAAGGAAAGTCACCAACTTATTTTTAGGTTTCCTTCAAGCTTATAAAGTTTATGATTCTAAATCATTCCATGTCATTGTATGAAGAGAAACTGCAGTATATTGGAAATAAATACAAAAAGCTCTTTGAATATAATTACCGTGTCAGTTTCCCCAGCTTCACACTTCCATTATGTTTAATTCCTGCTAATATTAGCATATTAAGCACAAATGCCATTATTGTTCAGAATGTAATTAATAAAAAAAACTGTTCTCAGGTAAACAAATGCATCGTGGGATTTTCAGTCGCTGATAGAATCTTTTGTACCAAGGTTTTCCTGCTCTGACAGATTTTCCCAAAGTTTTAGGCTGTTTCTATTTGGAGTTTATGTATTTAATTTAATTTTAATTATAGATTAGTGGATTATTGTTAGTAGCTCTTTCCCTTTTTGAATATCTTTACTTTTCTCATTCCATATTTTCACAGTTTTATTACCCGCTATGTCCGGTCTCCTGCAGGGGTGCACCAGTCCACCATTGTTGCCGTGGTCCTGTAGTAGTGACGACACCTCACGGAGTTTTCCGTGTTTATGGTGACTGTGATGCACTCTGTATCCTTGAGCACATAAGTGACGTGATGAGATCTGGAGAAAAATTGAATCTGTGGAATAGCAAGTGACTTTCTAGTGCCATTTATTGTATTTTTTTAAAAAACACTTATTTTTATTTTTGAGAGAGAGCATGTGAGTGCGTGAGCGCGGAAACAGTAGAGAGAGGAGGGGAAGAGAGAGAATCCCAAGCAAGCTCTGCACTGTCAGCACAGAGCCAGTCCCTGGGCTTGAACTCACAAACTGTAAGATCATAACCTGAGCTGAAATCAGGAGTTGGATGCTTACCCGACTGAGCCACCTAGATGCCCCAGTATTTTTAAAGAATGTTAAGATGGGATGGCAGAGTCCTCATTCAGTTAAAAAAATACATGTATTTGAGTTTTTGACTTAGTGTGAAAGTTACATTTCACTTGGCATTTCACAGACTGTTTGAATATAAAAGTTTTATTACATACTGAACAAGCGAAATCATTCCAGTGCTTATCTCGTGTCCTACCTGAGAGAGACAATAGGAATTTCGGTAGTGTGTTTGCAGCAAGACTGGTATTTTGAGATCATTTTATCACATGAGATGTTGTTTATGTATCCATGACTCTCCATGTATAGGAAATTTTTATGTCTTATCATGAAAAGATTGTCATTGAAAATTCCAGTTCCTTCAGAGGTTGGAATAATTCAACATTCACCTTATAATTGCTTCTTTGCTTCACTTTGCATTATAAGAATGATTCTCTTACAGTTAAAATTTTAAGGCTATTGTGCCATTCTTGTAATTTCTGTAATTTCTTATGCATATATAAGCATCTTATATATTTTTTAATATATAGGGGAGAGAATAAATATTTAACCAACTGCTTAAACTTTAATTCTTAGACTATTATGTTTATTTTATGTCAGTTATTTAAAAAAATATTTGTATGTTCAAGATCCTTTCAATTCCCAAGCCATGGATCTCATCTCGTGTATTGAATAACATGAGAAACTCATGCTGCTAATAAATGTTACTTTTCAAAATAATCAGGCAAATTCTAGCTGGTGTGTTGGGGCTCTACTCAATAGCATGCACTGGGGAAATAGCTTTATTTTCCCTACTGTTGTCTTTAGATCCACATTGTTGAGTCTCCCTTTCAAGGCCCTAAATGATACTCTGGTGAATTTCTTAGCTTTTCAGTCATTTTGAAATACAGAATAATCTCTTTTTTAGATATTAAGTAATCATATGTAATCCAAGTAAAAAAAATTGATTTCACATACAGTTTAAAGCTTCTCCCCTTGTGTTCACTCTGGTATCCACCAAGCCTAGTTAAGGTATAACCCAGGTTCTGTAGCCTGCAGCAGTGGGGGCAGGGTTGCAAGGCATAGCCTGTTTCATCGCTGAGTTTTACTTTTTTCTCCATTTGTTAACTGTTGCTTCTAGTTCTGTGGGTGGGCAGTGGGGAGGAAATAGAAGAAAAGAGCAAGATCCTAATCGATTGTTGCCATTAGAATCTGGCATCGAGGCCCTTACTGTGGCAGATACTTGAACGCCGATTCTTCTTCTCAAAGGATGCTTTGGTGCACTTTATAAAATCCTTCCCAACACCCTCCCTCAACCTTTTCCTAGGACCTCTGACCCTGTCGTTCTCTCTAAGGTGGACGGCATACTTTCTGGTTGTCCTGAGCGAACATCTACGCCTCGACTCTTGCTCCTTGTGTACTCTGCACATCCTTGTCCTGGTAGGTGGTTTTCCTGAGTCTAGTGCTATTCAAAAGCCTGAAGCACATACTTTCTCTCAGCCATAAAGGAAACTCAGCACCTTTGTCCTTGCATCCTAATCTTGCACATGGAGCATGTACTGCTACAGCTCTATCTTTAATATTTGCTATCACAAACAATTAGAGTTGCCCTGCTTTGTTTTCAGGTGAGAAAATGCAGGTGAAGGTCTCAAGAGAATTCTCTTTAATATTCAGATTCAGTGCTAACATTAAATGAACCTCTGAGTTTTTATATCTGAATAAGCATGGGAGCTGGGGGCAGAGAGCGTGGGGAGAAGGGGTTTAGGATGTCATCTCCTTTTGAATTCATAACAGCTCAGGGACTACTATGTTAGAATATAAAACAGTGCATTTAGATACTGACACCTATTTACATTGGATGACTTTCGATTTAAGGGAGGAAAATTTTCTTTTTATTTAACATTTAGAAATAAACACTAATTAAGTGTTTATACTCGTATACACAGAATCATCATGAATACACTAGTAGTATATGCAGACTGATGCAAAAATGTTTTGTAGTGGTGACTCAAGCAGTACTGATGTCATCAGTAATGTGATTTTCTATTTTAATGAAATTCTGAACAAAACGAAGTGTAGTGATCCTTCATTTACATGAGTTGCATTCCTAGAAAATTAGGTACATTTCAAAACCATGCTGGATTTTTACTTCCAGCTGTGATTGATTGAATTGTGGCATTTGAAATCTCCTACCAAAGCCAGATAAGGAGAAAAAACCTGTTCAAAATCATCTCAGAAGCCACCAAGGGAGCCAGGACTGAATGAGCCAAGATCCTGGAGAGACAAGAACACACTCTGTACCATCTTCCCCCGTAAGATATTATTCGCTAACTCATGAGCGGGAAGAGTGAGAGGCTACAAAGCTGAGCACAAACTGGCTACCAATAGGCTGAGAAACTAAGTAGGACTTTGGGGATTCTTATGGTAATCGAGCAACAAAAACCGGAGCTCCTCAGGCCCTCAGCTGGGACCCTGAAAGACTATTGTAGAGAAATGACAGAAATACACCAGATCTTGTAAGGATGTGAAACTCAGCTTTGAAGTAACTGAATACCTAATTTAAATCCCAGCGAAATGCTAAAATAAATCCTCTCTGAAGACAAATGATATTCTGAGTTTCTACAAACTTTCAACCTCATGTCCAACATTCAATAAAAAATTATCTGGCATATTGACAGAGGCGACCAAAAGAAAAAATAAACAATGGAAACAGACTTACAAGTGATACAGGTATTAGACACACATTTTAAAATAAAGTAATGAAATCAAGAAAATAGGAGAAAAGATGTAGAATTTTATCCAAGAACTATGCCCGACATGTGCGCTTGTGCGCGTGCACACACACACAGAGGCACATACACACACACACACACACACACACACCAATGTATATATGTATTATTACTATTATATAAAACAATTGATAGGATTCAATAAACATAACTACAAGCAAACAGGTTTTACACCTGTATGAATGCCTGGTGGGCACTTGAAAATCTTGTAAGATATGGAAGGATTGCTTATCATGTAGAACTGTTCTGAGCATTGTAGGCTATCTAGTATCCCTGCTTGTCAAAATGCCAGTAATACCTGAGAATCGTGATGTCAACTGAAACATCCCCCACAAGTTTTCCAGGTGCACTCTGGGGGAAGTACTGCCTCTGTTGAGAACCATGGCTCAGTTTCTCAGTCTAGCCTCCCCCCGCCTTTTTTAATGTTTGTTTATTTTTGAGAGAGAGAGAGACAGAGTGTAAGTGGGGGTAGGGGGCAGAAAGCGAGGGAGAAACAGAATTCAAAGGGCGCTCCAGGCTTGAGCTGTCAGCACAGAGCCTGATGAGGAGCTCGAATTCACGAACTGCAAGATCATGATCTGAGCCAAAGTCAGATGTTTAACCTACTGAGCCACCCAGGCACCCCGTATCTAGCCTCTTTTTATGGGGAAGGGTGCAGCTCAGAGAGCTGTGATTGCTGTACAAATCTATACAGATTATACCGCTGGTTATTTGAAGAGATGATGTTTGAACCTTGACATCCTAACTCTTAATACAGTGCTCTACAAATCTTCTGTTTCATTTAAGTATTAAGGTTCTTGGGAAAACTGGCTTTGATTTCTGTGTCAAACAGCAATTTGAATACAGTCCTCATCACACACACTCAGTTGAATGATACAGGATACTTAAAAACCATTAATGACTGAAAACCATTTGTTGTTCTTAAAACTCCCTTTGTTATAATAATGCAAATTCCTTTCCAAAATTTTGAAGTATGTTGGGACTTCTTGCTGAGAGTTTAAAGGTCCCAAAACACCTCACCCTGCTTCAGCTTAGGAGAATCAAAGGAATACTTCAAAGATCTCAAGTTTGAAAAATATCAGAAAGTCCTACTTGTAGAACAGTTCAAAGCAATCATAGGTGAATCATGAGGGATTTGTGTGAAAAGTTAGTATCCAAATATATTTTTCCTCTGAAATTCACATAGGCTTCTAAATTCTGAGCATTGTATTAGCATTTTTATAAATTCTCTCACAACTCCACAGTTCTTCAGCATCCCCGGAAATCATAGCCTCTACTGCAGCTTTAATGTTGAGATAGCTGTCATGTCTCACAGACTTCTGAGATACCTGCTTTCCATCCATTTGCTCTCTGTTTCTCTTACATGTGGAAAATAGAGCTCGTCTAAAAGATTTGATTTTTCTCTACTTCTGTTTTTATAGGCAACCTCAGATTTGCATTTTTATCATTCCTCTCTCAAAACACGTTGGCATTGTTGTTGAGTTCTAATGGCTTTTTATTGGTAGTTCTCAAAATTAGTACCTCATTATTTACTGCTCTGGGCAGGTTTGTATGCATGCTCCACTGTATTTCTTGTTACTTTTTTTCAGGTAGAATAGATTCCTACTATCCTCGAGTGAAATATATGTATGTATTCATGTGGGTGTGTATCACTAGTGCAAGAACCCAGTAGAGAGCATCCATACTTAAAGAAGGTAATTACAGAACTATTCATTATGTTGATAGTTGTACATGAAGTGAAATGGCTCCGTATCTATCAGAGCTTAAGTGAATTCCACCTCAATGAGTCCTTGACAGGGATGCACTGTACCCTCTACAGAGGGGTCAGTTTTTATTTGCTGCAACTCTGGGTGTGTCAGGAAAGCTTGGGAAATTGTGACCACCAGTTATCCCCTTTCAGCTCCTTGCTGTTTAGTAATGTCCTCAGCAGTATTATATCTCTAAGATTTAATTTGTCTTCATTCTTCTACTCAACAAATATACTTGAACACTTGCCTAAATGTAAGGCTTTTCTATTGGCATATATACCACTAGTTTGCATTCAAATATTTCAGTCCTTGGCTTTTTATATGCTTTTTGGAAGTCTGTACAAATATTATTTCAGTCCTAATTCTTAGCCTAAGTCCTTTTATGTACCTGTACCACTGGGGCGAATCACACATTCACCACAATCAGATAGATAGGAGTGTTATAAAGACGTCTGACTTCCTTCCTGCCCCACTCTCATCTTTCCTCCTCTCCGCCAATATCCAAACACTTCTCTCAGCTGCTTATGAGTGTGATTATTTTGTTGCCTTGGAGTCATTGATTTGACTCAAAAGTTTTTACTAAAAATTTAAGCCTATATTTCATTGCGTGTTAGTATGAATTGGTCTGTACTGTCAGGAGAGCAAGTTTTGATGATGAGAAGGTGTATGAAGCTTGAAGATTCTGGCCCCTTTGGGAAGAATACCTCTTGGGTAGGAAAGGAAACACTGCTGTGGGAGGAAGCCAGGGCACATAGACTGGACCCTACAGATCCCATCATAACCTGTGATTGGTTTAGGGACCTGTTATTAAAGCTGGGATTCTCACTTCGTGTTGTGAGTTATCTCAGGGAAGAGAGAAATATGTGGTCTGACTTCTTTCTTAGGTTGGCTAGATTTCCAGCGTGTGCTAGTTTGGGCTAAAGGAAAT
The DNA here is from genome assembly GCA_030068075.1 of Paguma larvata. Classification (NCBI taxonomy): domain Eukaryota; kingdom Metazoa; phylum Chordata; class Mammalia; order Carnivora; family Viverridae; genus Paguma; species Paguma larvata. Next base: position 55,460,342 of record CM057829.1, read on the forward strand.
CCCTTAGAATATCAAATTCAACAAGATTTTAGTCTTTTCAGAATCCAGGGTGAGGGGCAGACACAGTCTGTGGAAAGTGAAGAGTAATACATTTTTGCTCACTTTACTATATCCTTAAATTTTTAATTAATTATACTTCTCTATAGGATAGTGTTGAAAGTATAGAGCCCAAAGTTAGGCAGCCTGGTTTCAATTCCTACCTATTCCCCTTACTCACAGTGTGACCCGAACAGAGTTGCCCTGTTATTCTCAGAAGCTCTTCTAAATATTACCTCTAAAATGGGGTATAATACAGGGCACCTGGGTGGCTCAGTTGGTTAAGCTTCCGACTTCGGCTAAGGTCATGATCTCATGGTTTCAAGCTCTGCATTGTGCTCTGTGCTGACAGCTCAGAACCTGGAGCCTGCTTCAGATTCTGTGTCTCATTTGCTCTCTGCCCCTCCCCCACTTGTGCTCTGTCTCTCAAAAATAAATAAATGTAAAATAAATAGATAAATAAGTAAGTAAAATGGGAGAATAATAACAGCATCAACCTCAGAAAGTAATTTTGAAGATTAAGTAAGAAAGTATATGGACAGTATTTAGCACCGTTTGTGGAATAATGATGGCTATTAATTGTATTCAAGTTTAATAATTTTTCCTTTATGATTTCAGTTAACTTCAAAATATAGTTATTTATGGGCGCCTGGGTGGCTCAGTCGGTTAAGCGTCCAACTTCAGCTCAGGTCATGATCTTGCGGTTCACGAGTTCTAGCCCCACATCGGGCTCTGTGCTGACAGCTCAGAGCCTGGAGCCTGCTTCTGATTCTGTGTCTCCCTCTCTCTCTCTCTGCCTCTCCCCCACTCATGCTCTGTCTCTCTTAAAATAAACATTAAAAGTTTAAAAGTATATATATATATACTTATACATATATATATATATATGTATATATATATATATATATATATATATATGAATAGTTGTTTAACATCCCCTTAGGTATTATTGCAAACATTTTAAATGGCTAGTTGCTGCAATATTTTTTTACTCTTTTCACAATCTGGTGTATGATAGCTGTTTTCTGGATATATTGGTTCCAGTGAATTACTTGACCTTTCACAGAACTTATTACCAATGGATTCTTAAGTTGATGACCTTGTACAGATGTGTTTTGTGTTTCAGTTATTTTGTTGATCCTATTTTCATTACAAGAGATGCAAGTGCTGACAGAAAGCACAGGCTGGGTTTTCAGTTGTCCAGCAAATATTTTCTTCTGACTTTCAAATGCAGAGTGTCTCAAATACTCTCACAAGTACACTCATCTTTTATTTTCACCAGAGTAGCTTTACAAGAGACATCCTCCAGGAGCACCTCAGTGGCTTAGTCGGTTAGGCATCTAGCTCTTGATTTTGGCTCAGGTCATGATCTCACAGTTTCTGTGGTGATGGCATGGAACCTGCTTGGGATTCTCTCTGTCTGCCCCTACCCTACTTATGTTCTCTCTTAAAATAAATAAATAAACGTAAAAAATATAAAAAAACAAAACAACTTTGGACTACTTTGAGTTATTTATTTTTAAAAGTTAATCACACTTGCTTTTCTTCCAAATACATCCATATTTATTTACTGAGCCCTGATCTCTGAGCCCTCATTAGCATATCTGGTATGAATTTCCAAAATAAAGCTATTATTAAATGTGTTTATGGTAGACCCAACTTGGTTTGGTTGCCTTGCTCATGGTGGCTTCCCAGCTGGTCATGAATATGCTGCTGTTTTGTTCAGGTGATAGACTCTACTCCTTGGCTACAGTTAATCCACTTAGGCCAATCACAAGTAATTATACTATCCAAGAGGTAGTGATAACATCCAAATCAGATCATTCTTGCCTGGGAACTTTGCAAACATGAGAAATAACTTTTAGTTTTATTTTTAAATTTCCCTTATCAATAGCAGGAAGATGTTAGCTTAGAGCTGCCTTCAGTCATCCTTCTCAGCCCCCTGGTGACAGCTGGCCCCAAGAGAAGCAGAGATGAAATTTATAGAGGAAGAAGGAACTTCTGAATGGCATTTGGGTCCTTGGAGCCACTGCATGAGGCCAGATCCACTCCTTGTCTTTGCCCCCTGCAGATGTTCTGTTCAGGCTTAAGCTTAATCGAATTGTTTATCAGGTGAAAGAAAAGATTCTCACCAATACAATTCTTTTAATCTTCAACCTTGGTATCAATAAAAGGGTCTTGGTATTTTAAATTTAAATCTTGTTAGCAATTTAAGAGTGAGAAATCCTATGCTAGCATTCAGCTCTTCTAGGACAGAGAGAATTTACAACTTTTGTGAAACCCTTGTACCATTAGCTGTGTAACCTAAATGTGTCAGTGATGGTGAAAAATATGGCGGGTTTGATCGCGTCCTTGCTGAAGAGTCACGTGCAGTAGCCTCGACCTGGATGCAGATCCTGGTAGCAGATCATTGAGTAGGTGATCTTGAGCACATCATTTGTGGTTTTTACTTTGTAGAAATGAGCATTATAATGATCCCACAGTGTAGTCATGAGAAGTAAAAGACAATGAATGAAGTAGAACTTTTAATAGGCTTTCTTCTAGTGCAAACATATCTTCTATCATTCTTCCCTTTTGGTGGCATTTGGAGCCTCTGTTCAGGCTTCATATTCTGCTGCAAAATGTGTATGTATGGGTAGGGAGTGGAGTCCGGGAAGCTGATCTTGGGCACAGACCATAAGAGCTTTTATATACCTGGTCTTTTGGTTTACAGAGATCTCTTCACTGTTATTTGAGCCATAACTATCTGAGCCAAAATAGTTGTCCTGGTACTTCTGTTCTAACATACTCCCCAAGACCTGCTTTCACAACACTATACAACTACTTCTTATACAAGTAATGTTTAACACAGAGACAGAATTGCTGTAAGTGGGTTTTCCCTTAGCTGGAAACTTCTCTCAATCAGTTTAATTCTTTTTTTTTTAATATTTATTTATTTATTATGAGGAAGACAGAGTGCAAGAAGGGGAGGGGCTGAGATACAGGGAGAGAGAGAATCCCAAGCAGGTTCTACACCATCAGCGCAGAGCCCGATTTTGGGCTTGGAACTCAAAAAACATGGGATCATGGCCTGAGGTGAAATGACGCTTAACCTACTGAGCCACCAGGCGCTGTCAGGCAGTTTAATTGCTAATCATCACCTTAAGTTCATTTTGTAGTTTCTTTTGTTGTTGTCTCTAATACCAGCTTAAATTAAGAAGTTTCGATTTTCCTTGCCTTTTCCGCAGCTAGAACTCTTTAGTCAGTAGAAAGATCCCCCTTCCCTCGTCTGTCATCAGTTGCCCCAGACTTTATTAGTACTTTATATTCAAAGGTATGTTTCCCTTTGATGCTTTGGATTCACTAGGCCCTGATACATTTTAAATACTAAATAAATGACAACTAGACTTATCATCATAACTGTGATGCTCACCATGTTTATAAGTGCTAAGATGCTGGAACAGCTGACACACATCACCTCACGGGGCACCAGATTCCATGCTTTCTGCTAACCTACTTGTTGGGGTAGGTATTTTTCTTCGTCATACCGTTTGTGTCTTACTTGAAACAGTTCACTCAAAGAAGGATGGACTTTTGTCACAGAGGAGGACCTTCATTGGACAAGAGGATGTGAATGAAGCCTTTATCCTACTGAAATAGCCAAACTAGATTCTGCAGTTCCACAGCTGTTGTATCTGTAACAGTTAAACTTAAAATAATTTCCTTGTTAGGCCTAAACCTGAATATAGACTCTAACACAGAGATGCTAGTAATAGGTATATAAATAAATTCTCGTGTGTTTTATGTTCTTGATAAGTAAAATTAATAGCCAGCTATGGTATTTCTCCTTGGAAACATTTCTCATGTTCAAGAATTGTTTTCTTATTGCCTTTTGAAACAAGTTGAATATTTGGATGAATAGGCAGTTGGTAAAGTGTCCTTGCCCTAGTGCTAATAAACTTTGAAGAAGAGTTTTCAGCTGCTTCGAAGGATATTTTTTTTCTGCTGATAGCTTGTAAGTAATTCAAGTTGTAATTTCCACTGGTTCTTGCTATCACTTTAGCAAGAAGGAGAAAAAATGTATCAGTTGATCAGTCATCTATCAGAATAACTAGATTCAGCTATTCAGAGAGGAAGCAAGAGACCAAGAAGAAGTGATTTTGCTGTTAATTTTACTGTGTTTGATCTGAAGTACAAGGAAAAACTATGTTGGGTGTTAGTGTTTCTATTCTCCCAGACATACATCGTTCTTGCCTTTTTAAGCCTTTTTTGAACTTACTCCTAATGGTGAAAGTAGGCATTTGGTATCAATTACCTTAAAAGTCACTGCCTTTGTCTGTTGAGTTGAGGAATGTGTTAGCTATGGTAGGAATTTAGGAAAGATCCTTCATGGTAAGCATTACTTCGTTGTTTTTTTTTAATTTAAATTTTAGTTAACATACAATGCAATATTGGTTTCAGGAGTAGAATTTAGTGATTCATCACTTTGTACAACACCCAGCTCTCATCACAAGTGCCGTCCTTAATATCCATCACCTATATAGACCATCACCCACCCACCTCCCTCTGTCAACCCTCAGTTTATTCTCTATTGTTGGATCTCTTGTAGTTTGTCCCCTCTTCTCCCTTTCCTTCCCCCTTCCCATATGTTCATCTGTTTTGTTTCTTAAATTCCACATGTAAGTTAAATCATGTGGTATTTGTCTTTCTCTGACTGATTTATTTTGCTTATCATAATATATTCCATTTCCATCCATGTCATTGCAAATGGCAAGATTTCATTCTTTTGATGGACCAAGTAATATTCCATTATATATTTGTTCCACATCTTCTTTATCCATTCAGCAGTTGATGGACATGTGTGATCTCTCCATAATTTGGCTATTGTTGATAGTGCTGCTATAAACACTGGGGTGCATGTACCTTTTTGAATCCGTATTTTTTTATCCTTCGGGTAAATACCTAATAGTGGAATTGTTGGAAAATAGGGTGGTTCTATTTTTAGATTTTTGAGGAAACTCCATACTGTTCTCCAGAGTGGCTGTACCGGTTTGCATTCGCACCAGCAGTGCAAGTGTTTCCCCTTTCTCTGCATCCTTGCCAACACCTGTTGTTCCCTGTGTTGTTGATTTTAGCCATTCTGACAGGCATGAGGTGATTTTGATTTGCATTTCCTGATGTGGAGTGACGTTGAGTATCTTTTCATTTGTCTGTTAACCATCTGCATATTTTCTTTGGAAAAGTATCTATTCATATATTCTGCCTATTTCTTAACTGGGTTGCTTGTGTTCTGGGTGTTGAGTTTGATAAACTGTTTCTAGATTGGATACTAACTCTTTATCCAATATGTCATTTGCAGATATCTTCTACTATACTGTAGGCTGCTTTTACTTTTGTTGATTGTTTCCTTTGCTGTGCAGAAGCTTTTTATCTTGATGAAGTCCCAATAGTTCGTGTTTGTTTTTCTTTCCCTTGCCTTCAGCGTCGTGTCTAGTAAAAAGTGCTCTGTTGAAGTCAAAGAGATTGCTTCTTGTGTTTTCCTCTAGGATTTTAATGGTTTCCTGCCCCACATTTAGGGGTATTATGAATTTATTTTTGTGTGTGGTATAAGAAAGTGGCCCAGTTTCATTCTTCTGCATGTTGCCGTCCAGATTTCCCAGCACCATTTGTTGAAGAGACTGTCTTTTTCCTATGGATATTCTTTCCTGCTTTGTCAAAGATGAGTCGACGCTATAATTTTGAGTCCATTTCTGGGGCTTCTATCCTGTTCCATTGATCTGTGTGTCTGTGTTTGTGCCAGTACCATATTATCTTGATGACTGCAACTTTGTAATACAGCTTGAAATCCAGAATCATGATGCCTCCAGTTTTGTTTTGCTTTTTCAGGACTGGTTTGGCTATTCAGGGTCTTTCGTAGTTCAATACAAATTTTAGGATTATTTGTTCTAGCTCTGTGAAAAATGCTGGCAGTATTTTGATAGGGATTGCATTTAATGTGTAGATTGTTTTGGGTAGTATCAGCATTTTAATATTTGTTCTTTGAATCCATGAGCATGGAATGATTTTCCATTTCTTTGTGTTCTCTTCAATTTCTTTCATAAGTGTTCTATAGTTGTCAGAGTACACATCTATCTTGTCTTTAGTTAGGTTTATTCCTAGTTATCTTATTTTCTTTGGTGTAATTGCAAATGGGATTGATTCCTCAATTTCTGTGTCTGCTGCTTCTTTATAGGTGTATTGAAATGCAACAGATTTCTGCACATTGATTTTATATCCTGTGATTTTGCTGAATTCATGTATTAGTTCTAGCAATTTTTTGGTGGGGTCTTCTGGGTTTTCTAGATAGGGTATCGTATCATCTGCAAATACTGAAAGTCTGACTTCATCCTTAACAATTTGGGTGCCTTTTAATTTCTTTTTGTTGTCTGACTGCTGAGTCATAAGACTTCCAGTACTATGTTAAATTGTATGGTAAGAGTGGGCATCCTTGTCTTGTTCCTGACTATAGGGAAAGGCTCTTTTTTTTTCCCCCAATGATGATGATATTATCTGTGGATCTTTTGTATATGGCCTTTTTGATGTTGAGGTATGTTCCCTCTATCCCTACTTTGTTGAAGGTTTTTATTAAGAATGGATGCTGTTATTTTGTCTAATGCTTTTTCTGCATCTATTGACAGGATCATATGGTTCATATCCTTTCTTTTGTGAATATGTTATATCATGTTGATTTATTTGCAAATATTGAACCAGTCCTACATCCCAGGAATAAATCCCACTTGATCACGGTGAATAATTCTTTCAATGCACTATTGAATTCGATTTGCCAGTATCTTGTTGAGAATTTTTGCATACAGATTCATCAGGGATATTGGCCTGTAATTTTCCATTTTAGTGGGGTCTTTGTCTGGTTTTGGAATAAAAGTAATGCTGGTTCATAGGATGAGTTTGAAAGCTCTCCCCATTTCTTTTTTTTTTTTTTTTTAACAGTGTGAGAAGAATAGCTATTAACTCTTCTTTAAATGTCTGGTAGAATTCCCCTGGGAAGCAATCCAGCCCAGGACTCTTGTTTGTTGGAAGATTTTTGATTTCTGGTTCTTTTCCTTTTCTGGTTATGGGTCTGTTCGAATTTTCTATTTCGTTCTGTTTCAATTTTGGTAGTTTATGAGTTTCTAGGAATTTGTCCATTTCTTCCAGATTGCTCAGTTTGTTGGCATATAATTTTTCATAGTATTCTCTTATACTCATTTATGCTTTTGTGGTCTTGGTTGTGACTTCTCTTTCTTTCATGATTTTGTTTATCTGGGTCCTTTCTCTTTTCTTGTTGATAAGTCTGACTAGGTGGTTATCAATTTTGCTTATTCTTTCAAAGGACCAGCTCTTAGTTTCATTGATTTGTTCTGGTTTATTGTTTGTTTCCTTCTTTCTCTATAGTTTATTTATGCTCTAATCTTTATAATTTTCCTTCTTCTGATGGCTTTAAGCTTTACTTGATGTTCTTTTTCTAGCCCCTTTAGGTGCAAGGTTGTGTATTTGAGACCTTTCTTGATTCTTGATATAGACCTGGGTTGCAATGTATTTCCCTCTTAGGACTGCTGTTGCTATATCCCAAAGGTTTTGGAATGTTGTGTTTTCATTTTCACTGGCTTCCATGTATTTTTTTATTTGTTTTTTAATTTACTGGTTAAGCCATTCATTCTTTAGTAGGATATTCCTTCTTCTCCATGTATTTGGGGGCTTTCCAAATTTTTCTTGTGGTTGACCTCAAGATTCATAGCATTGTGATCTGAAAATATGAATGGTATGATGTTAATCTTTTTGTACTTGCTGAGAGCTGATTTGTGAACCAGTATGTGATTTATTCTGGAAAATGTTCCATATGCACTTGAAAACAATGTCTTCTCTGCTGCTTTAGGATGAAATGTTATGAATATATCTGTTAAGTCTGTCTGGTCCAATGTGTCTTTCAAAGCCATTATTTCCTTTTTGATTTCTGCTTAGATGATCTGTCCATTGGTTTTGGGATATTAAAGTCCTCTATTATTGCATTATTATCAATAAGTTTCTTATGTTTTTTATTCATAGATTTATGGGTTGGAGTCATAAATATTTACAACGGTTAGATCTTCTGTGTGAATAGACCTCTGAATTATGATATAATGCCTTTCTTCATCTCTTGTTATAGTCTTTGCTTTAAAATCTAGTTTGTCTGATGTAAGTATGGCTATTCTGGCTTTCTTTTGATGTCCATTAGTATGATAGATGGTCTCCATCTTCTCACTTTCAATTTGCAAGTATCTTTAGGTCTATGCAAAAGTGAGTCTCTTGTAGGCAGCATAGATGGGTCTTGTTTTTTTTATCCATTCTGATACTGTGTTGTTTGATTGGAGGATTTAGTTCATTTACCTTCAGAGCGATTATTGAAAGATATGAATTTAGTGCCATTGTGTTACCTGTAGAGTTGGTATCTCTGGTGATGCTCTCTGGTTCTCTCTACTCTTTGTTGCTTTTGGTCTCCCGCCCCCCTCCCCCCCCGCCCCGCCCCGATTCAGACTTCTTGTAGGGCTGGTTTGGTGGTCACAAACTCCTTTAATTTTTGTTTGTCTGGAAAACTCTTTATGTCTCCTTCTATTCTGAATGAAAGCCTTGCTGTTTACAGTATTCTTAGCTGCATATTTTTTCCCTTTCAGCATGTCGAGTATTTTCTGCCACTCCTTTCTGTCCTGACAAGTTTCTGTGGACAGATCTGTGGTAAGTATTACTTTGAACAATAGGATTTCAAAGTAAAAATAATGAAGAGAAGGATGTGATATTACAATCAGTCCTGGAAGCAACCAGGATATCTTAGGTGGTAAGATGTTTTAATGTCACAGATTGGTTTCTGGATCAACTTCGTCATTCCTAGTGCACCATTACTTTGAAATTAAATGGAACAAGCTTTATATTAGGCACTTTAAAAAGACTAGACCTATTTATCTTGTAAAAATCAGTGAATGAGTTGATACCAATTTGCTAATTCCCTTTTCCAACTGTGGGTCCAGGAAGATGCCTTTCAGTGTAGGTTTTATTTACTCTGATGGATCTAGCTTTTAGTGACTATGATTTTCAAGACCATGGATCATCACTTACATCCTTAGGATAGGAATAGGATTGAATTTCATCAGTACAAGATATATGTAATACAACACCAGCAGCATCAGTCTGTGAAGAGGGCTCAAGCCTTTCATTATGTCTCCCCTCAGTTGCCACTTACCTCAGTAGGGCTGGCGACTCACAGGTCTGTTGTTTCCCAGTTCACTTCTATTGATGTGAGGGCAGGGGCCTTTTCTTTAATTAGCCTTTTTGGTCCTAATATCTGTTTATGAGATGTTTGTGGAAAACTTAAAATCATTTTATATTTTTTATAGTCATGGTTTCTCAGGTACTCTGATGAATGAGCATGCTATATTACAATAACAGACAGTTTGAGTAATACTTTGCTTTAAATCGTAGTATGCAAGTACTTTCTTGAAAGGATATTCTTATGGTTTGACCTCTCAAATAATTGTGGTTGTTGTCTAATGAAACTTAACACAAAAGTATGAATAAACGTACAAAGATTTCTTAGGTGTCCTGACCTAGGTTTCCCAGGAAGTTAACTCATTGGCTAAAAGAGAGGACACTTTCCTTTCTAGTTGACAAAATGGTGGTCTAAATGCAACTGGTTGATTCTTGCCTCATGGGGAATTATAGCACAACTTTAATAGGTTGTGGTAGTTTCCTGTGGCTGCTATAAAAATCATCACAAATTTGTGATTTAAAACAACATAGATTTAATCCTTCATATTATTGTGGGGCCTAAGTTTGAAATGAGTTTCATATGGTCAGATCGGGGCTGCAGCCTCTGCAGGCTCCAGGGGAGAGTCTATATCTTGCCTTGGAATCCGATTTCTTGTAGCTGCTGGCATTCCTTGGTTTGTGGCTGCATCATTCCCATCTCTACCTCTGTGGTGCGACTGCCTTCTCTTCTGTGTGTAGTAAAATCTCCCTCTGCTTCTCTCTCATAAGAATATAATGATTGCATTTATGACCCACCCTAATAATCCAAGATAATTTCCCCATCTCAAGATCTTTAACTTGTTCACATCTTCAGGACCCTTTTTTGTCATATAACACAGATTCTAAGGATTAAAATGCAGACATCTTTTGGGAATCCATTATTCAGCCTGTCATTCAAGTGCTACCAGGATATTTAATATTTAATAGATAAATAACATGATCTAAATTACTAACAATGCTTTTCAGGAATTAGCAGTATTTTTCACTAAGAATATAGAGCATCTAAAGAGACAAATTTGGGAACAGCTTGGCTTATGAACCAGAGTGTCAAAACAAATTAAAAATGAAAGATGCAGGGAGGAGTTAAAATGGCAGAGCAGTAAGAGGACCCTGGGCCTGTCTCATCCCTAGAACATAGCTAGATCAACATCAAACCAGTTTGAACACCTGGGAAATCAATCTGAGGATTAACAGAACAATCTGCATAAGTTGAGAGAGAGAATTCAGCAGGTACAGAGTGCAGAGAGGTGAGTTGGGGGAGAAGAGCCACAGTGTCACAGAGGAGAGGGAGCCATTTTCATGGAGAGGAGAAAGAGAGAAAGAGTGAGCAGAGTATAGCGTTTGCACAAGAAAGCACTCCTTTCTGAAAGCAGTTAGAGAAAAAGAGTGAACACATGTGCAGGGGATTCTACAAGAAAACTGTTCTCTAAAACCACTGACAGAGAAAAAGGAGAAGGTTTCAATACCACCAATTTTTTATAAACAGTGGAGTACAGAATCTGAAGTTTCAGAGCTTATTGGCTGGCAGTACTCCAGCAAGGAAGCAGGGTGGAGCCCCAGGGAGTGACCAGCATGGTCTGAGGATTCCCTGGGTCACACAGCGGGGAGTGGTTCCCCTACATGGAGTGCATTTGGTAGAGGCAACACAGACTCTCTGCTGAGGAGAAGATCCGCTGGGCACCATCAAGCCACCAGGTTCACCTGTACAGGAACAAAGATGCTGACTGAGAGCAGCAAACCCTGGCACTAGTGGTGCGTTGAGATTTACCATAAACTCTGATCTGCTGCCACTACCTGGTCACATGATGGCTTCCTGGGACAAATTGGCACCAGCCACAGTGAGTCTTATGACCCTTCCCCAGAAGATCGATGTAGGTCTAAGCTATAGGGGTCTCTGAAGTGTGGGGCTTTGAAACACAGCCCCATCTGAGATAAAACTCTGGAGGGAGGTGGTGCTTGGAAGGTGGACAACTCAGACTTGGGGAAGGCAGGGAGCTGACAGAAGTGGGAGACACAGGAGAGGTGACTAATCATGCATCTGTGAGTGTGCAAACTTCAAACTCCCAAGAGTAGAGTGCAGGGTGAAGCCATTTTCACCATTAGCTCAACACTGATAGACCCCAGTGATTTAAAAAGTGCCATCAAGTGGAGAACAGAGCTGTTACACTAAAGCCCGTTACCTGGGCCCTCTAGGCACATCTCCGCTAGGGCAAGTTGGCTTGAGAATCACAGCAGCAAGCCCTTCCCCCAGAGGAGCAGCACAAATCCTGTCCATTCACTTAGTCTACTGATCATAGAGTGGTGCAAAGTTTCAATTCTAGGGGAAACTGACTCTAGCTTCATTTAAGTTTTTTGTTGTTGTTGTTCATTTTTTTCTTTCCCTTCTCTTTTTGTTTTTGTTGTTGTTTTCTTTTGTTTCTTGTCTAGAGAGAGAGCAAAATTTTTTATTTTATTAACTTTTTAATTTATTTTTAGTTTTTAATTTTTTTCTTCTTTTCCCTTTTTTCTATCAAGCTTCTCTTATCAAGCAGAACAAAACACACCCAGGAATATTTTTTTATTTTTAATTTTTATTTCATATTATTATTATTATTTTGTTCTTTCTCCAAAATGACAAGACAGAAGAATTCACGTCAAAAGAAAGCACTAGAAGAAAGGACAACCAGGGATTTAATCAATACAGACATAAGTAAGATGTCTGAGCTAGAATTTAAAACAATGATTATAAAGATACTAGCTAGACTTGAATAAAGCATAGAAGACACAACAGAATCCCTTTCTGCAGAGGTAAGAACTAAAATCCAGATAGGCTGAATTTAAAAATGCTGTAACCAAGATGGAAACTGAAATGGAGGTCGTAAAAACAAGGATAGACAAAATGGAAGAGTGAATTTGGGATATAGAAAATAAAATTATGGAAAATAATGAAGCTGAAGAGGGAATCACAGGTCATGGATCATGAAAGCAGATTGAGAGAACTTAGTGACTTAGTGACTTAGTGACTTAATAATAACATTCATATCATAGGAGTCCCAGAAGATGAAGAGAAAAAGGGGGAAAAGGTTTGTGTGATCAAATTACAGCTAAAAACTTCCCTAATTTGGGGGAGAATACAGACATCAACATCCAAGACGCACAGAGAACTCCCATCAAATTCAACAAAAGCTGGCCGTCTCCAAGACATATCATAGTCAAATTCACAAAATAAACAGATAAGGAAAAAATCCTGAAAAAGGGGAAAAGTTCTTAACTTACAAGGTAAGACAGATCAGGTTCACAGCAGATCTGTCCACAGAAACTTGGCAGCCCAGAAAGGAGTGGCAGAAAAGACTCAACATGCTGAATATGAAAAATATGTCACCTTTGCTAGGTCACAGTGGTAAAATGAGAAAAACAGACTTGCTTTGTGTTCTCTTGGGGCTTTCATTATAGTGGGAAGGGAGTCACTAAATCAAATGGTCATAAAAATGCAAATTACAATTTTGAATGATAAAAGACTTATTCTAGGAAAAGTTAGAGCACTGGTAATCCTGGTAATCGGATACTCAACCTAGTCGAAAGGAGACATTCCAGGAAGGTTTCTACAAACAAGCAATATTTTTTATGGGTATTGAGGAATGAATGGGAAATGATGAGATGGTGGGGATGAGGAGAAAACATTCTCTGCAAAAGCACATGTGCATGTGTTCTGTGGTAAGAGGGAGTATGGCTTGTTGAAGGGATTTAAGTAAGACCACTGAGGTTGAAACACAAGTCATGTTGTATGCAGTAATATTGGTAGGGTAGGTCAGAATCAGATTATCTGTTTTAGGCATGTTAAAGATTTAATCTTGCCAGAAAATTGTAGGAAATTATTGGATACTCTAAATAAAAGTATATGCGATCAGGTTTATGTTTTAAAAAGAATACTGTACTGTCTAGAGATGAGTTTGTAGGAAAGTAAGAATGGATGTAAGAAGCCTACTTAGAAGACTACTGTAAAAACAGAGATGAAAATGGGCCATTATGTTCTTCCATATTCTTTGATTTTGTCCTCTTCTGGTTTTCAGCATTGTGCTTGGATCACTATATATTTGTTTAAAGAACAGTAAAAGATTTATGAATGAATAAATCCAGCTATGGCTTGGTGTAGGAGAAAAACTCAAACCAGCTATGCTGTTTGTTGTTTATCATTGATCCCCACGCTCAATTTGAAAAACCTGAAAGTTCTATAGCATCATGAAAATACAGAGATAAAAATGTTCTAAATATAACAAATCATTTTTTTGTGCATTAGGAAAAGAAGTTAGAGGAGTTCTAGGGATATAGGGCAGACATCCCATATTTCAATCCTTGTGGACCAGAAAGTTATTAAGCAAAATTAAAGGTCTGATTAAGACTGCAAAGGGTATTGAGATTCCTGAGGTTTTTGGTAATTATGCAATAGAAATTTAATCTAAATTGGCAGGAAATTAGTCTTTGAAGGATAAGAAGATGATAACTAGGTCACTTGACAATATGGTGTGAATATTTTGTTTGAGCTTATAAGAAGAGGTCATTCTAACTGCTTCATTAAGACTCAAATTTTCTATTAAAATGAAGATATTCTAAATATGTCAGGCTTTAGAAAACGAAATCCAAGAATTACAAAGAGATATTCTAAATTGCAAGTGCTTGATGTTCATCCAAGGGTTGAACTAATAGCCACAAAAATGTGAAGTAAATATTTCTGCTGTAAGTTCTCTCAAATTTACACCAAAAGTATTTAAAATATTATGAATTAAAATAAAGTTGAAGTATTGAGACTTTGAAAATGGTTCTCAATTGGTTTCATGAGTTGGACTCAATGAGGTCTTGGGTACCTCAGTCAAAAGCCCTAGTGTGTCCCCCTAGATGAAGGCCAAATCTATTGCAGCAATACAGCAAGGCTGTAATTGGCTTTTACAGGGAGACTAGTATTTTTATTTAAAAAAATATTTTCAGAGATCATATCTGGGCCCTAAGTTTATTTACCTGGAGAAGTAGATTTTAGGTTCTAGAGGAAAAGATTAAAAACACAACCTTTTTTTCTTAAATTCCACATATGAGTGAAATCATATATTTATCTTTCTCTGACTGCTTTATTTTACTTAGCATACATTCTAGTTCTATCCACATCTTCGTAAATGGAAGCATTTCATTTTTTTTGATCACCAAGTAATATTGCATTATATATATATTCCATATACATGTATGTATATATATATATAGATATATATATATACATATATCTATATATATATATGCTACATCTTCTTTATCCATTCATCAGTCAGTAGACCTTTGGGATCTTTCTACAATTTGGCTATTGTTGATAGTGCTGCTGTAAACATTGGAGTGCATGAGCCACTTTGAATTAGCATTTTTGTATCCTTTGGATAAATACCTACCAGTGCAATTGCTGGATTGTAGGGTAGCTCTATTTTTAATCTTTTGAGGAAACTCCATACTGTTTTCCAGAGTGGCTGCACCAGTTTTCATTCCGACCAATAGTGGAAAAGTATTCTCCTTTCTGCACATCCTTGTCAACATCTGTTGTTTCCTGAGTTATTCATTTTAGCCATTCTGACAGATGTGAGGTGGTATTTCATTGTGGTTTTGACTTTTATTTCCCTGATGATAAGTGACGTTGAGCATCTTTTCATGTGTCTGTTAGTCATTTGGATATCTTCTTTGGAAAAGTCTCTGTCCATCTCTTCTGCCCAGTTCTTCACTGGAGTATTTGTTTTTTGGGTGTTGAGTTTAAAAAGTTCTTTATAAATTTTGGACACTAACTCCTTTATACAATATGTCATTTGCAAATATCTTCTCCCATTATGTCAGTTGCCATTTAGCTTTGTTGATTGTTTTGTTCACTGTGCAGAAGCTTTTTATCTTGTTGAGGTTCCAATAGTTCATTCTTGCTTTTATTTTCCTTGCCTCCAGAGACATATCTAGTAAGAAGTTGCTCTGGCTGAGGTCAAAGAGGTTGCTTCCTGTGTTCTTCTCTAGGATTTTGATGGTTTCCTGTCTTATATTTAGGCCTTTCATCCTAATTTTAGGTCTTAGTCTTAGTCTTAGGTCTTTCATGATTTATTTTTGTGTATGGTATAAAAAGTGGTCTATTTTCATTCTTCTGCATGTTGCTGTCCAGTTTTCCCAGCACTATTTGCTGAACAGATAAACAGAGAGGAAGGGAAGGGAAGGGGAAATAAGATAAAAATAGAGAGGCAGGCAAACCATAAGAGGCTTTTAAATCCAGAGAACAAACTGAGGGTTGCTGGAGGGGTGGTGAGTGGGAGGATGGGTTAAATGGGTGATGGGCATTAAAGAAGGCACTTGTTGGAATGAGCACTGGGTGTTGTATATAACTGATGAATCACTAAATTCTACTCCTGAACTCCTGAAACAATTATTATACTGTATGTTAACTAACTTGTATTTAAATTTTAAAAAATGATCAAATAAAAAAAATAAAATAAGCACCACACCCCCCCAGAGAAAGCACAACCTTAAGTGAAAGGGTAATCTGATGACACAGATTTTTATTGATTAAAGAGCTACTTTACCTCAGATCCAGTACAAATTCTGTGCTTCACAGTGGAATCCTTCTAACCTTGTTGAAGGCAAGGGCATTATTTCTGGGGTCCAGTTAATCAAGGATAATTATTCCTCTTACTAAAACCTATTTGTAGGACCCACAAAATTGTAACGTAGTAGATCAATATGCAGGCTTCAGAGTCCTATACATGTGGGTCAGATCCTGGCTCTACCAGTTATTTGCCATGAGACCTTGGTCACAGTACTTAACTTGCCCAGGCCTTATTTTCTTATCTCTAAAAAGGGGGTAATGATACTATTTACTTCATACAATTATTGGGGAGAAGAAATGATCTCATAAATATAAAGAACTTGGTACAATTCTTTATGATAATGAATAAAAAGTTGTCGCAACTACTCTTATTAGGAGTCTTCTCAGACTATTTGTGATCTTTATCTAGTGTTCGCCACAGACAGAAACAAAAGAATGAAAACTTTTTGTAGAGTATGATGCCAGTTTTAAAAATGTAGTGAATGTTCTACAAAACTAACACAGATTCTCAGAGATAGACAATTTTAGGGCAAACATTATTTTGAAATTCACCACTAAAGCTCTATTATAATAGAGAATATATATTATATATTATGTATTATAATAGAGAATAATTTTTCGCTGAAAAATTGTCTGCGCTATTAAAACATTTACAGTGTTCTCCCCACTATGAGAGCCATGGATGGAAAAGGGTTAATGATATATTGTATGACTTTTTCTTACATTCAGATATAGTTTATTCCTGGGAAAATATTAACTGTTTAGGCAAATTCAGCAAAAGCTAGTGACTAGAGGGAATAAAACTAATGCATACATTAAATAGAATATCCTAGTATTTCCTTGATTTGTTCAAATGGGAGAAATCATGTAATTTTTTCGAAAAGTGCAATTTATATGAAAATGTAATTTCTAGACATTCAGCAGCACATTTACAGAGTAAAAAAACTGTTGTCATAAATCCCCCCAAAAATGCAATTTTACATTCTTGTGACTATTTATCAAAATGAAATATTTTCCTGTAGGCACGATAGACAACTTATTATTATACATTTGGGGATTTTAAAGATTCGTATTTTGTTTTACAAACAGACTATTATTTCCAACTGACTGCTTTGGGTTTTAAAACCAATATTGTCATTAGCAAAGAAGCATACCAAGTTACATAAGCAGAAACAAAATCAAGCTCTATTTGAACAGCACCTCAGAGGAAGTTCCTCAAGAAGTAATTTAAGTAATTTAAAATGTATTTTCTTCTCTGATGTTCTGATATTCTACATATAGATAAAGTTTAATTGGCCTTGGGTTATTATTTTTGAAGGAATCTCAAAGCTAAATCTTAATCCCTTAATTTCTAAGTACCTTACAGTGTTTCCCTTGTGATCATCTGGTTTACCTTCTCTTTGCTAATTAATCCTAGAGAACTTCCTCTAAGCACTCCTACCTACTCTGTATACAAGTATCTGCTATTGATGGTATATTTAAAGAACCATTTTATAGATTATGGGGGCCATCTGCCTCACGCACAATTTTTTTTCTTTGAAAAATCTTCCTCCTCTATGTGATTGAACACTTAGCAGCCATTTTTTATCCCATGATCCCCATCCTCTCAATCAAGACTCGGCTAATAAGATTCTCTTTCTTGTTACTTGAGTTTCTGAGCCAGTAGCCAGTTGCAGTCTTCATTGGGTGAGTGTTTCACTTTGGGGAAGCACTGATCTATAATATCCTTAAAGAGAGGGAAACCTAGTTTTCAGAGAGAGAGAAACAGTGGACAGATTATGCAAAGAGAAGCAAACTCAAGGTCATGAAATCCCTATAAATCAAAGAGAGTAATTTTGTTTTCTAGCACTTTCCAGTTGCTGGTTCTAGACCCTCATGAGAACCACTTATCCATGAGTTTCATAAGATTTTCTTATGTCCTTATAAAAATTTTTACTTTGTTGAAGTCGCTTGTATGAGTTTCTGTTATTTGTAACCAAAAAACCTCTACTAAGGTGGTAATTCAAATCTATGGCCTTTTGTAGGGAAAAAAGTGATAGTTATGGTGGTGAAATTTTTTTCCTATGAAATTGTGCAAGTGTGAATATATACACCCTGTTAAAACACTGAAAATCATTAGTAGCATAAGATATGAAATGCATATATAATTTTAGGAATTCCTATCCATTGACAAAAAGTAAAACATGATTACTTCATAGGTCAGGAATGCTTTTTCAGCATCTTTGAGGAAGAACTTACAGGAATAATTTATAAAGCACGAGTAGAAAACTACCCAGGGATTTCCAAGAGTAATTTTTACAGGAATTTTTGCCTCTCATTTAGACTCTTACTCCTTCCACTATATGTATTATTGGAGAAAACTTAATAATTCTCCTGAAGTCATAGTAGATGTTTCTCAGAACGGAGATCAGTTCCAAGAGAAATGTTCTCAGCTACTCTGCTGTACTGCTTCCCAAGGTGATCCTAAAATTCAGAGGTTGCCAAGCTTAAAACTCTCCCAGGAAGTACATTTTGCAACTAGTGATATGTACAAAGGGAGAATATGAAAACAGAAGCTTCTCATACTCCTTATCTACATCCCTTACTCCTTCTAAATGTTCATCTTCTACCCAGCTCTGCCCGTTTTCAGGCCCAAGCCCACAAGAGAGTTTAAAATGCATAGATATTACCATTATTTAGTAGCATGCAGCAACCAATCACCCATCTTTATTGCCCCTGCCTGGACTTTTCTTGTGATTTTGTAGGATTAGGAGTCATATTTGAAATCTTAGAATATAGGATATTGGCATGAAGAATCTTCCAAAGAAAAGAGGCTTCCACTGGAGGTATTTGCTTCTTTGTATACTATTTAAGTAATGGCTTTAAGTATCACTGTAGGTGAATGACCACCTTTGTCAGCTATCACAATTTAAAATTGGGCCCTAAAGATCTAATAGTTCTTACTATTTTAAATAAAGCTGATAGCATCAGATGATTCTAGTATAATTTTATTTTAAGTGTGTTTAGGTGGCTGTCTATAGTTGACAGTGACAAATGAGTATAGCTTAAGGCTCTTTTCATATGCATTGATCCATGCTAAAAAGACCAATACAGCTCTTATTGCAATATGTTGTGAGTCTGAAAAACAATGGACAAATTTATGATGAGTCAGTTACCTAACTATAGCAAAATACATTAGCCCTTTTTTTGACGAATGTAACAATAAACACTATAGCTCCTATAATGACTAAAAACATCTCTGATAGAATTACTGTAATTTTCTTCACTTAAAGAAATCCCATGCCATGTGATTTGGGGGTTATACTTATAGTGCCAGAGATTGGTTTAGATGGAGAGATAACAAGCAAGTAGCTTAAGTTATTATTGCCTCTACAAGTCTAGCAGCAAAAAGGAACAACATTAGGAATAATTGATAGTGAAGGGATGAGGGAGATAAAAAGAGATGGACTGGGAAGAATTTAATGACTCTTTGTAGCTTTACATCTGTCACAGTTTTTGTGCTACATTAAAGTTTCATTATTTTCACATTTCGTGTTTTCATATTTTTCCATCCCCTTCTTTCTGCTAAATTTACCAAGTAATACAATGTAGATAATGGAGAACTATTTCTACAAATGTCATTGAATGTGTTACTGAAAATGAATAAAGTATTTCACTGATGCATTTCCTTCAAAATACATTTTCAATTAGTAGCAGAGGATTTGTGTACAAAACATGCTCTTTTAAAAATTACATAAAAAAATAAACCATTGTATGAAAAAAATGAAAGCCTAGAATCATGAATATTTGTATTTTTGTTCAAATTTAGTGGGCCAGATGGTCGTATCAACGTGCTATTACAAACTTCACTTTTTAATAATATTTGGTGTTTACCTAGAAATGCACTCTACCTCTCAGTTCCTTGACCTTTTGCTACCACAGGATACATTTTAAAAGTAATTTCTGTTAGATTCTCCAATGAGTTAAACATATTTATGTGTAAATATATGAGAGCATTGATTGAAATGATTTTCATGATCCTGGATTAGCATAATAATTTTTTAAAGTAATTCTTCACTTAGAGTTAAGAAAGAAACCATGACCATATTCCCTCTCTGTGACTGAATCATCATGCAACCTCTTGCAAAAACTTGTATTCTTCTTGCTTTAATTGAGTAGAAGTGAAAAGATTTTTAATACTTGCCCTAAGTGTATACATTCCATGGATGTGTGGAGAAGGGCTATAACTCAAGATGCCACTATTTCAACCCAACACTGAACTTCTGTATTAGTGCTGCAGAAAGACACAGTGAGGGCAAGGAGCATGTTTTCATTCACCATATATTTCTTTCGCTCCCTATTTTGCCATGAACACAACTATGCTTAACTTTGGAAATCATAAAAGATAGAGTATCTTCAGGTAATTATAGTCAGTCTTCATGCATCTTCATTTTCCCCTCCTGTCTGGCATAGGAAATGTTCTTGTCAATGCTTGTTAAATGTGTTTTGAATACTATATGTTTTGAATTCAACTCTGTTTGCTTGTCTTCATGCAAGAAATTCTAAAAGAGCACCAGCTACACAGTATGCATGTTGTTGTTGCTAGTAAAAGTGTAAGAATTCCTCTGATTCCACTGCCATTTTTATTACTGAACTAGATCAACATCTCTTCCTTACTTATCCATGTGTTGTGGAATGAGAGATGGAGAAACAGTCTTTTGGAATTAAATGTTGGAAAAAGCTATGATATTCTTTTTGGGAGTTGAATTTGTCCTCAACAGGAAATATTGCTGAATTAACATCATCACTTGTAGTATATTGTTCTATTTTGGGGTCACTTTTCATTTAGAGATAATTTTTGTGTTTTTTTGGACTTCAATAATGTTTTATAATAAGCAATATTAATTGTTAGCACCCAGTCTGCCTCCTTTAGAAAAACTAAGTTGTACACGATGCATTTATGGTTATATATGGGCAAGTTAAAGAACAGTTAAGAATAGAAATGCTTTCATTGACATCTATTTGGAGTTTCATGTTGCATGATGTGAGTATTATATAATACCAAGACACTTTGCTGCATTCATATACTTTACCTCATTTAGTAAAAACTTATTATAACATTTCTTTGTGCTGCTTAAGTTTTGTGTAAGATGATAAAACCATGGCTAGAGCTGCCAAGGTCTAAGTGTGCCCTGTGGCCACTACCTTCATATACAATGATCACAGTCATGTGTACCTGTGCTTGAACTTTCTAGGCAGCTCTTGTTAATGAGGAGGAGATGTAGGCTTGGAGCTAGAAAACTTGAGTTCAAATCTAGGCCTTGACTCTTTATGGCTTTCTAGTTTCGATTAATCTCATTTTCTTTCTTGAGCCTCAATTTCTCCTTATTTCAAAAACAGAAAAATTGTGGGAGATAATGCATGAAAGCATTTGTAAACTCCAGAGAGTTTCCTAAATTTAAAATGTTGGCATTATTATAAAATATGTAGGCAGGTATTATTACGGAGCAAATGAAAAGCACTTTCAATGAAAATGTCATGCCAGTAGGGACTTTGCCAGAATATCTTACCCAGGGTTTCTTTGAAAGCTGGACTCAGATCCTTGATTGGCAGTAGCATGCTTGGAGCACTACATGGCCCTGCGTCAGTGTTCCCACTGTGTTTTCACAAAGCTTTTTCATTGTTAATTAAACTGAGCCAGGAGTGTCAGCATTTATTAGGCTAGACTCCGGACAAGCACGGAACTATGAAAGCAAAAAAGAATTTAAAATTTGAGAAAGGTTATTGAATCTATACAGGCTTTAAGATTTACATACCTTGCCTTCTTGTATATTATAATTTAAAATAGGCATCTGTACCCAAACAAGGAAAATGCAAAAGAAATGTCCAGCTTTGCTAATGCTGATGGACATCTGGATGTTTTAGTGCCATTGAAGCATTTAGATTTTTATCCCCAAGAGGCCTGCAGTCTTCACTCAGCTGGAACAAGTGGAAAAGGATCTCAGAGATAACAATGTTATAGCTAAAATGTCTAGAGTCATTTTCAGCTGGATGACGCATTTTACCTTCTACATCTTTAAAATAGAAAAAAGACCCTCGTTCTTTTTTTTTTTTTTTTTGTAACCGAGTAGCATAGCTCACATCTTGAAAAGCTATTGACAGACTCCAATTTCTCCGATATATTTAACCAGAAGGAGCTCTTGATGATGAGTGATCATTTACAGGTGCTTTTAAAGGTAGGAGATAATGGAAGTGAGAATAAAGGAAGAAATTATTCCTATTCTTTACTGTGTCTTCCAGTTAAAAGATTTTTAGCCTCGTCTGAAGAAACCTGCCTCATTCAGCTGCCTGGTGATTATCGATGAATACTGACTTACATCTCAACCACGCCAGCATTAAAGTGTCCTGTTTTTCCTTTATCTTTGAGAATACTTCCTTCTTTGAATCATTAAAGTCAGATCTAAAAGGGTTTTCTTCCACTCTACTTTAAATAAGAGCATAGTCGATTTTAAGGAGTGTGTGTAGAAATAAATTGTACTTTGTTGATTCTCTAATAACCAAAAGAAAAAAATTGGGACAATGTCCTTGGAATTAAAGAGAGATGTGCTCACACTTGCCAGTATTTATATGGAACTAAATGATCCTTCAACAGATTAATACTAGTCAGTGACAGATAAGCATATCCCATTGTATCTGAAATTATGGCCAGGTACTCCCGTCTGTGTCACTTCACTCTGTGAAGGCATTATTATCAGCTGCACAGTTTTGCCTGTCAGCAGCTCGAATTTGTACAAAGTTTCATGCATATTTCTCAGAAGATTTGTTGAGTATATAAAATGTATTTTTTAAAAGTGTTGTTTACTAGAAGACAAAAAAATTATAATGAGCGAATTGGTATACATTAAAATTGGTATTTTTTAAAAGTGTTTACTAGAAGACAAAAAAATTATAATGAGCTAATTGGTATACATTAAAATTGGTATTTTTTAAAAGTGTTGTTTACTAGAAGACAAAAAAATTATAATGAGCGAATTGGTATACATTAAAAGAAATTTAAAATAATCTCCTTTAAAAATAGAAACAAACACTACATAATTATTTTACAGTTTTTGCTTAATTTGTCATAAATTAACTCGAGATAATTCTCTTACATTTGGTTTCCTGCCTTACGTAGATCAGACAGAAGATCAATTCTTTTCAGTGTTTCTAAATTTCAACGTGGTTAAAATTTCATGTTTCATGTAATAATTTTTAACTACTCAACCGATTTATAACAACCAGTAAGTGAAATAAAGTGGACCTTACGAAGAAACATTCATTAATAGGCAAGTATATGGAGATTAGAAAAGTCGGCCTGAATCACAAGGCAGAGATGGCATTTAGTATCCAAGTCCACTTCTAGACAGAATTAGCAAAGGCTGCAGTGAAGTTAAAGCCTGCTGGTTGCAAAATTGGAAATTGGTTTCCTGGGGCTCTCTGTAAACTCTTCATTACTTTACTCAATCATGGTTCATTAGCAAGTTAACAGACAGAAGACCAGTGTACACTGGGATATATGTAGAGCCAATCCTTCCGTCTCCTTGAGCATCACTTAAAACTCAAATGTCACAGAAAATTAGCCATTGCATCAAGCTATATTTTCATACAATGCTTTACATGGTCAGCCCGTAGATCATATCCACTTAAACTCTAAATATTGTTAAGTGTTTTCGGTTTATCACACATGTCATAGGGCAGCAAAGGTTTTCATTCAAAGTGACTCTGGTGGAACAAAAAAAAAATCTCAAAAGACATCTGAAAAAGAAACAACTTGGAGGAACTCAGTTAAGAGATTTGACTAAAGTAGATTTAATGGTTCCCATTAACTTGGACCTAATTCACTGGAGGGGAAAAAAATCCATAGGGACATTAGGGCTTTTAAATGTGCTTCTGAAAATGGTTGGACAAACTATCTCTTGGCTCATGAAATAGTTTTGCTCAACCTAAGCAAATGACTTTGACTCTTAGCCCGAAACAATTCATATTATGCAGTTCCTATTCCAAGAATGTATTTTTATAACATTGGGACTCTTGAAAAACACTAACTAGGGAATGTACATAACTCCCTAGGACCCACTAGAAGTTATGATATATTTCTGTTTTGATCTCATAAGCATTTGTTTGTGTTACTCAGATGATCTGTTATTAGTTGCTGTCTAGACTATCCATTACTCAAATACTATGTATATTTCATATTTGGAGAGTATTTCATATTCAGGGAGTAGGCCTATCAGATGAGTTGAAGTGGGATGGATATTCAGTTAAAGAAGGATCAGATTTACAAGACACAAATGCCCACTTTCACCACTGTTATTCAACATAGAACTGGAAGTCCTAGCCAGAATAATTAGGCAAGAAAAAGAAATAAAAGATACCCAAATAGGAAAAAAAGAAGTGAAAATGTTCTATTTGCAAATGATATGGTATTATACATAGAAAACCTTACAAACTCTGCCAAAACACTGTTAGAACTAACAAATTTAGTAAAGTTGCAGGATACAAAATTAATATACCAAGGTTGGTTGCATTTCTATACACTAATAATGAAGTAGCAGAAAACGAACTTAAGAAAAAATTCCCGTTTGTAATTACATCAAAAAGAATAAAATATTTAGGAATAAATTTAACCAAGGAGATAAAAGACTTATACACTTAAAACTCTAAGACATTGTCAAAAGGAATAGAAGAAGACTCAAATAAATGAAAACATATTTCATACCCATGGATCGGAAGAATTAACATTGTTAAAAAGTTTATTCTATCCAAAGAAGTTTACAGAGTTGGTGCAATCCCTTTCACAATTCCAACAGCATTCTTTCACAGAACTAGAACAAACAATTCTAAAATTTGTGTGGAACCACAAAAGATGCCAAATAGCCAAAGCAATCTTGAGAAAAAACAAAGCTGAAAGCATCATGATTCCTAATTTCAAACTCTACTACAAAGCTATAGTAGTCAAAATAGCTAGTATCTGGATAAAAACAGACATACAGGTCAATAGAACAGAATAGAGTGCCCATAAGTAAACCTAATTAATTTATAACAGAAGAGTCAAACATATACAATGGGGAAGGGATAGTCTCTTCAATAAAGAATGTTGGGAAAACTGGACAACCACACACAAAAGAATGAAAATGAACTACTATCTAACACTATGCACAAAACACAACTCCAAATGGATTAAAGACGAGCATAAGACCTGACCCTTAAAACTCCTAAAAGAAAACATAAGTAGTAATCTCATTGATATTGATCTTGGTGGTGATTTTTTTGGAGGGACCTTAAAAGCAAAGCAACCAAAACAAAAATAAAGAAATGGAACTACATCAAACTAAAAACTTTCTGCACAGTGGAGGAAACCACTGACAAAATGAAAAGGCACCCTAACTGAATAGGAGAAGATATTTACAAATCATATGTCTCATAAGGGGTTAATATTCAAAATATATAGAGAACTGCTACAATTTAGAAGCATAACAAACAAACAAATAATCCAGTCAAAAAATGAACAGAGGATCTGAATAGACACTTTTCCAAAGAAGTCATACAAATGGCCAACTGGTACATGAAAAGATATACAATATTGCTAAATCATTAGAGAAATGCGAATCAAAACCACAGTGGGATATCAACTTATACCTGCTAGAACAGCTATTATCAAAAAGACAAGAGACAACAAGTGTTGCGAGTATATGGAGAAGAAAGCCTTGTGTGTACTGTCGGGGGATGTAAATTGGTGCATCCTTATGGAAAAGAGTATGGAGGCTTCTCAAAAAATTAAAAATAGAACTATTATATATCCAGCAGTCGTACTTCTGAGGATATGTCTGAAGGAAATGAAAATGGGATTTTGAAGGAATTCATGTTCATTGTAGCATTTATTCACAGTAGCCAATCTATAAAAACAACCTAAGTGTCCATCAGTAGATGAATGAATAAAGATGTCTCACACACACACACACACACACACACACACACACACATACACACACACAAATCTTATTTAGCCATGATAAAGAAGGAAATCCTGCCATTTGCAACAACATGAATGGAGGGCATTATGCTAAGTGAAATAAGTCAGAAAAAGACAAATACTATATGATATCACTTAAATGTGGATCTAAAAAAAATGCTAAACTAGTAGAAACAGAGTGGAAAAGTGGCTGCCAGAGACTGGTGGTGAGTAGGTAAAAGAGAGAGAGGTTGGTAAAGGGGTACAAATATTTGTCTATAAAAGGAAAAAGGTCTGTTGTATAATTGAAATTTGCTAAAAGAATACAACTTAAATTCTGCTTTCACAAAAATAAAAGATAAAATATGTGAGGTGGAGGATGTTAATCAACTAAACGGTGGGAATTCTTTTACATGTGTATATGTATCAAATCATTACAATGTACACTTTAAATACCTTACATTTTTATTTGTAAAAAGAAAAAAAAAGAATTGGATTTTCTAGAAAGAAAATAAAAGCCTAAGGGTGGCTTGTATGTTTTTGAAAAATGTCATTCTTAAAAAAAAGTTCATTCTTCAGCCACAAGTAACAAAGCAAAAGTAGTTATTTAATAATTTATACAAGAGGAAAAAAGAGGACATCGATTTATCTTGGCTTAAATTTTGTCCTTTTTGATAGAGGAGTTTCCATTTTTTTCCATTTTCTTTTCAGTTCTAGGTTTCTTGCATTTATTTAACAATTTCTAGGTCAGTCTTCCCTACATTGTGTTCTCATTTGTTTTCATATAAAAGTAGACTTTTATGAAATGCAGCCTGTATGCTGACAGGTGAGGGCCCAGTTATCTGACCATTACAGTTTAGTGCTGCCTGATAAATGCAAATGTTTTGACTTGAATGAGAGGTTTGCCATAATTTTTAAAATCCTAGTAAAGTTTGATTTAATAATAAGCAACTGAACTATATATTTATTTATATTCAGGATACAAAATTTCATTGTCTTTTATTCTTTCTTGACACTAAAATATGGGTAAAACAAGTCCCTCTGTAGAAATTTATAGAGAAACCTTATTGTAAGGTAAAAATTGCTCTGTCATTGGCCCCAGAACATTAGACTGATATTGGTTTAAATTACAAACAGCAGATCTGACCCAGAAGGAGTCCAAATTTGTGAGATATTTGGGAGTCTGAGAGTATGTGGACCAGTTTGGGCTGTTAGACTTCTTCCGGTTTATGCCTCATGGGACACACGGGTATTTTATACTGGCCTCACGTTTTAGCCTCAGTTCTAAGAGTTTGATACAGATTCAGGAGGCAGAAAGTTTTGAATTGGCCACAAGGCCTGCATTATTGGATGAATTTGCTTTATTTTGTTAGCCCTTACCTCTAAGAAAGATGCAGCATCACAATTGACTTTCTGCCCTTTTCTTTTTTGTGCAATCTTATCGGCGTATAACTTGTTATTCCTAATCGTCCTCTCCTTTACACTCTTTTTCCCTAAGGGAATTCAATAGCACTGTATTATGACTTGAAAATATTCTCAAATAATAAACTAACAAAACTATTACAAAAAACCTCCCTTGCAAAAATCAGGCGAACTTTTTAAAGTTTATGGCTTTGGCAGTATTATTTTAGATCATGAACAGTTTGCAAGCAAGGGTGGTTAAGGTTTGGTTAATTTTTGTCCAGTACCATGTGATTAAGCCTTAATATATATTGACTATTTTAACCATTAACATAATTTTGTTTACTCGTTGCATTATTTTCTTTTTAATTTCCATAATACATCAGATTATGTATAATAGGAGACAAGTAGGAGTCAATAGGAAAACATTTTTCTTGCACTTAATTTTTGGAGGATTCTGATTATGTCAGTATTTGCCCACTCTGTTTTCATTCTTACGCAAAGAGAAATATTTTCTCCAGTAGCAAGGATACTACTTCGTTATCTTCAGCAAAATTCTCTCTCAGGTTGTTGCCTTTTGGTTATTAGCTGCTTTGTTTACAATCATCTCAAGAAATGCCATTCCTCTCCTTGAGAAGTGCACAGTCCTTACCTTACAACTCAGCGTCTGAGAGAATTGAAGAATGTGAATACCATTGCCCGAAGTTTCATAACATAATAAATTTATCAGTGTGTATAGTCCCTGTTTGTGGGACTGCCGTACTTTGATGGAGTCTGTTCTGATTTCTTCAGTGACAACCAATTTGAAGAGAAATATTTTTGTTCTTTTTCTTTGAGAGCAGCTACCTAATGAAACATTTAATCACCTTCCCAATCTAATGCAAAACTTTCAATTAACAAGGCTGAAGAAATGGAAATTATAGGTGCTGTATCCGGAGTAGAAAAGTGAGTGAGGTATAGATGTAGTCAAAGTCATTGCGTAGGCATTGGTGATAATAATCTGCTTCAAAGAGAAGAATCAAGCTGGCATTCAGAGTAAAGGCTGGACTTGAATCATCAGGGTGGAATGGAGAATAGAGTGGGGAGTTCTTCATATATAGCCTTTCCTGTGTGGGATGCAGAAAGGGATGAGAAATTATATATATATTACATCCTTTCTTTGTTTTAAGAGAGCCTATATCTCAAGATGCATACAGTCTAAAATACTAAATTTTATCATAATGTCTGAACTTTCTGGGTCCTGTAAGTGCTTTTTTCCTCATTATTAGTAGATGGGCACCTGTTACTTGTTTTAGCTCTGCAGTGACAGGAGGGTACTCTCCAGTGTCTATAGAGTTCTCCTAGAATCAGGTAGGGGAACTGAAGGCTAAGAAGCAGAAAACAGAGGAAGTACAAGTCCTGGTCAGGAAGGTGGCTTGGGGAGGTAGAGGATTGGAGGTGGGAGTGGGTCACAGATAAAAGTCACTTCCAAGAGACAAGAGTAGAAGCATGAATCACGGACTGTGGACTTGCATTAGGGTGAGCCCTGTAGGTTTGCAGAAAGTGCACTGGACTGGGACCTTAGGACTTAGTTCTGGGCTTGATCTTGTGACAAATTGTTTATATGACTTTAGGTGTATCAGTGTTGTCATCTGTAAAATGAATGGAAGTACAATATAGATTCCAAGTTCCATCACATTTGTAAAATCTGTGGTTCTATGGTACGTCTTATTCTGAGCCGTCATACTGTCAAAAGGAATGAGGCTCCTCAGAGAACATTAGAATTAAGTTGAAAATGAGCTCTCTAGATCAATCCTTTTGACACTGATGGTTAGTTAGCAATTTAACAACCATAGTTAGCAAATGAATTCATGAAAACGATAAAGAGAACATTCACCAAATACACTCTATTAAGAAACACTTTCTGTTTTATGTGCTGACAGTAACAATAGATTAAAAAAGTTACTTAAAGAAGTAACTTGTGTATTTAAGAAAGTTATTTAACAGAGGAATGCGATATTGATTATAGATATATAATCTATAATAAAAATGATTATAGATTTCATTTCCTTGCTATTATTAAAAAGCTATGCTTGCACATAAACAAAATGCTTAGAACAAAAGACTAGAAACTGTAAATTTTAGTTTTACCTGCATGAAAAATCACGTTGAAATCGTATCGAAATTCTATTGAACGTGAATATGGTACTTGTATACCATCTCTGAAGGCATGCATTGGAATGCAGACTAGCCACAAATCTCCTAGGTATTTTAGCAAAATATGAATAGAGAGAAAACAGGAATTACTCAGAGGAAAAATTGAAAGCCAACTTGTACTATATAGCACTAAGATAGCAGAAACAGCTGCACACCAGTTTAATCCTTGTGACAAGCCCAGCACTCCACAATAACGGCTGGCACTGTCTGATGAAATTGCCAAGGAGCCAGATGCCACAGCTGGGAACATTATCCTTGTGTTTCTGTTGAAATTGATACAGCAAATTGTACTCCATTTTTAACTCTTTGCTATCCATATGAGCTTTCTACAAGGAACTGAGATCTCTTATAAAGGGTAAGTTCTAAAGGGTAGTGAGGAGGATGAATGACAAAGATAATAATTTTATTAGAAAAAAACTGAAGAAGATACTGCAAATATTGCTTAAAGGAGAAAAAATAGAAAACAAGAAGTGATTTTTTAAATGGCAAACTATACAGGGTTGGGGCAGTTGTGACAATATCAGATTGACAAATGTTCTAACAATTACAGGACTATTTACCTTTTCTCTAATGTAGGTAGTAGTATTTTTGCCAGAGACAATGAGAAGAACAGTGGGGGGATATGTGACCTAAAAAGATGATGAAGAATTCTTTCATGATAATATGCTAATAATTCATAAATGTTAACATTTACAATGTGTTTGACTCTGTTAATAACTACATGGACCTCAAAGAGTTGTTAGTATAGTATAGCCTATGGTATAGTCTGTATTCAGTGTATGTTGTAATAGTTTTTGTACAAAGTACAAGACCCGTGGATTACTGGATGGCTTGAGTCTATGGTATACTCTCATCTATAAATACAGTATGTTTTATGTGATAGAACGACAACAGCCATGTCCTCACTATAGTAAATTAAAACTCTAATTCCTGAATATAGGACTATATTACCTTACATTGCAAAAGGGACTTTGTAGATATGACTAAGAGTATGAAATTTGAGATGGGGAGTTATCCTAAATTATCTGGGTGGGGTCAACCTAATTAAATCTGTACTTAAAAGGAGAAGACTTCTGTGGTTGGATCAGAGAGATGAGATGGAAGGAGAGTTTGAAGCTTGAGAAAGATTCAACTCATCATGGCTGGTCTGAAGATGGAGTAAGGAGGCTGAGTCAATGAATCTAGGTGGCCTCTAGAAACCAAGAATGGGCTTCAGCTGAAAGATAGCAGGGATCTCAGTCCCATAACCACAAGGAAATGAATTATGTCAACCCGCTGAATGAACAAGGAAATGGATTCTTCTCTCTACTGTCCAGAAGAGAATGCAGCCCTGGTAACACTTTGATTTTTGCCTCATGAGACCTGTGTAATACTTTCAAATAATAGGACCATAAAATAAGAAATTTGTGTTGTTTTAAGCTGTAAAGTTTATAATAATTTGTTATTGAAGCAATGAAAAACAAATGTGAGTTATTAAATGCACAGTAAGTTAAAAATACAAAGGTAGAGTAGCAATATGAATAGCAATATGTTGAAATGATCAAGTCTCTGATTAACCACTGAGTAATTAAAAAGACTGCAACTTTTTTGAGATCATGTAGGTCTTAGTTGGACTGAGAAGATTTTATAGTAAACAGATTAAAACAGACTTGGAAGGATATATAGACTTCGTTGAAAATAGAATGAAGTCTGTAAACATATTGTGTGGGAGAACGACAAAGAAAACTTTTATTTGTAGGAAAAGTATGAGGTGTGTTTTGGAAGAAATGGGTGAGTGTCTTGGTTGTGTATATATAAGAATCACACAACAGTAGGGAAAGTGGATTTGGGAAAGATGGTAGAAGACGTTTGGGCTTTCTTATAATGCCAAAGTCAAGCTTGCATACGTATGTGTTTATGTATGTATGTATGTATGTTTGTATGTATGTATGTATCCAGTAGTGGATTACATTCTAAATGTATCCTGTGACCTTACTGAATTCATTTATCAGTTCTAATAGTTTTTTGGTGGAGCCTTCAGGGTTTTTTATATATAGTATCGTGTCAACTGCAAATGGTGAGAGTTTAACTTCTTCCTGACCAATTTGGATGCCTTTTCTTTCTTTTTGTTGTCTGATGGCTGTCGTTAGGACTTCTAGTACTATGTTGAATGAAATTGGTGAGAGTGAAAATCCTTGTCTTATTCCTGACCTTTGGGGAAAAGCTCTCATTTTCCATCATTAAGTATGCCATTATCTGTGGATTGTTCATATCTGGTCCTTATTCTGTTAAGATATGTTTCTTCTGAAACTACTTTTTTGAAGGTTTTTATTATGAATGGACGATGTACTTTGTCAAATGCTTTTTCTTAAGCCTGCATCGCTATAAAATTCCCTCTGAGAACAGCTTTTGCTACATCCTGAAGATTTTGGATTGTTGTGTTTTCATTTTCATTGGTCTCCATGTATTTTTTTCATTTACTCTTTGATCTCTTTATTGACTCATTCATTGTTTAGTAGCATATATTTAACTTCCATTTATTTGTGGTCTTTCCAGACTTTTTCTTGGTTTATTTTTACTTTCATAGCATTGTAGTTGGAAAAGATGCCTGGTATGACTTCGATCTTTTTGAATTAGTTGAGACTTGTTTTGTGGCCTAACAGGTGATCTGTGCACTTGAAAAGAATATGTAGCCATTTACAACAGCATGGATGAAATTAGAGGGTATTATGCTAAGTGAAATTAGTCAGAAAAAGACAAATATGACTTCACTCATATGTGGAATTTAATATACAAAACAGATGAACATAGGAGAAGGGAAGCAAAACTAATATAAAAATAATATAAAAATATAAAAGACAAATATAGAGAACAAACTGAGGGTTGCTGGAGGTGTTGTCGGTGTAGGGAATGGCCAAATGGGCAAAGAGCATTAAGGAAGACATTTGTTGGGATGAGCACTGGGTATTATACATAAGGAATGGATCTCTGTATTCTACTCCTGAAATCATTGTTGCACTATATATTAACTAACTTGGAAATAAATTTAAAAAAAAGAAAGAAGAAGAAAAAAAGGTTTCAATATGTATTCTTTTGTTTTAGGATGGAATGTCCTGAATATATCTGTACAATCCATCTAGTCTGATGTGTCATTCACAGTCACTCTTTCCTTGTTGGTTTTCTGTTTGGATGATATATCCATTGATGTAAGTGGAGTGTTAAAATCCTCCACTATTATTGTGTTATTATCAATTACTTCCTTTATGTTATTATTAACTGTTTTATGTATTTGGATGCTCCCATCTTGGTAGCATAAATTTTTACAATTGCTGTATCTTCTTGTTGGATTATTCCCTTTATTATATAGTGTCCTTCTTTGTCTCTTGCTACAGTCTTTGTTTTAAAGTCTATTTTGTCTGATATCAGTATTGTTACCCTGGCTTTCTTTTCACTTCTATTTGCATTATAAATGCTTTTCCATCCCTTCAGTTTCAATTTGTATGTGTCTTTAGATCTGAAATGAGCCTCCTGTGGGCTGCATATAGATGGGTCTTGCTTTTTTATCCATTATGTCATCTTATGCCTTTGATTGGAGTGGTTAGTCCATTTACATTCAAAGTAATTGTCAATGGGTATGTACTTATTGACATTTTTTTATACTTGTTTAATGGTTATTTTTGTAGTTCTTTTCTGTTTTTTTCTTCTTTAGGTTTCTTCTGTTACAGTTTTTTTTTTTTTAATTTTATTCATTTATTTTAAGAGAAAGAGTGCAAGAAGGGGAGGGGCAGAGAGAGAGAGAGAGGGAAAGAGAGAGAATCCCTAGCAGGTTCCACACTGTCAGCACAGAGCCCAATGTGGGGCTCAAACTCATGAACCATGAGATCATGACCTAAGCTGAAACCAAGAGTCCGATGCTTAACCAACTGAATCACCCAGGTGCCCCTTCTCTTACAGTTTTTTGGGCTTTCTTTAGTGATATAGTTGGATTTATTTCTGTTTATTTTTTTGCATATCTAATACTGGTTTTTGATTTGTGGTTATTGTTAGGTTTTATATATAACATGCATCTGGCAGTCTATATTATAAAGTTGATGGTTGCGTAAGTTCGAACCCATTGTAAAAGCATGAAGTTTTACTCCTCTTCCTCCCATGTTTTTCATATATGTTGTCATATTTTACATCTCATTTTTATAGCTATGCTTGATTTTACTGCTTTTGTGCTGCCTGCTTTTCTTATTCCTACTTATGGTTTTTTCTTTCTACTCAGAGAATCCCCTGTCATGTTTCTTTTAAGACTGGTTTAGAGGTGATTAATTGCTTTAACTTCTGTTTGTCTTACCAACTCTTTATTTCTCTTTCTATTCTGACTGATAGCCTTGCTGAATAGAGTATCCTTGGTTGCATGTTTTTTTCTTTCAAGACTTGGAATATATCATGCCACTCCCTTCTGTCCTGTGAATATTCTGCTGAAAAATCAACTGATAGCATTACGAGGTTTCCCTTATATGTAACTATTTTCCTTTCTCTTGCTGACTTTAAAATTCTCTCTTTAACACTACCTTTTGCCATTTTAAGTACTATGTATCTTTGTCTGGACCTTCTTGGGTTTTCTGGGGCGGTTCTCTGTACCTTCTAGATCTGGATTTCTGTTTCCTTCTCCAGATTTGGGAAGTTTTCAGTATTATTTCTTCAAATATATTTTCTTCTCTCTTTTTTTCTCTTCTCCTTCTGAGATCCCTATAATGTGAATGTTATGCTTGATTGTGTCACTGACTTCTCTTAATTTATTCTCATTTTTTAATTATTTTTTTTCTTTCTCCTGTTTAGCTTAATTCCTATCTATTATCCATCTTCTAGGTCACTGATCCATTATTCTGCCTCCTCTCATCTACTATTTATTCGCTGTAGTGTATTTTCACTTTTAGTTATTGAGTTCTTCCTTCTAACTTGTTCTTTTTTAATGTTTTTTGAGGGTTCCACTGAGATTTTTCTGAGATCAGTATGTATCTTTATGACCATTGCTTTAAATTCTCTATTGGGCATATTATCTTCATTTGGTTTATTTCTCTTGCTGTTATTTTGTCTGGTCCTTTTGGGATGTATTTCTCTGTCTCCATATTTTGTCTAACTCTGTGTCTGTTTGTATGTGTTAGGAAAGTCAGCTATGACTCCTGCTCTTAAAAGTAGTGACCCTATGAAGAAGAGGTCCTATAATGCCCTGCAGTGCAGTGTCCCCTGTTCATCAGAACCTGGTGCTTCAGGGATGTCTCCTATGTGTGTCGCATGCACCCTGATGTTGTCACTGAACTCCACATTCACCTTCAGTCCTGTCATTTGCAATAGTTCTCTTTGTCTACTGTGAGCAGGGTTTTTGGTCTCCGTCTTGTTAGTGAGCCAATCTTGGGCCCCTTTTGACTTGTATTCGGCCAGACCAGGAATTTGCCAGAGCTGTGGTAGCACCAAATTATAGAGTGCTTTCCCTGTGTTGTCCTCTGAAAAGCTTTCATTGTTGGATGGGACTTTCAGTCAGACCAGATTTCTGCCCTCAGCCCACTGCTGGGGTCATTTTGGACTGGTGTGTGTGTGTGATTTTCTTCTCTTTTCCCAGTGGCAAGAGTCACTTTGGAGTGGTGCTGACCTCTATCAGGGCTGCTTGTACTCTGTGAAGCTTGTGACTGCTGCTTTGGCTTGACCCCTGTGAATGCTGGGTTGGAGGTGGTCGGTTTGGCAGGAGGATACATGGGCGATGTATGAGATGTTCACAAGCTAGGTGGAACACTCCTGCTGAGTGTGGGTTGGAGTGGGAACTCTGCGCAAGAGCACATGGAGGGGTGCACTGTTAGCAAACTAGATGGAGAGTGTCGGTGCTGTGCTGGTTCCCATAGGTATCTGTGTATCTAGGTTGGGACATATACCTTGTCCATATACCCCAGGTCCTTGTCCATATACCCCAGGTGGTCTTCAAACTGCTGCCTCTGTTTCTCTTTGGGGATGTTTGTTAAGCTGTTTATTTAGGAGCAGAGACTCAGTTTTCTATTGCCCTTCAGCTCTCCGTGAGCCAAGTGCTGGTTTTTAAATATCTAGGTGTTTAGCCTTCCTGATTGTAAGAACTCACAAATTTAGGCCCCTTTGGTTTTCAAACCAAATGTTATGGCGATTCATCTTCCTAGTGTGGGTCCTCCATGCCTGAGGTGACTTGTATGGGGTCTGCTTTTCTTCCTTCTTCTCACCTGCAGCGTCCTTCATTCCTGTGACAGTCTTGGGGTCTCTTTGGCTCCTGACTGTGTCTCCACCCTTCCTACCCTCTTTGATGTGGCCTATTCTGTACGATTAGCTCTGGAGAGTCTGTTATGCCAGTCGTTGGGTCATGTTCTGAGTTATTTACACTGATGTAGGTGTTATCTAGGTGCATCTGTGAGAGAAAGTGAACCTAGGATCCTCCTACTCTGTGGTCTTCTCCAGAAGTCGAAAGCTTTTTATTTTTGAGGATATGCATGTAAATGTATCTGAGTCTCATAAAATATAGAATTATGCATTTTTACTGTACCATAGTGGTTCAGCATTACTATGAAATAGATATATAATAGCTTAATTTTTGATGGCATTAAATTATCATTAAGGCATAGGAAGACTATTACATTCTTTATCTTACCTTAGTATCTATCATACCTACTTCCTGGATGCTGTTTCTTTCTCATGCTCTTGGGAACCCTTTTGAAATATAAACTTTTTTGTGAGGCTCCCAATTTTGTGCTTCTGATGTATGTTGTGTATGCCTATATTATATCTCTTGGCATTGCCTGCATTTTAATTACTTTTTAGAGTCAATCTTCTTAACTCTTCTCTATTTTCCTTACAGTTTAACAAAGTACAATAATAGCTGTTATTATTTAAACATTTATTAGGGTAAGATATTTTACACATATTTCATTTAATCTTTACAACTCTATGTAGCAGAGTTTTTTAAATAATTTATTTTTTTATGTTACACCTAAAACTAATGTAACATTGTGCGTCAACTATACTCAAATTAAAAAAAAAAAGACTTAATGTTTTTAGAGCGGTTTAGGTTATAGCAAAATTAAGAAGATACAAAGTTTTCCCATATATTATTTGTGCTCTCACATGTGTAGCCTTGATAAACATATTTCACCACAGTGGTACATTTGTTACAATTGATGAACCTACTTGCACACATTGTAATCTTCCAAAGCCCATAGTTTATATTAGGGTCCACTCTTAGTGTTGTACATTCTATAGATTTGGTCAAATTATAATGACACATAACTATCATTGTAGTAGCATGCAGAGTTTTTCACAGGTTTCTAAAAATTTACTGTGCTATGAGTGAAATTATATAGTATTTAGCCATTTCAGCAATTGCAATCCCTAATATTTACCCAAAGGTGTTGAAAAGTAATGTCCACCTGCACATGGATGTTTATAGCAGCTTTATTCATAATTGCTAAAACTTGAAGGTAACCAAGTTGTCCTTCAATGGTGAATGTATAAACTGTGATACATCAAGGTAATGGAATATTATTTAGTGCTAAAAAGAAATGATCTACCAGGCCATGAGAATACATGGACAAATCTTAGATTCATATTACTAAGTGAAAGAATCAAATAAAGTTTTCATTTTTTCTGATATCAAAGTAATAATGAATATTGTAGAAATAATTTTGAATCCATTGTAAGTTATACTGAAAGATGACAGTTCTCCAACCTGCATATGTACCCTAGAACTCTATGCTCAGATGGTACTTTTTAAACTATTTCTGCTTTTAGGTTCTTAGGTTGTTGCCTCAATATAGCTTAATAATGTGCCTTGAAGTCCATGTATTGATTAATCAACCTTAGACTTCATTTATTCTCCATATACTGTGCAATGCAGATTGTTAACTTGCTAATTTTAAATCATTTGCTTATACAGTAAAACCTTGGATTGTGCCTAACTTGTTCTGGAAGTGTTCCACAAGACGAACAAATATTTCTAATAAATTTTAACTTGATAAATGAGCGATGTCTTGCAATATGAGTAGTACAGGATGCCAAATGTTACATGACACAATGGAACCAATGGTTCTTTTCTCCCTCCCTCCCTCTCTCTCTCTCTCTCTCTCTCTCTTACTGCAAGAGTATGGGTGATGGTCTCCCATGCTCAGATGATCGGTCTCAGGCCCTGGTGTTTGGCAGAAGTTAGTGATTTTTCAGAACGTTGGAAGGTGCCCACAACTGGCACTAGTGTATTTTTGTCACTTCAAAACACCTATGGATAGTCCTTTGCTTTTCGATTCAAGAGTAAGCCTAGGAATGCTTCGCTTCTTTCTAGGTCAGGCTGCCTGCAGATATAGACCCTTTCCTCTGCTGCCTTATTGCCAGTTACATTAAATACAGTATATGACAAGAGTTTATTAATACTGTACTATAGTCAACATCATGCGAATGTGTACAATGGCCCCCATGCAGAAGAAGATTCCACTGAACCAGTAGATAGCAGTGATTCCGTTAGTGATAGTGAGAGTCGTCCTACACAATAACCCTCCTCTCTCTTGTCTCTCTCACACCAGCCATGAAGGTTTTCAAAGGTGAATGCAGGTTAATTTGTTTACTTTCCTTTCTTTTTTTGTGTTTTATTTATTACTTTGTGTTATATTGCAGTGTTGTAATCATTTTATATGAATATTTTTGGGTTGTGGAATGAATCCTCTGAGTTTCCATTATTTCTTATGGGGTAATTCATTTTGATACACAAGTGCTTTGGATTACAAGCATATTTCTGGAATGAATTATGCTCACAAACCAAGATTTTCTGTTCCGATATATGTAGGCAAATATTCCATACCCTTTTAGAAGAGATGAGAATCTGAGTGTCATAACCTTCCCTCTACCTTATCTCTCCACTTTCACCTTGCAGCTTGTTAGCTACACTTCTACTTTGTCAAAGGAAATGTCAGAGCTCTCCTCTGTCTTTTAGAAACTGAAAAAATGTAATCGAGTAGAGACAATTCAGTTAAGAGTGCCTGGGTGGCTTAGTCCACTCAGTATCTGATTCTTGATTTTGACTCAGGTCATAATCTCATGGTTCCTGGGATCGCGCCCCATGTTGGGCTCTGTGCTGACAGTGTGGAGCCTGCTTGGAATTCTCTCTCTCTCCCTCTCTGCTCCTTCCCTGCTTGTGGGCACAGTCTCATTCTCTCTCTCTCAAAATGAATATATACAGCTTAAAAAAAAAAAGGAGAGAACAGTTCATTTGAAGGACTGGGCAGTGAAGTTGGAGCAATTCTCCCAGAAAGGAGAGCAAAAAGACAGTGAATATAAAAGTGAAACAAAACATATCACAGTGGCTGATCCAGGCAGTCTTTTATCTATCCAGGAGGAAACTGAAAGTGATAATGTTGAAAATAAGTCTACTACACTTTACTCATAGACTTATTTCTAAAAGTTGATAACCAGTAAATAGTCACTACATTATGTAAGCAGTAAATATTGTTTACTGGAGAATCATTTTTTTTTTTCTTAAAGTGACTCATGTCCTAACCCTTGAAGAATAACATTGCTAACATGGAGGTAAAATAAGCCTTCATCATATTCTCAAAGACTTTTATTTATTTTGATTTTTCATTATTTTGTAAACTTTATTGAGTAAAAGTTGACAAACATAATTTGTATATTTCAAGTGTACAGTGAGATGATTTGATACCTATGTATATTGTACAATGATTACCGAAATCAAAGTAATTAATACATCTGTTACCTCACATAATTAACATAGTTAATTCTTTTTTTTAAGTTTATTTATTTATTTTGAAGAGAGGAGTCAGAGACAGGAGAGAGAGAATCTCTAGCAGGCTCTGCACTGTCAGTGCAGAACCCAGTATGGGCTCAGACTAACGAACTGTGAGATCATGACCTGAGCCAAAGTCAATAGCGAGATGCTTAACTGACTGAGCCACCCAGGTGCCCCTACAGTTAACTCTTTTTGTGTTTGTGAGTGGTAATGCCAAGATCTACTCAGCAACTTTCAAGTATACAATACTATGTTCTTAACCCTAGTTCTTTTATTTGTTAACCATTTAAGTCATACTGGCAATTGCAAGGATTCCCCTTTTGATTTCAGCAGACACCCTACCAGGGCCTTTTAGTCTCATGCTCCAGTCTGTGTGGTTCCGTGGCTTCTGATCATTCAGAACTTCCATTTGCTGCTCCCAGGATTGCGTTCACTCTTTGCTGAATTCCACTTCTACTGTTTTTTTGGTTCGTTCCTTCCTTGGCTTCTAATGACTTCAAGTAATTGCCTAAGAGAGGATGAAGATGGGGATTAGAGTAGAAGAGTAACACTCTGGAGTTCATGCATTCTTGAAATGTTTTTATTTTTCACTTAATTTCATTGAATTTTTAGGTCTCAGTATATTTTCTCTCAGAACATGAAAACTGTTGCACCATTGCTTTCTGAGTTACAGTGTACTGAGATATATTATGTTAAAATGATGCCCATTTCTTTGTAACAGCTTTTTTTTTCCTTCTTGAAAACATTTAGAACTTTATCTGTGAGGTTCAAAACTGTTATAAGGACTAGATATGGGTGTTTCGTCATTCATTGCTCTAGAGATTTTTGAGTCTAAAGCTTGGAGATAGCAGGACTTAACTCTTTTATCATCTCTTCCTTTAGTCTTTTCCTGTTTTTCCTTTCATTCTCTCTATTTACTATTTCTGGATACCTATTGGTGAAAAGTTGAATGAGAAAAAGAGTAAAAAATAATTGTAACATTAAAAGTAAAGACAAGCAAAGATTTATTAGGAAATCAAACAAAAATAAATCAATTGTGATATTATTAATTTCAAACGAAATAGTTAAAATATAATATTTAGGAAGAGCATAATATGTAATAAAGCCATGATCATGTATTTGTATGTACAGGAAAAGGTACATATGTCTAAAAAATATTGTATATAAAAGAAATTAAAAAACCCAGTTTTTGTGGACTTTTCCACAAAAGTCCTAAGACTTTTAGGACTTAGCCCTAAAAAGTCCCCTTGCTTTAGTTTTTTGATCATATAACTATAGTCCAGGCTAAGAGTTTTTATGCATTAATATTTAATTCTACAATAATGGTGAGGCCGATACTATTTTCCCCCATTTTATATGAAAGCAAACAATGTTAAATATTTTAAGTAATGTGCCAAATGTTAAATAACTAGGAAGTGTATAGTAGAATTGGATTTCAAATGCAGATTTATCTGATTCTGGGTTCTGGGGTTCTAATACTCTGCATTTTGCCTACTTTCACTCCTTTCTATAGAGGAAGCAAACAAAACTCATAACATAAGGACTGTGAATGATGTTTTTTTTTTTTTTATTTTAGAGATATATGTGTCAAACTTCCAGCTCGGTGAAGTGGTAATACATCTAGATTCTTTTGTCACAGTTATTCTTTGTACTGTAAAGTCCTAGGTTTGACAGATACAGAGTGTCATGTATCCTTCACTGTAGTACCATACACAAAAGTTTTGTAGCTCTAAAACGTCCCCTTGGGGCGCCTGGGTGGCTCAGTCGGTTGGGCGGCCGACTTCAGCTCAGGTCATGATCTCACGGTCTGCGAGTTCGAGCCCCACATCAGGCTCCGTGCTGACGGCTTGGAGCCTGGAGCCTGTTTCAGAATCTGTATCCCTCTCTCTGCCCTTCTCCTGCTCACACTCTGTCTCTATGTCTTAAAACTGAAATAAAAAAAAAAAAAAAAAAAAAAACACTAAAAAAAAAAAAAAAAATTTTAAAACGTCCCCTTGCTTCACCTGGTTAACTTCCCACCTCCTCAAGCCCATGACAACCAATGATGCGTTTTCTGCCTTCATACTTTTGTCTTTGTCAGAATTTCAGAGACATGATGCCATATAGTATATATCATTTTGAAACTTCCTGCTTTCTTTTAGACAGCATCCATTTAAGCAATAGCATATAACATTTATTCGTGTTGTCGCATAGATTAACAGTTTATTTTTTTTCACTGAACAATATTCTGTAGTATGAATGTGCCACAGTATGTTTATTCATTTGCCCATTGAAGGCCATTTTGGTTGCTTCCAGTTTTGGGTGTATCCTGACTTTGAAAGGTTAATAGTGAATATTCACATTTATATGTGCTAAATGGAAGATAGGATAGGACTTGTCATAATATACTATCTATCACTGGATGTGTTTAATTTTTTTAATTATAAATGAAAAATGATTCAGGTCATTCGGTATGCATTTTAAAGATGCAATAAATCATGCTTTGTTACTAAATAAGGAAGTATGAAAATAAATGAACTGAGCACTCAGGTAAAGAAATTAAAAATAGAGAAACACACAAGCCAGTAGAAAGATGAAATAAGGGATGATAAAAACAAACAGACATTAATAAGTTGAGAAATACAAAATAGTAGAAACAATAAGTAATTTAAAGATATTTTTACTTGGCTTAAATCCTATAACATACAAACAACTTTAATATGTTTGATGAAGAAAAAGGACAAAATTTTCAATTATATTATAAAAAAATTATAGCCTATTAGAACGAAAAAGATGTATACTATGTAAATGGTTTCAGAGTATAAACAAGTCTACAAATTATCCAGATACATTTTATAAAGACAAAAGAATGTTAATACTAATATCTGTTATAGACCTTCCCCCAACTATAGAATAATCTAATTTATTTTTGCAAGGAAGATTAAAAACTTACTAGCAAATTAACTTCAACTGGCTATTAAAAGAAATGGACAAAACTTACTATTTGTCCCAGGAATGCAAGGAATGTACTAAAAAAATACATTTCAATATTCAATATGGTAAAGGAGAAAAAAATTATAATTTTAAAAGGTTTTCCTGAAAGTATTAATTAATAATAATTACTAGCCTTATTAAGTTATAATAATTTCTAAATTTTGAATGCTTAAACTGCCCCCACTCTTCCAAGTTCTCTATACTTGAATTCTCAAACCTACAAAAAAATAAGTACTGTTATCTCATTTTACCAGTTTGACAAAAAAGAAAATCAACGCATAAATACTTTAAATAAATACCCACTGCTATATAACTAAGATAAAGAGCAAAGCCAGAACATGAACCCAGGAGATATGACTCTAGAACTGTGCTCTTATCCACTGGCATACAGATTCATAGAACTTACTTCTGATTAAAAACAACTATGAAAACTGTGAGACAACAATAATTACCAATGCATCCCACCACCACTCATTACATACCACAACATAAAATTCAGAGTAGAAATTTAACATATTTAAGAGGATCTCTTTCAGCCTAAAAGTGAACATTTTGGTAAGCATTGAACACCAAAAGAAGGGCAAGTATGGTCTCTACTCATATTGTTTTACACACTTCTAGAAATTCTAGGCAATTGAATAAGAAATGAAACCATTACAAAGAAGTATATCTTTTGGAAAAGAAAAAAAATTAATTGCCATAATTTTCATATGATTAAATAATCTATCTAGGAAACCCAAGAGAATTATTGGAAAATCTATTAGAAGTAACAAGAAAGATCAATACATTACCCAGATAGGAAAAAATGCAAAAAGGTCAATTTTTCGTTATTTGGAAATTTTAATGGAAGGAAAAAAGCCATTCCCAATAGCTAATAAATCATAAACTACCTAAGAATAACATATAAGATCAAAATAAATCCAGCTACACAACTCTGCTGATATCTCTAAAAAGGAAGATATCAAATATATAATATTGGATGGCATGACTAAATATCATAAGTTATTCCAGTGGTACACTGGCAAATTGACTTTCTGTGAGGTCAGAGTGTGGGAGCCATGATTTGCAGCCTTTGCTGATTTCCATGACTGATTTAAAGATATGAAGAATTTAAAACACCCGAAAAAATTCCTAAATTATTTAATAAGTGTCTTTTCCCAAATTGATAAGAGCTGGTTCTAGAACACAACTGAATTACTACCAATTTAATTTGTATGTTTAATGTAATTACAGTCTAAGCCTCATTATTATGTTTTTTGAAGCTAGAAAAAAGTAACGATCAGGATGCAGTATTATATTATATAGG
The DNA here is from genome assembly GCA_030068075.1 of Paguma larvata. Lineage (NCBI taxonomy): Eukaryota > Metazoa > Chordata > Mammalia > Carnivora > Viverridae > Paguma > Paguma larvata. The sequence goes on from CM057829.1 coordinate 55,503,876, forward strand.
AAAGTGTGTTATAAAACTACAATAAGAAATGTGTTGTAGGCACAAAAATCAACAGATTCATGGCTTACAATAGGCAAAGAATAGATTCTAGCATATGTAAAAATTCATCGTGTGATAATATCTAGCTACTTTTAGTTGTAGAACTGCAAACCATACAATGAGGTACGACTTTTATAACCGATGTTAAGAGATGATGTGGTAAAATGAGCACTGTACATTCTGTATGATTATGAATTTTTTCAACCTCCCTGGAAATCCTTTTATTAATAGATATCAAGAACTTTAAAGAATATATACCACTTAATGTATAGTCCATCCTCTTATATATGCATTTTTACATATATTTTCAGGGGAGTGAAAAATTAGAAATAAATATCTCTTCTCATTTTGGGTCATTTTGTTTCATTCGTCTTAAACCCACTGAAGCTAGCTGAAGAAATGGGGGAAGGTGATTTTAATAGGCATTCACAGATATTTTATGGAGCCTAAGAGTAGGAAGTACAACTGGTTCCATGAAAGCCCAAACAGAAAACTAAAAAAAAAAAAGCCATCAGTATCCAGGATAGATGTGTTCTTTATTTTGGTCTTTGATGCTCCGTGATCTCTTCTCTATGCTTGGTTTTTGTGGGACTGTAGAGAAAATATTTTTTGTGTTTCCGAAGTTAGGGATTTTTCTGAACAAATTTTACTGAAACCTGGGACCTGGCTAAAAAAAGTTGAAGTTATCCTGGGACCTGGCTAAAAAAAAAGTGAAAGGTAATTTAAAACTGTGAGAACTTCAGAGAGATTTCTCTACCTCAGAGATATGTATTTAGATTTAAAGGCATTAGGTGAGATCTGGAATGTGGAAACATCCTTAGATTGTAAAGCTGAGGACAATGGTTTTTATCTTTCCCATGAATAAATGTTTTTGTATTCCAGAACTGTAGAATGGGAAACCAAGATCCTTCCCAAACAAGTCTTTTTTTCTGTCTGGAGGGAAGGGGATGGTGTATTTTAGCTCTTGGATTCATGTTTTTTGTTTTTTGTTTTCTGTTTTTGGCTTTCTTGCCTATGATATATACTTCATGTTCGTGTTGGATAACATCTAGCTTCAATCACATTGCTCTAAGAAATTGAGGCATAAAGAATCACAAGGTTTTTTGTTGTAAAGTAAATAATAATTATACTACTCTGCTCCACAAACCTGTATGTGCATTCAAAGTAATATTAATAAATATGGATTTTAAAAACTGAAGACCGTTTTCAATCCATTCTCCAGGTTCTCTCTGTGCCTTTGCTATCAGCACGTAGAGCTTTAAAATGGCTGCTCCCTAGGCCCCTGAAAGGCCTAGCACCTAAGGTAAGTGATTTATTTTTCTTAGTCTCTCAATTACAAATTCCCCGGAGAGAGGACCAAATTAGGATCTGCCTTACTACACAAGGAGCTGGTACATAGATTTCTGAGTGGAAAAGAGAGGAAATGAGTGACTTCCTTAGTGTTGACAATCTCCAATAGTAGGAAAAAGGATTAAGGTATACCTAATCCTTTTTATTATTATTATGCAGTTACTAAAACTGAATTTTTGAAGAATACTTAATGATTCTGGAATATGTTCATGATACATGTTTTTTCTCTTAAGGGATAGTAGTCTATATATTTCTTTTCTTATAATGTGTCTGGTTTTGGTATTAGAGTAATACTGGCCTTAAAAAATGAGTGTTACCTCTGCTTGTAGTTTTCTGGAAAAGAATGTAGAATCGAAACCATTTCTTCCTTAAATATTTGGTAGAATTCACCAGTGAAGTCATCTGAGCCTAGAGTTTTACTTGATGGAAGAATTTTAACTACATATTTAATTTTTTAATACATATATGACTATTTGTATTATCTATTTCTTCTTGAGTCTTAATAATTTTGTCTTTTAAGAAATTGGTACTTTATGGATGTTTTTAAAGGGAAGCAACTCTAGAATAAAATTAGGTATTCTTACAAAGTTTTAACTTTTCCTTTAAAAGTATATTTTAATACTATGTTCAATAAGTATCTTAGTAGAATTTTCTTTTATAAATTTCTCATGCCCAGATTTCCAAGATTCAGACAGTGTCAAAGCAGCTGATATTTTCTTATCTCTCAATTGTGACAGTGGGATTTTCAGCTAAGGAATTGTTCTTGCAGTCACCTCTTCCTGAGTTAATAAAGGTATTATCTATTTCAGTTCTATCCCACCAGATGGGCTTCTAATGTCTTCTTCACGAGAAAGAAAGAAAAGTGAATGGGGGAGTGCATGTTGCTTCTGTGAGAGTGAAAAAACTAATAAACCACCACCCTCACCAAATCTACGTCTAATATTTCTCTTGAATATTAGTGACACAATTTTTTCACTTTATTCTTGGATGGAAGAACTCTTTTTCTTTTGCCTTTCAGACAAGGAGCTTGTTTAAATTAATTATTATGCAGTGCTTAATTAGTTAACAGACTCCAGTGACCAAGCTTGCCTTCATAACATTTAACAATTGACTTTTATAACCTAGTTAAGCTTTACTTTGTTATACCCTATAATCCAAAATAGAATATTTTGGTTAGAAATTTGGATTTTCAAAATCAAGGTTTAAAATATTTCCATCACGCTTACTATGAATTTAACTTTAATCTTAGTCATTTGAACAACTGGAATATTAAGGAATTTGATGGATTTTTAGCCAAATTTTTCTTAGACGATTTACTTTTTTTTATTTCGTAAGTCAGATTTATTGAAGTAGAATTTATGTACTATAAAATTCACCCTTTTAGTATACGGTTCTGTGGGTTTTGACAAACAAACATAATTGGTTTGTGGAGCTGTCTTATTCCTATTCTTTTGTCCTCCTATTTCCCTCCTAGTACCCTACCCTACCCTACCCAACACTCTTGAGAATATTTGAAATAAATGATAGGTGTTCTTACAAATTTCATAGTATTATACACAATGTGAAAAGCAAGTGATCTCTGGTAGACATAAAGATGCCAGCTGTGAACTTAAAACTTGATTATTAGTCTTGAATATGTGGAACCTTTTCTTTTGGATTTGTTGGAAACAGTAGCATTTCTTCTTAATGTTTATATTGTAATCCCTAAAGCTGCTATATTTTGTGATTTAGTGACCTGTGAGCTGCAGTGCAGACATAGCTACCTCAGATGCATGCGATTCTTATATACTATGAATCCTAGAGTTCATCTACCAGTAGAGGAATGGGGGAGAATTTTGTTTTTATTTTCGAATGATAGTGATATTTTCTTCTTTTCTTCTATGACTTTTACCTTTTCTCTATAGAGATTTTCAGAATTTCTCCCCAGTGATTCTCTGAGGGCCTCTTCTAAATAGTTCTGTAATCTACTCTCTGTCCCTCAGTAAATTTGTTTCATGGCCATGGTACGTACATGAGCCCAAAGTGAAGAGTACCAAAAGAAAATATATATTAACATGTGCATTTAAAAGAGGAATTACAAATGTGCCAGATAGTGAATAATTTGTGCATGCACTGCCTTTCCTACTAAGCTAAACTTAAGCTTATGTTAAGCTAAACTTGTAGAATTGCTGGATCAAAGGGTATTAAGGTTTTTAATACAAAACCTCAAATTTATACTCCTGAGAGATTTTGCTGTTAAGTTTCCATCAGTATGTATGAGAAAAATATTTCTCAACTTTCTTGCATTTCTTTGCTTCATGTTTGAAACTTCTACACTTACATAGTTCTGATTTGCAATAGCTAAGGATAAATGTTTGTTAAACCAAGATGAACTAAAAATATCTCTGCCAAGGATAAAGGTATGTAATATAAGCTAAGGATGCTTTCATTACTAGGTTAAAAGAATAGACAACTTCAAAATGAAATGGAGATTATCTTCTAACTGGTTACTATACAATAATGAAAAATTGCTTAAAATGAAAACTTGGAATCTCATACTGTGCTGAAAAACAGAATATAATTTTGAATAAAGTGATATCTATAAAATATTGAAATGACAATTCCCATACAAGAATCTGGCACCATTTTAGAAAAATAATTGCTCAGACTCTGCCAGTCCACTTTTCTGTTCATTATCTCAGGTGTCAGTTCTCATTCATATCTCTATTACATGTATTTGGGGATATTTTTCTAACAATTGATATTATTGTATCATTCAGTGCATTAGTATTTCTCATAAATACACAGTCACCAAGAAAAGCTGCATCCTAAAATGAAAAGATATCTAACAAAAATCATAAGGACTGTGGAACATACTGAGAGTTTGCAGGTTTTATGAGCAGTTGACTAAGACAAATATATTGGTCACATGTTGACAAGTTACTCATCCCTGGTGTAGGTAGAAGGAAGTAGCCTCTCCAGCCTGCTTAACCTTACCTGCTAATTATACCAACTAAATGGCTAGATCCTTGTTTATAATGAGATTCCTGTTAAGAAAGACTGGGAAGCAAATCCATAACTATGGAGATGGCTAAATTATTTCTGATAAAATGAGGTAGTTTTATCCAATGGGGAAAATCATTATAGATTTTAAAATTCAACTGTGATTCTGACTTTAGTTGCATAATTGCATTCACCATTTAGAATGAAAAATTGATTCAGATATCCTGAAAATTGGAACCCTCCAAATGTTTCTTTTTAAATTACTGAGGTAAATTCATGTGAATACAGGTATTTAGTGCCAGCTTATTGGATACTTGCTTCAGTGCTTACATTGCGTATGTATGTATGTACAGAAAACTAGCTTAATGTAAACTATAATGGCTTCATGTAAAGAATGGTTTAGTATGGAAAGAAATGAAAAGGGGCTTTTGTGGAAAGTTCAGTGTTTTAAAGAAAATCTGTGTGCAGTAAGTAAGGTGAAACAGATTTTAAGCTTCTAAAGTCTATTTGCTTCAGTAGCTTTAGCCAAAAAGAATAAAAATCAGAGGTAAAATGCAATAAGACTCCCTTTTTAATGCTCAACCAATCTTAAGTGTGGTTCTCTGTTCAGCTTGATAACAGAAATCATCTTTGCTTTTGCCTATTCCAGACACCTAGCAGGAATTTCCCTTTGGAATGCCCTAATCTCACTTTTGTGCATTCTTTTTTGTACGTTGCTTGTTTGGAGCAGTTATCTTTCTCTTTGTAACCAGGTAACTTCCCTTAGGTACTTTTATAAGCATAGCTATTCTGTGAATCTATTCCAGTGACAAGCCATCAGAAAACAGACTGATGTTAAGCCAAGACTGAACAGTTTAAAAAAAAAATCAAGAAACCATGGACCCCTTAAGACATAACCTCTTTACCTCAACTATGGCTATTAAATCCATTTTATATTTTATTCAGATTCAAACTTCAAAGGGGAGAAACAGTCACTCTTGAAGAATGCTTTAGAAAATAAATTGGAAATGCATAAAAAAATTGGCTTTGTGTTTGTTGCTATTTTCAACAATATAAACAATTTTATAAATCATTTCATTTTTGTTACTAGGAAACATTGGCTCACATAGCACATTTCACTGTCTTCATTACTTATGTTCATTCTTTTATCTAAATTAAAAACACATGAATTTTGTGTTTTTTAATTTAAAAACAATTTTTTAATGTTTATTTTTGAGAGACAGAGACAGATAGAGCATGAGTAAGGGAGGGGCAGGCTCCAGGCTCTGAGCTGTCAGCATAGAGCCCTATATGGGGCTTGAACTCTCCAACCGCAAGATCATGATCCGAACTGAAGTCAGAGGCCACCCAGGCACCCCTGTTTATTTATTTTTGAGGGAGGAAGAAAGGGAGAGAGGGAGAGAGAGAGAAAGAGAGAGAGAGAAAGAGAATGAGCAGAGGAGAGGCAGAGACAGAGGGAGACGCAGAATCTGAAGCAGGCTCCGGACTCTAAGCTGTCAGCACAGAGCCTGAATCAGGGCTCAAACCCAGAGCCGTGAGATCATGACCTGAGCCGAAGCTGGATGCTTAACTGACTGAGCCATCCAGATGTCCCGAATGTTGTGCTTTTTAATGCAACACAGAAGGGTTGGTTATGAACATCGGTGCCGGAATCCAGCTCCGGTGAGTCCAAGAGTCCCCGAAGGATGGATGGTAGTGAAAGGAATGAGAGAGCCACGAGATGTAGTCTGATCACCAAGCAGGCACCTCTGGCAAGTCTGGCACCTCTGCCCTGCTGGTCTCAATATCTTTATTTACAGGCAGTGAGCAACAATACATCAGAGACAAGGCATTTTTTAACAATTTTTCTTAGGTTGGCTTATTTGTGAATCCCCCAGACCTAGAAGGAGACAGTCTTATCTTAGATTAGGCAGTAAACATTTTTATAACTTTGTTCCAAGATCACACATTGTTTTTTGAGACAGAGCAGAGGAAATAAGATGTTTTTAAGAAGAGAGCAGGGTTGTTGTCGTAGCCCTCAGTAAACAGCGGGCACATACATTGTTGCCTTAAGACCTGTGTTAACCATCTATAGATAGATTAGGAGTCATTCTATCCGTAATCTTTAACCATAGTGGAGGAGGTATAACTTACTTGGTAGAGACATAATCTCTAATGCTTGTCTAGGTTCTTTTGCTTTGTGAGTGAGTGAGCCTATACATAAAGGCTCATGTCTATCTGTTCTTTGTACAAACAGTAGTTTCTGTAAAAGTATTTTGTTATTGCCTCTCATTATAAGGGAGCGTGGGGATGGGAATTGCAAAAGGGTTCTGGAATGTTAACCTCAGGAAGGTGCTCGATATTTGTTGTTGATCAGTGAAGGTATGTGTAGTTACTTTTGTTTGGCTTCTGTTTGTGCCTTATCTATAAACAGTGCTCTTAACTTTTGGGCTAAGCTAACCTCCAGAGAAGGTCTTAAGTCTCTTTACCACCTCTCCTTTTGAGCAAATACTGACAGACGCTTTACAATGATGTGCTTTGGGGTTTTATGGTGGGGCTGAGGGGATGTTTAACACAATGCAATCCCTGCAGAGAAATCTAGTTTGGTTCAAAGAGTCTTGGGGCCTAACGTCTACTAATTTTTAGCCAACTCATAACTGCTGATCTGTATGATCAATTTGTGTAACCTATCCCCAAGAGGCAACTTTGAGGTTACTTCTGGCCAGGTTACTCTCATTCAGATATTACCCATCAAGGCATCCCACTCCAGGTCCCCTTTTTCATATGCCATAAAACCAAAGCATTATATCCCTTGAGGCCAATGAGAGCAGTTCAAGAAATCCAGGCCTGAAAGGTTTTTATCAGAAGGAGATAATATTGGGGTACCATTTTAGTCAGCAGGAGACTTTGCAACATCTGCCTTATCCACACAGGAGACGTCTCAACCTGTGAGCCCAAGATGGCTCCCAACACATCGGTAATTCCTGAATGTACCCATTCCCACCCATTCCCATCCAGGCCTGCTCCCAGGAGTCAAAGACTCGGTTTCCTCTGTTCCCCGTGTAGTTTATTCATGCCATTCTTTCTTATCAGCTGTACATTGTCATCTTCCTATAATAATACATCAGATTTAGCTCATTTTCCAATCCTTCCAACTTTTATTATCTACCCTACTTAGTAATTATAATGCTAGTTCCTCAGTTGTTTACCTGTGCAGTCAATAATACATATAATATACACTTAACTTCAATCTCTTCTTCCGTTAACTATTGGCTCCTCAGTTTGTTGGATGAGAAAATTAGTGCCTTTACCTGACTTCAGCCTGTTTTCCTCCTTCCACTTTCCACTCCTGTCAATCTAGATTTAATTTTAAATTGACAAGTTTGAAAATATTTGCTGTTTTGGAACCACAATTAAGATTTCCGTGTTTTGTTACTGGTTGCTCCTCAAAGTTGAAAGCTGGTAGTCGACATTTATATTACTATGACTACGAGAATATTCCTCATTGCAAAACCAAGTGGTGTGCTAGGTTTCCTTTTCTTTCTTTATGGTTCCAGTATCGTACTTCTGTTTCACTCAAAGATGATTGTTCACATGGGTTCTTTTCCACATCCTATGAATCATTCCATGTTAGAGTTTGCCCAGTATGTGGACTGTGTCTACTTATATAGTCCCTTTTGCCCTGGAAGCCTATGCTGAAGTTTATAAGTTCTGTTCACCAAAACCTAATGCCTTCGGTTTCTTGCTCATTTTGGCTCTTGCTTAAAATCCAGTACAATTTTATTCTTGAAACACATTGATTTTCTTAGAATTTGGGTTAACTGCTGCTTCATATTTCAAATGGAATTTTATAAAATTTTTTAAAAGTTTATTTATTTTTGGGAGAGAGAGTGAGAGAGACAGAGCACAAGCAGGGGAGAGGCAGAGAGAGAGGGAGACACAGAAGCAGAAGCAGGCTCCAGGCTCTGAGCTGTCAGCACAGAGCCTAACATGGAGCTTCAACCCACGAACCATTTTATCACGACCTGAGCGAAATCAAGAGTTGGACACTTAATCGACTGAGCCACCCAGATGCCCCTTTCAAATGTAATTTTGGGCGCCTGGGTGGCTCAGTCGGTTGAGCGTCCGACTTCGGCTCAGGTCATGATCTCGCAGTCTGTGAGTTCGAGTCCCATGTCAGGCTCTGTGCTGACAGCTCAGAGCCTGGAGCCTGCTTCGGATTCTGTGTCTCCCTCTCTCTCTGCCCCTTCCCCACTCATGCTCTGTCTCTGTCTCAAAAATAAATAAACATTAAAAAAAAATCAAATGTAATTTTATTTTAGTGTTTGGTTTTCTCATAACTGAATTTTTCCCCTCGCATTTCGTGCTTTTTAAAATATCCTTCAGTTTCCAGGTTATCATTCATACCGTATAATCTAGGTTTTCCCCTCTTTGCACATCTTCCTCCAGAGGCTTTTGCTTTCATGCCCTTGCCTGGACCTGGTGCTGCCAGTTGTCATCTCGGTTCTGTCCTTTGCTGCTCTTTTAGCTTGCCTCCTCTGTTTTCTGAATCCCATATTTTCCTCTTATGTTTCACTTCCTTGTTTTGGCTGAGGGCATTCTCAAGAACTTCATCAAAAGGAATTCTGAAGTCATGTGTATTTGAAAATGTCTCTAGTGTAAGTTGCACTAAATAGATTCAGTGGTTAAAGGAATTTGAAAGTCAGCAGCATCCTCCCTCAAAATGTGGACAGCATCTCTCCATTGTTTACCCTGCCCCACCCCACCCCACCACTTACCCTCATCATTTCTTTCCTCTGAGTCTAGGTCCTCTGTAAGGTCCACCCTCCACCTCCACCCTTATCCTCTTCTTCGTGTGTTATAAATAGCCCATAATTTCCTCTCCTCAGCTTCTTCTGTCAATCTTCTTCCGTTTACTTTCTATTTTTAGAAACCTCAAATCTGCTGACAACTCCCCTCTCATCTTTTTCTCTTGGGGGTTTCAGCCTTAAAAAAATCATTTACTATCATTTTTGGGAGGAAAGGGGAAATAAACATATATATTCAGTCATCCATCTTGAACTCAAGATCTCTATCTAGATTTTTTAACATTTACATTTTATTATTTTAATATTAATATTTAATGATTACTGTATTAGTTTATATTTTTATCATAAACCTCACAAAAACTCTGAAATGTTTTCCCCAGATATCAGATGTGGAAACTGGGGAATGGTTAGGTTATATAATTTGCTCAGGTTTTTTTCTCTGGTTTTGGTGGTTGATATTTACAAATTTAGGTGTACCTGATTGTAAATACCATGCTCATTTGCTCTGCCTAGCAGGTTCTTATGCTGTTCTTATACTGGTAACTTAATTTGCCTCTGGGAACCCTTTACGAATATATGTTGTATCAGCACAGGTTTCTCAAAGTGGAAAAGAGAATGCAAAGCAAAAATCCTTAATCACCTTCACACAAATTTCCATTCCTCAGGTGGATTAAGGACAGTTAGATTCTAGTTGGATGCATTATTGCATCACTATGGTCTAAAAGTATTTATTTTTTATTTAAAAAATATTATTTATTTTGAGAGAGAAAGAGAGCAAGAGAGCACATGCATGCTTGAGGGAGGAGCAGAGAGAAAGAGGGAGGGAAGTAATCCCAAGCAGGCTCCATGCTCAGCACAGAGCTGGACACAGGGCTAGATCTCACAACCATGAGTTCATGACCTCAGCCAAAATCAAGAGTCAGAAGCTTAACCAACTGAGCCTCCCTGGTTTAGAATTATTTTAGATTTAGAGATGACTGCCCAGATCTCCTCAAAATGTAAATATTGGTACAGATACTGTAATTAATCAGTATATGTCAAATGTCTTCTATGAGTAGAATCTTACACCAGGTGCTGTACTAAGTACAAAGATGAGCAAGATATAATCTTTGTCATTTTTTTAAAAGAAAGATAAATATAAAAATAGTTAAAATGAAAAAAAAGATATAAGCACTATAAGAAAAGCATAATGTGCTTTTGGAAATTAAAGAAGGAGGGATAAGCAAGGGTCACCAAAAGCTAGGAAGGAGAATAGAAGAAGAATATTTATTAAAGTCTTTGTAGAGAAGATTTTGAAATGAGCTTTTTTAGATGGATAGGTTTTTAACAGAAGGAAGTGTATTCCAGTCTGAGGGAAAAATAAAAGCAGTAGTAAACCATGAACATACTCAGGAAAGAGGAATATCCATGTTTCTTGATCATTTGGAAAATGCACACGATAAAAATCAGCGCTTTGCAGAGAGTAGGCAATCATTCGGTAAGGAATTATTGAGTCCCTACTATGTACGAGAATTGATGGATATAACAGTGAACCAAAATACATGGTCACTCCTCTTACCGAACTCACCATCACACAAAGTACACCAAGTAAAGGAGTAAACAAGGAGTAAACACACAAAATGAGTTCACTTTGTACAGATGCTATGAAGGAATAATGCTGATCTCATAGAGTTCTTGTGTAGATTATGTGTGCTAATATATGTAAAGTACCTAGTGCCCTACAATTATTACTTTCATAATCATTTAAAAATATTATTAAGAAATAAGTAAACAAAGTTTATTACAAACAATAACAGAGATTTTCCATTTTAAATACAGGGGTTAAGAAAAGTTTTTCTGCTAAAGTGCTATTTATGAACTTAAGAAGGTAAGCCATGGAATTAATTGGCGGGGGTGGGGGAGTGAGATTCAGTAGAAAGAATGGAGACATAAATGACACAAAGCAGAACATTTTAAGGGAGCTTATAGGGAATGGATATTGGCTTGTTTGGCTGGAACAATTAGATAGGGTAGGGACTTAAGAGAGTTAGAGAGAAAGGCAGAAGTATACTTTGCATATCTATGTAGGCATCATAATATTTTATAAAGATTTGTTGAATGGATGCAAAAATGAAAGAATAAAGATTGATTGAATGTACCACAGTAGCCATGTCTGGAGAAGCACATGGGGACCAAAAGACCCTGAATTCTGGTCTAGAATGACTATCATTGGATTAATAGAAAATGAAAATGTGCTGTTCATTTTCCAAACAAGGGAGTGCATGGTCAGGACTGTCTACATAATTTGTGGAGTCCACTGAAAAATAAACGTGTAATTCCTTGTTTATAAATTAAGAATTTCAAGAGGGTGACAGAAGAATATTAAACAAAATATGGCCCTTAGCAAAGGGACCTGTGCAATTGTATAGGTCTCGTACCCTTCAAGCCTGATCTGGATGATTGTCTTTCAGGATGCATTGTCAAGACAGGGAGACTCTCTAATGTGCAGTTCAAACACTCTTTGAACAGAGACCGAGAAGAAACTGAATGATGACAGTGAAAGACAAGAAGGGGATCAATGGAAAAACTGACAGAAATAGGCTATATAAATGGTGATATTGGTTAAATAGAGAAGATAGAATAGGAAAATTCTGAGATGATTTCCATCTTAAGCCGGTGACCATGGGGAATGAAAACCACTGTTTGTTAAACTGTTCTCTCTGTGCCAGAATCTCCTAGATACTTTACCAAAATTTAATGCCCAAAACAACATGTTTATGACAGTTGTAATTATTAAAATTTTAAAGGTAAAGCAGTTTAAAGATTTAAGTAAGTTGCCTCAGGTATTTGTATCTGGATTTCAAATTTAAGTCTGATTCTACAGCCTGTGCTCTTTTCACTGTATTACATGGCCTTTCAGCGAGGACATAAACTATGGTGTTCCTAGTTTGAGATATAGAAATTTAAGTGAGTATTCTTGGGATCTGATTTCATCATCTTTCATTTATTGAACTTATATTTAAAGTATTTTTTTAATTTACTTTGAGAGACAAAAAAAGAAAGAGAATGTGTGATCAGGGTGGAGTGCAGAGAGAGAGGGAGAGAGGATCCCAAACAGGCTCCGTACTATCAGTGCAGAGCCCCGTGTGAGGCTGGAGCCCATGAACTGAACTGTGAGATCATGACCTGAACTGAAATCAAGAGCTGGACGCTTAACCAACTGAGTCACCCAGGTGCTCTCAACATACGTTTAAAGAGTGCTAACTATCTTCTCAGGCATATACTCCGTGTTGGTGATAAAAAGATGGAAGATTATTTTTGTAATTCCTAAGTAATGAAGAATAGTGGTGTCCCTCAAAAATGTGGATCATTCTAAAATGTCTTCTCTTTAGTATGATTTTGTTTCTGGATCATATTAATGGCAGATATATAGTACTGATCAGAATTACTAATTGTAACATATTTTATTACTTTATACATACATGTATTGATGGCAGCATAATAATTACTATTATATAGCCTAATTCTTTATCAGTTACTAGCTACATGGCTGTAGGAAAATTGACTGGACTTTCCATACTTCAGTTTCCCCCAAAATGGGGATAATAAAGGTGCCTACCTTGAAGGATTATTAAGAGGACTAGGGAATAAGAACATATATTACCTTGAACAGTGCCTAGCACATGGCTAGTACTCATTAAAGGTTAACTCTTACCATTACCTGTGGCCCACAATCTTATTTCAGATTAAGTCCTAGATTTCAAGTCAGTGTATTTTATGGCCAATATAAAGAAAAGAGTAGATTTAAAGGCACAAGAAAAAAACAAGTTTGTGATTTTCTATCCATTATTGGAACTAATGCAAGGAACTTGGAGGTATGGTAAGAAAAAGTAAATCATTATTTTCAGACCAGAAAATCTTAAAACAACCAATGTCTAGTTTGTTAGTAATTACTCCACTAGGCATTATCATGCTATTATCAATTAGTCAAATAATATTCTACATATATATTATATGGGCTCATGCCTGTACGTATACATATAAGTGCAGGGCGTGTATTTGGTTACTAAGTCAGCAGTGTAGTAAGTGATGATAATGATTATCCACATAATATCCTCAAGAGTTTTTCACATAAAATAAAATTTGAGAAATATTAGTAGTCAAGCCATTAACCTGTGCTTGTAAACTTTATTGGAGTCATATAATATGTACTTGGTAGTTTTATTTTTCTGCATTATATTTTATCTGTCTAGTCAAAATCAGACTGTTTTGGTAAGATCAAGTTTGTGGTAGCATTATGTGGCTTCTAAGAGTAGTGCAATAGTATTTTCCTTTTTAGATCCCTTAAGTTGAAAAAAAAAATGGTTCATTTGCATCATGAATTTGTTTCATTGATTTTATCACAAAGAATAAAAATAATTGATTACATTTTTTAACAGTATTGCTAGTGAGTCGTTTTAGAAAAAAGAATATTCAGTATCTGTGGACTATTTCTTGACTAATTTTATTTTAACTCTGATACTTTAATTTTTGATCTCCATTATTAATTCATAAATAAAGCCACCAAAACTGAGCTTCCTTACCCCATTTTCCTCTCACTGAGTCCCTTTTTCCTAGTGTGTCTTGCCCCTTCTTCTCTGTAACCTCAAACATTTACCTTAGTTGTTTTATCCTGAAACAGTTTCTTTTTTTTCTGTACTTCCCAAATACTTTCTCTATATTTCTCTTGTAGCACTTTCACTGTATAGCCTCTATCTGTTTTTGGTGTTAAAGACCAAACTGTATTTATAGAGGCTATCAAGTTTGCCTAATTGAGGATCTTCTCTGAGGCTCATGGAAGTTCTTTGCAACCTGTAAAGCAAATCTAAGGTAACAATTGTTAATATAAGTGGTTCAGGGCATTCTGGTATTCTTTCTATGTTCTGTAACTTGGGGGATGAATAAAGGATAACAAGATGTCAAATTGGCTTTCATATGACAAGTACTAAAACAAAGCAAAAATGAAAACAACCTAGTTTCAAGACAGCAACTGTGGGTCCCCCAAATGCTCTCTTCCTATTATTAAAAACTCGATATCCCTAAGCAAGATACAGATTGATACAGACCCACTTGAAATGAGAAATTAAATAAGCTAGTGGGCAGTAAGTCTCCACTCCTGGTGTCATCACCTTGGTGAGCCTTCAGGAATGAAGAATAGGTGGAGGGTGCTTGAGATTGTGGTGGTGGGCTAGGGGAACAACACATACAAGAGGAATGGGCCCTGACTGTGGGACTATGAATGTGTCAGCACTCAACTCCACCTCCTTGCTTCTGCCTTTTAAGTTCCTGGAAGTTAGGGCCCAAGAGGAGACAAAGTGTGTGTCAAGAGGAGTTAGGAAGAGCACACACATCATCATCTCAAATGAGAGAACACCTAGCAGTGGAGTTTACCTTACGTTCAGGGGAGGAACAACTGGGATTATTATTTTCCCTTTCGTTTATTGCTCTCAGTTAAACAGAGCTTGCTTTGTTCTCTGTTGAGAGGATGATGTACGAAGAGGTCTTTTTTTGGGGGGGAGGTTGAAGTGATTTTAATGACTACAGAGATGGATAAAAGTTGTATGTTAGTAAAGGTTTATGAAAATCGTCTTTTTTTTTCTTAAATAATTTATTCAAATTGGTTTCCATATAACACCCAGTGCTCATCCCAACAAGTGCCCTAAGAGGGCTTTTCATGAGTAACTTTAATCCTCATGGATTGATTAAATAACCTGTTTACCCCATTCTTTAAATCTTCTAACTCAGGGGCCAGATTAAACACGTAGGAGAAGAAAGGACAGAGAGTTATTGGGTAGGGAACATCTCTAGAAACTGAGGCAGAAAAGAAATAGCTGAATAAACTGGTTTTTTATAGTCTGGAAAAGAGAATTTAGGGGGTGTCTTGATAACTTTTCAATTTATAGACCCTTCATATAGGACATCTATATATTTTTGTGTGTGTCAACAGAGCAAGCAGACCTAAGACTAATGAAAATCCTAGACGAGGAGGTAGATTTTAGCTCAGTGGAAGGGAAAACCAGTCAATCAGCCGCCAGCCAACAAGTAAGCACAAAGTTTTACCACAAGAGAAAAAAATTGCTTTTTCATGAAGTAATGAGTTCTGGGTCATTGGAGGTGTTCAAGCAGAGATTGAATGACCACTTTTAGGGAGTAGTACAGAAAAGAGTCCAACATCTAATAATGGTTGGGTTAAATGACCTGTAAGGTTCCTCTGAAATCTAACTTTTTATGTTTCTAAGAATGTACCACATTTTATGCCTTAGATACAAGGTTCAGGAAGCCATATTATTTCTAGGCAATTTCTCATATCCCATTTAGTAAAAACTAAAGAAACAAACTAGTTCTGGAATGAGAAAGGAATAGAATTGGGGCCTTATGTTTTTCTGGTTAAAAGGGGCCTTCAATATCTTTTGTTCTATGGAATCTAAGAAAATAATGCACTAAATTTTAATATTTTCTCTTTTTAATATTTCCTTTTATGAAAGCTTGTTTAATTTCTTACCTTGCAAAGGAGTCAGCTCTGAGGCTTACCATCTTTTATGATTCCTTTACCTCAGATATCAAGGCAACATTTAATTCAGACTAAACTGCAGAACTTGTTTAAAATTTGGATTCCTGGGGCACCTGGGTGGCTCAGTCAGTTGAGTGTCCAACTTCAGCTCAGGTCATGATCTCACAGCTCATGGGTTCGAGCCCTGAGTCAGGCTCTGTGCTGACAGCTCAGAGCCTGGAGCCTTCTTTGGATTCTGTTTCCCTTTTTCTCTGTACCTTCCCTGCTCACACTCTGTCTCTCCCTCTCCTTTGAAAATAAATAAACATTAAAAAATATTGGATTCCTAATCTTACTCTGGCATGATTGATTGGACTCTTTGGGATGTACCCTTTGAGTCTTTATATTTAGCAAATACCTTTACATGATTCCTATACATATTAAAGTTCAAGAATGTATGCATTGGTGTTAGTACATAAACATGGTTTATTTTCATACTACAAATATAAAAAAAAATCTTCTTCTTGTGCAATACCTAGGGCAAAACCTTGACAAGAATAGTTATCTTCTAATAATCTTTTTCTTTTAAATTTTTTATTTTAAAAAAAATTAAAAAAATTAAGTACGGTTGACATAAATTGTTACGTTAGTTTCAGGTTTGCAATATAGTGATTCAAATTCTCTTTACATTATGCTATGCTCACCACAAGCCTAAGCTACCATAGAATGCTATTACAATATCCATGCCTATATTCCCAATGCTATGCCTTTTATTCCTGTGACTTGTTCATTCCGTAACTGAAAGCCTGTGACTCCTACTCCCCTTTACCCATTTTTGCCCATCCCCTCTTGCCCCTCACCGCTGGCAATCATCAATTTGTTGTCTGTATTTATAGGTCTGATTCTGCCTTTTGTTTATTCGTTTGTTTTATTTTTTAGATTTCACATATGATTGAAATCATATGGTATTTGTCTTTTTCTGACTTATTTCACTTAACATCATACCCTTGAGGTCAACCCATGTTTTTGCAAATAGCATGATCTCATTGTTTTTATGGCTGCATAATATTCCACTGTGTGTGTGTGTGTGTGTGTGTGTGTGTGTGTGTGTATGCCACATCTTCCACATCCATTCATCTATTGATGGACAGTTGTGTTGCTTCCTTATCTTGACAATTGTGAATAACATTGCAATAAATATAGGGGTACATATATCTTGTCAAATTAGTGTTTTTGTTTACTTTGGGTAAACACCCAGTAGTAAAATTACTGGATCTTATGGTAATTCTATTTTTGATGTACCTCCATACTGTCTTCCACAGTGGCTATACCAGTTGACATTCCTACCAACAGCATACAGCATGTCTTTTTCTCCACATCCTTGCCAATACTTGTTATAAAAATACTTTACTTGGGGCACCTGGGTGGCTCAGTTGGTTAAGCGTCCAATTTTGGCTCAAGTCATGATCTCACGGTTCATGGGTTTGAGCCCAGCATCTGAGCTGTCAGCTCAGAGCCTGAAGCCTACTTCGGATTCTGTCTCTCCTCTCTCTCTGCCCCTCCCCTGTTCATGCTTTCTCTCTCTCTCTCTTACTCTCTCTCTCAAAAATAAAATAAACATTAAAAACATTTTTAATACTTTTGATGCAGCCTTCTCATTTGCTTACTTTAATTCATAAACTTAACAGTAAGAAAAGGCATAACATATTCATTTTTGCATATGTTCATATATTTTTAATCTAATAGGAGAACTGTGCCAGAGGATTTCAAAAACAAGGAAAATTTTTTCATTTGTTCTTGTAAAATGTTGGTGGTAGATTAGCTTATTATCCACATCACCATGCTATATATTATATATATAATATATTATATATTATATATATACATATATACTCACACACATAATAGCCAGTGACATAAATGATACTCAGCTATCTTAAGAAAGTAAAACTTCAGGTAACAAGAAAGGATAGGAATGAGCTCTAGGCATGTCTGGAGCTGAGGCTCAAATGGTAATAGCAGAAGTTTGTCTTGAGCCATCACTTTGCTCTGATTTTTTTCCTGTTTTTCTGAATTAGCTTCATTCTGGTAAGTGTTTCCTATTTGATGGCAAAGATAGCTATCATCAACTCTAAGCTTATATCATTCTTACATCTAGTGGTCTAAGAGAAAAGAAAGTGTATTTCTCTGAATTCTCTAAATTCTCCACGCAAGACGTCCTAGGGATGACCTTCCTTGGCCCAGGCTGAGACACACTCCTATTACTGATTTCATCACAGTGACCAGTGGGATGAGGTACATGGAGTCTCTAATTGTTAGTTCCTGGGCCATACATCCAACTTTGGAACCAAGGTTTATGTCATCCTATGGGTATCTGAAGATACGTGTCAGTCTGGGCATGATTCCCCCAAAGGAGGAGATGCTGAGCAAAATAAATTAGCCGATGTCCTCCAATGGGACCACTTATTAAGTTCTTCTTTCATGCGATATTTATTGATCATAAAGTATCAGAGATATAGAGGGGACCCCCATGCTGGCTTCCACATCTTAGGCTCAGTCCAGTAGATGGGATTAATCTTTAACAATTGCAATGTATAGTGGTACAGGTACAGGTGAGGAAACAATGAAGTTCTGAGGGAGCCAAGAGGAGTGTGTAACTAAGTGGGATTCAGTTAATTTAAAGAGAAAATGATAGAGGTGGCAGCTGGATCTGGAGAATGAGTGGAGGCCATAAAGTAGATGTGGTGGGAACGGCAGCCCAGAAAGAAGGAACTGCAGGTACAAAGACACATACTTTGAAAAGGAAAGTAAAAGTATCATCTCATATGATAGCTAGCATTTATATTATAATCAAAATTGACTTTCCAAACAAGCAGATTGAAAAAAAATCCTGACTTGGTAATATTTGAGTTGTTTGCCCATTTTGGCTGGGTGCCAGTGCAACTTACCCTAGATAACTCAATTTCTGTTAAATTGAACTGTGTTTCCACTTGTAAGAAAAACCCTACCGTGGAAATAAAGATTTTTTTAGATCAAGTTGTTAAGATTAAATGTTAGAAAGCTCTTAAAGGCAATTGCAGTGAAGTTTAACACTTTTACTTCTTACTGAAGGAAAAAAATAATACGGCAGCAATTTAGAAAAGGCATGTTTAAAATTCAATAAAATGTAGAAGCAGTAGAAGTTAAAATTGAGACTTTTTTTTATAGATTGCAGCTTTTAAGGATGACAAGTCTATTGATTCTATGAGTCATTGGTGATGATTCAAGTGTGGAATATTCTACATTCGATATTAGTTCAAAATGTAAAGATAAAGTGTTTTTAAATGTTTTCAGGTGGGATGGATAAAAGAGGAGCTAGGGAAGAGAATATAGGAAAAGGTGGCATGATAAAAAATGTGTATATCCAGCTTCTCACAGTGACTCCGTTAGTTTCAATAATATAGTCTGCTTGAGAGAGACCAGTTATATAATGATGATGCAGGTGATGACAAGAAGAGTAAGGTTTTACACCCTATATCTGTATTGTGGAATTTAATCCTTAAAATGACCCTTTAATGTAGACTCAGTATCATCTCCACTTTCAAGATGAGGGAACAAGGCACAGAGAGGTTGAGTAGCGTGGCCAAGGCTAGGGAGCTGGTGTTAGACCCAGGATCCTGACTCATAGAGAGAGTCTAACTTCAGATAATAAGAGCTAATGTTTATTTAACATCTCTGTTGAGCCCAGAATTATACTTGCTTCATCTATTCTTCACAGATGTCTTAGGAATAGATACTATTTTAAACTCATTTTACAGGTGGAGAAGAGCTTGAGATGCTGAGAAAATTGTTCAAGTTAATAGATGCTCAAACCTGGACTTAAAAATAGGTCCCTGAACTTCATAGACTGTATTCCAGTCACTGCTCTATATGATCTCTTTCTTGGGCTGGATATAGTGATCATTATGAAGAAGGAAATCCAGTTTTTCATTATCTTTCATGAATCCATAGCAAATGCCCGTTTAATGACAAGATGCTACTCTGTTGATACCTTAATAGTAAAGACTCACTAAAGAACTTTACTGTGGTGGTCACAAAAAGAGATAATTTCAAACTAACTTGAATCTGTGCTATAAAAACGATGTACATTCATTTAGGATTTAAATTTATTTGTGAAAAATTGCATTAAATATGTTTCATACACTGATTCTTAACACTTATCAGAATTTTTCTCTTATTTTGAAAATACTTCTTTGAGTTTTGATAATGATTTCAGTTATAAAACTGTTACATCTCTGTTAAATATACCTGGTATATTTAGGAAGTTAGAAATTTTAGTACAGGATTATGTTTTAATATGGTAGGTTGAGCATATGCTGATATCTACTACTTTGCTCCAAAACTCATAGTAATAAAAATGTAAAAATAGGGAGTGAGAGTCAATGGTATGTGAAAGTTTTATCAAATATAATGAAAGGTAAGGAATGGGTGAAAGAGTAGATACTGATTCAAAAGGGTGGATGAAACCACAGCTTAGAAAATGGCCAAAAAGGGGTACCTCACAAACCCTGGGGTTTGTATGCAACTTGCAATTTATAGATAGAATAGTCAAAAGTGAGTGTAACCTTGAAATAAGGAGGTAAATGGTATTGGAAAGCTTATAGCTGGATACTATTTCTCACGCATTTTCCTTTTCTTTGGACACAAACCTCAAAGCCAAAAATTACCTTTAAATAAAAAGTAAAAAATTAAATAAAAATGGACCCAGAAAGTAAAACAGTGGTTAGCAGGGGCTTGAGAGATGGGAGAGTGGGAACTTACTGTTAATGGGTACAGAGTTTTAGTATGGGATGATGAAGAAGTTTTGTAGATGGATAATCATGATGGTTGCACAATGGTGTGAATGTACTTAATACCACTGAACTATATAGTTAGAAATGGTTAAAATTGTAAATTTTATGGTATGGATGTTTACTACAGTAAAAAAAGAAAGGAGACTTCTTGTCTATAGGAATGAAAAAGACTGGTGAAACTAGGATAGTTTCTGTGAGAATTGGCATCCTAGAGTGAAGTCTTCAACACTTCAGCCATTCATAGTGGCTGACATACTACTGGTTCCACATGAGATGATATCTGCAAGTTGGCAAACTTGATCATCAATAGAGAACTCAGCTAGATTTTCTGTTGTCTTCACCTTAAATTCAGGCAGACAATTAAGGAGGACCAGACAAATGAAGAATTTCAAAGAGAAAGAGCCAGGTTAATAATTTGTATCAATGGACAGAGAAGGAATAGTTATTCCAGGAAACAGAATAACTGTTATAATTTAAAATTGTCACCTTGCCTAGTATTTTTAGAGATATTTTAGAGAGATGTTACATTTATTAACCAATAGCAGTATGTTGTAAAAGAAGGAACATAATGTAACCAATGAAAAAATCTGTAGAAGTGTGAAGAAAAAATATCAAGCAAATCTCTTGGAAATAGAATAAAAAGAATAGAAAACAGAAAAGGCAAATATGAGAATAAAAATTATAGGCATTAGGATCAATCCAAGGTTTGCTACCTAAATAGTGGAGGTTCCTGAAAGCGATGACAGAGGACAGTATATAATCAAATAAATATTAAAGGAGGCAACCCTGTGCCAAAGTATGTGTTTTCATGTTGGAGAGGTTTTCCATGTGCCCAGCAAAGTGAAGAAAAGACAACTGTCTAGATGCGTTATTGTGAAAATTCAGAATACCAAAGATAAAAGGAAGGCCTAAAGTTCCAAAAAAGAAAACAACAAAGGTTACCCTACAATTCAACAATAAGAAGACAACCCAAATAAAAAATGGACAAAGGATTGTACAAACCTCTCAAAAAGTTAAACAAATAACCAATAAGCACACGAAAAGATGCTCAGCATACGTCTGTGATCAAAAAGATATATAATAACAGTGTTGGTGAGAATATGGATGACCTGAAACCCTCATCTGTTGCCGATGGGAATGTAGACTAGTATACCACTTTAGAAAACAATCTGATAGTTTCTCAAAAGGTTAAACAGAATTATATATATGACCCAATATATATACTCTTAAGTATATAGTCAAGAGAAATGAAAACAAATATCCACACAAAACGTTTTGTATAAATGTTCATAATGATATTGTTTGTAATAACCTCAAAGTGGAAACAACCCGACTGATGAATGATAAAATGTAGGATATCCATACAATGAAATATTATCTGGCTATGAAAAAGGATGAGGAACTGATATATGTCACAATATGGATGAACTTTGGAAATAGCATGCTAGGTGGAAGAAGTCAGTTACAGAAGATCACATATTTGATCTTTTAGGGGCGTTAGGTGGCTCAGTAGGTTGAGCATCTCGACTCTTGATTTTAGCTGAGTCATGATCTTATGGTCATGGGATCAAGCTCTGTGTTGGGCTCCACACTGTGCATGGTGCCTGCTTGAGATTTTCTCTCTCTCCCGCTCTGTCCCTCTCTCCTGCTCATGCATTCTCTCTGTCTTAAAAAAAAAAGAAAAAATTCCTTTTAAATGATATAACCAATTGTGACCAGAAGAGGCAAATCTCAGAGATAGAAAGTAGGTTAGTGGTTGCATAGGGATGTGGGGTTGGGGGAAAATGAGGAGTGACTGTTTAGGTATAGGACATGAAAATATTCTACAGTTTTATGGAGACGCTCGCACTGCTCCGTGACTATACTAAAAGCCATCGACTTGTGCACTCTAAGTGGATGAATTGTATGTTATGTGTGCATTAGCTCCCAATAAAGCTATTTTTTTAAAGGCATACTGTCATCAGGCCCCTTAGCAGCATTGGATTCTAGAAGTCTGTGCACATTGTGGAAATAAACAAAGACCACCCAGATGAGAATGTGCAAATAGTATTTATACAGAGCTTTTATAACAAAGGAGTTAGCCACTATCACCTGGTCTTGGCAGAAACTCAAAGGCAAGCAAAAGAAAGCTCTATAGTGGAAAAAAGGAAAGGCTTTAGGTGTGACTTGATTGGAGGCTGTTGGAATAGGGAAGCTGTAGGCAGGCTAAACGGTTGGGACTGCATATTTGACTTTCTCTGGTTGGTACTAAACTGAAAGTGAGAACAAAAATTAGAGAAGCTGTCAGTTACTAATCAAGTTTTGGCCATTCGGGGCCAATTTTTCAGGGTTTATTATTTGTTGGAGATCATGATCTGATTTCCTACAAGTAGATTTGCTTCTCAGAATGATTACTGTAGATAACGGGTTGGTTTCCTAGGCTGGTTGCTGCTGATTGTTGGCCAGAGTTCTAATTTTATATATGACGATGTGGCTATTGTCCATTTGTAGATTCGGTTTCTCAATAAGTTTGCTTTCAAAATTATGAAGGAATGAAAAATACATAAAAAAGTATATCCAAAGAATAAATTCAAGGATTCATTAACTTCACATCTTAAGCACTTTTTCTTAGGAAGTTAATTGAAGACATATTCCAAAAAGTAAGGAAGAAAGGGAAAGCTAGAACACCCAAAAAGAGGAGAGAGATATAATTCAGAAGAGCAAGAGACCTGAAGTTCCAGGGAGAGTGTGGTTTGGCACATCTAGAGAACAGCAGCTCACGGCAGAGTGCAAGTTCTAAAGATGCCAGCAGGGAGTTGAATTCTGTGTGGGGAGGGTTTCTAAAACCCTTGATGTAAAGGACTGTTTTCACAGGAAACAAAAGATATGATAAGGGTGTAGGGGAAAAGGAGGCAATTTAAAAAGGCATTAGTTACTCCAGGAAAAACAATAATACAGTGTTTGCAGTTCTAGCATTTGAATTATTGTTCACAGCAGAGCCTGTAATTACAAAGCACATAATAACACAAGCACTATTGTTTCTCAGTAAACACAAAATGTAAAATAATTGATTGTAGTTATAAAACAGGACATAAATATTGTCATTCCTGATAAAGTAAAAGTATAAGTGGCAGAAGTGGGTTCATGGAAAGTGGGAAAAAGGTGAAAGGCAGCACATACCATCATTATAAGATAGGACCATTATAAGAGATACTGTCTACAGCTGATGGAACAAGAAATAAATGTGTCAGTTTATTACTGAGGGAAATAATGGTATTCATGTGCTTTCACACGCCAGCATAGGAGTAATAATTTTCCTTAATGATATAAACTTCTTCCTATGGTGATAAATATATGATATACCTTATCATTTGTAACTGCTCTGCGGTATAAGTTTTTTGTTATGCCACACTCATATTCATAGAATTTTTCATTGTTTCTAATTATTCACTATTATAAACAGTGTTACAAAAATGTTAGTTCGTACACATTTATGCAGTTTACTTATTATTTCTTTATAATAGTTTTGTATAAATGCAACTCTACATCTAAAGTTATCTGTATTTGAAAATTTTAATCTGTGTCCCGGGTGGTTTCCACGAATGTTTATTGAATTATACTCTCAACTCTATAATATATGATACTCCCTGTGTCCATTCATCCTTACCAACACCCACGAAAATCAGACTTTTTTGATATTTTGTCATCTGATTTCACTGAAATCAGAAATCCAACATTGTTGGATTACTAGTGGAGTTGTACATATTTTTGTTTCTTGCTATTTGTATTTCAGTCTTTTCTTACCTTTGCATACATGGTAATATTTCTTTTTTTCATAATTAGGATTTATATATAAGAAATTTTGAAAATTGATTTAAAGAATTTGTTATAAATTTTAAAAAATCATTTTGTTTGGATTTTAACCTTGTTCATGCTGCTTAAAATTTTGAAGTAGGCAACTCCTGTAAACATTTTTACTTAGGGTACTTGAATTTAGGTTCATACTTAGCAAGTCCTTTTACTTCAGGATAATAAAGACAGGCACCTAAATATTATCATAGTATTGTTTTTTTTCACATTTGTTTTGTTCACTTCTTATTTATTTTGAAGTCAAATGAAACAATGTTTTCCAATCAACTTTTCTTTTAAATGGCTAGTCATTTCTTACAACACTGCTACATTTTTTTCACCGATTTGAACATCACTGAATTCTGCTACATAAATGTTTTTTCCTAGTATTTGTTTTATCTTCTTTGATCTATATGCAGGAGTGCTTGGTGTTGTAATTCCTCATATTTTATTTTCCCCTTTTATCTCCATGGAGAAAATATCCTTTATTGGTTCTATTTTTTTAATTGAAAACTCTTTGGTCAAAATTTTAAAATGACTTATGAGTTATGATTAAAATTGCAAAAAATTTAAAGACACATGGGACAGGTTTGCTCCCATCAGAGAAACACTGCTTCAGAGAATTCACACAATTCTCCTGAAGTTTTTGACCGTACGTTCCCAACCACAAACCTTAAATGGATGTTCAAAAATGCTCGGTAACCCTACCAAGTTGTCTTTGTGAAGTTCTGGAGAGCTAGTAATTTTATCAAGATATATTGCATGCTGATAAATTTTCAGAAATTCCGCTCACCATGAATTCAGTTCTCTGTGTGTAATTTCTACTACATGCTGTTTATAATGCTGTTAAAGATGATTTCTGTCACACTGTACGCTTCTCAGTATGTTGTCTTTCCAGCGCATTTTGTGTGTTTTCTTTAATTTACTTGATAATGTAAAAGAATTGTTGTTTCAAATGTTCTTTTATTATAGAGGTAAACTTTCAAATGTATATTCTTCATTTTTCTTTAGTGCTATTTTTTGTAGGTGTTTTTGCATTATTTTGTTTTTCTTTGATTTTTGAAAATTTGTCAGTCTTAGTGGAGTTGTTTTCATTTAATTATGGGAAGAATTTGCCCCAAAATGAAACACAAGGGTTTCCTTTTCATCGTTTACCTGCTTCCCTCAGCACTATTCAAAATGTTTGTTGGAACCAAAGAGTGGAGCTTTCCGTTTCCAGTTAGGCAGGACCGCTGCACGTGGTTGAACATCTCGTGCATTGCACAAGGACACCCACGTGGGGGTATGAATGGTGAAGGACATTCTGCTCAATAGGCCCTGTGCCCAAGTGTCCAGTGGTGTTTTGTTAGAGGAAGAGGCTCCATCTTCTTCTCACAGAGACATAGTTCATCCACTCAGCCATGTGTTCCACAGAGCTGTCTTCCTCCTGGGAAATCGAAATAACCAGAAGAGACCTTCTTCTAAATCTCACAGACACAAACCCCTACATCTCCATCTTGGTGACCACGTCTGCCTTCCCTCTGAGCCACCTGGGCTGCACTCCTGAGGCCAGTCTTCAGTGTGTGCCGGAGACCACTGCCAGGTGGGGGTGAAATGGGGAAAGAAGGATGAAGAGGGCATTATTCTCTTGTATTGCCCTCCAGGAAACCGCTCTCTGCACTTTAGAAGTTCTCCTTCGTTTTTAGCAGTCCAGCATGCTGATTGTTGCTAGTAGGGTACACTTAAGGGGCTGGAGTTGGTATGAAGGATTTACTTACATTGTACTTGATCGTGCCGATGTAAATCTGCAGCTGGCAGTGAGAGAGGAGAGAAACTGTCAGGCGATGTTTCTCCTCAAGCTCATTATGGGTTTTGGATTCGTTTTAAGTATTTTTTTTCTTTTGCGTTTTTCCCCATTGTGACCTTTGGGCCTTTGGGAATACCCAGGGAACTCTTTACCATCAACACAACTCTACAGACTTTGCTGCTGTTGTTGGTGGTGTGGTTATTTAATTTTTGTGACTGGGAAACAAATTCTTTTGAATAAAAATAAAATAACAAAAAATTAATAAATTTTACTGAGCCAAAACATTATGATGATTTTCGGATCTTCAGACGTCTTTGAAGCAGTGGCAGTGAGATCCAGCAATTTCCCCCCATCTTTTGCATTGTAAATGTCCTCTCAGCTACCAGCACAATCCCATGAGCATAATTTTTTTGTCGTGAGCACACTATGAAGATGCACACATGACTTGTGTCTTTCCATACTGTCAGCTTTATTCAATCGTAAAGCAAAGCTAATCACAATTATAAAGCAGGTTCAGGATTTCAAACTCAACGGCATTTCACTGTGTGATTAAACTTGGCTTCTTACACAGCACACGGGGCAGGACTTAGAACAAACCACACAACAAACAAGCTAACAGAAGGGTGTAGGAAGTTAAGGAAGCAAACTCAAAGTCAGTCTGTGGGCACACAGTTGAGCTAAGGCCTTGGTCCAATCAGGTCTCAGCACTTACTGCTTATTATGTTCAAGCAGTGAAGGATCTCAGTTCTGTTCGGAGATCAATTGGACAGAGCCTTCAGCGGCAGCTGCCTTTTTGAAGTGGTCATAGAGGAGTCATGGCTTAAGAGTCTGATGATTTACAAAAATCCTCCCTTTTAAAGGGGTTCAATCAGTCTCGAGCCCCTGCAGACCTCCTCTGCTTCTGCTTGTTATCAGCTGATGCTGGCCTTGGTGATATTTTGAGCTGCACTACCCTGAACTGTTTATGTCATTGCTTGACACATGCCCCCTACTTGACACAGGCCGCTGCTTGACATGAGAGACTGCATTTTGCTCCCCACATTTTTACACCTAAATAAAGGCTCTCTTCTCCCTACATGCTGCTCCCTCTACTGTCCTAAGAGTTCCTGCATGTTCTTCAGCTTTCTGTTCCAATTTACTTTCTCAGTAAGGCATTTTCTGAACACCTTTCTTTTAAGTTGCTGTCTCCTTAGCACTCTATCTCCTTCCCTAAATTAATTTTCTTTGTAGCACTATAACCATCTGATGTACTGTAAATATTGTTGTTTCAACTATTCTAAGGTGTAAACCTAGATCAAATTCTATATTGGCATTTTGTGGAGCATGCCCCCAAACCATTTAAAAGGGTTATTGTGATATGATTTATAATAAAAAAAATCTATCTTTGACCTATTCCTGGCAGAGAGCTTCTAAAACCCCGTGACAAGAACTATAATGGTGTCTTTTGTTATGTTAGTGAGGTGACATTGGAAAAGCCCTCAGGTAACCTAAGGTTGGGGGCTTAGGAGAAGCAATCCTGTGATTGGAGGGTTGGAACTTGAAGTAACACCTTCCCCCTCCCCCGTCCCCCCACAACCTCAGGGGAAGGAGAGGGGCTGGAGATTGAATCAATGCCAGTGGCCAATGATTGAATCAGTCAGGGTTTTGTAGTGAATCCTCCATAAAACCGCAAAAGAACAGGGTTCTGAGAGCTCCAGGTTATTAACATATGGAGGTGCTGGAAGAGTGCCACACCTGGAGATGCTCGGGCCCCTTCCCCATGTTTGCCCTATGCTTCTCTTCCTGAGCGATACCCTTTTATAATAAACCAGCAATCTGGTAAGTTAACAGATTTCCTGGGTTCTGTCAGCCACTCTAACAAATTAATGGAACCCAGGGAAGGGTTGTGGGAACCTCTGATTCATAGCCAGTTGATCTGGAGTGGAGGTAACAACTTGGACTTGACTGAGACTGGCATCCTGATTTGGAGGGGCGTCATTGGAACCTCCAGTCTGTATCCAGTTGGTCAAAAGCCCAGGTCAAAAGCAACAGCCTAGGCTTATAACTGACATCTGAAGTGGGGGATTGGGGGAGGGAGTCTTGCAGGACTGAGCCCTCAACCTGTGGAATCTGATGCTGTGTCCTGATAGAAAGTGTCAGAATTGAGCTGAATCCTCAGACATCCTGCTAGTATCTGAGAACTGCTTGGTGTTCCCAACACACTCCCAATACACATGTTGGAATTGGGTTGAGGAACCTAGTTTTTTATTACCTTGTCACAGAGTTAAATTTACCATTAGAGTATTGAAGCTTAAGCTTCAGGCTCCTCACTTCTAAAGACCAGTGAGAATATAGGAAGTCGCTGAGTTACGGCCTTCTAGTTGGAAGGAAAAGAAAGGTTACCACTAGGAACATTTCTAAGGGAGCATTTCTGGCATATTGCTTACAGAGAGCTCAGAAGAAAAAAGGTATAAATCTCCCAGAACTTTAAAGTGATGTTTAAATAAACATATACTATGTAATTACCTTTATATTTTATTTTGTATTATTTTCAGAAAGATGGCTTCCAAATTGTAAAAATTTTAGGATTTTAGGCTCCACAGAACCTACAGTCAGCCCTGCTGAGTAAAATAAGTTTGCTAAACATAGAACTAGAGAAAATGGAAAAGGTTTCCTTGATGCAGAATTTTGGAGGTACATGCCATTCAAATCTGCAATGTCAATCTCTTAGAGAACGTTGAGATATGCAGTATTTCTAAAATGTGCACATCTAGTGTTTCCTAAAGCATTTTAAGCAATCAGTATTCTGTGGAAAATACTTTGGAAAGCTCTGCTCTGGAAACCTGCCCACTCTCTCTGCTTCCTATTTCATTTCCATCAGAAAGGGTGAGCACTTCCTTAACAACTTCACTAACCCACTTTAAATGACTGGAATGTCACTTAATGAATTTTATATTTGAAGGAAATATGAGGTAGATTCTTTCTGAGATTGATTGAGCCCTGTATCGTTAGCATGACTCTGGGTGAAATAAGAAAAAAATGAAAACCTTGAGCACAATCTAGCCTGCCTACAGTAGTCACCATTTTAACCCTTATCAGTCTCCCATTGATTAAGGAGATGGTAGTTGTTTTTCTGAAAAGAAGATTACCTGTGCCATCATCATATTTTCAGATTTAATCTGCATTTTCAAATTGCACTGCCCCTCTTGAGTCTGGCAGGTACCTAAAACAGTAATCTGAATGATACCTGAAAGGTATTTCAATACAATTGCCAATTAAAAGCTATTGCAACCCTCTAAGAATAGTTTTTAAATAATTTCAAAATGTCTTAAGTTTCTAAATATAAAAAAGAACCATGATTCTTTGTAATAAAATTAAACTAGATGAAACTCATTCTGAACTTTAGACACTAGATTAAACAGTTCAAACAGTTCTGTATTAGAAGAAAAAGTGTCTCAGATAGTGGAAATGAAATTGTACTTTATCCACACCAGATGCCTTTTAAATAATATTTTCCCTGGGAAACTCAGAGATCAATGTGTATTTTGAGTGTGTGCGTGCATGTGTGTGTGTGTGTGTGAGTGTGTGTGTACATGAATTTATTAGAATCACATCTGCCTTCGTATTTGGCTTTCTTCTGATGTACCCTCCATTTTTCTAACTTTTCATTTGAGTTCTATCACAGTTACAGCATCTGCATTCACAAGATTACTCACTTCCCTAGCTCAGATTTCATGGCATTTAACAACTATAATTATACTTTTCAAGTGCTGTACCCAATCTTCAGTATTACATTCACTGGCAGGGATATTAGCTTTCAAAAAAGCTGAAAAGATCATAGACGTTTCATTTGTAAAGATGGGCTGTACTTAATTTTGATGACAGTTATCTTGTTCATAACCACACTAAAAAGATCAATCTCATTAAAAGTATATTACAATTGGCAAATCTAAATGTGATGGGCCAAATTCTGTCATCAAATTTGTAGAAATGGTCTTAGATATGAGTTACCTGGAGTTTTAAGAAGAAAGGTGATAAAAAATGAACTTTTCCTACTTTCTGGGTAAATATTGTTCAAGATTCAAAGATAGGGGAGCGCCTGGATGGTTCGGTTGGTTAAGCATCTGACTTTGGCTAAGGTCATGATCTCACAGCTGGTGAGTTCAAGCCCGCGTCAGGCTCTTAGCTCTGACAGCTCAGAGCCTGGACCCCTGCTTCAAGTTCTGTGTCTCCCCCTCTCTCTGCCCCTCCTCCCCCCTCAAAACATTAAAAAAAACCTTTTAAAAATAAAAAAAAAGGGTAAAAATACACCTAGCATAACCCCAGTTTATGCCTGTTGTTTTAGCTTAGTTATTTCTATCATCCCCTTTCACTCTCAAAAATGTCTTGGTATAGATGATAAATGATATAGTCATCGTATTTATAGATAGGGACAATTCGATCTAATTCATTCAAGTCTTTTTCCTACCTTCTAACGATGCCTACTGTGTTATAAAGCTCGGATGGATTTAAAATAATAGTTTTTTTTTACATGTATACAATAAGATATGAAAAGTCAACTTTTAGTTCTACTTAAGTGTGTATGTCCTTAAAATAGAATAAAATAAATAGAGTCACAAGGCAGGTGACTGCATGTTATTTTTACACACTGCATCACCTTCACACATCAGATAGAATGGGTATATATCCTATCTTGCTTATTATGCTATCATGGATTTTAGGGCATCAGTAAAGACAAAATTTCCTGCTCTATACATTAAGAAAAACCTGTATAATATAAAACTTGCTATAACTTTATTGCTGAGAAAAGTAAGATTGTTCAGTAAGGACAATTGAAATTTAAATCAAGCAGATATTCTCTTGTTTTGTTGTTGCAAATTTGACATAATGATAATGTTTTAGCAGCACTAATAGAAATAGTGTGATTGAAGACTAATAAGTGGTTTATAATTTTCTCCTTGCACAGTAACTTCCTTTTTATAGATAATAGAATTCTTGGGACAGTGTGTTATAGTTTATTTTTCCATTTTTTAACACATAGAAATGTAAAACATAATATTTAAATAGTTCATATTTCCACCAACCAGATAACTAATACCTCTTAATATTTAAATATCTCATACACACATTAAAATTACATTTTTATACTTGGTACGTTTGTGATTATTGTAATATAGCAAATTACTGTATAACATGTTAGCAGCTTAAAACACAGTCTTTTATTGTGTCCCACTTCTGGGGTCAGGAATTCAGAAGTGGTTTAGCTGGTTGGCTCTGGCTCACAGTCTCTCATAAGGTTGCAGCCAAGCTACAGTCCAGAGCTCTGGTCATCTAATGGCTTTACTAGGACTGTAAGATCCATTTTCAACATGGCTTCTGCACATGGCTGTTGGCCAGAGGTCTTAATTCCTTGCTGTTTGCTGGCAGTAGGCCTTTATTCCTTGCCAGGGGATCTTTTCATAAGACTGGTTTGATATCTTTGAGATGAGTAAGAGGCTTTCCCCAGAGCAGGTGATCTAAGAGATCCAAGAAGAATACTGCAAAATGCCTTGTGTTACCTAGTCTTAGAAGTTATACACCATCACTTCTGTAATATTCTATTCATTAGAAAGAACTCACTAAATCCAGCCCACACTCAGTGCCAGAGGACTTAATCTTGACCTATTGAAGTGAGAAATATCAAAGGATTTATGGACATGTTTAAAAACCACTACATGTGGTAAAAATGTCGGAGGCTACTGCAAGTGGAAACACTGGATGGAAACCATGAAACATTGCTGTGGGAAATTAAAGAAGATCTAAGCAAATGGGGAAGATATACTGTATTCAGAGACTGGGGAGTCAATACCGTTATGATTTTAATTTCTCTGAAATAGTTTTATATATTGAATGTTATCACAGTAAAAACCCAGTAATCTTTCTTATGGAAATTGACAAGATGACTCCTAAATTACAATGGAAATGCAAAGGGCCTAGCACAGCAAGATTAACCATGAAGAAAATTGGAAAACATAACACTAATACATTTCAAGATTTAATATGTGGTTATATTAACTAGGATGAGGGTGTTTTCAGCATAAAGAGAAAGAAATAATTCAATGAAACAGAACACAAAGTCTAGAGAGGGAAGCATAATATGACTTAATTTTTAGCGAAATCACCAAGTAATTTAATTTTTTAGTTCCTGGATTCTTAACTATCATTATAAGTATTTTCCATGCTCTTCCTAATTATTTGAACATATCATTTTATTGATGGTTTAATATAATTTCATGTAGATGTTCTAAAATTTGTCAAGTTCTTTTCTACTTGAAACTGTAGGTGGTTTCCAATCAAATGCTATTAGGGGTAATATGGTGCAAGGCACTTGACTTCTAAAGGTGTGCGTGTTTATATGTGCATATGTGTGTATTCTTTCCCCTATTTATTATTTTGCATTGTGATAATTTCCGTATTGGGTTAAAGGGATTTAGTTTTTGTGGTACTTATAACACACTGACAAATTGTTTCATGGAGTTTTCCAATTTACATTGCCACGTGCAATGTAAGAGAATGAGTTTCTCTTGTAACTCCTCTTAGTTTTCATCATTCATATTTGCATGACTTAACATGTGCTTGAATATTTCTTCGTATGTCAGCTATCAGGCTATATTAAAATTATATATTCCTGACGTTAAAAGTATATGCAATACAATATTTTTGATTTTAGTTACCATGCTGAAATGAGCATTTCCTTGACCCTTTCATTTTACAGTTGGAAGTTTGTACCTCTTGATCCACCTCCTCCCACCCATTTTGCCTACTTCCCATCACCTTTGCCTCTGGCAGTCACCTGTCTTCTCTCTGTATTTACAGGTTTGGTTTTGTTTGCTTATTTCCTTTTTTAGATTCTACATATAAGTGAAATCATACAGTATTTGTCTTTCTCTGTCTGACTTATTTCACTTAGCCTCATACCTTTAAGGTCCATCTATGTTGTCCCAAATGGGAAGATTTCATTCTTTTTATGGCTGAATATATACCATATATTCTTTATCTATGGTCTTCATTTATTATTCATTTATGGTTGCTTCCATATCTTATTTATTGTAAATTGTGCTGCAGTGAACTTAAGGACGCATAATTATTTTTAAATTAGTGTTTTTGTTTTATTTGGATGAATACCTGAAAGTGAGATAGCTGGATTACATGGTATTTCTACCTTTAATTTTTTGAGGAAACTCCATACTGCTGTCTGTAATGGCTACATAAATTTAGATTTCAACCAATAGTGTGTGAGGGTTCATTTTTCTCCACATGCATTTCACTGCTTGTTATTTCTTATATTTTTGATGATAACCATTCTGATGGGGGTGAGGGTGATATCTCATTATGGTTTTGATTTAAATTTCCTTGATTATTAGTGATGTTGAGCATCTTTTGATGTGCCTGTTGGTCATCTGTTTGTCTTCTTTGGAAAAATGTCTACTCTAATCTTTTGTCACTTTTTTTTGAAGAAAAAGGGAAATATCTTAATTTTATTACATTCTTATATATGAAAATCATACTATTTTGGATATCTTGGATTGAATAAATTATATTATTAAAATCAATCTTACCTTTTTCTTTTTACTTTTTTTAAAAAAATTTATTGTCAAATTGGTTTCCATACAACACCCAGTACTCATCCCAACAAGTGCCCTCCTCTGTGCCCGTCACCCACTCTCCCTCCTCCCACATCCCCCTCACTCTCAGTTTGTTCTTAGTCTTTCAGAGTCTCTTATGTGTTGTCTCCTCCCTCTGTGTCTTTTTTCCTTTCCCCACTTCCCCTCCCCTATGGTTTTCTGCTAAGTCTCTCAAAATCCACCTATGCATGGAAACATATGGTGTCTGTCTTTCTCTGACTGACTTATTTCACTTAGCATAATACCCTCCAGTTCCATCCATGTTGCTACACATGGCCAGATTTCATTCTTTCTCATTGCCATGTAGTATTCTATTGAATATATATATACCACTTCTTTTTTATCCATTCCTCAGTTGATGGACACTTGGTCTCTTTCCATCCATGATTTGGCTCTCGTCAAAAGTGCTACTATAAACATCAGGGTACACGTACCCCTATGCGTCAGCACTCCTGTGTCTCTTGGGTAGATTCCTAGCGGTGCTATTGCTGGGTCATAGGGTAGTTCTATTTTCATTTTTTTGAGGAACCTCCACATCGTTTTCCAGAGCGACTGCACTAGTTTGCACTCCACCAACAGTATAGGAGGGTGCTTGCTTCTCCACATTCTCACTAGCATCTATAGTTTCCTGATTTATTCATTTTAGCCACTCTAACCAGTGTGAGGTGGTATCTCAGTGTGGTTTTGATTTGTATTTCCCTGATGATGAGTGACATTGAGCATCGTTTCATGTGTCTGTTGGCCATAGGATTTCATATTTGGAGAAGTGTCTATTCATATCTTCCACCCATTTCTTCACTGGATTATTTGTTTTTCGGGTGTAGAGTTTGGTAAGTTCTTTATAGATTTTAGATACTAGTCCTATATCCGATATGTCATTTGCAACTATCCTTTCCCATTCCGTTGGTTGTCTATTAGTTTTCCTGGTTGTTTTCTTTGTCATGTAGAAGCTTTTTATCTTGATGAGGTCCCAGTAGTTTGTTTTTGCTTTTAATTCCCTCGCCTTTGGAGATGTGTCGCATAAGAAATTGCTGCAGCTCAGGTCAAAAAAGGTTTTCTCCTGCTTTCTCCTCTAGGATTTTGACAGTTTCCTGCCTCACATTCAGGTCCTTCATCCATTTAAATTTTATTTTTGTGAGTGGTGTAAGGAGGTGGTCTAGTTTCATTCTTCTGCATGTTGCTGTGCAGTTCTCCCAGCACCATTTGTTAAAGAGGCTGTCTTTTTTCCATTGGATACTCTTTCCTACTTTGTCAAAGATTAGTTGGCCATATGCTTGTGGGTCCATGTCTGGGTTCTCTATTTTATTCCATTGGTCTATGTGTCTGTTCTTGTGCCAATACCATGCTGCCTTGATTATTACCGCTTTGTAGTAGAGGTTAAAGTCTGGGATTGTGATGCCTCCCACTTTGGTTTTCTTCTTCAGTATTACTTTGGCTATTCGGGGTCTTTTGTGGTTCCATACAAATTTTAGGATTGTTTGCTCTAGCTTTGAGAAGAATGCTGGTGCAATTTTGATTGGGATTGCATTGCATGTGTAGATTGCTTTGGGTAATATTGCCATTTTAACAATATTTATTCTTCCAATCAATGAGCATGGGATGTTTTCCCATTTCCTTGTGTTTTCCTCAATTTCCTTCATAAGTTTTTTTATAGTTTTCAGCATAGAGATCTTTTACATCTTTGGTTAGGTTTATTCCCAGGTATTTTATGGTTTTTGGTGCAATTGTGAATGGAATTCGCTTCTTTATTGCTCTTTCTATTGCTTCATTGTTGGTGTAAAGGAATGCAACCGATTTCTGTACATTGATTTTGTATCCTAAAACTTTATCAAATTCATGGATAAGTTCTAGTAGGCTTTCGGTGGATTCTGTCAGGTTTTCCATGTAAAGTATCATGTTGTCTGCGAAAAGTGAAAGTTTGACTTCATCCTTGCCTATCCTGATGCCTTCTCTTCTGCTTTGTTGTCTGACTGCTGATGCTAGGACCTCCAACACTATGTTAAATAGAAGTGGTGAGAGTAGACATCCCTTTTATGTTTCTGATCTCAGGGGAAAGACTCTCAGTTCTTCCCCATTGAGGATGATATTAACTATGGGCTTTCATAAATGGCTTTATGATGCCTGAGTATGTTCCTTCTATCCCGACTTTTTCAAGAGTTTTTATTAGGAAAAGTTGCTGTATTTTGTCAAACGCTTTCTCTGCATCTATTGACAGGATCACATGGTTCTTAACTTTTCTTTTGTTAATGTGATGTATCACATTGATTGGTTTGCAAATATTGAACCAGCCCTGCAAACCAGGGATGAATCCTACTTGATCATGGCGAATAATTCTTTTTATATGCTGTTGGACTTGATTTGCTAATATCTTTTTAAGAATTTTTGCATCCATATTCATCAAGGATATTGGCCTGTAGTTCTCTTTTTTTTTGCTGGGTCTCTATCTGGTTTGGGAATCAAAGTGATGCAGGCTTCATAGAATGAGTCCAGGAGTTTTCCTTATGTCTCAATTTGTTGGAATAGCTTGAGGAGGATAGGTATTAACTCTGTTTTAAATGTCTGATAAAATTCCCCAGGAAAGCTATCTGGTCCTGGACTGTTATTTGTTGGGAGATTACTGATAACTGATTCAATTTCTTCACTGTTTATGGGTCTGTTCAAGTTTTCTATTTCTTCCTGTTTTAGTTTTGGTAGCGTGTGGCTGTTTAGGAATTTGTCTTTTTCTTCCAGGTTGTTCAATTTGATGGCATATAGTTTTTCATAGTATTCTCTGATAATTGCTTGTGTTTTTGAGGGATTGATTGTAATCCCTCCCTTTTCATTCATGATTTTATCGATTTGGGTTCTCTTTCTTCTTTTTGAGGAGCCTGGCTAGAGGTTTATCAATTTTGTTTATTTTTTCAAAGAACCAGTTCTTGGTTTCATTGATCTGTTCCACTACTTTTTCTGTTTCCGTATGATTAATTTGTGCCCTAATCTTTGTTATTTCTCTCTTTCTGCTGGGTTTGGGTTGTCTTAGCTGTTCTGCTTCTAGTTCCTTTAGGCGTGCTGTTAGAATTTGTGTTAGTGATTTTTCTTGTTTCTTGAGATAAGCCTGGATTGCAATATATTTCCCTCTCAGTACTGCCTTTGCTGCATCCCAAAGCATTTGGATTGTTGTATTTTCATTTTCATTTGTTTCCATGTATTTTTTAATTTCTTCTCTGATTGCTTGATTGACCCATGCATCTTTTAGTAGGTTGTTCTTTAGCCTCCATGTTTGTGGGGGTTCTCCAGACTTTTTCCTGTGGTTGATTTCAAGTTTCAAAGCATTGTGGTCTGAAATTGTACATGGTATGATCTCAATTATTTTATATTTATTCAGCACATCCTTGTGCCCCAAAATATGGTCTGTCTTGGAAAATGTACCATGTGCATTTCAGAAGATTGTAAATTCCTTTGCTTCTGGATGAAGGGCCCTGAAGATATCAGTCAGGCCCATCTGTTCCAATGTGTCGTTCAGGTCCATTATTTCTATGGTGGTTCTCTGTTTAGTGGATTTATCCAGTGCTGTGTGTGGGGTATTAAGGTCTCCTGCAATTACCCCATTTTTATTCATAAGATTGCTTACAAATTTAATTAGTTGCTTTATAAATTTGGGTGCCCCAGAATTCAGCACACTGATATTTATAATTGTTAGCTCTTCCTGCTGGATAGTCCCTGTGATTATTATAAATTGCCCTTCTTCATCTCTTATTACATCTTTTACTTTAAAGTCTAGTTTGTCCGATTAAGTGTGGCTATTCAAGCTTTCTTCTGGGTTCCTGTGGCATGGTAGATAGTTCTCCATCCCCTCACTTTCAATCTGAAGGTGTCCTCAGGTCTAAAATGGGTCTCTTGAAAATAGCATATAGATGGGTGTTGCTTTTTAATCCATTCTGTTACCCGTGTCTTTTAATTGGAGCATTTATTCTATTTACATTTAGCGTTAATATTGAAAAATTTGGAGTCACTGCATTATCTGTAGGTTTCATGCTTGTAAGGATGTCTCTGGTACTCTGTGTTCCTTGTGACCTTTCCTTCATAGAGTCTCCCTCAGGATCTCTTGTAAGACAGTTTATTTGTGATGTATTCCTTCAGTTTTTATTTGTTTGGGAAGACCTTTATGTCTCCTTCCATTCTGAAAGACAGGCTGGCCAGATAAAAGATACTTGGCTGCATATCCTTCCTGTTCATTACATTGAAAATTTCCTGCCATTCCTTTCTTGCTTGCCAAGTTTCTGTATATAAGTCTGCTACTACCCTAATGTGTCTGCCTTTGTATGTCAAGGCCCATTTATCCCTAGCTGCTTTTAGAATTCTCTCTTTGTTTTTGTATTTTCCTAGCTTCACTATGATGTGTCATTCTGAGAGTCTATTCAGTTTATGTCTGAGGGGAGTTCTCTGTGCCTCTTGAATTTCAATGCCTGTTTCCTTCTTCATGTTGGGGAAGTTCTCAGCGAT
This sequence comes from Paguma larvata, assembly GCA_030068075.1. NCBI lineage: Eukaryota > Metazoa > Chordata > Mammalia > Carnivora > Viverridae > Paguma > Paguma larvata. Next base: position 55,542,113 of record CM057829.1, read on the forward strand.
GATTTGTTTAAGTACCCCTTCAACTCCTTTCTCTCTCTCTTCTTCCTCTGGAATTCCTATAATACAGATATTGTTCCATTTGATTGCATCACTCAGCTCTCGAATTCTCCTTTCCTGTTCCTGAATCAGTTACTCTCTCTTTTTCTCTGCGTCCTCTTTTTCCATAGTTTTATCTTCTAATTCACCTATTCTCTCTACTGTCTCTTCAATTTGTGCTGTGGCCACCTCCAATTTGTTTTGCACCTCATTTAAAGCCTTTTTTAATTCGTCTTGACCATTTCTTAGGACCTTGATCTCTGCCTCGAGGGTCCCTCTGCTTAATTCTATGCTTGTTTCCAGCCCAGTGAGTATTTTTATGTTTACCATTCTATATTCTTGTTCCGTTAAGTTGCTTATGTCTGCTTTCATCAGTTCTTGTGCTGTCACTATTTCCTGTACATTCTTTTGTGGGGAGTTCTTCCATTTTGTCATTTTGTCTAGGTGTGTATTGGTTTATTTCCTGGGCCTCCTCCATCTCCCAGGATTTTCTGGATTTCGCATTTTCTTCCCCGTAGCTTTCAACTCCTCTTCTTGCAGATATCTGGGACTGAGAGTCCCTCGGTTTCAGTCTGTCTTAGTTTGAAATACACGGGAGAGCACCGAGTCCCCCTACTCCTCTGCCATGCTGGTCCCTGCCTTCTTTTTACTTTTTAAGTGCAGCTCCTAGATAACATTCAGGAACTTCAGTCAAATTAAAGAAGTAGTTTGGTTTTTGTTTTTTTGTTTTTTTTCCAAGCTCCTCAAGTTTAAGTCACAACAGTCTTGGCAATAAAGAGGACTGAATGAAGTCTCCCAATTCTTGATAAACTGTGTTTTCCTGTTGTGAGGAATTGGTCTGAAGGAATGAATAAGATTTGTCAAATGCGTCCTTTCCCTTTTCCACCTACTGTCCCTCTCATTTTCTGCTGCGACTCTCTTTTGCTATTTTTATATTGGATGGTGTCATTTTTTTTCTTTGCTAAAGAGTTTTCAGGAGTTCTTTATATATTTTGGATATTAACCCCTTAAATGTATATATGATTTTCAAATACCTTCTTTTACTTATTAGTAAGTTGTCTTTTTATTTAGTCCATGGTTTCCTTTGCTATGCAGAAGCTTTTTAGTTTGATGTCATTCCATTTGTTTATTTTTGTTTTTATCGTCCTTGCCTTTGGAGTGATATCTAAGCAATCATCCCAAAGATTGATGTCAAAGAGCTTACCACCTATGTTTTCGTCTATGAGTTTTATGGTTTTAGGAATTACATTCAAGAACTTAATCCCCTTTAAGTAATTTTTGCGTATGGTGTCAGATCATGTTCCAGGTTCATTCTTTTGCCAGTGGCTGTTCAGTTTTTCTATTAGCATATATTGAAGAGATTGTCCTTTCTCCATTTTGTAGTCTCGATTCCTTTGTCATAAATTAATACCATATATGTGTAGGAATATTTCTGGGCTTTCTGTTCTGTTCCACTGATCTATGTGTTTGTTTTTATGCAGTATGATACTGTTTTTATTACTATAGTTTTGTAACATAGTTTAATTTTTTTAATGTTATTTTTGAGAGAGAGAGAGACAGATTGCAAGTGGATGAGGGGAGAGAGAGAGAGGGAAATACAGAATCTGAAGTAGGCGCCAGGCTCTGTGTGGACAGCTAACAGCCTGACACGGGACTTGGACCCACGAACCATGAGATCATGACCTGAGCCAAAGTTGGACGCTTAACTGACTGAGCCACCAAGGCATAGTAACATAGTTTAAAACCGGGAAGAATGATGCCTCCAGTTTTGTTGTTTTTTAAAATTTCTCTGGCTATTCAGTATCTCATGTGGTTTTATACAAGTTTTCAGATTGTTTGTTCTATTTCTATGAAAAATGCCGTTGGAATTGTGATAGATATTGTATTGAACCTGTAGTTTGGTTTGGGTAATAGGGACATTTTAAAAATATTAATTCTTACAGTCAATTAGCATGGAATATCTTCCCATTTATTTTTGTCATGTTCGGTTTCTTTCACCAGTGTCATAGTTTTCAGTGTACAGGTCTTTCACCTCCTTTGTCAAATTTATTCCTAAGTATTTTATTCTTTTTGGTGTAATTGTAAATGGGATTATTTTCTTAATTTCTCTTTCTGATAGTTCATTGTTGGTGTATAGAAATGCAACTGAGGGGCGCCTGGGTAGCTCAGTCGGTTAAGCGGCCGACTTCGGCTCAGGTCATGATCTCACGGACTGTGAGTTTGAGCCCTGCCTCAGGCTCTGTGCTGACAGCTCAGAGCCTGGAGCCTGCTTCGGATTCTGTGTCTCCCTCTCTCTCTGCCCTACTCCTTCTCACGCTCTGTCTCTATGTCTCACGAATAAATAAACATTAAAAAAAATAGAAATTTTTGTATTTTGTATTTTGTATTTTGTATATTGATTTTTATATATTTTTGTATATTGATTTTGTATTTGTATATTTTTGTATATTGATTTTGTGGGTTTTTAAAATGTTTTATTTTGTTGTGTTTTTGTTTTCTTTTAGAGAGAGAGAGAGAGGGAAAGGGGCAGAGGGAGAGAGATAGAATCCTAACTGGGCCGCATGCTCAGTGCAGAGCCCAAAGCGGGCCATGATCCCATGACCCTGGGATCATGACCTAAGACAAAATCAAGAGTCGGACACTCAACCAGCTGAGCCACCCAGGCACCCCTTTACATTGATTTTATACATTGCAACATTACTGAAATTGTTTACTAGTTCTCATAGTTTTTTAGTAGAGTCTTTGGGGTTTTCTATGTATCAAGTCATGTCCACACAAGGTGACAATTTTACATCTTGTTTTCAAATTTGAGATCTTTTATTTCTTCTGTTGCACAATTGCAGGGGCTAGGACTTCAATACTGTGTTGAATGAAAATTGCAGGAGTGGGCATCCTTATCTCGTTTCTGATCTTAAAGGACAATCTTATAGGTAGCTTTTCACTGTCGAGTATGATGTTGTCTGTGGGTTTTTCATGTATGGCCTTTAATATGTGTATCTCTAACTAATTTTTATAGTTATTGTTATTTTTACTACTTTTGTCTTTTTTTAATACTCCCTGTATATGTGATTAATCTACTACCTTACCATAGTTACCTTTACCAGATAGATTTTTACTTTCACATATTTTCTGTTAGTAATTTTTGCCCTTATATTATCTTATTATCTTTATCATCTTAAAAAAGTTCATTTCACATTTTCTGTAAGGCCCATTTGGTGGAAATGAGTTCCTTTAGCTTATTTTGAACACTCTTTATCACTCCTTCAATTCTGAATGATAACCTTGCTGGGTAGAGTATTCTTGGTTGGAACTTTTTCTTTTGTCGCTCTGAATACAGTACTCCTTATTAGCAGGGGATATGTTCTAAGACCCCTGGTGGATGCCTGAAACCATGGATCATACTGAACTCTATATATACTATATTTTACCTATGTAAATACCTATGATAAAGTTAGATTATAAATTTGGCACAGTAAGTGATTAACAACTATAATAATGAAATGAAACATTTGTAACAATATAAGTTATGTGAATATGGTCTCTTTCTCTTTCAAAATATTTTAATCTACTCACCCTTCTCTTGTCATGATGCGAGATGACAAAATGCCTATGTGATGAGATGAAGTGAGGTGAATGACATAGGCTTTGTGACATAGCATTAGGCTACTAATGACGTACTGATGCTGTGTTGTGAAGAAGAACACCCACTTCCAGACTGGTTTATTACAGGTAACTGAAGCTGTCTAAAGTGAAATTGTAGGGAAGTGGGAGACTACTGTATCATGTCACATATTTTTTCTCTTGTAAAATTTTTGTTGAGAATTCTGCTGATAGTCTAATGGGTGTTTCCTTGTATAGAACAAGTTGTTTTCCTTTGCTGCTTTTAAGATTCTCTCATTAACTTTGACATTGTTAAATTGTGAAATGTCTTGGTGTGGGTCTTTTGGAATATCTTGTTTGGAACTCTAAATTTTTGGATCTGGATGTCTGTTTCCTCTCAGGTCAGGGAAGTTTTCATCCATTATCTCTTAAAGTAAATTTGCTAACCCTTTTCTCTCTCTTCCTTCTAGGATCCTTATAGTGCAAATGTTATTCTGCCAGATGTTGTCTATTGGCCTCTTAAGCTATCTTTACTTTAAAAAAATTTTTTTTAAATGTTTAATTAATTTTGACATTGGGGAGGGGCAGAGAGAGGGAGCCCCAGAATCCAAAGCAGGATCCTGTCTCTGAGCTGTCAGCACAGAAGGCTCAAATCCATGAGCACTGAGATCCTGGTATGAACCGAAGTCAGATGCTTAACTAAATAAACCACCCAGGCACCCCTAGCTATCTTTACTTTTAACAATTCTTTTTTTTTTTCTTTTTGCAGCTCTGTTTTAGTAAGTTCCAGTATTCTGTCTTCCAGCTCACTGATTGTTCTTCATCTGGTCTACCACTGAACCTCTTTACTGTGTTTTTCATTTTAGTTACTGTATTCTTCAGCTTTATGGCTTCTCTTTGGTACTTTCTTATATTTTCTATATCTTTGTTGAAGTTCTCAGTGTGTTCATCCATTCTTCTGAGTTTAGTGAGCATCTATATGAACATTGCTTTGAACTGTTTATCAGGTAAATTACTCATCTCTGTTGCATTAAGGTATTTTTTTGTTGTTGTCGTTCCTGTTATTTTATTGGGAAATAAATACAATATTTTTATTTTCTTGTTTTGATTCATTGTCTCTGTTTTCTATTTATTAGGCAAAATGGCTATCTCCCCTAGTCTTGGAGGCCTCCCTAGGCCTTATGCAGGAGATGAATTTTATTGTTTAACCCTGCGGTAGCTCTTGTTTCAAATTTTGAACGTTTATGAGTTTTCAAGCAGCCTGACTTATTCTTGAAAGGACTTAGTTCTTAAGGTATGCAAAGACCTGTTGAGTATTCCTGAGGGAGGGATCTCAGCACCTATTTTTAGGCTGCTTAGAAGTGAAACCCTCAAGCAGATAGTTTTAAAGTATGCAAACATATACATTTTTATGCAATTATTTTTGTAAACCCTGGTGACTTCCAGACAGGTAAACTGGAGGTGTTCTCTTGGTGACATCTGCCAAAATTTGGTCTCCAGATGTATGTTTGGGTTTTATGGGAGATATCTGAGAAAGTTAAAAGTTGGGGTTCCAGGCCTATATTCACTGAGTACACCTTCACAGCTCCTAGATGTGCCATAAACCTAAAGCCTACTCCTCATGCTGAAGCTCCAGAACACGTTTTTCACAGGATGAGTGGGGGTATGTTTTGGTCTGCTGTGTGTGCAGTGCCCTGTGAGTGGTAGTTTGCCGATAATTGTCTCTCTGATTGTTTCAGAACTGTGGTTCTCAGAAACACAATCCTCCTTGGCTACCAGAGCTACATGCTCAAGTGCTGTTACCTGCGTGGAATGCATGGCTTCGGTGAGGCTGTAGGAGCAGTGTGGAGATTGGGGAACTCAGCCCCAGGCTTTGGTGTGGCTACAAGGGTAATTGCAGGGGTGGCACTAACTCTGGCACTAGCAGGTTAGAGGTAGAGTACAAAAATCATGCCCACCAACATCTTAGGCCTTGGACAGAGTTCTGACAGGCTACTGCCCCTTTGGCAGAAGCTTTGTGATTAGCAGATGGATCTCCTTCTTATGTGGTCTCCTTCAAACCGCTGGTTTTGCATGGGGTCCCAGGCCAAGTGAGTTTGCATGTGAGCCCTTTAAGAGTGGAATCTCTATTCCCTATAGCTATATGGTTCTTTTAGGTGTAAGCTCCATTGATTTTTCAAAGCTAGATGTTTTGTAGACTTGTCTCTTTGTGGCAGGTTTCACGGGTTGGTGTGCTAAATGTGGGCACAAACGTTTTGTTGCCCAGGGAGAAGCTCTTGCTTTGTGAAATTCTCCTGATTGTGGGTTTTCATGCTAGGGGGTAGGACTTTTTGTAAGAATATATCTCCGCCTCTCCTACCCTTCTAGATGTGGCCCTTTTATTCTTTGTTGTGGATTAGCTGTTTAGTTAGTTTTCAGGTCTTTTTCAGAGGGAATTGTTGCAAATGTAATTGTAGTTTTGTGGTATCCTTGGAAGGGAGTTTAGGATCTTCTGCTGCCATCTTAAACTGCCTCCCGAATTCATGATATTTGATCATTTATTCGAGGTCTTAGAGTTCCAAACATATTTCTCATTTTATGCTATAAAAACCATGTTCTTATGGATGCAGTCCATGGACCTTTAGCAGATCCACACCCCTAGGTATTTTCATGATATGATATACCATTTTTTTTTATATAAGCATGTTGCTTTTTGTTGTTGTTGTTGAATTGTAGTAGCTTTCAGTCAACTCTCAAAATAGATCATGAAACTGAAGTTAAGAATCATTAATAAAAATATAGTACTCGTTTGTATTATTTTCTGTAAATATATTCTAAATATACTCTTCCTAATTTTTTTTCCTTTTAATTTAAGCTTTAATTTAATTTAAGCTATATTTAGTTGGATTGTTTAAATGTAGTCATATTTTCCATTTTTTGATGACTTTTCATAGCTTTTAAAATAAGAATGCCTTTGCCTGTCCAGATAGTCAATAAATATTTACTTTTATATTTTTCTAACTTAAAAATTCACCCTTACATGTAAGTTGAGGACATATGGAAATTACATTAGTGAGTTATGGTTATTTATTTTCTATTTAATTTTTGCGGAATAAACTATTAAATGGTTAACCTTCTAAAAGTTCTTCATTTGTATTTAGGATGTACTGGGAGACTCATGCACATTTTTTTTAACTAAAATATTGGTGACTTTATTACTTGGTAATCCTATTGTATCGGTTGATACTTACCTTATCAATGTCACTCTTCCTTTTACTCATGTTTTTTTTTTTTTTTTTTTGGCCAGGCAACATGAGTAATGCAATTTAATATCCTCAATTTAAGTAATGATATTTATAAAATTATTATTATGAAGGTAAACAAAATATGACTCCTTTACTTGAACATTCTTTTAATAATTCCTATTGAAGGGGTATGGTTGTTAAGGAAATACAGTTCACTCAAGTAAGTAATGTGTAATTATTGCTTTTGGGTTATGTGTATTATGCAAATATACTCATATGTTTAACATTACTGACAGTAGATTATGAGGCCACGATTGGAAAATGAACTGCAGGGTAGCTTATTTTGAAACAAATAGTAGACACAGTAAGTGATACCAGTTTTATACTTTCACTATCAGCCACATTTTCATACCTGCTCAAGAATTTTATTCAAATCACTGATGTGAACTTCTTGTTTTGACCTAGAGCAGAGTCATCATATCTTTTGTTAGGGTATGAACTCCTGGAAGGCAGGGAAATGATCTCAGTTATGTCATACCTACACCATCATTCCACAGCATTCAAATGATTGATTTCCTCGAAATGGTGATAGCCTCGAGGGAGGAGGCAGAACTGTAAAGAAAACCGCAGATTCCTTTATATAATTCAACACAGAGACTCTGAGATTACCAATGAGAAGAGAATATCCACCTGGCAGTGGATAGCTGAACTAATTCTCATGACTCTTTGCATGGAGATTCTCATCTCTTGCTAAATCCTCCATCTTCCTAGCCTCTGGGAAGAGAGTCAGGGATTTGTTGGCCAGCTCTGCTTTTCCAGAAGGATATTCTCTCATTTTTGTCAACTTTAGAAGTCTAGGGTTAGCTGATTGAGGGAGGCAGTGGGTTTTCTTTTCATGAGTCTATTGTTTCTTTCCCATTATAGCACTGGATTCACCCTTGTTAAGGTTTTCCAACTTTGACCTTAGAGTCTCTGCCTCCAAATAACAACTTTTTATCTTAACCTCACTTACAGAGAAGGGAAAAACTGCAACTCAGAGATTAAATGACTTGGCTGAGGTTAAAAAATGGGTCATCTTGAATGTGAGATGGAAACCAATACATTTTCATCATATTTCATGAGTTTCTGTCCATGTGACTATGCCGTCTCTCCTCGACTGATCCAATCCTGCTTTTCATCTTCATATTCTCTAGCAGAATTGTTCAATCAATCAGTTTTGAGTCACAAGAATGCCATTTTTTCTTACCTGTAATGCTTGTATTTCACTACATGTTTAGGTGTTTGCTATTTTTCTTTTTCTTTCTTTTTTTCAGGAGGGAGGCACTGACTTCCATTTTGTTTTCTTAATCTGCATTCTCAATTTTATATCAGTAGATTGTTCCTAATAGTATTTCTATGTTTAAAATTTATTTGGCTCTGTAATTGACTCATCTTTTGCCTTTATTTACTTTTAGTATGAAGTTTGAGTCTTCTTTCAAAATGACTTTATCCATTTATCCATCTTGCTTTTTTTTTTAAATCTCCATAAGTGTCTGTGTCACTGTAGACCTCGCCAGTCTCAGTCCGTTCTGTACACCACCAGGTTAATCTTTCGAAGTAAACATTTTATTATTTTACTCAAAAGCAAGATGAGATGCAAAAGCAAGATTTTATTTTCAAACCTTGTTTTGCCAATGTTTATGGAAGGAACAGTAGATAATAAAAAAACTAAGGAGCCTCCCACAGAGAATTTAAAACCTCTGTCATGGAATATGGTCTGGGTGGATGAGAGAGAAGAGGACACAACTAGGAAGCAGCAGCAAATAAAAACAGAAACAACCGTACATGGCTTCAGGATCCGCCCTTAATATAAACATCAGGCATGAGAATACTTGTTCTAAATGGCCATTAGATCCTGATCAGTCATTCTTAATGTCTCATAGTATCTTTTCAATGACATACAATGAAGGGTTGCATATTCACTAATATTTCTAACGCAAATACTCGGAAACACAAATACTAAAAACTACCTAGGGATGAAGTAAATGAGAGACCCGCATGTGGAACACTGCATCTCAGTTTGTCAAGTTCTCATAAGTAGAGTGACACAGAAGGACAGGGCAGGTGGCAGTACATTATGGATCCTGTGGTGTATAATTTTAGCATATTAGAGAGCAGGATACTGGAATTAGTTAGGAATCCATCAGTGTATAGCAGTGTAGCATTGTTACAGTGAAAGAAAGCCTACCGGTCACTGGGATTTGGGTTAAAGCAGAGAACAGTGTCCCGTTATTTAGCCTTCGGTTTGAGAAGGGATTTGAATAAGCACTCTATGTGAATACAAATTACTGTAGGATTATAGGTTTGGAAAATACAAAATGAAGAGAGTTCTTTCTTTCTAGAGGATGAATACATAGAAAACAAGACAGAGATTCTAGAAAAAGTACTGTAGACTTAGGAAAGGAACACCATCTTGAAGATGCAGAAGAGCGAATGTCAGCAATGGATTTATTTCCAGATCCAAAGCAACCTTGAAGAGAAGTCTTTACTGTTCTCTATGGGATACAAGAAGATTTTCTACAAAACAGAGAAGCATGTTGAGAAAGATAAGTAGGACTAGATGAAAATGTAGACTGAAAGGTAAGAAATGATTTCAAGAAACTTAAAATCCATCGACAGCAAAGTAACAAAAGACAGTAATGACATTGTGGGAAATTAAATTAAATCACTAACATGAAGGATGAATTTGAGAGGGTCTCCCAAAGGGAGAGAATAAAACAAACACAAAGGACGAGAAAATAAATGGATAAAGGAATGATACTGAAAGATGATACTTCATATTTTCAAAAGTAAAAATAAAAACTATAAAATCACACAGACGTTTCCTATATTAACTATATATCTGAAAAGGCAAATAGGAAGAAATATGATGTTTCAGGAAAAATCAATTAAAGGAGAAACATACTGAGAAGATCTTTGCAAATTTTCTGAGATGCCAGAAATATTCCTACTAACATCCGGCAAATTATCTTGAAAAGGTGTAAACATCAGAATTCTCCTCTGTGATACCGTCAAAAGATAATGAAATAACTACTACAAACTTTACCAAAGATAATATTGAACATACTTATATACATATAAGTATATACTTATATACTTTATACTTACAACTTATTATACTTATGAATACTTATAAGTGATAGACACTGTTCAGCACTTTGCAAGCATTATTTTATTTCCTCCTAATGACTATGAGCATCCTCTAGGAGAGGATAATACCTTACCAAGGCACACAGCTCAAGGTGGCACAGTTGTTCACATGTGAGGTTATATGGAGAATGTGGTTGGCATTGTCCTTGACTCCCTTCTTCTCTGGAACACCACATCCAATTTCTCAGAAAATGCTTTGGTTCTGCCTTCAGAATGTATCTAGAATCCACCTCCTTGTCACCGCTTCTACTGCTACTAGTCTGGTCCAAACTACCGCTACTTTTGCTTAGTTTACTGAAATAGTCTCTGACCAAGATGACCTTAATGTTCCCCTCAGCTTGACTAAACTTTAGATGGGATCCGTTTTTTTGAGATTAATGCCATTCCCAACCTCTTGTTTCTTAGAGCACTTACTTTAGAAATCTTGTAGTTGTAAATCCCGTCTCTGCCCCTTTGTAAAACTTTTTAAAAGCCTCTTGCTAGTTTTACCACCCAAGAATGTCTTTCTCAAGGACTTGGGAGGTGTCTCTTTGAGATGTAACCAATAAGGAAGATAGTGCCTCTAACTTCCACTCTTCCTGGTAGGGTAAGAACCTACCTTCTCAGTGGGCATCTTGGAAAACTACTTCCTGTCATGAAGATAAGGGAAAGTTTACTATTCCTTTGGGTGAAGTTAACTGGCAAACACCAATGGCTTTAGAGAGATCTTGAAAACTTTACCACTTTTTGTTTCAGTGGTGTTGAACTCATACTGACTTCTGATCTCTCTCACCTGCTGCAGCAGTCTTGAACTAAATCTTCTCTGCATGTTTAACTTTGGTGGTACTATTTTTGTTTTGACATTTCCTAATAGGTCTTCCTGCTTTTATCTCTTTTGCCTCATTGCATTCTATTCTCAATTCAGCAGCCAGAGTGATAAGATCATGTCAATTCCTTAATCAAAACTGTCCAATGGGTCCTAGTTCGAAGAGAGAAAAACCAAAGTCCTTACAAAAGTTAAAAGTCATGGCTCCAAATTACCCTTCATTACCTTTATGATGTCATTCCCTACATCTCTCAAACTCACTTCACTTCAACCACATGGGCCTCTGTACAATTCTTGAATATAGTAGATGTACTCCTACTTCAGGACCTTTACTATAGCTGCCCCTCTGCCTAAAGATCCACTTGACCAACCCCATGTCCTCCCTTAAATTGTGGTATGATTATTACTTCTTCCATGGTGCTTATTGTGACCTCTTTACTTAATGGATGTGGAAGGCTGAATAATGGTGCCGCAAAGGTATCCATACTGTAATTCTTGGAACCTGTGAATAAGTTACCTTACGTGGCCAAAGAGACTTTGCACATGTGATTAAATTAAGATTTTGGGATGGTGAGATAATCCCAGAGTAACTGGGGGGTTCAATATAATGAAAAGTGTCCAAGATAGAGAGGAGTATGAGGGTCAGAATGAGAGAAGATGTGACAGCAGAGACAGAGATAATATGAGTGATGCAGCTATGAGTCAGTGAATGCAGGCAGCTTCTAGCAGCTGGAAGGGGAAACAGATTTCCCCTCTAGAGCCTCTTGAAGGAGCATAGATAGCCGTGTTAACACCTAAATTTTAGACCAGTGAGAATCATTTGAACTTCTGCTCTATAAACTTTATAAGATAATAAATTTGGGTTGTTTTAAGATACTGAATTTGTGGTCATTTATCATAACACCAGTAGGAAACTAAATAGCCTTTATTCTGCTCTGCTGTTTTTTCCCTACAGTAGTTGTCACCTTTAACATATTGAATTATTAAATTATTTATTTATTCTTTTTTTTTTTTCTTTTGTCCTCAAGAATAGGTCTCTTGGGTTTAAGATCTTTTTGTATACTTACTTAGCACTGAGAACAATGCATGACCTAATGTGAGCCTTAAAAGTATTTGTTGAATTAATTAAGAGGAAATCAACCTCAGATATCTAAGGACCCATACAGTGAATTACCTTTGATCCATATTGCATAATTTTATTTGGGCACACCGAGGCTGACAAAGGAATGACGCAAAATAGTGAAGAATACTGCCAAAAAACCTTTTGGCTCATCCCTTCGTTGGTTTGGTTCTTGTGGTAGAGATCATGAGTACACAGTAAGTATTCATTTCCCTTCCACTCTTGCAGTTTTCATGAGTGGATTGTGCATTGCAGTGACATGTGTCACTTGAGCCAGTCTTTTTGTTCTGCTCTGTTATGATCACATGTTCCAGATGGCAGAGCTAAAGATGGAGAGGAGGACTGCCTGACTGCACCAAACTACAATAATGAGATGTAAACCTTAATTGTGTTAAGCAACTAAAATTCTGAGGGCTTTCTAAAGTTGTAGCAGTTAGCCTTAATTAGAGAAGCAAATATTGGAATGCAGTTGGACTATAAGGTTTTTAGCTCTTGCAAGATAGAAGTACAAATTGTGCTTTGGGTACCTCTTTTAGCTATTATGCTTTTATTCCTATTTCTCAGCATCAGGAAAGCTGTTTCTTGAGACATGTCTTTCAAATCACAGTTTAGAGGGGCGCCTGGGCGGCTCAGTTGGTTGAGCATCGGACTTCAGCTCAGGTCATGATCTCACCATTTCCAAGTTTGAGCCCCGTGTCGGGCTCTGTGCTGACGGCTCAGAGCCTGGAGTCTGTTTCAGATTCTGTGTCTCCCTGTCTGTCTGTGCCCCTCCCCTGCTCATGCTCTGTCTGTCTGTCTCTCTCTCAAAAATAAACATTTAAAAAAATAAAAAAAATCAGTTTAGATAAATCTTGTATCTCCATTGTTGACCATTTAAAACAATAGCACTATCATTTGATTATTGCACTTAGCTATGGCTAAGCAGGCAACCCACCTGGGAAATTCTAGGAGTCTGTTCTGCTTTTTCCTTTCCGCAAAACTTGAACTGCATAGAGAAACATATTGGCCATTTCCATTGCCAAAGAACTTTAATAATGATTTTCTGTATCTTTGAAAATAATAAAAATAACACTGAATCAACTATTTTTTAATTGAAAGATTAATAAAATATCTGATGACAAATATATTTGTTATCAAGGTCAGTGCATACCCACATTTGTCAGCCTTTCTATGTGTTCTAATATAGTGCAGGAGTCAGCACATATTTTTTCTATGAAGGGCCAAGTAATAAATATTTTCAGCTTTTAGGGTCACATAATCACTTTTACAACTACTCAGTCTGCCATTGTAGCATGAAAGCAACCTTAGATAATACATAAAAGAATGGGTGTGTCTGTGCTTCAATAAAACTTTATTTATAAAAACAAATGGTGCCCTGTTCTAGAGGAATACAAGATATTTTTTGTTATTATAGTACATTATTCTTGCCTATAATTTTCAACCAAGGGCCCCAGAATCTCCCAGGAGAAGGATGATGAATGTGTTAGGGTTCTCTAAGAGTAATAGAACTAGTAGGATTTTATACACACATGTACACATACATAGTTGATTCTTGTTATACACTACAGTTTTGTTCCGTAGAGTCTTTACAGACACTGAATCAGTGAATAATGAGCCATTACTCCATTACTCCTAGGGGAGATACAGGGTAATTCCTGCAAGCCTCTGGTCACATTTTTGTCAACCAATCAATCCTTGTTTTATGCATGTTTCTGTTAAAGACATCTTACTTAATATATATTGTTGATGCATTTACATGAACTCATGGCCAACGGCATTTATTCCTCAAGCCTGAACAAAGCTTATGTAACACGTATTTTCTCTGTAAGGCACATCAAAGCCTGCTTGTGCTTAGGAATACTAGAAAGCACTTCAGAACTACACTTGGAGGCCATTTTAAATGGCAAAATCACCAACCACTTGCACAAAAATTGGGGGAAAAACAGGCAGAAACAGGGCACTTAGTATATAGTGAAAAGAATGCTTGTTTTTAGTATAAAAGCTTAAAGAAGAAGGCAGAGCATTGCCTTCTTTGATTTCAGTTGAGAATCTCTGTGTCTGGTGACTCAAGTTTTTTGCCATTCTCTGCAAATCCCAGAATGACTGTGAAAGTGCGCTGAAGGTTGGTTTTGAGGTTACAAATAAATTTTAGCAGGTAAGAAAATTCACAAATATGGAATTTGTGAACAGTGAGGACCTGGTCTACGTACACTCAGACAGTTTACTTCAGGGGATTAGCTCACATGATTATGAAGTCCGGCAAGTCTCAAATTTGTAGGGCAGACAGGAAACCAGAGCAGAAAGCCGCTGTTGCAATCTGGAGGCAGAATTCCTTCTTGCTCAGAGAAATGTCAGTTTTGCTTTTAAGGCCTTTCAACTGATTGGACAAGATCCATCTATTTTATCAAAGTTAGTCTCCTGTGTTTGAATGTACTTGATTGTAGATATTAACCACACCGAAAAAATACTTTGACAGCAACATCTAGATCAGTGTTTGAACCACTGAGAACTGTAGCCTAGCCAAGTTGATGTTTAAAACTAATCATCACAGTGAATGTAGTTTAGAAAAGCACAGAGACTATAGTGGGCTAATGGTATTATGGTTATTATTATTCTTAAAGATGATATCATTTGAGGATACATAGTTAAATATTTATCATTGAAAAAATAAAGACTTGTGAACTAAACAAAATATCAAGTGTGATTATCTGGGTTCAGTTGCCTTCTCTGTGTTTCTTACACTTTTCTATATTTGCAAATTTACTGCATTTTTCTTGTGTTCATTACACAATCAATTTATGGTACTTTTATATACAACAGGAAAGTATATATGTTATGTATATATAGTAAAAATATATTATATATAATAGAAAAGAATATATGTTTTCTATATAAAACATATACATATTCATATGTAAAATATGTATAAATTTTCTCTTGCTACATAACAAATTACCACAGATTTAGCAGCTTAAGACAACATAAATTTATTATCTCACTCTTTCCATTGGAATCCAGGCACAGATTATGAGTCCTCTACTCATGGTCTCACCAGACTCAAGTCAAGGTGTTGGCTAGGGTGTGGGGTATCCTCCAAGCTCAATGGTTGCTGGCCGAATTCAGTTCCTTGCAGTTCCAGCTTATGTACCTATTTTCTAGTAGGCTGTTGACAATGACTTGCTCCGAACTCCCAAGGTGGCACACTCAGGTCCTAGCCTTGTGGTCATCTTATAAAAATGGTACTTTTTCAAAGCTTATAGGAGAATTTCACTCCAGTCTGCTAAGATAGAGTCTTATGTAACATAACATAATCAGTGGAGCGACTGTCCAGTCATAGTCACAATTCTGCCCAAACTCAAGAGTAAGGAATTATAAAGTCTGTGTGCACTAGAGGGGCAAGAATTTTGGAAAACATCCTAGGATTCTTCTGCTTCTCATATCATGTAATCGTAACTAATAAGAACATACAATGTGAAGACCTGGAATAAAGCAAAAAATGTTAACTTATTATTTTTTTGAACTGTCATTATGAGGAAAGGTATATTTACCACTTTAAGTATCATTTAAAAATTCTTCTTTAATAAGCATATCTTAATATTATGTATTTGTTAAATTTTAATAAGTTTCTTTTGTAGAAATAATACTGGTTTGTTGTTAACGGGATCAAGCAGGAGGGAAGTGTTTAAAGATAAAAGTATAGTTAAGCCTTGTTGCTTCCTCTGACCTTCTCCCTGGATTCTTTGTATAGGGAAATAACTCTTTACATTTTTAGGTATCCTTTTATAAGTGTTCTTCAACTTTCCCTTTCCACCAAACACTATTTTGGTGGACATTTTGTAAATGAATATACCTACCGATGTCTTAATTTTGATGATTATATTTTTCAGCTCTAAAACTCCAGGATTTTTCTTCTCATGATTTCAATTTCTTGCTAAATATTTTCATCTCATCGTACATTTAAAGAAATCCTATTCCATGAGTTAATCATGTTTAACAACAAAGTCCACATTTGATAATTTCAATATGTGAATTAGATATGTTTGTTTTTACTATTTTCTCTTGGGTTTGGCTATTTGATCTTGTCTCTGGCATGCCTCATAACTTTTAACTAAATGCCATACATTTTGTTTGAAAAATGGCAGAGGCTCTGGGTGATCACCGTATACTCCAGAGGAAACTGACTTTTTTTGGCAGTCCACATACAGGCCAAAAATTGACTTCAAACAGAGATTAGAGGATTTGAGTTGATGGTGAAGTTTAATCTTTGAAAGACTTCTAATTCTGGCTTCTTAAAGTATCGCCCATGAGGGATCACAGCTGAAAATTCCATAAACCGGGGCTTTTTCTCCTTGGTGAGCCCTGAACTCTAGTTTTTGTTTCTCCAATATCATGAGTCTGACAAGCCTTTGCTTGATTATTAGCTATTTGGCTGCCACTTCCCGTTTGGCTGTACCATCCTCTTGTCCTATGCAGATTAGGAGTTGAATAATGTCTCACTGGACGTTATTGGAATGTCCGGTTGGAAAGTTAGGCTTATTATTCTCATTTGGCTTTTCTCTGGGACTATAGCCCCTCAGGTTCTAGGTGCCTTTGTTTCATTGATCTTCAGTTTTGGTCTCCTAATCTGCTGAGATTGCTGACACTTTGAGTCACTGCTTTTGCTTGGTCTCCTAGCCCCAGGCCACATAGGAATTTGCCAGTGTCTCCAGGGGAAAAGTACTACTATTGTCTGGTTTACCTCACAGTAGCCAGCCTCTCAACTCTGTTACTCCCCAAGCAGCTGTTTTGTGTTTCTCCTTCCAGATTCTTTCTTTTTTAAAATTGAAATATATTTAATGAGAGGTCTGTATAAGCCACTCTTTAATTTTCAGAAGTAGAAATCCTCTACCTCTATTTTTATCCCTCAATTTAAGCAATATTAAGGTAGGTCTCCCTTATCTGTGGTTTAGCTTTCCACAGTTTTAGTTACCTGCGGTTAACTACAGTCTGGAAACAGATCTCTGATACTCAGAAGGTCAGTAGCAGCCTGATGCTCCATCACGATGCCTACACATTCATCTCACTTTATCTCATCACTCAGGCATTTTATCATTGTGCATCATCACAAAGAAGAGTGAGTATGGTACAATAAGATATTTTGACACAGAGAACACATTCATATGACTTGCATTCCAGTATATTGTTATATTTGTTCTATTTTATTATTACTGTGACTCTCTTACTGTGTCTAATTTATAGACTAAACTTCATCATAGGCATATATGTATACGAGACATAGTATATATAGATTTTGGTACAGTTCTCAGTTTCAGGCATCCACTGGGAGTCTTGGAACATACTTCTTCTGGTAAAGGGACTTTTGTTTTAAATGGTCACTACTTAATTTATCCACATGCTTTCTTTGCTTGCCTTTCTTCTGAAGTTGTTTTATTTCTTACTGAAGTACATTGTTTAATGTTTGAATTTCGTTAGTGAGAGTCTGCTTATTGGTTTTACATTTCCCATTTTGTCTTGTCTGAAAATGTCATTATAAACAACATAGTCCTGTAAAAAAAGTTTAGTTAGTTGCAAAGTTCTTGGCTGACCATTATTTTGTCCCAACAATTTGAAGATGTCATTAGACCGCATGTTTGGTTTTCATTATTGCTGTAGAGAAATTAACTGTCTAATCATTGTTTATTTTAAGTTATTATTCTTTTATTTCTAGATGCTTTTAGGAGCCTTTTTTTGAGGCTTTTGGCCCATGTTTCCAAATATTTACTTCTTATTTCATTATGAGACTATTCAAATGCAAAATAAAATAAAAGACTTTAATAAGCCTCTCCTTGTTTCCAATCCTCTCTCTAGTTTAACAATTAGCCTTTTGTCATTCTTACTGTCCTTTATTTGTTTATGTACAGTATGAGATTTTTGGTACACTCTGAAGTCTGTAGAGTTATTTCTCTTTATCCATTCTACACAAATCTCAGCTGATATTTCTTTAAATAGTGTTTTTCTTCTGCTTTCTTTATTCTCTCCTGAGATAGCTACTAGATAATTAAATCTTATTGTCTTCCATGTGTCTTAAACTTTGGTTTCCGTTGTGTTTTTTTGTTTTTTTAATTTTTAACGTTTATTTATTTTTGAGAGACAGAGAGACAGAGCATGAACAGGGGAAGGGCAGAGAGAGAGGCAGACACAGAATCCGAAGCAGGCTCCAGGCTCTGAGCCATCAGCACAGAGCCCGTTGTGGGGCTCGAACTCACAGACCGTAAGATCATGACCTGAGCCGAAGTCGGCCGCTTAACCGACTGAGCCACCCAGGCGCCCCTGGTTTCCATTTTTTAATCTTTCTCTCATGCAGTCTGATTAATGATTTTAGCTTTATCTTGCAGGTTTAATTCTCTTTTTGGCTGTGTCTAACCTGAAGTTAGACACCAACTCAACTGACGGTTGAGTTTTTTACTTTCAATATTGTATTTTTAACTTACTAGTTCTATTTTTTTCACTTAAAAAATAGACCAATTAACTATTGATTTTTTTTTTTTTAAGAGAGAGAGAGGCAGAAGGAGAGAGGCAATCTAAAGCAGACTCCTCGCTGGGCATAGAGATGCCAGGCTCCACCTCATGACCAAGTGTGAGATCATTACCTGAGCTGAAATCAAGAGTCAGATGCACCCAGGTGCCCCACTATTGATTATTTTTAATCCTTGCATACAACATAATTATTAGCACAGATTCTGATACCAAATTGCTTGAATTTGAATTCTAGCCACATAATTTATGCTATATAAATTAGGCAAGCTTCTTAACTTCTCTAAGCTTTGGTTTCCTTACCCATAAAATTAGTAGCACCAACTTTAGAGTTGTTAAGGATTATATGAGTATATATATATATAGATAAAGCATTTAGAACAGTGCCTGCTACAAAAGAAAGATTATAAAAGTATTTATTAAATATTTTGTTTCTTCTATTTCTTTAAATATAAATACAAAAGTTATTTTTGCATTTCGATTTGATCATTTTGAGTAGCTGAGGTCTTCTACTCATTTTCCATTTTCTATAAAATTCTACTGATTTCATTTCTGCCGATTTTCATTGATGTCATCTTGTTCTATATATTTTGGAATCTTACTTTTTGTACTTGTTTCTGACTAATCTTAGTGTCTAAGAATACTGAAAGTCTGATTTGAAAGTCTATTCCTACATTTGTTTTACATCTATTGTGATTCCTACAGTATTTTAGTCCCTTTGTCACTTTAAGTTATGGGTTTTTTTTGGGGGCGAGAACCCTAAACCAATTTGAGGGTAGAGCTATGTTTATGAATTCTCTCTGGCCATTATTACCCAAATGTGTAAGGCTGAAACAGACACATTTACGTGTATAGTCCGTTGGCTGGCAGTTAAATTCTAGTTTATTCCTTTACTGAAAGAATAGGCTTTGAGGACCCTAATTCAGTAAAAGGGGTCTAGGAGCTTGGGGTCCTACCTTGCATGGGCCCAAGGCCACATCTTTTGTCTCTGTCATGGATGTTAGAACTCAAGTTGTAAGTTTTTTATATCCAGAAATATCTAGGGCAGTCATAGCTCTGGAGCATTTTTAACTCTCTGATTTGGACTCTTGTTTGGGGAGGGGAGGGGAGCACTGAGATCTTTTACTTTTGTATGAACTTAGTTGTAATTTAGACTAAGATTTGTCAATTATTTTTTGGCATCTATGAACATTTTATTGATTTTTTCAGGATGTCTATGCCATTAAATTTTTGTAAGTGGAAGTCTCTCTTCTTTGCTTTTTTAAAATATCTTTTGCTATGTATGTGCATATATCGATATTTTCCCTTATATTTATAATGTGTATAGGCTATTCTCATTCTTTAATAATGTGAATACACTTTGACATTATCTACTTATTCCCTTTTATGAAATTTAATAAAATCAAATGTTATACTTTTTTACCTCTTCCTTTGTCTTTCTCCACTTCATAATTTTTGTCATATTATTCTTCCATTATCAGGCTTATCACGTTATGTTCAGCTGCTATAATTCTCATAGTTCATCTTTCTTAGTTCTATATTAAAATATATTTAGTGTTTATTCTCGGTTTCTTATAACATAGCTCTCCAGTATCTGAATTCTTTATTTGATCTTTTATTTGATCTTTTGATTAATTAAATTTTTGTCATTGAGGGGACTTCTTTTTCTAAAAAAGAGTTCATCAGTACTGTAATTCCTAACCTTTTGCTTATTTGAAAATATCTGTCACCTTTATAAATGAATGACAAATTGGATGTCAAAGGTAGGGATTGCAGTTGCTTTTCTCAACACTAACACTATGTGAATACTGATTTACTCTTTTCACATCTGTAAAATAAATTTCTCTGCCGAAATTTTAAGGTTGTCTAATTTTTGTTCTTTATTGGTGACTGGTTTTATTTCCTAAATACCACAAGATATTTTTTTCCCCTAAAGGTTAGTAACTTCACCAAGTTATTGTGATATTGCTCATTCTTAGGGATTCTTTCATTGAAATTCAATTGACATATAACATTATATTAGTTTCAGGTGTACAGCATAATGATTTGATATTTGTACATTGCGAAGTGATTATCATAATAAGTCTAGCTACCATTAGTCCTCACAGAAAGTTGCAAAAAGTTTTCCTCTTGTGTATGAAAAATTTCAAGATCTACTCCCTTACCAGATTTCAAATATGCAATACAGTATTATTGACTATAATCATCATGGTGTACATTAGATCCCCATGACTTATTTATTTTATAACTGGTAGCTTGTACCTCTTGATCCTTTTTACCCATTTCATTCAATTCTCCAATTCTGCCCTCTTGCAACTACCATTCTTTTCTCTGTATCTATGGGTTTTGTCTATTTTTTTGTTTGGTTTTTTTTGATTCTACATATAGATGAAATCATATGGTATTTGTTTTTGTCTGACTTATTTCACTTAGCATAATATACTCTAAGTCCATTCATGTTGTCACAAATGGCAATATTTCATTCTTTTTTTATAGCTGTTATTACATGTATGAACCATATCTTCTTCATTCATCCATCGATGGGCATTTAGATTTTTTCAATATCTTGCCTATTTTAAATAATGCTACAATGAACATAGGAGTGGATAATTCAATTAGATTTAATGTTTTTGTTTTTTTAAGTTAAATACTCCAATGGGAATTGCTGGATCATATGACATTTCTATTTTTGAAGTTTTGAGAAATCTCCATAATGTTTTTCACAGAAGATGTACCAATTTATATTCCAAACAACAATATAGGAGGATTCCCTTTTCTTCTCATCTTTGCCAACACTTGTTATTTCTTGTCTTTTTGATAACAGTCATTGTGACAGGTGAGATGGTATCTGGTTGTGGTTTTAATTTGAATTTCCCTGATGACAAGTGATGTGGAGCATCTTTTCATGTTCTGGTTGCAATCTACATGTCTTTTGGAAAATGTATTTAGGTCCTCTGCACATTTTTTTTATCATATCATTTGCTTTATGGTTATTGAGTTCTTCATATATTTTGAATCTTAACCTCTGATCAGATACAAGACTTGCAAATATCATCTCCCATTCCACAGGATGCCTTTTAGTTTGTTGATCTTCTTTGCTGTGTAGAAGCTTTTTAGTTTGATGTTGTGCTATTGTTTAGTTTTACTTCTGTTACCATCGTCTGTGGGATCAGATCCAAAAACATGTCACCAAGAATGATGTCAAATAGCTTACCACTTAAGTTTTCTCTAGTTTTATTAAAGGTTTCTGGACTTGCATTCAGGTCTTTAATTCATTTTGAATTAATTTTTGTGTAAAGTATGATATAGGGTCCAGTTTCATTCTGCCGCATGTAGCCATTTATTAAAGAGACTGTCATTTCCCAATTGTGTATCCTCGCCTCCTTTGTCATAGATAATTGGCCTTATCAATAGGGCTTTATCAATTATATAATTGTGGCTTTATTTCTAGACTCTTGATTCTAGTGTGTTGATTTGCATGTCTGTTTTTATGCCAACACCATACTGTTTTGATTATTATAGCTTTATAATTCAGTTTGAAATTCAGGAGCATGATTCCTCCAGCTTTGTTCTTCTTAAGTTCGCTTTGGCTGTTTGGGATCTTGTGTTTCCATACAAAGTTTAGGATTTTTTGTTCTATTTCTGTGAAACGTATCATTGGAGTGTTGATAGATATGGCATTGAATGTATAGATTGTTTTATTGGACATTTTAACAATATTGATTCTTCTAATCCATGAGCACAGACTGTTTTTACATTTATTTGTGTCTTCTTTAATTTCATTCATCACTGTCTTATAGTTTTCAGTGTACTGGTCTTTCACCTCGTGGGTTAAATTTATTCTTTGATTTTTTTATATAAATGAGATTATTTTCATAATTTCTTTCTGATAGTTTGTTGTTAATTTATAAAAATGCAATACATCTTTATATATTGACTTCCTTTCATACAATTTTGCTGAATTTGTTTATTAGTTCAAACAATTTTATGGTGGAGACTTTTGTTTTTTTTTTCATGTAAAATCGTTATCTGTGAATAGTTTTACTTTTTCCTTTATAATTTGGATGCCTTTTTTTCCCTGTCTAAATACTCTGCTAACTAAGAATTCTAATACTCTATGCTACATGAAAGTGTTGAGGGTTGGCATCCTTTTCTTGTTCTTGATCTTAAAGGAAAAGTTTTCAGCTTTACACCATGGAGATGATAACATCTGTGGGTTTGTCTTATATTGCCTTTATTTTATTGAGGTACATTTTGTTTTTACCAACTTTTTTGAGAACTTTTATTATAAATGGATATTGGATTTTGTTAAATGATTTTCTTCATGTATGTAATCATGATCATATGATTTTTATCCTTTATTTTGTTAACATGGTGTATTACATTGATTATTTGCAGATGCTGGAAAACATCCTTGCATCCTTGTGATAAATCCCACCTGATCATGGTGAAGAATTCTTTTAATATATTGTCGAATTTCATTTGCTAATATTTTGTTGAGGATTTTTGCATCTGTGTTTATCAGGGATATTGCCTTATAATTTTTTTTTCTTTGTAATGTCCTTGTCTGGTTTTGGTATCAGAGTAATTCTGGCCATGTAAAATGAGTCTGAAAGTATTCCCTTTTAAATATTTTGCAAGTGTTTGAGAAAGTATAAGTATTAAATATTCTTTTAAGGTTTGGTAGAATTCACCTGTGTGAAGCTATCTTGTCTTAGAGTTTTGTTCACTGGGAGGTTTTTGATTTCCTATTTAATCTCCTTCCAGTAGTCCAGTCAGTTAGACTTTCTGTTTAAGTCTTGGAAGATTGTATGTTTCTAGGGCTTTATCAATTTCTTCCAGGGTGTCTACTTTGTTACCATATAATTCTTCACAGTAGTCTCTTAAAAGCTTTTATATTTCTTTAGTATCAGTTGTAATTCCTCTATAGATCTGATTTTATGTGATTCTTCTGTTTTTTTCTTAGTGAGTCTATGTAGAGGTTTGTCAATTTTGTTTATATTTTCAAAGAACCATCTCTTAGTTTCATTGATCTTTATTTTTGTTTTTTTAAATGTCTATTTCATTTATTTCTGTTTTGATCTTTATTATTTCCTTCCTTCTGCTAACTTTGGGCTTCATTTGTTGTTCTTCTTCATCATCTTTTTTTTTTTTATTGTGTTTTAGGTTTAAAGTAGATTGTTATTTGAGATTTTTCTTGATTCTGGAGGTCAGGTTTTACTGGTATAATCTTCCTTCTTAAAACTGCATTTGTTGCATCTCATACATTTTGGCATATTGTGTTTCCATTTTCATTTGTCTCAAAATATTTTATGATTTTTCATTTAATTTCTTTGTTGATTGTTTGCTTGCTTAGTAGCAGGTTGCTTAATCTCCACATACTTGTAATTTTTCCATTTTCTTAATGTTGTGTTCAGAATAGATATCTGACATGATTTCAGTCTTCTCAACTTTATTAAGACTTGTTTGTGTCTTCATATATGATTTTTCTTGGAGAATATTCCATGTGCACTTGAGAAGAGTGATATGTGCTGCTGCTTTTAAATGGATTGTTGTCTATATATCTGTCTGGTCTAATGTGTCATTTAGGACAATGTTTTAATGTTGGAAATCTGTCTAGATAGTCTGTCCAGTGGGTACACAGGGTATTAATATTTGCTTTGTATATTTACATATTTCTCTGTTGGGGGCATATGTATTTACAAATGTTAATCTTCTTGGTATATTGACCCCTTTATCATCATGCTATGTCCATTTTTGTCTTTTGTTACAGTCTTTGTTTTAAAGTTAATGTTGTTTGATATAAGTGTAGCTAGCCTAACTTTCTTTTGGTTTCCATTTGCATGAAACCTCATTTTCTACCCTTGACTTTTAGTCGGTGCGTGTCCTTACTTCTGAAGTGAATTTTTTTGTAGGCAGCATGCAGATGGGTCTTTTTTTCTTCCTATTCATTTAACTACTACATCTTTTGATTAAAGTATTCAGTCTTAAATAAATATTTAAAATAATTATTGATATGTATGTACTTGTTGCCATTTTGTTAATAGTTTTCTGTGTGTTTTATAGTTTTCCTCTCTTCCTTTTCTGCTTCCTTTCTTGTTTGAGGACGTTCTGGAGTGTAATACTTAAATTCCTTGTTCATTATCTTTTGTGTATTTACAATAGATTTTGTTTGTGGTTACAATGAAGCTCAAGTATAGAAGCATATACATATAAACAGTCTACTTTAGGTTGACAGTAAGTCAAGTTTGGACACATCTCAAACTGCATTTTTAGCACAACCTGCCAAGTTTAGTTTATTGTTTTTAGATTTTGTTTTAAAATTTTACAGAGAGAGAGAGACAGAGAGACAGAGACAGAGAGAGAAAGAAAATCTCAAGCAGGTTACATGCTCAGTGTGGAGTCCAACATGGGGCTCAGTCCTACAACCCTGAGATCATGACCTGAGCTGAAATCAATAGTCAGATGGTTAACCAACTGAGCCACTTGAGTACCCCAAATTTTATGTTTTTGATGTCACATTATACATCTTTTTATTTTGTGTATCCGTTAACTAATTGTTGTGGTTATATTTATTGTTACTATTTTATCTTTTAACCTTCCTACTAACTTTGTTAGTAATTTAATCCACTACTATTATTGGATATTTACCAATGAGGTTTTTGCTTTTGTATATTTACTTGTTACTAATTTTAGTGCCTTTTCATCTTAAAGAAGCCCTTTTAATATTTCTTGTAAGATTGATTTAGTAGTGATGACCTTTTTTAACATTATGCTTGTCTCAAAACTCATCATTTCTCCATCAATTCTGAATAATAACTTTATCAAATAGAGTATGCTCTTTTAGAAGTGTTTTCCCTTTCAGCACCTTGAATATATCATGCCACTTCCTTCTTGTCTGCAAAGTTACTGCTGAGAAATCTGCTGATGGTGTTGTGTGGTTTCCCTTTTTGTATCAAGCTGTTTGTCTCTTGCTTAAGATCTTCTTTAACTTTTGACATTGTAATTATACAGCTGACCCTTGAACAACATGGTTTTCAACTGTGTGAGTCCACTTATATGTATATTTTTTCAATAAATACAGTACAGTACCATAAGTGTATTTTCCCTTAATTATGATTTTCTTAATAACATTTAATTCTTCTAAATTACCTTAAGAATACAGTATATAATACATAGACAAAATACATATTAATTGACTTTTTATGTTATAGGTAAGGCTTCTGATCAATAGTAAGCCATTAGGAGTTAAGTTTTTGGGAAATCAAAAGTTATGTGTGGATTCTTGACTTCCTGGGGTTTGGTGTTCCTAACCCTTGTGTTGTTCAAGGGTCCAATGTAATTTGTCTCAATGTTGGTCTCTTTGGGTTCATCTTGTTTGGAACTCTGAGTTTCCTGGATCTGGATGTTTGTTTCCATTGCCAGGTTAGGAAGTTTTCAGCTATTATTTCTTCAAGTAAGTTTTCTGAACCTTTATGTTTCTTCTTCTTTGGGGCCTCTATAATGCACATGTTAGTACACTTGATGATGTTCCAAAGGTTCCTTAAGTCGTCTTCACTTTTCAAATTTTTTTTCCTCCTCTGTTTGGATGAGTTCTACTGCCTTATTTTCCAGCCCACTAATTCTTTCTTCTGCTTCATCTAGTCTGCTGTTGAACCCTGTTGGTGTATTTTTCAGTTCAGTTTTTGTATTCTTTAGCTCTGTGACTTCTGCTTTATAGTTTCTATTTCTACGTTGAGGTTATAACTGTGTTCATCCATTTCTTTGAAGTTCAGTGAGCATCTATATAAACATTACTTAGAACTTTTCATCAGGTAAATGACTTATTTCCGTTTCATTAAAGTTTTCTTTTTCCCTGTGATTCCTTGTTCTTTCATTTGTACCATATTCCTCTGTTCCCTCACATTATTGACTCTGAGTTCATTTCTGTATATGAGGTTTAATAGCTATTTTTCACAGTCTTGAAAGAGTGGCCTTCTGTAGAAGGTGAAATTTATTTATTTAGGTAGTTATTCAGTTAGTTAGTTATTGTTTGGTTGTCTCTCACCCTGTCTCTTTGACTGTTCCAGACCCAGGGTCCCAAAAAATAATGGACCCTGGCTACCAGATCAGGCACTCAAGGTCATTCCCTGTGTGAGCTGTACATACCCGCTAATCTGGCATTGGTTGTGGGAGCTGCTCAGAGGGGTGAGGTGCTGACTAGTCTAGTGGTGGTCATGAGAGTGCACAGATTGGTAGGCCACTTGTCCACCAGGTCAGATGGCAGCTTTCTGAGCTGCACAGAGGGCCAGTATGTTTTATCACCAGTGCTAGCAGGTTAGAATGCAAAAACTGCATTCATATGTGCTGGCACAACCACGTAGAAGGAGAGAGCACTTTGGCCACTGTTAGCAAGGTAGAAGAAAAATGCCAGATATGGAGTCCACCAACGCCTCTGTCCTTCGAGTCACTTCAGGTTTTTGCTCTTTTGCAGATGCCGTAATGTTAGCAAATGAATCTCCTTCATGTGTGGTCTAGTGGCTTTTCAATCTCATGCTTTTTTACTGGGTTCCAGAGCAAATGATTCTGCACATGGGCCCTTTGAGTATACAGTCTCTATTCCCTAGAGTCATATGTTTCTCCTTGATAAACCCCATTATTTTTCAAAGCCACATATTTTGGAGGTCATCTCTCTAGTGCTGGATCCAAGGATTGAAGTGTCTAGTGGGGTACAAACCCCTCACCCCTCTGGGAGAAGCTTTGCATTTATGAGATTTTTCCGGACTCCTCCTGACGGTGGGTCACCACTCCAGGGGTTGAATTATTGGTGAGAGCACTTCTGTGCCTCTACTACTCATCTTGATGAGGCCTTTTAAAGAATTTTTTTTTAACATTTATTTATTTTTGAGAGACATAGAGACAGAGCGTGAGCAGGGAAAGAGCAGAGAGAGAGGGAGACACAGAATCCGAAGCAGGCTCCAGGCTCTGAGCCGTCAGCACAGAGCCTGACGTGGGGCTCTAACTCACATGAGATCGTCACCGGAGCTGAAGTCCGCCGCCCAATCGACTGAGCCACCCAGGCGACCCTTGGGAGGCCATTTAGTGTGTGTGTGTGTGTGTGTGTGTGTGTGTGTGTGTCTGAGTGTGTGTGTAGGATTCAGCTGGTTTTCAGATTTATTTTTTTCTTTCCCTAGGGAATTGTTGCATATGTAGCTTTAGATCCCTTGTGTCTGTGGGAGGAGGTAAGTTCAGGATACTCCTACACTGCCATCTTGAACTGCCTCCCCTTACATATTTTAAGTGGAATATAGAATTTCTTTCTAATTAGCATATTTGGTATTTTTAGGAAATGTGTTTCTTTTAAAATATTTTAAATTTGTAATATTTAAATATTCCATTTGACAAGTTTTCTTCTTTCAAAACACCAATTATGGCTCTTTGTCTGTTGCCCATATTTGTCATGTTCTCTCTATTTTCTTTTATATCCATGTTCTTTTCTGTTTCATCTTGTGTTCTTAACTAACTTTATGACCTACCCTGGTTTTAGCAACATTCCATCTACTTATTTCGACTTCTGATATGCCCTTCGTTTCTGTATGGTTTTAATGTCATGTATTTCCTTCCTGAGTACTGCCAAGTAACTCTGTATCTCATATGGTTGTTTTCCTCATTTATTCTTTGATTACTTGCTTCCTTAATTTGGTACATTTTTATACATTCTAAATTATTTTCCTGAAGATTTCTTGTTTTCTAATTTTACTTTTTTTTGTTATACTTCATATGTTTTTATTTATTATATTTTCTCAGGCCATTATGTTAGTATAGGACTTAAGCAGAGGTAGATGATGGATCCTTTAGAGTTTGTATGGGATTAGGTGGTCATCTGTGGAATTTAGAGAGGACTTAAATATTAACTTGTTTTCTGATTTTCCTTCAACCCATTTCGACTTGTGCATTCAGAGACTCCAGTAAAGAATTGTGAATAGGCCTTCCAGGATACCTAACTTAACTTTCAGAGAAATCTGTAGCTTATTCAAGATTTTTTAGCAGCTTCTGTGCTCTTACCTAAATTTGGTTCGAATTTTACTATTATGTATTCTTTTTTATTTTTTTTAATGTTTATTTATTTTTGAGAGAGAGAGAAAAAGTGTTAGTGGGGGAGGGACAGAGAGAGAGGGAGACACAGAATGTGAAACAGGCGCCAGGCTCTGAGCTGTCAGCCCAGAACCTGATGTAGGCCTCAAACTCACAAACTGCGAGATCACAACCTGAGCCGAAGCCAGACACTTAACTGACTGAGCCACCCAGGCGCCCCACTATTATGTAATCTTTATAGTATATGCTGTAGAGTTAAATATTGTTCTTGGTTTTATTAAATATAGAGGTTCTTTTTCTATCTCATTTTGTTACTTTGTTTAACATCCTATGATTTAGGGTTATGAGTTAAAGTCACTTTGCCATCTTTAGGTTTATAATAAAAACATTAAATTTTTTTTAAGCTGCTCTATATTTGTCAAACCATATTCATTAGATTTCTATTGGGGCTGTAAAAATTACCACAAACATAATAGCTTAAAACAATGCAAATTTATTATCTCACAGTTCTATAGACCAGAAGCATGGATGGGTTTGATTGAATTCTCTTTGTGTCCTACAAGATCAACCTCAAAATACCAGCTAGTCTGGGTTCTTACCTGTCGCTCTGGGGGAAAAATCTGTTTCCAAGCTCATTCGAACTATTGGCGGAAGTCAGTTCCTGTGGTTGTAGGACTGAGGCCCCTGTACCTTTGTGGGTGTTCAGTTGGGAGCCTTTCTTAGCTTCTTAGGTTTAAGGCTGTCTACATTTCTCATCATGTTGCCCCTTTATCTTCAAATCAGCAATGGTGTACTGAGTCTTTCTCATGCTTAAAAGTCTCTGACTTCCTTTCCTGTTGCATTTATTTTGCCTCCAGACAAGAAAGCTCCCTGCTTTTAATGGGTCATATGACTACACTGGGGCCATATAGGTAATCCAGGGTAATCTGTATTAAGGTCTTTAGCCTGGCTTAAATCTGTGATGTTTCTCCTTTCATGTAACAAATCATATTTACAGGTTCCAGAGATTAGGATTTAGACATCTTTGGGGGGGGCATTTTTCAACCTACTACACACATTAAAATGAATGGTCATATAGTCTGATACATTCATACCCTAAGCCTTTATTTATTGTTTGCCAGATTCAGGTTTTTAGTTTTTTGGACACATCAAATTTAGAGTTGTTTCTTTGCCTTTTAGACTCTTTTAAAAATAGATTATTTCATTTTCTTGCTTAAAATACTGTAATAGGTTACTATTGCACTTAGAATAATATTTAAATTCTAATGCCTCATGATCTGGGCCTTAATTACCCCTTTCTAATTCACTCCATTGTTCTGTCTTCATTATCATCTGTGTTCATCAACATTGCACACTCTTTGGTTTTTGAAATAGTCTAAGCTTTGTCCTACTCCAGATCCTTTGGACTTGCTGTTACCTCCTCAGCATCAGATCTTCTTGCCATGATTCTGCTATATCTCACTGTGTCTTTTCCTCTAGGCTCAAATCAGATATTATCTCCTCAAAGATGCCTCCTCTGACCATTGTATGAGTTGTTGTCTGTCCACCATTCTCTTTGGTAATTGTCACTTTATGTGTATGACGGTGGTTATCTTTGTATCTCTTCATATGTGGATGCTGGAAAATAATTGAAGGATTGAACTTCAGAGCCATAGCTAGCCTCACCAGTAAATGCAAATACAAAAGTGAATATAGAAGGTTTGTAGTCACATGCCACCAAATAGCTTTAGAAAAGACTAGGTTCCTGAGTAATTTCCTTTTTGATGTTGGAGAGTGGTCCTCACTGAGCTACAAAGAGTAAAATCATCACTCAATATAGTCAGTCATGCATTTCAGGTTCTAATACTGGTTGGTGATCAGAAAGTTGTTTCATATCTCTCTTCACTTTGCATTTTTTCTCATGTAAAAAAAGGAGCCTGGATGATTCAACCTCTGTCCATTTTCTACTTGAAAGGTTAATAATTTTGAATTCTGAAGTCAGTTTGATATTAAGAAGTCCCAAAACTTCCTGTATTATTTAAGCCAGTGATTTTCAAAGTGTAGTGAGCAGATCTTTGGAGGTCTTCAAGACCCTTTCAGAGGGTCTGAGAAGTTAAAAGTACGTTTAAAAAATATTAATATTTATTTGCCTTTTTCTTTATATTGGCATTCATACTGATGGTGCAAAGGAAAAAATTGCAAGCACCTAGCACAAATCAAGGCAGTGGGACCAGAGTATGAAAATAATTATTGCATTTTTCAGGACATTAAAAAAATGTATCCATATTTAGAAGAATTTTTTATCTAAGAATGTTCTTAGTGAAGCAGTAAAAATTATGAAATTTGTAAAATCTTGACTCTTGAGTATCCCTCTTTTTTTAAAGTAACTTTTTTTTTTTTTTAATTTTTTAACGTTTATTCATTTTTGAGAAACATAGAGACAGAGCGTGAGCAGGGAAAGGGCAGAGAGAGGGAGACACAGAATCCGAAGCAGGCTCCAGGCTCTGAGCCGTCAACACAGAGCCCGACGCGGGGCTCGAACTCACAGACCGTGAGATCTGACCTGAGCCGAAGTCGGTCACTTAACCGACTGAGCCACCCAGGTGCCCCTTTAAAGTAACTTTTTAAAAAGTGTATTTATTTTGAGAGAGCGCACAAGAGGGGGAGGGGCAGAGAGAGAGGGAGAAAGAGAAAATCCCAAACAGGCTCTGCAGTGATAGTTCAGAGCCTCATGCGAGGCTTTGAACCCATGAACCATGAGATCATGACCTGAGCTGTAGTTGGACACTTAACCGACTGAGCCTCCCAGGTGCCCCAAATTTTTTGATATTCTTTATGGCAAAATGGGAAACAGAAATAAGACACTTCTGCAGTATACCAATGTGTTAAAGTATAGTGGTTGTTTAGAGGAAAAGAACTTGTGTGATTGAGTTGCCAGCTGAACCAGCCACTGTGGTAAAGAATACCATTTTCTACATGAAAGAATGACAGACAGACTAGGGTTATTCAGACTTAGTTATTTGGCAGACATTTTCTTAAATTTGAACAAAGTGAACCTGTCAATTCAGGGAACACCCTGACAGTATTTGTTACTAATGATAAAATGAGCTTTCAAGTAAAAATTAGAATTTTGTAAAATTTATATCAACTTTCTAAGTACTTAAAGACTTTTTGATGAGATTAGTGGTGATATTAATAAATGTGGTTTTAAAATTTCGAATAATGAAATGTGTCAACATTTGAAAGAGCTGAGTGATAACTCAGTGAGGCAATATTTTCAAAATGAAAAATGCATGATATTATGATGCATGGATGGAAGATCTACTTAAAGCACAAAGTAGACGAATGGAATTAATGTAACTGCATAAAAAGTTTATTGTTATGATTTCAGATTCCACGTTGCAACTATATAATTGTATGAGGCTGGATTTTGTTCATACTTCATCCAAAGTAACATATTCCATCTTGAATGTAGACGATATGGAGGTTTTAGCGAGATTTTTAAAAAGATTTTGAAAAATAAAACAATAATACTTTTCTCAGTTAAGTACTTATATTTTGGGAAATATACTTAATTTTCATAAAATGTATTATGTTTATATATAATTGGTTTATTATTTTAAATGAATTAATAAATATTTAAATATTTTCTCAGTTTTAATCTCTAAAATAGTAAACATTAATAAATACGATCCATAGAAACAAAAGTCCTTTGGTATCCTTATTAATTTTTAGGAGTGTAAAGGGGTCCTTAGACCAAAAAGTTTGAGAACTGTTGATTTAAGCAGAACCAAAAGGTATTTTGTTCAGTAGGACTATTTAAATTTTTTTTTTGTAATTGTGATAAAATACACATGACTTAAAATTTACTATTTTAATCATTCTGAAATGACAGTTTAGTGATATTAAGTACATTCACACTGTTGTAAAATTGTCACCACCATCTGTTTCCAAAACTTTTCATGTTATAAATGGAAATTCTGTACCCATTCAATAATAACTCCCCATTACTTACTATCTTCTGCCCCTGGAAATTGTCATATATATCAGGGTTCTGCAAAGAAATAGAACCAATAGAAAAAGAAGTTTATTATAAAGAGTTGATTCACATGATTCTAGAGGCTGAGAAGTCCCAAGATCTGTAGTCAGCAAGCAGGAGACCAAGGAAGATAATGGTATAATACCAGTGTGAATCCTAAGGCCTGAGAAAAAGGAGAGACAACAGTGTAAATTCCAGTCTAAGTTAGAGTCCAAAGGCTGGAATAAAAACCAATGTCAGGCATTGAGAAAATGAATTCTCCCTTACCCTAGTTTTTTATTCTATTGAAGCCTTCAATGGATTGCTTAAGGCTCACCCACACTGAAGAATGGAATCTGCTTTACTTAGTCTGCCAATTCAAAGTTAATCTCATTGAGAAACACTCTCACAGGCAACCCTGAGTAACATTAACTAAATATCTGGGCACCTTGTGGCCCAGTTAAATTTACACATAAAATTAACCAGCACACTATTCTGTTTTCTTTGTCTATGAATTTGACTACTTTAGATTCCTCAGGTAAGTGGAATCATATAGTAGTTATCTTTTTGTGACTGGCTTATATCACTTAGCATAATGTCCTCAAGCTTCATCCATGTTGTAGCATGTGTCAGAATTTTTTTCTTTTTTAAAGGTAATATTCCATATTATATATACAATATTTAGTTTATCCATTCATCTATTGATGGACACTTGAGTTGCTTCCACATTTTGGTTATTGTGAACAATTCTGCTGTGAACATGGTGTATAATTCCTGTTTGAGATCTTGCTTTCAGTTTTTCTTTGTACATACTTAGAAGTGAAATTGAAGGTTCATATAGTAATTCTATTTTTAAGTTTTTGAGGAACTACAATGCTGTTTTCCATAATGGCTGAACCATTTTACATTCCTACCAACATTGCACAAGAATTCCAGTTTTTCTACATTTTGTCAATACTTGTTATTTTCTGTTTTTTTTTTCTTGTGGTAGCATCCTAATAATATTACATAATATCTCATTGTTGTTTTGATTTGCATTTCCTTAATGATTGGTGATGTTGATCACCTTTTTATGTGTTTATTGGCTTCTACATGTATTCTTTGGAAAAATGTTTATTCAAGATCTTTGCTCATTTTTAAATTGAGTTGCTTGCTTTTTAGTTTTTGAGTTGTAGAATTTCTTTATAATCATGGATATTAATACCTAATCAAATATATGATTTTTATATATTTTCTCAAATTCCATGGGTTGCATTTTCACACTGTTAATTTGTCCTTTGATGCACAAAGTTTTAAATGTTAATGTAACCCAGTTTATCTGTTTTTTCTTTGATTGACTCTGCATTTGGTTTCACATCAAAGAGATCATTGACAAATCTAATGTCATGAAGATTTTCCCTTATATCTCCTTCTAAGAGTTTTAGCTCTTATGTTAGGTCTTTGATCCATTTTGAGTTAGTTTTTGTCTTTTGTGCAAGGTAAGGCTCCCATTCATAGTTTTGCATGTGGATACCCAATTTTCCCAGTGCTATTTGTTCTTCCCCCATTGAATGGTCTTGGTACACTTATCAAAACTCCTTTGACCATATATGTGAGGATTTATTCCTGGAATCTCTATTCTATTCCATTGGAGTATAAGTCATTCTTTACACCAGTACCAGTTTTAATTAGTATAGCTTTTTAAATGAGTTTTGTAATCAAGAAGTATGAGATCTCCAACCTTGCTCTTCTTTTTCACGATTGACTCTTCAGAGTCCCTTGAGAATACATGTGAATTTTATCATAGATTTTTCTATTTATGCAAAAAATATAATTGGGATTTTGATAGGAACTGCATTTGATCAGTAGGTTGCTTTGGACAGTATTGAATTAATAATACTAAGTGTTGTAATCCATGAACATGAGATGTCTTTCTATTTATTTGTATCCTTATTTCAGCAATATTTTATAGTTTTCAGCATATAAATGTTTGGTGTTTGGGGATGAGCTTATTCCTTAGTATTTTTTTTCTTTTTGGTGTTTCACTAGGTCTATTATTCATTAAAAAAAAAAAAACAACACACACACGTTTATTGAATATAAGCACTGTTCTAGGGATTTGGAATAGAACATCACATGGATCATATCCTCAATTAATGTATGTTACAAATGAGTACAATATATTGTAATATGTTCCATAAAGGTGATTTTCACAGGGTGTTATTAGAGAATGTAGGACTGTTGTTTTTATCTCAGCTTGAGATATCAGGCAGTATCATCTTGGCAATTACATCTCAGTGAGAATTTTGAAGGCAAAGTAGGCTTGAGGTAGAACAAACGAGGGAGGGCTGAGAAGAAAGTTAAAAGTAGGGAGAAGAGCTCCTGAATGAGGCATCGGATGTATGAAACAGCATGATGTTTACAGAGAACTGCTAATGATTTGACATTTTCTGAGCACAGAGTGCACTGGAAAAGTGGTGTAGGAGACGAGGCTGGATCAAATCTTGACAGTTTGGGCCCAAACTGCTGCTGTCATTTTACTGTTGGGAAAATGGGTGCTGCCAGTGAAGCATGGCAGTGGGGTGGGCATATGTAAGCTGAAGTCTGAAGAAAGACTGATGTACACAAAGATTTGGGGTTGAACATGAAACAAGTTTATTATCCCTTAGATAAAATGCCATGAGAATAGAGGCAGGGAAGATAAAATAAAAATAGCTGTGCACATTTCTGAGAGGTTTGAGAAGAATTGAAAGTGCCTAAAACTCAAAGTGGCCTCTCATGGAAAGACCCCCACTTACCTCAAGGCAGCACATGTTTGTTAGACATGAAGCTGAACCAACTGTCTGTCTTTTCAGCCCCCCTTGGAAGGGCCCATGGTCTGCTGCTGAGGTAGAGTGCTCCTTTCTTATGTTTATCCATCTGCACCTACCGTGTGGTGTGAAGATTTTAGTTTTTTCTTTGTTGCAACAAGGCAAAATCATTTTAGAAATGAGTGTTCTCAAGAATTTCAGAGCATAGTATTAATCTTTAGTAGAGTAGTACAAAATAAAGTCACTGCTACTTCACATTTTTTTTGAAGAAAGAGAAATGTGCAGAATTATTCAAGGTGACGGCACCTACCTTCAACTTTTTGTATGCCAGCAATGCAAATTTTTTATGGAGTGACCTTGAATCACAACAGTAAAAAGAATCAGGTGTAATACATTAGGAGTCCTGTAAGACTGCCAGGAAAAAGGAAAAGTAAAAGAAGCTTTATAATGTAAAATTCTTGTAATCCACCATTTTAAAAATCAGATAGTGCATGAGAGCATTTTGTTCTTTCTTCTAGGGAGCTTCCAACGATGAGATAGCAAATGTTCCTGTTTCAGCTAGGAATTCTAATCTTAGTTACAGTGTGGAATATAGTAAAACTAATCTATAAATTCAGTGCATGGGTATATTTATTTCTGTGCTTTGTAATCACCAACTTTTTTCTGCTTAGTCTTTTGAAAGCCATGTCATTTATTAGAGACCTAAGTTGAAGAGAGAAGCAATATATTAGACTAAATGGTAGTATTGCAGGCTTTAAGTTTATTTTAACTTGAGGTATTCTTTTGCCTTATTGAAATTTTTTAAATAAAAATCTTTTGAATGTATCCTTAAAGTAATTAATGTTAATTTAATTTTGTTGTAAATAGTATAACATACCAAAACCTCAAATGTTCAGCATATGGCCTTAGAACCAGAAAGGAAACAACTTAAAACTAGCTAAAATTAATTACAGATAACACTCAAATGCAGATGTCTCTCCTCCTCCTCTCCCCTTCTCTCTTCCGAGAGACAGACAGAGAGAGACAGAGAGAGAGAGAGAAGCACCAACTAATTGTTTGTGCCCTTTCATATAGGACAAAAGGATCTCATGAGTTTATATTTCCCAAGAGCACCAGTGCATATACAGTCACTAATGCTTGCCACCATACCCCTAATCATCTGGAAAATATTGAATACCGTGAAGTAAAAAATGAATTTTTAGAAAATATAAAAATATTAATCCATAGCCAAAGGGAACCAAACTCTTTGTTCTTTAAAATGATTTCCTATGAGGACTTGATTCTTAATGATTCTGAATAACTGTGATTTTATAGTAGTTTGAGTTAAGCCAGAGTTAACTTGGGTAATCTAAGGTTTGCTATGACACATTCTTTTTATGAACCTGTAGTAGAAAATAAAAATATTATGCTTTCTCATTGACCATATTATATTTTTATTGAGGAATATAGCTAAGTATGATCTCCTAGTTTGTAGACAAAAGTCAATTCATAAATTGACTTTTATGTTAATATATATTATTTGTAAGAATGTTATAAAAACTAGACTTCCATATGCCACTGGTCAGTGGCAGAAATAAATCTCTGACCTTAGCTCTTATTGCAATTCAACATTATTTTATCGTGTCTCATTTTTTTCAGTTTTTATTAAAAAAAATGATTCTGTTTACATTTGTTTATATATTATCATTGTAAAAATAGCTTGTCTTGAAAAGCACAGTTAGGGGCGCCTGGGTGGCTCAGTCGGTTGGGCGGCCGACTTCGGCTCAGGTTATGATCTGTGGTCTGTGAGTTCAAGCCCTGCGTTGGGCTCTGTGCTGACAGCTCAGAGCCTGGAGCCTGCTTCAGATTCTGTGTCTCCCTCTCTCTCTGCCCTTCCCCTGCTCACGCTCTGTCTCTATGTCTCAAAAGTAAATAAAGATAAAAAAAAAAAGCACAGTTGAACTGAATAAGGACACTTACACAAGGCAAATTACTGCTCCATCAAAGAGTTTAAAGTAAGAAAGACTAAAAATAAAAGAAGAAAGAAGAACTACTTTATTATGTACCTCCTATGGTTAGGTTTTATGCTCAATGTAATTAAAGAAATTGATTCTCAAGTATTATAAATGAAGAACATGAAGTTCATTTTATTGTCAAACAACTCTGGTAATCAGCAAAACCAGAATTCTAACTGAGACCTGTCTAGCTTTAGAATTAACACATATATGTAGGAGTGTGCATGCCCAGACTTAATATCTGTAGAAAATGCATGATGCAAAACTAAGACCTCAAGAATAGACAAAGGAGGAGATCAGTTAGGCTGCAGAGATGAGAAAAAGGTATGGTTTGGAAAGGAGAAGTTTTTATAGACTTCACAAAAAGAGAATTTTGATAAGAGTAGAAAGAAGCGAAGTTTATCTAAATTTCAGTCACT
The DNA here is from genome assembly GCA_030068075.1 of Paguma larvata. NCBI lineage: Eukaryota > Metazoa > Chordata > Mammalia > Carnivora > Viverridae > Paguma > Paguma larvata. The sequence continues at coordinate 55,579,873 of CM057829.1, forward strand.
GATTTCCATTAAAAAAGTTAATGATTGTATCTGAACTATTGATATCCTCAGCGTTTTTTGTTTTTGTTTTTCTTTTAGATACCCTTAGTGTTAAGAAGATGGCCATAATGATAGAAAGCTTTTTCATTTTTATGGAGTGTATATTTACTCATTGTATATACTCAGGGATTTTTCAAAATTTTATAAATACAAAAACTTCCCCCCATGACTACTAAACAAATTTGGTATTTTTCTAAAATGATGGAAATTGCATAACTTACCTAAGTGCAACTACCTATGGATATATTTGTCTGGATATTGATATTAAGTCAGTAATGTTAATGTCAATGGTAGTAGCTGATTTTTACTGACCGCTTTTTCTTTGCCAGTCTTGGCCTGGGCAAATCGCATGCCTCATCTCATTTAATCCTCACAATAGCAATGTGGAGTAGTATTGTCATCCCCACTTTACAGACAAATAAACTGTGGTTGAGAATATTTAAATAACCGAACCAAAGTAACACAATATGTGTTGAATATCTTCATTTGCCCCTCAGATTCCTCTGTATCTGTATGCATCCTTCTCAGTGTCCTGGGAGCAGACTGGCTTCATGAGCATGTGACTTAGGTAATCGCACAGGGTCCCACACTCAGAAGCACCCTACACTTGGTTTAATGCTCTGTGGTCACTGTTTTGAAATTCTTAACTATTTTTTTCAAAACAGGGGCCCCGCATTGTCATTTTGTATTGGACTCCGCAGATTGTGTAGCCAGACTTGTCAGGGCAGCTAATTCATTTGCTGTGCATCCATGGTCTCCCTTCTTAGTTTCAGAGGTAAAGGTTAGGGAGAAAGTGAGATTGGTGTATTAATTAGTCCAAAAATCTACAGTCCATATGGCTTCTAAATAGTTGCTTTATTAAACTCCTCAAATTATCTAGTTTGAATGTGCCATCGATTTCCTGCAGGAACCTTGACTGATATATACAGTTACCTTAAAAAAGAGAAACCTGCACAATAATTAGAAAAAGTAAATAGCTTTGAGTTAGAAAAATCATGGCTCAATGGAAAGACAAACTGGACTCCCATCTACTTCCATTCTATTCGTTATCTAATCCAGAGACACCATACAAATCAGCTCAGGAGAGTTGAATGGGAGTCACCTGAGGGAAAACAAAGAGCACAGGAGGGCCCCAAGACCAGAAATTCTAGGACCTTCTGCCAGTTTTCTCTCCACAGACCTTGAAGCAACTTATATGCCTACTAGCTATATACTTGCATGCCTATTTTATCACATCTTTACTTTTTCTGAATTTTATAATTTTTCCCAATCCTATCTCTGAACCTTCAAGGAAAAAGGGCCCAGAATTGGTCTGAAGTCAGGCCTGACCCTGAAAGCGTGTGGGTGTGGAACAGGGTGATGGTAAAATCTACGTTATTGTACTCTATATATGAATTCAAGAACCTAATGCTATTAGTTCAGTTTCTGACAAATACCTACATAATTACTTTCTCAGGCAAGCTCTAGAGGTTTAGAATAAAGATCTTAGTTCTGTGAATTCTCTGACATTAAAAATGAATATGGGAGAAAGTGCTTGTCAGGGAAAAAAGTGAGGTATTAGCATTTACTCTGCATTTCACTTTCAATTTGCATGTTTAACGGATCTGGGTTTTTTATATGAAGATGTTTAAATCACCATTATTTTTTCTCCTTTACTGGAAAATAAAAGGATATTCTTTAAAGTTCAATTTTATTATGTTTCAATTTCTTATTATGAGATTTTTCTCTATAGGCAGAGAGGGCTAACCTCTTAGAAATACCACCATTGGCCATTAACAGCGTCTATGAAATAGAAAATCCAAATTTTGGAAACAGGCTTTTTGTATTTTCACTGTCAGCACTATTAGAGTCGTACTAGTACATTAGTTCATTGGTGTTGACTTTAAGTTTATATAACAGCTTGAATATTCAATAAGGAGGTTGTATGTCATTGAACTGTGAAGATTTTTGTTCCGAAGGAAAATTAGAAATAATTACATGGAGAGCCCCAATCATTGAACTATCGTCTCATCCCATAAAACAAACCGAAATAAAACACTATCTTGCTTTAAATCTCTATCAAAAGAATGTAAGATGCTTAGTATAAATTTAATGACAAGGTTTATTTCTCTTTTCTCTCTGTTCTCACTCCCTTCATGACTTCACTTAGAGTCATGGTTCTAAATACAGATGTGTACTGTATACCGATAACTATATACTGATAGCTCACAGATCTTTATCTCTAGCCCAGATCTCTCTTCAGACGCCTTAATTTGTATATATAGCCCAATGTAATATCTCCTCTTGGATATTAAATTTATCTCCTAAAACTGGACTCCTAATCTATACTCCAGAACTTGTCTGTGTGCAACCTTATCCTTTTTGTGTTTTTCTCACCTTCCATATCCAGTCCAGCAGGAAATTCTGTTGGCATTACTTCAAAATCCAAGTACCTTGCACCACCTATACTATTGACGTCTGATTTAAGCCACCATCACCTGTCTCCTGGACTATAGCAATAGACTTCTACCCGTTTTCATCTTTTCTCCTTGGGTTGCCTTTGCTTCCCCTCCATTGATTCAGCAACAAGAGTGATTATTAGAAATGTAAATAAAATTAGGTCACTTCCTGGTCAGAGCCCTGAATTGACTTCTTACTTCATTAAGAGTAAAAGCCAAAGGCTATGGAGTCCTTACACTCTCTGACTCTTCCTACTTCTTCTGTGACCTCCTCTCGTACTGTCCCTCTTCCCTCCACCCCTTTACTGTCTTTGACCCAGTCCCACGGAATCATGCCCTTTCCCCGCTACCTCCCCTTCTATCCCTAATCCTCCTTACCTTGCTCTATTTTTATTTCAGAGTACCTACCATCTTTTCACACATTATTTAATTTACTTATTTATTACATTTATTTGTATTGTCTTTCACTGTTAGAATGTAAACCTTGTGAAGGCAGAGATCTTCCTGTTTTGTTTACTCATCTATCCCCTGTGCCTAAAATAGTACATGGCACTTAGTAGCCAATCAATGTCTATTAAATGACTGAAAGGTTTTATACTACCTACATCCCCATATTATAAACTGCCTATTTTTTAAATGTTTATATATTTTTGTGAGAGAAAAGAGGCAGAGCACGAGCTGGGAAGGGGCAGAGAGAGAGGGAGACAAAGAATCTGAAGCATGCCCCAGGCTCTGAGCCCCACAGGAGCTGGAACTTGTGAACCTTGAGATCATGACCTGAGCCACAATCGGATGCCCGACTGGGCCACCCAGGTGCCCCTAAACTGCCTATTGGAAGGGCCTTGTAGGGAGGTAATTTTATGCCCAATCTGTTTGCAGAATAATAAAATAAGCTTAAGATTGGTTCCAGGTCTTTTCTAATTATAGAAAAGTCTTGAGGATTATTATAAACCATCCAGAATTAATATTTACTAGTCGAAACATAAAAGTGATTATTTGTCATTCTTACAATGAGATATGTTCATGTAAGATGAAAGAAAATGAGTCTTAGACTTACACTTAAGTCCCACATATGCCTCTGACATGATGTAAGTAGCCTTGCACCAGACTTTGATCTTTCTGAGCCTCAACGTTGTCATCTGTGATATGGTTATGATAATGTTAGCTAACTCCTAGGATTAGTTTAAAGTCACCGAGTTAATATGTGTACAATAGCTTTCCGATGCATGCTATGGAACCCAATGGAATTCCATTCTATTTAATTCAGAATGCGGTTGAATAAGCTTCTTTTTACAAGGACGAAGATAAACTTGATCTTCACTTATGCTGCTATTTGAGACATTTTCAAACACATTCTCTTTTCATGAGTAGCTAAAACACAGATGAAACTGTCACAAAATGGGGGAGATTCATCACTCAGACAGTGAAACTAGTATTGCCCTGGGTGAATAGAGCTTAGGGAGTGTGGAGGTCTGCAGGTATTGGATAGATCATTAAGTCAGTGATGTAGTGGTAAACTGAGAATATCAAGGTCATTGCTAACTCCTCAGTTAACCAAATCTTAGAATAGTTTTGTCTTTAAAGGGAATTTTATCCATGGATTGAGTTTCCAAGGTACAAAATGAATTAAAATGCTACCAACAAAAACCACAACCCTTTTAAGGGTTTTTATTTTCAGGAACATTTTTTTTTTGAGTCATGTGTAACTACTGGCTATTGATAATTTAAAAATTTAGTATTATTCTATTACTAATATATTCAAGTAAATTTACATGTACTACACATTTGAATAATACATTATTTTTCAATTATTATCATAAGAGCATGTCCAGAATCAAGTAGCTTTTCAACCTTCCTGCTTAATACATAGAAGTGATCCTTTCTTTCCATTTTAGAGATTTAAAAATTTACAAGAAAAAAGGTTAAATGATTAATCTATGATCAGTCACTTAAGCAGAAATAAAACTGGAATTAAAACACAGCTATTTTGATTTTCTTACAAGATTTATGATAAACTCACCAAATGCTGTTGAAATTTTACCTCTTTTAGGAAAATACTTAGATAGGGTAGATTAAGTGGGGAAAGGTGTCAGCATCTTTCTGCTATGATAAACTGAATATGAGCGTTTCTAACCTGCTTCTAAACAACTAGGGGTAGCAGAAACAAGTGTCTTGTCTCTCTACTGACCTCACTGGGGAAAGCATTACCTTATTTCAGAATCTTAGAAGAAATATTCTTGTTGGTTGACTGTAGGAGAACTGTGAATAACAATATAACTCATCTGGGAAAATGTATAGATCTGTAAAACTCTACATTTCTCCGGACTTACTTACTTGAGTGATTTTATCTGGAGGTCAGCAAAGAGATAAAAAACAGTTGGCAGCATAAACTGATAAGGTTGTTCTTTAGTTCTGTAACTCTGTGCAAACTATTATTTTGTTGAGTCTTGGTGCTGGATGCCAACATCAAAGCACAATGCATGGAATTTTCTTCACAAAGATGTGATTGCAGCAAAAGAACTGTAATCGATATGTACTTACTACTACTTTCTGCAGTATAAATCATTGATTGGTAAAACAGTGGGTCAAATCACTGTCAACTTTATTGCCATAGGAGGCTTTTTTCTTTACATATCAATTATTGCTGTATATCCTTTCATTAAATCTACTTTTGTATTTCAGCATTATGGAAAAGTCTATGCTTGAATTCCCTATAAAGTCGTATTAGGCTGTCTATTAACCACAGGGGCTTTGAGCTTGATGTTTGAGTACTTTAATTGTCACTGTAATTGATTTTACCTTTGACTTGGCACGCTGATTTCTTTCTAATTTGTTGATGATTAATGACCATCCTCTGGTTATTGCTGCTCAGCTGGCCAGAAACGAAGCAATTGGTTTGTCTTGGCTCTTAACTTTTCTTTAAAAATCCAGAGTGGCTTTGTAGAAGGGTTTTATGTCCTCTGTGGTTTAACTATCTTACAGAAAAAGGCTGGAGGTCAAAATTAGGTAAATGTGGGTTAATTTTATCTTTGTGTCCTTAAGATACATTAATATTAAAAACTTTCTACATTATAGCATTTTGGTAAGTATATCCATTTTAGAAAAGTAGAGACTTTTGAAGATCAACAAGAAGGATATTTGAATTACTTCAAAAAATTTTCAAATAAGAGTTCCTAAGGAAGTGATGCCATTATTACTAATGATACTATTTTGATCTAAGAAATAGAAAGTGTTCGTTAGACTCCAGGGGCAGGGGGAAAGAAAAGAAAATGGCACTAAGTGATTACAGGGATCTCACCAAAGAATGACTCTTTTGAAATGATCTGTAATTCAGAATTTTAACATTCAATATACAGGTTGAAAATAGAATTGATGATTATTGATTCATTAATTTAGTTAGCAAATGCAAGTGATATTATGAAAAAGCATTTTGCCAAGTACTGAAGAGAAAAGAAGTTCATAAACATGACTTTTTGCTCATCTCTCCCCAACATGCAATCACATAGATGGTATAAGCTAGGAAGAAAAATTAAGAAGTGATCTAAAAGAAGAAGGGAAAATGTATAGCACAAACAAGATAATTAACATAAAATTTTCAGTTTTGCACAGCATCTTTGCATACAACTTTCTTAAAAAAAAAGGACATACGAACTTAGATACATAAGTATTTTAAAACTCTTGGGACAAGTTTTAGCTACTCCATTGACAAGATTAAATGAATAGACTCCTTAAGTGCAGAAAATATCATTAGTGATAGGGAGAGAAAATAAACACTGAGAAATAGTTCTAATCTAATCAAAGTTGGTCTAATATATATTTGTTTTGAAAATAATCACAAAATATTGAAATTTTGAAGTATGGAAAGCTAATACACATTTTAATATAATTGATTTTAGATTAAAATTCTTGAGAGTAAGAATTCTTTTGTGGAGTATTTATATTTGTTGTATTATACTGACTGTTATTAAAAACTTGTAAATTTTTTAAAAATTAAATTGACAAGAGTAAGTAATGTTCAGGCATGTAGATATATTTCTTGAATTCACAAAATAAGTTAACAATTTCTGAGTCTTTTTCTAATAAGGGAAAGAAAATGTGTTTTATGTAAGTGGGAGAGCTACTATCTGAACCAGGGTTTCTGATCTTGATATTCATATAGTTTCTGAACTTCAGCATCATGTTGAAGTTCGTTAATGGATTGTATTTCAAAATATTTTTTAAATTAAATAAATTGTTTGGAATGTTGACTATGTTTCAACTGATAAAATATTTTACATAATAGTTACATCTTCAGGACAAGACAATAAAATCTTTTAAACTCAATATTCCATTCCTGATGACCTTTCTAAAGAGGATAAGGCCTTAATCAATATGAATAATATTTCAAAAAGAAAAAAATGGATTAAGAGATCTTCTTTCAGATAATAGGAACATAACTTCTCTATTCTATACCTGCCAGAATACAAGCTACTATGGGTAACTTATATGATTTGAGTCTTTGAGAAGTAGGGTGCAGGGAAATGAAAGGTGGGAATTAGCATCTATGTAGCCTCTGGACACATAAATCTTCCCTAATTTCTTTTTTGCCATTACCTGTTTCTCCAGTGGAGAATTTTATTTATTCTTTCCTTAACTATAGTACAGAACAGTTTCTTAGCTTTTCCTCTACCATTGCATCTGCTAGGCAAGCAGATGGTTCTTCCAAACTTTTGGGGGGACTCAGAGTGGCAACTTTGGACTTAAGAGATTCGTCTTTCAGCTGAATGGCTTTTATGTGTAGTTTATTTAAAGCATCAAGCTTTTGTTTCCTCATTAAAATGGTGACCAAATATGTATGTTTTGCAGCTTTGAGAAGAAAACAGTTCGTGTAAAGTAAAACCTGGAATTATGTTTTATTCACTTAGAGCTTGTGAAAAGAGAAGAGAAAAGAAAAGAGAAAATGTAGATGATTGTTCTTTGTGTAGATGAAAAACTCAAGGACTATTCACATATGTTTAAAAAGACTTTAAATGTATCAAGGGCTTTTAAATAAGTATAACAGGGTGTTGAATTACCATGGGTTTTAAAATAAGAAATGTAACTGGGAATTGGATGAGAAGCTGAGAGAGCTGAGCCTCTCTGATGATGCTAGGTGGTGGACTGAAGAGAAGATTTGGAATGCTCCTTATGAGACCCAAGCTGAGCTCTACTTTGATCAAGACAGTTTTCTTTTCTCCTTTCTTTTTGTCACTTAGAGTCACCATAGACTACATTCAGGATTATGGATACTTCCTGGATAATTTCAGAATCAAGAATTAGGGACACCTCGGTGGCTCAGTCAGTTAGGTGTCTGACTCTTGATTTCAGCTCAGGTCATGATCTCACGGGTTTGTGGGATTAAGCCCTGCAGTGGGCTGCATGCTGATAGTGCAGAGCCTGCTTGGGATTCTCTCTCTCCTCTCTCTCAATCTCTCCACTGCTAGTTCTCTCTCTCTCTCTCTCTCTCTCTCTCTCTCTCTCTGTGTGTGTGTGTGTGTGTGTGTGTGTGTGTATGTGTCCCTCTTTTCTCTCTCAAAATAAATAAATAAACTTAAAAAAAAGAATTAAGGTTCACTCATTCATACATCCACTATTTTATTGCCTAATAGTCAAGTACTAGGCACCAGTCACAAAAATATGAGCTGCCCTCCCCCTGCCAAAAGAAAGAGAGTCTTTTTCTCCATAAAGCTTACAGTCTAACAGTTTTTCAAATACAGGTCAAATAATCTCCAAGCACATATAAAACGACAACTGTGACCTGTGTAGTGAGATGAAGACCCATACTGTGCAATGACTCCTGATGGAGGAATTTGAACTAGTTGTGGAGCTCAGGAAAAGTTTCCTTGACAAAATGATGATTAATTTAATATCTGAAGGAGTTAACTCTTGGGTGAAAGGGATGAGAAGCATGTTCTCTGCAGGAGGAAAGAACTGTTAAAAAACAAACAAAAACAAACATGTCCCTGCAAAGTCTGATGAACCATTTAAAGAATTTTGTCTTTATCTACAGGGCAATAAGAAGGTTAGCAAGGTTTAAGACATCATGTGGAAAAGTCAAGGTAACATCATCTGATAAAATCAGATATCCGGTTTGAAAAGATCATTCTGTCAGAAACATAAAATAATGGATTGGGAGGAACTTTAATGGCTCCAGGAAAACCCATCAGAGGCCATTGAGACAGTCCAGTGAGAAATGGTACCTTTAATAAGGCTATAGTTGACGTACATGAGAGAAATGGACAGTTTGAGAGTTCTTTATATATTTTGAGTACTAATCTTTTATGGGATATGTTATTTGCAAATATCTTCTCCCATTCACTAGTTTGTATTTTAGTGTTGTTGATTGTTTCCTTCACTGTGCAGAAGTTTTTTACTTTGATGCAATCCCATTAGTTTATTTTTGCTGTTAATTCTCTTGCCTCAAGAGATATCGTTAGATAGATGTTGACAATATCAGAGAAATTATTGCCTTGGTCTCTTCTAGTTTAATGCTTTCAGGTCTCACATTTAGGTCTTTAATCCATTTTGAATTTACTTTTGCGTATGGTGAAAGTCATTGGTCTAGTTTCATTCTTTTGCATGTACCTGTCCAGTTTTCCCAGAACCATTTGTAGAAGAGATTGTCTTTTTCTCATTGCATATTCTTATGTCTTTGGTTGAAGAAAAATTGACCATATCATGGGTTTGTTTCTGGGCTTTCCGTCCTGTTCCATTTCTTTATGTGGCTATTTTTGTGCCAGTACCATACTGTTTTGATTACTACACCTTTGTAGTATAACTTGAGATCTGAAATTGTGATATTTCAAGCTTTGTTTTCCGTTAGAAAGATTGCTTTGTCTATTTGGGGTCTTTTGTGGTTGTGTACAAATTTTAGGATTATTTGTCCTAGTTCTGTGAAAAATGCTATTGGTATTTTGATAGGGACCACATTATATCTGTTGATTGCTTTGGCTAGTATGGAAATTTTTTCAATATTTGTTCTTCGAATCCATGAGCATGAAATAGCACTCCATTTGTTTGTGTCGTCTTCAATTTCTTTCATCAGTGTTTTCTGGTTTACAAAGTATAGATCTTTTACCTTCTTGGTTAATTTTATTCCTAGGTATTTTATTATTTTTGGTAAAATTGTAAAAGGATTGCTTTCTTTCTCTTTCTGTTATTTCATCATTAGTATATAGAAATGCAATGTATTTCTATACATTGATTTTATATCCTGCAGTCTCAGTGATTTCATTTATCAGTTTTAGTAGATTTTGGTGGAGAGAATCTTTCAGGTTTTCTGTATAGAGTATGATGTCGTCTGTAAATACTGAAAGTTTTACTTCTCTTTTACCAGCTTGGATGCCTTTTATTCCATTTTCTTGTCTGATTTCTGTGATCAGGACTTCACGTACTATGATGAATAAAAGTAGTGAGACTGAACATCCTTGTCTTGTTCTTGATCTTAGGGAAAAGCTCTCAATTTTTTACCATTAAGTGTGTATGATATTCGCTGTGAGTTTTTCATATATGACCTTTATTATGTTGAGGAATGTTCCCTCTAAACCTACTTTGTTGAGTGTTTTTATCATAAATGGATGTTGTACTTTGTCAGATGCTTTTTTTGCATCTGTTGAAATGACCATATGATTTTTATCATTTCTCTTATTGATGTGATGTAAACAGTTATTGATTTGCAAATATTGAACCACCTTTGTATCCTGGGAATAAATCCTTCTCTGCTGTGGTGAATGGTTTTTTTAATGTATTGTTGGATTTTTGGTTAGCTACTATTTTGTTGAGGATTTTTGCATCTATGTTCATCAGAGATACTGATCTATAGTTCTCTTTTTTGTAGTGATTCTTTCTGGTTTTGGTATCAGGATAATGCTGGGCTCATAGGGTGAATTTGGACACATTCTTTCCTCTTCTATTTTTTTGGAGTAGTTTGAGCAGAATAGGTATTAACTCTTCTTTAGATGTCTGGTAGAATTTACGTGTGAATCCATATGGTCCTGGACTTTTGCTTGTGGGTTTTTTTTGATGACTGATTCAGTTTCATTGCTGATAATCAATTTGTTCAAATTTTCTATTTTTTCCTGATTCAATTTTGGGAGGTTATATGTTTCTAGGAATTTATCCATTTCTTTTATGTTGTCCAGTTTGTTGACATAGAATTTTTCTTAATATTCTCTTTTAATCCTTTGTATTTCTGTGGTGTTTGTTGTTATTATTTCTCCTCTTTCATTTATGATTTTGTTCATTTGAATCGTCTCATTTTTTTTTTTTAGGTCTGGCTAAAGGTGTGTCATTTTGTTGATCTTTTCAAAGAACTGACTCCTGGTTTAATTGATCTTTTCTATTGTTTTCCTATTTTCTATTTCATTTATTTCTGCTTCAATCTGTATTATTTCCTTTTTTTCTACCTGCTTTGGGTTTTGTTCAGTTTTCTTTTTCTAGCTCCTTTAGGTGTAAGGTTAGGTGGTTTATTTTAGCTTTTTCCTGCTTCTTGAGTTGGGCCTGTATTGCTTTAAACTTTCCTCTTAGAACAACTTTTGCTGTACCCTGAAGATTTTGGACCATTGTTTTCATTTTAATTTGTCTTGTATTTTTTTATTTTCCCTTCGATTTCTTGGTTGATGCAGTCATTGTTTAGTAGCATGTTATTTAACCTCCACGGATTTGTGCTCTTTCTTGTGGCTACTTTATAGTTTCATAGTGTTGTAGTCAGGAGAGATGCATGGAATGACTTCGATCTTTTTGAATTTTTTTGAGACTTGTTTTGTGGCCTAACCTTTGATCTATTCTGGAGAATATTCCATGCACTTGAAAAGAATGTATACTCTACTATTTTAGGGTGGAATGTTCTGAATATATCTGTTTTAACCTATCTAGCCCCGTGTGTCATTAAAAGTCATTGCTTCTTTGTTGATATTCTGTTTGATATCTGTCCACTGATGTAATTGGGATGCTAAAGTTCCCTGTTATTATTGTATTACTACCTATTATTTGCTTTATATTTGTTATTAATTGCTTTAAGTAATTGGGTGGTTTTATGTTGGGTGTAGAAGTATTTACAATTGTTATATTTTCATTTTGAATTATCCCTGAATAATTATTTATGTCCCTCTTTGTTTCTTGTTAGTCTTTGTTTTAAAATATATTTTGTGCAATTTAAGTATTGCTACCCTGGCTTTCTTTAACTTCCATCTGAATGGTGAATGATTCTCTGTTCTTTCACACTCAATCTGCAAGTGTCTTTAGGTTTGAAATGTTTCTCTTATAGACAACATAAAGATTGGTCTTGTTTTTTATCCATTCTGTCATCTTTTGTCTTTTGATTGGAGCATTTTGTCAATTTACATCAAAGTAATTTTTGATAGGATGTATTTATTGTCATTTTGTTACTTGTTTTATTGTTGTTTTTGTATTTTTTTCTCCATTCCTTACTTGTTTTGCTCTCTTCTTTCATGATTAGTTTACTTCATTAGTGACATACTTGGGTTCCTTTCTATATAATTTTGCATATCTATTACTGGTTTTTGATTTGTGGTTATCATCAGTTTGTATAAAATATCTCCTCTATATAGCAGTCTCTATTAAGTTGATGGTCACTTAAGTTTGAACCCATTCTTTACTTCTCTCCTCCCCACATTTTATATATATGACATCATACTTTCCATTCTTTTATTTTGTGAATCCCTTCACTGATTTTTACTGCTTTCATGCTTCCTACTTTCCTTACTCTTGCTTATGGTCTTTCCTTTCCACTCGGAGAGTGCTCTTCATCATTTCTTGTATGACTGTTTTAGGGATCATGAATTCCTTTAACTTTTGTTTGTGTGGGGAAACTCTTCATCTCTCCTTTAATTCTGAATGATGGCCTTATTGAATAGAATATTCTTGGCTGTAGATTTTGTCCTTTCAGCAGTTTGAATATATCTTGCCACTCTCTCTGAGCTGCAAAGTTTCTGCTGAAAAATCGGCTGATAGCCTTATTCAGTTTTCTTTGTATGTAATGCATTCTTTCTCTTTCTGCTTTTAAAATTCTCTCTTTATCCCTACTTCTTGCCATCTTAATATTACTGTGTGTCATTGTATGCACCTCCTTGGTTAGATTTTGTTATGGGATCTCTGTGTCCTCCTGGATCTGCATTCTTGTTTCCTTCCCCAGAATAGGGAATTTATCAACTATGATTTCTTCAAATAAGTATTCTATCTGCTTTTCTTTTTCATCTCCTTCTGGCATCCATATAATATGAATATTATTATGCTTAATGGTGTCACTGAGTTCCATAAGTCTGTTCTCATTTTGCATATTTTTTTTCTCTCACCTGCTAGGTTGATTTCTTTCCATTACTCTTTCATTCAGGTCACTAAATCATTCTTGTGTTTTGTTTAATCTAATATTTATTCCATGTAGGATATTTTGAATTTCATTTATTGTGTTCTTCATCTCTGGTTCCCCTTTTTATTTCATTGTTAAGGGCTCACTGATGTCCTCCACTCTTTTCTCAAGTCTAGTGAGTATCTTTATGATCATTACTTTAAGTTCTTTATTAGACATTAGACTCTCTTTGTATATTGTATGTAATGTTTGGTACCTGTAGTTATTGGTCAGCCTGGGGATGCCCTGGACTTGTGTTGACTCACACTAGACGTTTGCCAGATATACAGTAACACCAAAGTGCAAAGCACTTTTCCTGAGTTGTCCTCTGAAAAGCTGTCATTGATAGTCTGGGCATGCAGTAAGATCAATGTCTGCCTCTAGAGCACTGTTGGGGTCTCTGTCTCTGGTTTTTATGGTTATCTTTCCCTTTTTGGGATACAAGAGTCATCGTGGTGTGGTGCTGGTCACTGTATGGGCTTCTTGCATACTTCCAGGCCTGTGGTACCACCTTGTATGGACTCTGGTCTAGAGCATACTGGAGAGAGCAGATCAATAGAAGCATAGCATGGTACATGGGTCATAGTACTAGCAAGCTGGATAGTGAGTCCTGCAGATTACCTAGTGTTTATGCTGGGGGATGGGGAAGGAAATGGCTCCTACCAGTTCCTCTGATCCTAGAGGAGGTGTATCCTAGGGATTCTGTCGCTCTTGGACAGTCTCTAAGATTAGTAAATAAGTCTCCCTCCTGTATGCCCCAGGAGGCTTTCAGAGTGCTTCTATGCTATATGTCTGTGGGGTGTTTGTTGTGCTGCCCCTCCAAGGGCAGGTACTCAGTTTCCTCTTGCCTTTTGGCTCTCCCAGAGTCGTGCTTTCTGATTTTTTAAAATTCCAGGTTTTAAGTCCTTCTGGTTGTATGAATTCATGAAATTCAACCCCTTTGATATTCAAACATTATGCTATACCTTTTATTCCCATAACTCATTCATTCCATAACTGGAAAACTGTATCTCTCACTCCCGCATCCACTTTGCCTATCCCCTGATCCCCTTCCTCTCTGGAAAACATCAGTTTTCTCTATTTATAGGTCTATATCATAGATCATATATGAGGTAAGAATGTTTCTGTTTTGAAAGAAATCAGATCTTGCAATGTGTTTAAATAACAATACACCATAAAAATGTATACTCTATTTTATCAATTTAAGGATTGTTCACCTCTGGGCAAGCTGTTTTCTTATTTTTTTTTTTTTTTAGTAGTAAATGAATGAGAGACCATGAAATGTTATCAGTAAAGCGTGAAATAATTTGAAATAGAAGACAATAGTGATTTAAATGGTAAGTAAAGTAGAAGTAAAATTAAATATGGCAAATGTGTTCGGACCTTTTATATAAAGCCAAATAAAATATTATATTAAATGCTGAAATACTAAAGAGTCCAATATTGATGTTAGACTATTATAATAGTAATTTTAGTATCTGAGTTAGAAATGAAAGAGAAATAATATCTTTTAGTAACAGGACACACACACACAGAATTTGGAAAAGGAAAGGTAATGGCTGATGAAAAGGAGAGTAGAACTTCTAAGTTAACAAGGATGAAAATATGTACCTTGACCAAAATAGCAAAAATAAGGAAAACGAACAGAAATTAAAAAATACAATATATAATCACATCGTAAGATGGAAAAATAAAATTATTCCACTTGTTACATTGAACAGAAATGAATATAAGTTATTTATTACAATACTGGATACTTCGGTTGAAACAATTAAAAATTTTAAAAAGCTAAATGTGGGAGAACTATGTTTATTTTTTAATATTTGTTTTTGAGAGAGAAAGAGCAGGGAAGAGGTGGGGTGGAGAAGAGAGGATCTGAAGCGGGCCCTGTGCAGACAGCAGAGAGACGATTGCGGGGCACAAACTCATGAACCATGAGATCATGACCCGAGCAGAAGTTGGGCACTTAATCAACCGAGCTACCCAGGCACCCTGGGAGAACTATGTTTAAATCCTAGATAGGTATAACAAGAAAATGTAAATTTTTGAAAGGATAGTTATCTTCAATATCTTTCATTAATGTTTTATAGTTTTTGGAGTACAGGTCTTTTACCTCCTTGATTAAGTTTATTCCTAGGAATTTTATTATTTTTGGTGAAATTGTAAATGGGATTATTTTCTAAATCTCTCCTTGTTACTTCAATGTTAGTGTAAAGAAATGCAACAGATTTCTGTATATTAATTTTATGTCCTGGACTTTACTGAATTCATTTATCAGTTCTACTAGTTTTTTGGTGTAGTCTTTTAGGTTTTCTGTCTTTAGTATCATGCCATCTGACAATAGTGAATGTTTTACTTCTTTCTTACCAATTTGGATTCCATTTATTTGTTTTCATTGTCTGATGGCTGTGACTAAGACTTCCAGTACTATGTTGACTAGAAGTGGTAAGAGTAGATATCTTTGTCTTGTTCCTGATCTTACAAGGAAAATCTTTTAGTTTTTTACCAGTAGGCGAAATGAATGAACTTTGATGAAAAAAACTAAAGATGACACAGACAGATGGAAAGATATTCCATACTTATGTGTTGGAAGAACAAATATTGTTAAATCATCCATAGTTGCCAAAGTAATCTGCAGATTTCATACAATACCTATTCAAATACCAACATTTTTCACAGAACTAGAACAAATACTACCAACATTTGTAATGAACTGCAGAAGACCCTGGATAGCCAAATCAATATTGAGAAAGAACAAAGCTAGAAAGAAGTATCAGAATTCCAGATTTCAAGATATACTATAAAGCTATAGTAATCAAAACAGTATGGTTCTGGTACAAAAATAGACACACAGAACAATACAGAACCTGAAAATAAAATCACACACATATTGTTAAGTAATTTATGGCAAAGGAGGAAAGAATATATAATGGGGAAAAACATTCTTTTCAACAAATGGCACTGGGAAAAATTGGACAGCTATATGCAAAAAAATGAAACTGGATCACCTTCTTACACCACACAAAAATATAAAGTTTAAATGGATTAAAGACCTAAATTTAGAATGTGAAACCATAAAATGCATACAAGAAAATATAGGCAGTAATTTCTTAGATATTGGCCAGGAAAACATTTTTCTAGATCTGATTCCTCAGGTAAGGGAAATAAAATCAGAATTAAACTACTAGAACTACACCAAAATAAAGAGCTTTTGCACAGTGAAGGAAACCATCAACATAACAAAAAGCCAACCTCCTAAATGGGAGAAGATACTTACAAATGATATATCTTATAAGTGGTTAATATCTAAAATATAAAGAATTTATACAACTGATAACCCCCCTCCTCCCATAATGATCCAATTAAAATGGACAGATGACCTGCGTAGAGTTTTTCCAAAAAGGCAATAGAGATGGCCAACAGACATGAAAAAATGCTCTACATCACTAATCACCAAGAAAATGCACATCAAAATCACAATGAAACACCACCTTACACCTGTTAGAATAAAATAAAAAGGACTGTAACCAACAAGTGTTGCAAAGGTATGGAGAAAAAAGAACATTTATAACACTATTGATGGGAAAGTATATTGGTACAGCTACTGTAGAAAATATTATGGAGGTTCTTCAAAAAATATAAAAGTAGAGATTGAGGAGGGGCAACATGGCGGAGGAGTAGGGGGCTACAGTATTTCGCTTGCCCTTTAAAGGGGGACGACTGAAACTCCAAAAATCGGGGGGAAAAGGTGCTACAGCTGACAAGAAACGTAGGCGAAAACAGACACGGCCCAACTAAACTGGCAACTTCAAGAAACAACCCATAACACATCCAGCCAAAATGACGAGACGGAAGAATTCTCCTCAAAAGAATCTACAAGAAGCAGTGACAGCTCAAGAATTAATGAAAACAGATATAAGCAACATAACAGAACTTGAATATAGAATGATAATCATAAAACTAATTGCTGGCCTTGAAAAAAGCTTAGATGAATGCAAGGGGTCCCGCGCGGCAGAGTTCAAGGACCTTAAAAACGGTCAGGAAGAATTAAAGAAGACATTGGAAGAAATACAGGGGAAACTGGAAGCAGCCACAGCACAGATTGAAGAGGTAGAGGAAAGAGTTAGTGCACTAGAAGACAAAAATCATTGAAAAAGAGGAAGCAGATAAAAAGAAAGAGAAGCTGATCCAGGAACAGGAAAGGAGAATTCGAGAGCTGAGCGATGCACTCAAAAGAAACAATATCTGTATCATAGGAGTTCCAGAGGAAGAAGAGAGAGAGAAAGGAGTCGAAGGGGTTCTTGAACAAATCATTGCTGAGAACTTCCTCAACATGAGGAAGGAAACGGGCATGGAAATCCAAGAGGCACAGAGAACTCCCCTCAGACATAACTTGAATAGACCTTCTGCACGGCACATCATAGTGAAGCTGGCAAAATACAAAGATAGGGAGAGAATCCTGAAAGCAGCTAGGGACAAAAGAACCCTAACATACAAAGGGAGACCTATAAGGGTAGTAGCAGACTTATCTACAGAAACTTGGCAAGCCAGAAAGGAATGGCAGGATATCTTCAATGTGATGAGCAAGAAGGACCTGCAACCAAGAATTCTGTATCCGGCTAGCCTGTCGTTCAGAATAGAAGGAGAGATCAAGGTTTTTCCCAACAAACAAAAACTGAAAGAATTTATCACAAATAAGCCAGCACTGCAAGAGATCCTGAGGGGCATTCTATGAAGACAAGGTTGCAAAGAACACAAACTGCCAGGGTCAGCCTTACAAACATGAAACTTATAGATAATACAGTGACTGTAAGCCCATATTTTTCAATATTAACACTGAATGTAAATGGACTAAATGCGCCAATCAAAAGACACAGGATAACAGAATGGATTAAAAAACAAGACCCATCTATTTGCTGTCTTTAAGAAACTCATCTTAAACCTGAAGATACCTTCAGGTTGAAAGTGAGGGGATGGAGAACTATCTACCATGCTACTGGAAGTCAGAAGAAAGCCGGAGTAGCCACACTTATATCAGACAAATTAGACTTCAAAATGAACGATGTAATAAGAGATGAAGAAGGACATTATATAATAGTCTCAGGGACCATCCAGCAGGAAGAGCTCACAATTGTAAATATCTACGCACCGAATTCGGGGGCACCCAAATTTGTAAAACAACTAATTACAAACATTAGCAACCTCATCGATAAAAATGTCCTAATAGTAGGGGATCTCAACACTCCACTCTCAGCATTGGATAGATCCACAAATCAGAAAATCTCCGCAGAAACAATAGCCCTGAATGACACATTAGGACAGATGGGCCTCACAGACATCTTTAGAGTCCTTCATCCAGAAGCAAAGGAATTTATGTTCTTCTCATCTGCACGGTACATTTTCCAAGATAGATCACATTCTGGGGCACAGGGAAGCTCTGAATAAATATAAAAGAATTGAGATCATACCATGTACACTGTCAGACCACAATGCTTTGAAACTTGAAATCAACCACAGGAGAAAGCCTGGAAAATATCCAAGAACATGGCGGCTAAGAAATAACCTACTAAAAGATGACTGGGTCAACCAAGCCATCAGAGAAGAAATTAAAAAATACATGGAAACAAATGAAAATGAAAATACAACAATCCAAACGCTCTGGGATGCAGCAAAGGCAGTCTTGAGAGGGAAATCTATTGCAATCCAGGCCCATCTCAAGAAACAAGAAAAGTCAATAACACAAATTCTAACAGCACGCCTAAAGGAACTAGAAGCAGATCAACTAAAACAACACAAGCCCAGCAGAAAGAGAGATATAACAAAGATCAGAGCACAAATTAACCATATGGAGACAGAAAAGGTAGTGGAACAGATCAATGAAACCAAAAGCTGGTTCTTTGAAAAAATAAACAAAATAGACAAACCTCTAGCCAGGCTTCTCAAAAAGAAAAGAGAGAGAACTCAAATAGATAAAATCGTGAATGAAAAGGGAGAAATTACAACCAATCCCTCAGAGATACAAACAATCATCAGAGAATACTATGAAAAATTATATGCCACCAAACTTGGCAATCTGGAAGAAATGGACAGCTTCCTAAATAGCCACACGCTACCAAAACTCAAACGGGAAGAAATAGAAAATTTGAACAGACCCATAACTAGTGAAGAAATAGAATCAGTTATTAAAAACCTCCCAGCAAATAAAAGTCCTGGACCAGATGGCTTTCCTGCGGAATTTTACCAGACATTTAAAACAGAGTTAATTCCTATCCTCCTCAAGCTGTTCCAAAAAATTGAAACGGAAGGAAAACTCCCGGACTCATTCTATGAAGCCAGCATCACTTTGATTCCCAAACCAGATAGAGACCCAGCAAAGAAAGAAAATTACAGGCCAATATCCCTGATGAATATGGATGCAAAAATTCTCAACAAGATACTAGCAAATCGAATCCAACAGCATATAAAGAGAATTATCCACCATGATCAAGTAGGATTCATCCCTGGGTTGCAGGGCTGGTTCAATATTCGCAAATCAATCAACGTGATAAATCACATTAACAAAAGAAAAGATAAGAACCACATGATCCTGTCAATAGATGCAGAAAAAGTATTTGACAAAATACAGTACCCTTCTTAATAAAAACTCTCGAGAAAGTCGGGATAGAAGGAACATACTTAAACATCATAAAAGTCATCTATGAAAAGCCCACAGCTAATATCATCCTCAATGGGGAAAAATTGAAAGCCTTCCCCCTGAGATCAGGAACACGACAGGGGTGTCCACTCTCGCCACTGCTATTTAACATAGTGCTGGAAGTCTTAGCATCAGCAATCAGACAACAAAACAAAATAAAAGGCATCAAGATTGGCAAGGAGGAAGTCAAACTTTCACTTTTTGCAGATGACATGATACTTTACATGGAAAACCCGACGGAATCCACCAAAAGCCTACTAGAACTGATTCATGATTTCAGCAAAGTTGCAGGATACAAAATCAATGTACAGAAATCGGTGGCATTTCTATACACCAACAATGAAGCAGCAGAAAGAGAAATAAAGAAGCTAATCCCTTTCACAATTGCACCAAAAACCATAAAATACTTAGGAATAAACCTAACCAAAGAGGTGAAAGACCTCTACACTGAAAACTATAAAAAACTTATGAAGGAAATTGAGGAAGACACAAGGAAATGGAAAAACATCCCATGCTCATGGATTGGAAGAATAAATATCGTCAAAATGGCAATACTACCCAAAGCAATCTACACATTCAATGCAATCCCAATCAAAATTGCACCAGCATTCTTCTCTAAGCTAGAGCAAACAATCCTAAAATTTGTATGGAACCACAAAAGACCTCGAATAGCCAAAATAATACTGAAGAATAAAACCAAGGCGGGAGGCATCACAATCCCAGACTTTAACCTCTACTACAAAGCGGTGGTCATCAAGACTGTATGGCATTGGCACAAAAACAGACACATAGACCAATGGAATAGAATAGAAAACTCAGAAATGGACCCGCAAGTATATGGCCAACTAATCTTTGACAAAGCGGGAAAATGTATCCAATGGAAAAAGACAGCCTCTTTAACAAATGGTGCTGGGAGAATTGGACAGCAACATGCAAAAGAATGAAACTAGACCACTTTCTTACACCACTCACAAAAATAAATTCTAAATGGATAAAAGATCTGAATGTGAGACAGGAAACCGTCAAAATCCTAGAGGAGAAAACAGGAAAAAGCCTCTTTGACCTAAGACGCACCAATTTCTTACTTGACACGTCTCCAAAGGCAAGAGAATTAAAAGCAAAGATGAACTATTGGGACCTCATCAAGATAAAAAGCTTCTGCACAGCAAAAGAAACAACCAACAAAACGAATAGGCAACCAACGGAATGGGAAAAGATCATCGCAAATGACATATAGGATAAAGGACTAATATCTAACATTTATAAAGAACTTACCAAACTCCAAACCCGAAAAACAAACAACCCAGTGAAGAAATGGGTGGAAGATATGAATAGACACTTCTCCAAAGAGGACATTCAGATGCCCAACAGACACATGAAACAATGCTCAATGTCACTCAGCATCAGGGAAATACAAATCAAAACCACACTGAGATACCACCTCACAGCAGTCAGAGTGGCTAAAATGAACAAATCAGGAAACTATAGATGCTGGCGAGGATGTGGAGAAGTAGGCACCCTCCTACACTGTTGGTGGGAATGCAAACTGGTGCAGCCACTCTGGAAAACGGTGTGGAGGTTCCTCAAAAAAATGAAAATAGAGCTACCCTATGATCCAGCAATTGCCCTGCTAGGAATCTACCCAAGAGACACAGGAATGCTGATGCATAGGAGCACGTGTTACCCCAATGTTCACAGCAGCACTTTCGACAATAGCCAAATCATGGAAAGAGACCAAGTGCCCATCAACTGACGAATGGATAAAGAAGTTATGGTACTTATATACAATGGACTACTACGTGGCAATGAGAAAAAATGAAATCTGGCCATGTGTAGCCAGATGGATGGAACTGGAGGGTATTATGTTAAGTGAAATAAGTCAGTCAGAAAAAGACAGATAACGTATGTTTCCACGAATAGGTGGACTTTGTGAGACTAAGCAAAAACCAGGGGGAGGGGAAGAGGGGAAAGGAAAAAAAGACACAGAGAGGGAGGGAGATAAAACATAAGAGACTCTCAAAGACTAAGAAAAAAACTGAGGGTAAGGGGGATGAGGGAGGGGGTAGAGGGGGTGATGGGCATTAAAAAGGGCACATGTTGGGATGAACACTGGGTGTTATATGTAAACCAATTTGAAAATAAACTATTATAAAATTAAAAAAAAATAAATCCAAAAAGAAAAAAATATATATAAAAGTAGAAATATCATATGATTTAATAATTCCACTACTGAGCATTTACCCAAAGAAAATGAAGACACTAATTCAAAAAAATATATATGCACTTTTATGTTAATGTTGCAACATTATTTACAATAGTCAAGATATGAAAGCAACCTAAGTGTTCATTGATAGATGAATGGATTTAAAAAGCTGTGGGGTGTGTGCATGTGTGTGTGTGCACACACACCCTGGAAAATTATTCTGCCTTTAAGAAGAGTAAAGTCTTGCCATTTGCAACAACATTTATGGACCTGGAGGGTGTAATGCTAAGAGAAGTAAGTCAGAAAAGCAAATACCATATGATTTCATTCACATGTGGAATTTAAGAGACAACACAAAGTAAATTCACAATTGCCAATAACTACAATTGATTCATGAAGAAATAAAAAATTTGTATAAACAATAACCCTTGTAAAATTTAACTTCTTTCTTGCACACTTCTAACCAGAGAAGACACTAGGCATTACCATCTACAGGAAATATGTAACATTTTATGAGTTCTAGGTAATAACAATCCTGTGCAATTGTTTCAATGACAGGAAAAAATGTAAAACTACATAGTTTTGTGAGACTAGCAAACCTTGATACCGCAAAAGAAAATGGAAACAATGGAAAATAAGTGTATAGACTTGTGCAGTCCAATTCACTGCAGGTGTCTAGTGCTACGGAGGAACAGAATTTTCAATTTTTAAAAATTTTGTTTAATTTGAGGAAGAGCTAATATGGAGACATAGTAGGAGGACCTGAGACTTGTCTCATCCTTTGAACACAACTAGATAGCTATCAAATCATTTTGAATACCCAAGAAATTGACCTGATGACTGACAGGACAAACTCCATAACTAGAGAGAGAGAAGAGGCCACATCAAGGAAGGTAGGAAGTGCAAAGAGGTGGTTTTGGGGGAAATGGATCATGGGTGCTGTGGAGGGAGAGGGGTTTTGGTTGTGAAGAAAAGTGTGTGTGTGTGTGTGTGTGAGAGAGAGAGAGAGAGAGAGAGAGAGAGAGAGAGAGAGAAGAGAGAGAGAGAGAGAGAGGGAGGGAGAGGAGCACACAGGGGAACACACAAGGAGAACACTACCCCAAACCCATTGTCTGGGAAACTGAGAGGAGCTGATTTCTGTGAGTTTTTGCAACGAGTGGGGCTTACAGACTGGAGTTTTAAATTTTTAAAGGTTGGAGAACTTGAGTGGGATGGAGCTTTGAGGGCGCTGCCGTGTTCCTGGAAAGAAGACAGCCAAGCAACCTGGGGGCAGTTGGCATGGTCTGAGGAAAGCCTAAAGTGCACACTGGGGAGGAACTCGGTTCACTCTTCTTGGAGCACATCTGTGAGAGGTGGTGTTCACAGAGTTGCCTCTTTGGGGACAAAAGAGCTGGCAGGTACCATTTCCCTCCACCCCCTGCCTCTCAGCACAAGCATGGAACTATTCCTAGTAAATTGGTCATAGCACCCACACTGTCTGCCTAACCTGCTTACATCAAGTACCCTCCCCCCCAACTCCCCCCTCAGTCTGCTGGTACTGCTCTTCTCTATCAAGTGTGGCTCAGTTCCAGTGCAGTGGCCCCCTTCTCCAGAAGACCGGTAGAAGCCCCACCCACACCATGTCTCCTGACCAGAGAGTTCTGTAAGGCTTCGGTTCTAGTGGAAGTAAAATTAGGTCTCATTTAACAAGCAGACCAGAGCAGATCTAGTTAAAACTTCCCACACTGTGGCCAAGTTGCAAACGCTGTCCACTGCAGCAAGGAAAGCCTCTGCAGACGACTGGTCTGAAAGATAGAGCAACCAACACACAGCAGCAAAGTGTACACAGAACATGCCTGAGACACTCCCAGAAGCGCTAGGTCCTGGGCGCTATATGACCTCTTCTTCATAAAGCTATTACTGTCAGGAACAAGAAACAGTAGGTTTTTCTAACATAGAAAACTACAGAGACTTAGAAAAAAAATGCCAAGATGGGGGAATTCATCCCAAACGAAACAAACAAGAAAAAGTCATGGCCAGAGATCTAAGCAAAACAGGTATTAATATGCCCGATGGATAGTTTAAAGCAACAATCATAATGACCATCACTGGGCTTGAGAAAAGAATGGGAGACTTCAGGGAGGTCCTTGCCACAGAGATAAAAGAGTTAAAAAACAATCACTAAGAAATTAAAAATAGAATAATAGATTTGACAGACTGGATGTGGTAAACAAAAAAATGGAAGAAGAAGACAAATGAATAAATCATATAGAAGATAAAATAGTGGAAAATAATGCAGTTGAACCAAAGAAAGAAAGAAGAATTATGGAACATAGAATAGATTTAGGGATCTCAGTGACTACATCAAACGTAGTAACATTTGTATTGTAGGAATAACAAAAGAAGAGAGAGTAAAGGGGGCAGAAGGTTTATTTGAGGAAATCATAGCTGAAAACTTCCTTAACCTGGAGAAGGAAAGAAACATTTAAATCACAGAGGCACAGAGAACTTACATCAAAACCTTCAAAAGCAGACCAACACAAAGACATACTGCTATTATATTTGCAAAGTATAGTGTTAAAGAAAAAAAATCCTGAAACCACCAAGACAAAAGTCCCTAACTTACAAGGGAAAACCCATAATGTTAGCTGCTGCAATTATCTCCACGGAAACTTAGCAAGCCAGAAGTGAGTGGGAAATATCTACAGCCCAGAATATTCTAGCCAGCAAGGCCATTTATTCAGAATAGAAGGAGAGATCAAGAGTTTCCCAGACAAACAAAAACTAAAGGAGTCTATCACCACTAAACCAGCCCTTCAAGAAATATTAAAGGGAACTCTTTGAGTGGTAAGAAAAGACCAAAGGTGACAAAGACAAGAAAGGAACAGAGAAAGTCTCCAGAAACAAAGACAAAACAAGTAATAAAATCACACTAAATACATATCTATCAAGAATTACTTTGAATGTAAATGAAAAAAATAAACACTCCATTCAAAAGACATAGGGTGGGGTGCCTGAGTGGCTGAGTTGGTTAAGTGTCCTGTTCTTGGCTTCAACTAAAGTCATGATCTCACGTTTCATGAGATTAAGCCCCAAGGTGGACTCAGAGCTGACAGTGTGGATTCTAATCTCACTTATGGAAAAATACGTGCAACAAATAAAATATTATGGAGTCAGCAGTGTATAATAGAGATAACATATTATTATTTATCATAGGAATGCAAGGATGATTTGATTGTGAAAAATTTATCAATGCAGTTGACTACATCAATAGATTAAGGTTAGTCTTAAATTCAGTCTTTATTCTTATTTGTATTTCTATCTGACTTTCCTTTTCCCCACATCACTCTTCTTCTTTCTCAGGTACCACGTGTTACAACATTTGTATAGTGTTCAGTAATTTTCTTTAGACTAAAATGTACACTTCATAGGCACTCATAAGTTTTTTTGTTGCTTTACAAAATTAAGGTTATATTCATTTCTCTGCTTCTCACTTTTCTCATTCGTCATATCCTCATGGAAATCCCTCAGGCAACTATAGCAACTATTATTCTAATCATTGTATAATATTCCATGGTGGGAATATATAAAATATATATGAAAATTTATGCAGCCCTTGTTCTATGGGAAATTTGACTTCTTTCCAGTTTTTGTCACTAGAACAATGTTTAACATGCTTGACTATAGAAAATATATATGAAGTTCGTGGAGATTTACAGATCCAAATGGTATTATGGCATCAGAATTTAAAATTCTCATAGATGCAGTTAATTGGTTTCCAAAAGGATGGACAAATTTACATTCTCACCATCAATTATCATATAAAATTCCATGCACCATCAATAATACCAGCAGGTTTTATAATTATATGCGGAATTTACTGGGGTGAAAAATGAGAGAGTAGCTGATTCTGCACAGAGTAAGGGAAATATCAGAATTTTTGTAACAGAGGAAAGCTGAAGGTGGTCTTGAAAGATAATTTGATGTATTTATATATCTCAACATTTAAAATGAAGGAACATATTTAGTACATAAAAAATAGCCTCTTCTATACAGAAGTTTTATACATTCCAGAAGATAAGTAATAATTTTTTAAGAAAAATCACCATCCTTGTAACTAGTTTTCTAAAGTTTTATTTTCTTAAATATTAATTTGTAAGGCAAAATTTAAAATATAGAACATAGTTTTTTTTCTAAGAATTGTCTTTATTGAAATTTTTATTCTAAGGTGAATTTGTATTCAATATAAAAACCACCACCCAAGGGGTGCCTGGGTGGCTCAGTAGATTGAATGTCCAACTCTTGGTTTTGACTCAGATCATGATCTCACAGCCCCTGGGCTCAAGCCCTGCATCAGGCTCCGTGGTGATAACATGAAGCCTATTGTGATTCTTTCTCCCTCTTTTTTCTGCCCCTCCCCCACTCACATGCACATGTGCTCTCTCTCTTTCTCTCTCTCAAAATAAATAAACTTAAAAAAACTACAAAATTCATAGAATTTTATAAAGTAGAATCTGGAATATATTACTGTAGCTTTATGATACTGTTTGCTGAGCTATCAATATGGCTTCTTCTCTTTTGTTATAATTACAATTTTTAAAAATCCCTGGTTCCTCTTGTAAAAGAAATGGAGAATTAATTCACCAAGTTTCTAAAAAATTCGAATGAGATTTTAAAGCATTTAATTTATAGATAACTTATGGAGAATTGAGAGTTTCATATAATACTAAGTGTTTCCAGGAACATGGTATATCTTCCCATTTATTAAATCATTATTGGGCCTTTAAAACTCATTTGAGTCCCTTTGGGAAGATGAGATGGGAAGTAACAGAAGATTTGGCTTAAGCAAAATCAGATTCTCTTTCAAGCTATGGAACTTTCTTTATAGTTCATGTCATACAGATATAAGCTTAAAAATAATATGCAGTTTCTCTGTATGATAAGACCAGAGAGAGCACTTATCATCTGAAAACATCTTTAAGCCAAGAAATACATTTGTTAAATTTAGTTGCTGTTATTTTTAGGTTGACTTTTCCTAGGCTATGAAATATTTTTCCAACTATTGAAACTTTCTTGGATAAGTTTGAGGAAATGTTGAAAAAATTCATAAATTATTAGATTGCACTTTTAGCAAAAGATACATGAGTGTTGGTTAGGCTCCTCAATAATTTTAAGATATCAATTCAACATTTGTTTATTTTTATTATTTGTTCATCCAAGAGTATCTTGTATGTCTTTTTCTTTTTTAAAATATTTTTTGTTTATTTCTTTTGAGAGAGAGAGAGAGAGAGAGATAGACAGAGCATGCACAAATGGGGGAGGAGCAGAGAGAGAGAGGGAGAGAGAGAATCCCAAGCAGGCTCTGCACTGTTAGTGCAGAGCCCAATGCAGGGCTTGAACTCACTAACTGCAAGATCATGACCTGAGCCAAAATCAAGAATCATACGCTTAGCTAACTGAGCCACCTAGGCACCGCTGCCCCCCAGATGTCTTTTTCTGAAAATTTTTTTAAGAAGTCATATCAAAAATTAAATGCTTGCTAAATTCTTTATTATGAAATTTCCAAGAAGGGTTTGACTCTATTTCAAATAGTTTATTTAACAATGACTTACTTTATGTCTGATTTGAGAGTTTTGCTTTTGTTTTTGTTTTGTTTTGTTTAGATATTTATAGAATTATGTATTTTCCAGGTGTCCAGAGAGTTAGGCGGTTCAAATTTAGGTCTGAAGTTTATTTGGTTCTACTCATTGCTCCCCCAAAATTGTTGCTTTATTTATCCTGTTTTAAAAGTTCTCTCTGAATTGAGGTTGCTTTATATCTTTTAGAGCTATCTAAATGTTAAATTATTTTTCCACTCAAGGAATATATTAATTTTAAAATGAATTTTCTTTTGCTGTCCACACATTTGTGATTCTTTAAAAATCATTTGGTTGAAAAGCTCCGCTAAAGCCATAAACTTTATTCTCACATGGTCCAATTTACTTTTCCCTACTCAGTACCCTGAAACTATTTCTCATATTGGCAAGTATTAAAAATATCACAAAGTATGTGACCTGCATAAATCTGAATAACTGCAAGTTAAAATTAGCTTTGGTTTAAGGGAAGGTTTTTGACTCACTTCTTAATTTTATTTTATTTTTCAGCATCAGTTTCCTTTAGTTCCTTTTATTTTAATTGTATGATTTATTCTTTAAACAAATTTTAATCATTTTTGCTACTTTTCATCCTTTATAGTTTTTGACTTTGGCTAAAGCTGCATTGATACCCAATCCATGTAATTCTTCCCAAATATTAGGGAAGATTTGTTCACAAGTTTTCATTCTAATATCCTTTTCTATCCAATATCCAACATCCCATTAGGAAATAATGATGTCTATACAGCGAAGGATTAACTTCACCTAAATAGTCTGCTGGGAGTTGATCTCCAGGCCTTTGGAATGACCTGTTTGACAAGGGTCTTTGTTTGTGTGGTTTTTTGCCATGGACAGTCTAACAGTGTGATTTATGATAGGGTCTTTGGAACATTCCATACAGTTTCAACTTCCTAAGGAACTGGTGACTAAAGATATTATTAGCTTAAGTGTCAGCGAGGGGCTATTGATGAAAGGTCACCTATGCTGGCAACATGTGATCAATCCGCAGTAAAAACTCTGGACTCCAAAGGCTCAGATGATTTTTCCTGGTTGGCGATACCCTCTGCTATCACCCACTATAGCCAGAGCAGTTAACACTGTCCAGGACTCCACAGGAGATGCTGACCAGATGCCTTATGTTTAGACCCCTCCCAGGTTCTGCCTTACATCTCTTTTCACTGATTCTAATTTATATTCTTTCAGTATAATAAAACTGTAATCATAACTATAGTGCATCCTAGAGTTTTGTAAGTTGTTTTAGTGAAGTATCAAGTCTGAGGGAGATCGTGAGAACCCTCGAATTCGTAGCTAACTGGTCTGAAGTGAGGGTAGCCTTGGGGACTCCCAAACTTGTGAGCAGTGTCTGAAGTGAGGATGTTCTTGTGGAGACTGTTACCTTAAGTGTATAGTTGTCTAACTCTTAATAATGTCCTAAATTTAGTTAATGCTATATGTAATGACAGGATAGTATTTCTTAGGTTATTATTTAGATATATCTATATTAAAAATATGTACTTTAACGTACCCAATTAAGTTACTACTATGTATCAAGCACTGGAAAAGGGAAATATTTCAGCAATTCGTTTTTCTGCGAGCAGTATTACTTTTTAACTCATGTATTGTTTCATCTTAAAACATATGCCTACTCTAGAAATAGATAGAATATGATAATATTTTAGTAAAAAAAAAGTCTGAAAGGAAACCACTGTATTAGTGAGCAATTTGAATGACTTGACCTTGGGATACCAATTAAATTAAATACAAAACTTGTTTAGATTAACTGATTGTCATCTAAAATTCTCTTCTTTTGTCATTAGATGCCTTTTAGTTTGATAGTAATAGAATACTCATTCTTGCTTTATAGTGATACCTTGAGGAAAGATGGAAAGGATCGATGAAACCACAAAAATTTGGCAATTTAAGTCTATTTTAAATCAAGATAAAACTTCTCTCCTATTTGAAGTTTTTCTGAGTTTCATTGTGTTCAGATGTTACTAGGGATTAAAAACTCCTATAAAGAAGAATTGAAAGACCACAGAGATTGCTAATAAATAACCCTCTACGGAGTCTGGAGGAAGTAGTTATTGTGAGACTGGCCTCCTAGAAAGCCTTTATTAATGACCTGGGAGAGACTGTAAAAGCATTCTGATGAAATTTCAAAGATGCTAAATGAAGGTCTTTCAAACACCACAAAATTGGTCAAATTACAGAGCCAGGAATTAGGAGCCTGAGATGTAATTATTTCCAAGGTTTCAAGGGGTAATATTCAGGAAGAGGTAACAACAATCATGAAAACAATCTTTGATTTCCCACAAGAATGTTTGTCTGTTCTTGTCTTACTAATTTATTATATAGTTTATGTATACTTGTTGAGTGTTTGACTATATTCTGATAATTTCCACGCCTGCTGATGAGTCGTCTATGTCACTTGGAATCTAATGCCATGGTTAATACTTTATTCATATTTAAAAGTAATAAAATAGGAATTGACAGTTTTGATCTGGAGAAAACCATCATTGAGGAAATTAATTATCTGACTAGAGCCATGAAACTATTCCACCCATTAAGCCTTTCATGTGATTACTTTTACAATAAGAAACATACATGTTTCGCTGCATGGCTTGTAAAAAACCAGTATCTGCTCTTATTGTTAACAGAAATCCTGCGTGATGTAATTTTTTCATACTCCTTTTTTATTTAACAACCCTTGAAGTCCTTTAAGGCTTACCATCATTTTCCAAGAATAGTGTTGAGAATAATTCAAATCCATTTAGTAAATTGCTGCTTTTATACCTTCTGTTCAGCGGCCAGAGCTGAAGGTATAGCTGAAAGAGTTAATATAGCTTCGATTGGTATCTATTTACAACCACAGAACTGCAAGCCCAGGGAGAATATGGCTAAGTGCATGTTTGTGGAGTCAGCTAGTAGCAGCAGGATTTCAGAAAATGACTTAATGCTTTGGTCATGTGCTTCAGTTCCAGGGGTTGGGGCTATTAGAGTGAAGGCAATATTCACAGTGTCTTACACCTTCTGAGTGTTTGACATTATGTTATCCTTCCAACTGTGAAATGAATTCTGGGCTGTCCTTAAATCCCTGTAAGTAACTAAAACTGCTCTAATGTAAAGTAGGTAGCAGAGCAGTAATTACTGCATGCACTTAAAAATGTACCAAGCTCATTTACCTTGTGTTTTTAAAGTGATACATAGGGTGGCTAAACTGACACTAATTAGGCTCACGGGTGATGCCATAGGATGGTATGGACAAGGACATGATTATCGCCATCACCAGTTGCTCCAAGTCAGGATCCACAGTAGCTTAAAGACTGAGGGTAGTAGGTGTGGTACTCAAGCCCCAATTTTTAGACAAGGATTCTAGGAATTTACGGCTAGACACAGCCAGCAGCTCTGTGGGTACACCATTCTGAGCTATCAGAAGATGTTAGCTGAGAGGTGAACCAGGGCTCCTCAGATAGCATCTTCCCATGGGCCTCAGGCAGTTATTCCAAACACAGCAGAACAATGCTGCTGCTGCTGCTCAATCTAACATGGACTGAGAATTCAAAACATATCAGATGTTATGCTCCGTTTTGACATGTATGAACATATTGAGTAAGCACAACTCATTTAGTCCTTGAAATGGGTTCTATTATTATTTTTATTTCATTTATTTCATTTTATAAATGAGGAGAATGAGGCACAAGAGAAGTAAGTTCTCCAAGGCCGCTTAGTGAGAATGCTAGGATTCAAACTCATCTGAAAATAATCTCTCCATTCTCAGTCTCCACTCCTTGATGTTCTAGGAATTTTGACATACTTGGCTCCTTACTTCAGCAGCTTAAAAATCTCCAGCTTAGGAAATCTCCAGACTTTGCTTTGACAAGCATGCTTAAGACAGAAAAATAATTTTGTGCTGGCATTTTAAGAGTAATAATACCTTGTGATGTGACTTCAAGATATCCCAGAAATGCCATCAGGTTAAACATATATTTTATAGCATCATAGCTGTTCAACATGGAGGGTTCTTTTTAGATCTCTGATGCAGAAGTCCTGTAAGGATGGCTTTAAGAAGGTGCTTGGAACTGAAATAATATGCAGGATATTTTTGTAGGTATGTTTTTCTGGTTTGAATATTTATTGTTTTCATCAGATTCTCAAAGGGTTGTGGGGCCCACATATGTTAAGAATCCAATTTACGTATCTTCACATAACCCTTCTTCCCCTTCTTTCTCCTCAGTGCCACAGTTTTCTTCTTCT
The DNA here is from genome assembly GCA_030068075.1 of Paguma larvata. Lineage (NCBI taxonomy): Eukaryota > Metazoa > Chordata > Mammalia > Carnivora > Viverridae > Paguma > Paguma larvata. The sequence continues at coordinate 55,611,497 of CM057829.1, forward strand.
TATGGTCACCCAGTGTCATCTTCATCCCCTTCTTAATTCTACCCCTGGCCCATCACCACACAGAACTAGGTACTTCAGCCTCTCTCTTGTTTGCCCACAACCAGGAGAGCTGACAGTAAAGGCAATTTAGTCATCTTTGGCATGAACTCACCATTCTCCTAGTTTATGAAAAGACCCAAACTCCAGCCACAGTAATGGACTGAAGGAGCTTGGTCGTATCAAGCCCACTTTTCTTATAATTATTCTTTGCTCTGCTGATTCTCCTTGGCATGCCATGGTTTCTGTGTCTTTCAGAGCCTGAAACTCAGAAAGGTCAGCCCTTTTCAGAAGTTACATGGCCAATCTGGTTATAAAGTCTCATGACTTTAATTTATGTGCAACTTATCCTTTCTTCCATATATATTGCCCTTTCAGGAGTATTCTCCTCTCCTCTTTCAAGACAGATAAAAAACAGAACAAAACCAAAAACCAGAAAAGCCCCCAAAATGTACTGGGTAGGGAAAACCCAAAGTAGAGAACATGTTCTCCCAGTTTCCCAGATTCTCACTTAAAACTAACTGAATGTGCTCATCAAGTTTCTTTGGGCCAGAAATCTCCATTTGTTATTGATTGATTGATTAATTCGTTCATTAATTTTTTTAATGTCATTATGCTAGGTCCTAATGACATAGTAGTAAGTAAGGCAGACCATGCTTTTGTCTCATACAGCTTTAGTTCAAAACGAGACTTTGTTTAGCCTCTCTGAAGCCCCATTTCAAAATCTTAGGTAAATAATGTATTCCATGTTTCTGAAGTAGCAAAATATTTTAGTTCTCCTCTGGACAGGCCCTTCATACCTTTGTACTGTCTTGCTAAGAAGTCTCCAGCAAATTACTTAATATTTCAGTTTTTTCTTAACTGATGGGCTTGTGTAATAGAGATAATAGTAATGCTATGTGATTTTAATGACTAGAAAGTGTCCTAAAATATACAGGATCGAGTGAGTTCCAGGTACTGAGGAGACCATTTGAAATCTCATTTCCATCTGGCTGTTTATGCAAACGTTTAACTTGTGTTTTGTCCTCTTTATGTATATTTCCTTTGTGGTTGCAGGCATCCCTGATGCCATTATCTGCTGTTTTACTTGAAAATTGAACCTGTCTCTTTGAAATATGTTACATAGTTTAAAAAGTGTAAGCAAACCCTGACATTAAAATCAACTTAAGTAGAGACAAACAAATGAATATAGATGGGTACTCTGCTGCTTTTCCCCTGGCTCCCTCCCCCGGCTGCCCTGTGGCTGGGCTGTACATCTTTGACACAGACATAATTCAGTATGTGTTCAAAGGCTACAGATTCAGCAGTAAGCACTTAAATGGTACTGTAAGTGATATCTTAACAACTTCTGTTAGGCTTAAAAATGAATCCTTGTAGAGACTAATATATTGTACAATTTTTTAAAAAGATGAATGGAGAAAATAGCCTGACTTTAATAGAGTGCTCTTCCCATAATAGCTAGAATTTGTGATTCACCAGCATACCCACATAATTTTTGCAGTGGTAGTACTGCAGTTTAAGGAAACCTCTTGTTTCTAGGCCTCAATTAATTAGACTGTATGTTTAAGTAACATAAAAAATAGAATTCCAGTAGGAAAAATACTTCTTTAGGATTTTTTGAAGAGTTTTAGAATCTGCGGCAGGTACGTTTCTGGGCATTGGTGTTCTTGTGAGTTTTCTAATATGTTAAATACAGCTGTGGGTACTGATTGACACAGAGATAATATGTGGGACAAATGCTCATGATGGTTAGCAAAGGAAGGCAAGGGTCCCAGGACAAATGGCTTGCTTTCCTTAATCAAGTAGGAAACCACCATCTGACAGAACCCAATGGTTCTTGTCAACTCCAATAACCTTAATTGCATTTAGGAAACTGGAAATGAGGCCATGAAGGATATGCAAGAAATTGGCAGCTGTGGGCTCCTGAGATTAAGGGTACCATTTCTTAGAGTTCTCAACAATAATCTGTAAAACCTTATCATGTAGGCCATGGTTCTTTAATAGAGGGTTGGAATCAGCTTAGCTAAGTACATATGCATGGGGAGATGCTAATCAAAGACTGCTTTTGATTGACTTCATCTATATCCTCAAGTTTTTTTTTGTTTTGTTTTGTTTTTTTGTCTCCAAGAAACTTCTCTTATAAGGGAAACTGAGGCAACAAGTGTATTCCGCAATCATGTTAGTGTCCACTTGCAGCTTTGAGATTTTAAACAGGCCTATACGTTCTCTGTGCTGACAGCTCGGAGCCTGGAGCCTGCTTCAGCTTCTGTGTCTCCTTCTCTTCTGCCCCTCCCCCACTCAAGCGTGCTCGCGCGCTCTCTCTCTCTCTCTCTCTCTCTCAAAAATAAGTAAACATTAAAAAATAAATAAATAAACAGGCCTATACGTATTAGACCTATAAGCTTGGATAAAGGAAAAAAATCCATTCTGAGATTTCTGTGCATTCCTGTGTCAACAGAGCAAATGCAGAAGTGGCGACAGAGAGTAGACAGGTGCAGAGGAGGCTGAGTCTGATGAGCAGCACCTGATCTCCCTCCTTCCAGTGTGGAAATGGACCCAGAGTAAGTAACCAGAGCAGTGGGTGGTTAAATAGATGAAGTAAGAATTTTCCAAGCTCCCCGAATGATATGAAAACTAGAAAGACTAAAACCAGGGCTAGAGAAAATCCAGAGCATACACAGATCTCAGAAATACTATGAAAACGATTTTATAAGCTGTTTAATTCAGTGACTTCAAACTGGTGTCCTGTCATTTGGGTGCTAATTAGAAAGAATTTAAATTCTGGGAATTTCTATAGTAGGAAAATATATTTTACCTTCACATTTTTAGACTTCTGTTGGACCACAGGAAATAATTTTTTTGTTCAACTGGTAAGTCAGTAGCATTAATTGAGCATTCATTGTCCACAGAACAACGTATCCTTCATGTCATTTTGTCTGTGAAACTGAATCTGAAGCTTCTTGAGAAGAGACACAGGTTCAAGTTTAATAACATCAGGGACTTCAGTGGGAAGCACCTTCACTGCTTCTGTGGTTCACCTTCAAGGTTACAAAGGTTGTGTCAGAATGAGGCTTCTTTAGGTTGGTTTGTTACTTGGACTTCCTCTTCTTGAGGTGAAGTTATAAATCATATTCTACTGGAGCAGCGGCATTTTCACACTGGTTTCTTCATTTCAACAGAAGTTTTTTAACAAAAGCTCAATTTCCACAGGAAATTTTCTTTAGTATGAGAAACCGTATCAAATTCAGATCATGATGATAATCAGATTTTGAGATTCAGAACAGAACTGTTTCTGCAAATAATCCTTATCTGTCAGGATATGTATGTGACTTTTTCTCAAAAGCTTTAGTTGGTCAATTCAAATTTTCCCTCTCTCCCTATCCTGTCAGTCCTCTTTCCACCTCTTCCCTCCCATCTTTACTCCCCATCTATTCTTTTACTACAGGTTAGAACACATATTCTCGGGCGCCTGGGTGGCTCAGTCAGTTGAGTGTCCGATTTCGACTTGGGTCATGATCTCACAGCTTGTGAGTTCGACTCCGCGTCGGGCTCTGTGCTGGCAGTTAGGAGCCTAGAGCCTGCTTCGGATTCTGCTTCTCTCTCTCTCTCCCTCTGCCTCTCCCTCACTCATGCTCTGTCTCTCTCAAAAATAAATAAATATTAAAAACCCCCCCCACACACATATTCTCTGGCAATAGTGTTTATCACTAGCGTTGGGTATCTGTCACCACCAGGAGAGTGGAAGAGAGTAGTCACAAGAATGATAATGTAGAGCTTTTCTACCATGAAGGGGAAAAAAAGATCCATGCAATTTACTTGAGTCCTGTACCACTCTAGCCATTTGATGTTCAAAAGCCACAGCAGACCTGCCTTTAATCTCTACACATGTAGGTTTAGCCGCAGTTCTTAGCAGAGCATGAGTTCAAAGGGGAGAAATACAATACCCAACAACAATAACACCCACATCCAGGACATGCTTAGCAGGTCTTAGCAGCCGAGAAATGCTAAACAGATTGTTTTACATGGAGATACAGGCTCCATGGAAGCAGCCAATTAGATAGAGATCCAAGAGAAGAACTAGAGCATAGGCAGGAACATGCTGCTTCTGTGCAGCAGGTTGATGGTTTGAAACATGACGGAATGAAACATCACCAAACGTTACAGTCACCCTCACTGATTAACATGGCCAACCCACTGTGATGTGGCAAGCACAGACCCCATGTAGGTCTTCCAGTCTCAACTGTTCTGAATTATAAATGCAAACATTGTTGGTGTGTGGTTTGCTTACATAGTGGTGTAAGGTGCTTCCCCCACATCCTATCTTGGATTTTGAAATTGAGCTTTATCTCTAGTATTCTCCACAAGTATTCTCAGCTTCTGTATATCTCCTCTATTCCAAATTGCCAAATCAGCAAGTTAGAGGTATTGGTTAATTGCAACAGCTGGTGCATTAATGGCTTTGGATTAATTTGTTTGGAAAAAATTTATGGGGGATGAGTTATTGTTCTCCATAATATATTTTCAGATATTCGAATGGCATTGTCAGAACAGCTGTATTAGCTAATTTTCAGGAATTACGAAATAATTTCTTTTTACATACCAAATTCCAGAGTGATTTTGCTCTAGAATATTTTTAGGTGATGAGGTTTACCACTTAATAAAACTTATGCCTTTGAAGAATGATTTATTCTCAGTATATGTTAACTATAATGCTATTTTAGAAGTACCATGAATGCAAAATTAGATCCAGAGGTGTTTTTTTTTTTTAAACAACTGGAGCCCAGTTTTCAACAATTTTTTCCATTATTAAGTAGCCACGATGTAGGTTGGAGAATAAGTAGTCATGTGTAGCTGCCGACTTGCCTCTGGGCACAGTAAGTTATGCCTAAGCACAGCCTCTGTGTCCAGGGAGCCTGTGAACCTCTCTTCTTCAGTGCGAGGCAGTAAAAATGCAAGGCATCCATTTCCTAGAACCATGAATGGACAGAATTGAAAAGCTGCTTTATTTGCAAAACTGCCATTCACACAATTATAAACCTGAGTATCTTACCTATCTTACCTGGATAACCCCTGAAAATATATGGGGTCAGTATTACCAGTCCCTTTTAAATACAGGGAAATAAAATCTTAACTCAGTTAAGGAGCTTACTCAGTGATAGTAGTAACAGAGCCATGATTAGAATCATGGTTATTTTATTCCAAAGTTTACACTCTTAAATACTGAAGGAAGTTAATATTCAGCTGACTCCTAAAGAAACAGGAATATTTCAAAAAGAAATGAAGATGAGTACTTTTCGAAGTGCCAGGATGACTGCTGCATCAATTGGAGAAAGAATGTCCATATTTTAAGGATATTTGTCCGCATTACTGCAAACCGGATTGAAGATAGAAACTTAAAAATGAGCAGTTCTATGTATACAAGGAGTCTTTGTGTTAATTGAGCAAGTTCTTTTATTTCTTCCTTGTTCTGGGACACGAGGAATGTTTGAGTCAGCACTGGCTGCTCTAACGACATACCATCAACAAAAATTTATTTCTCCTAATTCTGGAGGCCGGTAAGTTCAAAACCAAGGTGCTGAGAAGATATGTTTCATTCTGAAGTTTCTCCTCTTGGCTTGTATGTGGCTACTGTCTTGCCTTGTGCTCTCGTAACCTCTTTGTTCACACAAAGGAAGAGTGAACTCTCTGATGTCTCGCCTTTAAGTGCATTAATTCTATCAAATCAGGGTCCCAATCTTATGGCTTATTTAAATTTAATTGCTTTCTTAGAGTCTTTATTTTCAAATACAGCCACATTGAGAGGGTTTTAAAATCGAAATTTTGGGGGTACACATTCAGTCTATATATACATTTCTATTTATGTATCCAGAATTAGTTCTAAGCAAATTAAAAAAAGTAGTTTCTTTGTATGTATATAAGCATATCTATATTTTTCAGCAGCATGTTTCTCTTCATGAAACTATTTTCCAAGTTCACAGTGTTATAGTTTCATCTCTTCTCTTTTAAATTCAGAGCCCATCATTTTAGGCATGGTATGTGTCAGTGTCTTATGGGACAAATATTTGATAGTAATATAGATGTTACTCCCTACCTCAAGCTTAACAAAACCCTGTTAGTAATAGTCCTCCTCCTCTTGCAGGCTTCCTCACTCTGACACTTTGGAGCCTGGTCTTGGAGAGCAGCCGAAGTTCTCAGGGAGATGGAAGTGTTCTGGGATGAGCCTGAGCTTGATGTCAATAGACATGTTTAAATCCTGAACAACTAAGTGCCTTTCTCATGACTTCAGTTTTCTCATCCAGAAAATGAGGTGTTTTCTACCTATTGGGTTGATATAGTAATCAACCGTAAGTGGTAATTCTTATCATCACCAATTATGATAGTCAAAAATAGTATTCTCTTCTTTCATGCCAGAAGGGCCAAAGGATCTAGAGTTTGATACAAAAACTTACTATTTTGGAGTGTTTATTTTTTTATTTATTTTTTTAAAGCTGGCTTGCTGAAATTTTGACCTCTGACTCACTTTCCAAAGAAGACAGCAACCTGTCAAGTATGCTTTCACCCTGAGGCTTCGTTATCTGTAGAAGATCCAGGTCTGCGATCCAGGTGGCCAGTTTTAACCCGCCTGCACTTAGGAGGATTCTACCAGCAATTTGCCAGGGCTCAGCTTCTGCTTTCCATTTCTTTCCGCTGACTTATAACTGACATACCTAGTTAATAGCACACTCTACCTGGCACTGAACGTCTCTTCTGACCACATTCCCCTCTCTATGCCCCTACTATTTTTCTCTGACTCTTCATTACTTACAGATGCCATAGTCAGCTTGGAGTTGGGTTGTCATACCTGGAAGTTTGTACTTTATTTTTCCTTCTTGCCCATGTTTGCCCCATGTTCACTCCATATTTGCTCCATATTGCTTGCCTCTTTACCACTGTATAGTCTCCATTTTATTCCCTTCATGCCACAAGACCAGTCCCATGCTGTGAAGTATATACTAAACCTCTCCTGGGAGCCAATATGAGCTGCTGCCATCATTGTTGTGAATGCATATGTTGGGAGAAAAAAGCATCTATTTCACTGTGAAATACTTGAAAATCCATAGGAAAATGATAATGCATGTGTAAAAAAGTGGAAAATGGACCTCAGACAGTGATTTTACTTTAAAATGTATCTGCAGGAAGGTAAACCAAAAACAAATGCATTCTAATGGTTGATTTTATCTCAATAACTCAAGCTGTTATGCAGCAAATATCGATACTGTTAGGAATACCTCGGCATCACCTTGGGCTGAGCTGGTTGATGCAGCAGTACTCCAAGGTGCTAAAAAAGACATTGATTGCTTTGGGTGAGGAGGGAATTGTCCCTATCTAACTATATAGAATTCATGTGCATGATTGGCTTAGAGGAGCACACATACAATCACTCATGCATAAATGTGTTTGTTGAGTCCTATACAAGAAAATATTGTCCTGGCTGAGAAACTCAGAGATAAATAAGACCCAGTAAATTCCTATCAAGGATGTTACATAGAGTTTAGTACGAGAGACAGTGTAGAAAATGATTCTACAGGATTTTGCCGAGTAGTTTGGATCATTTCACTTTTTTTCCAGTTGAGAGTATCATTTCTAAACCTTGGGGAGTTAACACCAACAAACATTTATCTGAGATTTGGGCAGGGCCAACAGGAGTGGCTTGTTTCTGCTTCAAGAGATGCTGGGTCTGGGTTGGTTGACTGGAACCGGAGGATCCAAGATGTCTTCATGCACACGACTGGTATCTTAGCTGAGGTAGTCAGCTTGCCTTTCTCTCTTGTCCCTTGTAGTCTCTCTCCCTCCAGTGTCTCTTCTCAACTCCTGGCCTTTCTCTCCAGCAGGGCAATCAGACTTTTATATGTTTGCTAGATTCAAAGGAGATGAAAGTGGTAGCTGCTGGGCCTAAGAAGGAACACGGCAAGGTTTCACTTCTGCCACATTCTTTTGGTCAAAGCAAATCACAAGAGTAGGCCTTATTCAAAAGGAGGGGAACTAGCATGTATATACAGCTATGGGAAGCATTATTTGTGGCCATCTTTGTAAATAATCTACTACACTGGCCTTGATAACATTTGTAGAACTGGGGCATGTGGAAATGTGAGAAAGAATATTCTTGGTAGAAAAAATTAGGCCAAGTAAAAACTTAGAATTGGGAAGAATATGAAAGACAATCATTGAATTTCTTTCGAACCCAGACGCTGAGGTTGATCAAAGTCTCTGGAGACTGGTGTATACTGAGGATCTCTCAGTGTCCTTTATGGACTTCCGTGTATAAGCTCCTCATGCTCACCCCTGGTATCCATTTGTTTTAGATTTGCTCACAGTCCCAACTCAAGTAATGTAAAACATAATTTTATTCTTAACCAAGTTTTCGTTAATGGAGAATAATGCATATACGTTATCAAACACTCATCAGAATAAAAGGCATATGGTGATGGTGAAAATAAGTTTCATTCCTAGACCTTTAAATTGTACTCAGGGGCAATTACTACTCAATCATTTCTCCTGAATCCTTCAAAAGATAATCTATACATAGCCAAGAAGGTATTTGTATATTTATATCTATATTTACACACATAATATACATATATCCCTTTTTTATACGCATGGGAGTGTGTACACTATAGGTTGTTTGCCCTGTTGCTTTTTTTTACTGAATAATATATTGTGGAGATTGCATAATACCAGACTGCATAATATATAGACATGATTGCTTTCTTACATAGAAAGACGTAACTCTTTTTGATAATTTTTCAGTGGCCATATAAACTCTTTGTTATAAATTTAACAGTGGTCAAATACACACTTGTAGAGAAGGAGGAAATATCAAACTAATACCTTAATGTTCCTTCTATAGATGATAGGAATGTAAAGAAATGACAGTAGCCATGTAAAGATGATAAGTAAAGAGTGTTTTAGCTGTCAGGGGCAAATACACCCAGGAGTCCATAGATGTTTACTATAGATGAAAGGTATTTATGGTACTACCATTAGAGAGAATGTTTAAAAATTCACAAAGCCCACTATAACCATGAAGAGGGATTGAAATGCTACAAAGAGGGCAGGCACATTCCAGCAATTTCCCTGGTTCAGCTTTTCATGGAGCCCTTGCCTCAGTCGACTAGCTATTCTAATTTTTTCTCTCCTTAAACTTGGGTACCTAAGAGTCACTTACACGGGGAGAGTATGGAGAAGATATACAAAGACCTTTATAGGCATATTTGGAACTTGCAAGCTTTTGATTTTGCTAGAAACACTATATTCATTATCAAATAAAGTTTGCTTTTATGCTCAAATTTTTTTCATACATCCTTGGTTATGTAATATTGTTATATTGGCCAAATGTTTACAACATTTTCCAAACTTGAGAAATTACTAAATTGTGAAACCTACAAGGATTGTTTTAACTTATTTCTTTTACATAGCTAGTCTTGGCTACTGGAAACTTAAAACTTGTAAGAGAAATAAAATGTGTTCATGAATCACAGTAACATAATGCATATTCTGTGGGACTCATAGATGAAATAAATAATTAAGGGCTCACGGAAGGGGTCATTTTCTTTCAGAAGCATGTAAGAAGAAGGCTTGATGGAGGACACTATATTGGAGATAGATCTTGAGACTGTGGTAGGATTTCCACAGGTGAACCAAGTTAGTGAGAAAAACACTACTTTTACTACACAGATGTAAAGACATAAGCAAAAGTGTGAAAGCAGGAAGCAGATAAAGCAATAATAATATTAATGCTAATATTTATCTTTTACTGAGTACTTGCAATGTGCTGTAAATTAAGCCAAGGTGTTATAAAACTCTTTAATACTCACTGTATCCTACAGGAAAGATATTCTTATTTCTGTTTTGTGGAAATATAAAAATTGAGGCTCAGAAAGGTTTAATAATTTGACTGAAGTCCAACAGGTACAATGTAGAAACCCAGTATTTGTGTTTATATCTGCCTGGCTCTAAAGCTTGTGATATTTTTAGGACGTTTACACTGCACAGGCCAAGTAAAGAAAGTTCCAAGAGTAGGCAGTGATCAGCCATGTTCAATGCTACTGAGAGGTTAAGAACACTGAGAATTGACTTTTGGAGATGACAACAGGTAGGTACTGTTTGCTTTAAGAGAGTCAGTTTCAAAGTTTTGTTGAGGCTGAATTTTTGATAGAATGGATTCCAGAGAAAAGGAGAGGTGTGAAAGTGGAGATGGACACATGGATTATAGACAAATTTTTAGAAAAATTTGGCTACCAAAAGAAGCAGGGAAACAAGACAGTGTCCAGGGACAGTGATTTGGGGTGAATGGAAGGGGTTTTGGCTTTATGGTTTTTGTTGTTACTATTATTGTTGATGATGATAATGATCCCATATTATCATTTGGAAATTATCCCATATTATCATTGGAGGATCAAAGAACTTGAGTAGGTGGTGCTGGCACCTATGGAAGGGTTATCTGTAGACAAGACCAGTGATAGCTTATTGTAAGCAAAGAGGGGCAGAGGACCTGGGCACAGGTGGTTTGGTACTGGGAATATAAGAAAGGCCTCTTTGATATTTTATTTTCAGTGAAATTTGAAGCAAGGTTATCAATTGAGAAGAGGGTGCAAGGGGTGTAATGAAGAGTATGGGATTGAATTGCACTGAATCTATTGCATTCTTTGTCTTATTCTGAAAATCACGGTATGAAGTATGGGCTGCTTGCTTTATGGAGGGAACCCAGCTGTAGTAACAGAAAAAAAGGCTCACGTCAGCAATGCTGAGGGAAGAAAATCCTACCAAAGCCTGGAGATCATCTCTACAGACACAGATCTGAGTAGCCCAAAGTGAAATGAAAAATAGATCTCAAAGTATCTCAAAGTATATAAATCATCATAGATACTGACAGTTGGACAACCATAGGGCAGCAGGCAGGAGAATGGAGCCTGCTGGCTCTGAGAGAGTACTAGCAGTGTGATTCTCAAGTTTGTGTTTCCACACATGGAACATACATAACATAGTATTTGTTGAGTTAGGTGACAGGTTCTGTAGTAGCCTCGGAGAAGGGGTTGGTGAGGTGAAGCGGAGCAGCTAGGAGGCTTGTAACGATAAGTGAGAGAACGCACATTTTTCCTGAGTAAAGAGATAAAACAAGGACATTCAAGGGAAATGTAGCTGTGGAATAAGGGTGAGATTTGATAAACTATAAGATTAAAAAATTTTTGAATCCAAGTATGCATTTACAATCTATTTTAGATGGTATTCTGAAAGTGTCTCACTTGTCAGAAATTTACTTCCTTCTCTATTTATACATTAAAAAATATTTAAAAATCATATTATATAAATGGGTTACATAAAATTAGCCTACATATAACAGTTGCTTACATAGTGCCTACAGCGTGTCTGGCGCAAAGAGCTTTACGCCTATCAACTCATTAAACCGGAAAAACTCTGAGTTATATATACTGTTACTATACCCATTTTACAGATGAAGAAACTGGAGCTGAGAAACTTGCCAGGATCACTCATTATGCAGTGAGTAGAGCTAAGCTACAAATGCGACTAGCTCTGCTGAACTGCATTATCTACTAGTTAAGGATATTACACAATAGATATATTAAAATAAAAATCCTAGATAAAAAGACATAGAAGGTGGGGGAAATAATTGTACCAGGAAACTAGTGCAAGGCCACTAACTAGACTTCTGAGTTTCTTAATACTCAGATTGAAAATAGAAACATGATCTGTAAACCTGCAGATTGAGCATGACAGCTGCCTGTGGATTGGATGTAATAGGAAACAGTTTGTAATGTCACAAGGATGCATGTTATGAGCTGAATTGTGTCCTCTCAAAATTCGTATGTTGAAGTCTTAACCCTCAATATCTCAGAATTTGACAGCATTTGGACATTCACCTTTAAAGAGGTGATTAAGTTAAAATGAGGCCCTTAAGGTAGGTCCTACTCCAGTCAGACTGGTGTCCTTTGTAAGAAGAGGGAATTCGACATACAGAGACACCGTAGAGGTGCACATGAAGAAGAAAGACCATGTAAGGAGACAGCAAGAAAAATGGCCTTCTGCAGGCCAAGGAGAATGGCCTTAGGAGAATCCACACCTGCTGATATCTTGGTCAGGACCTCTGCCTCCAGAAGTATGAGAAAATAGATCTCTGTTGATTAAGCCACCAGCCTGTAATGTTTTGTTACGGCAGCTTGAGCAAACTAATACAATGGAGTTGTAATTTTGGAACGAAACAGTTTAGATGGACCTCAGGGCAAAAGTAGGGGTTTTGACCAAGTTTGTTCATCAGTGGACTGTGTAGGAAGAAAGCTTTAGGCCACATTATCACCTTTGTAGAAGCAGACAACCCCAGCAGCTATCTAAGCTCAATAGTTGAAATCCAATGGTGATTATGTTAACTACAATTTTGTACTGGCAGTCTTCCCCTGCACATTTCGAGGAAATGTGGGAAAAAAGCAAGACACTCAGATGACCCTGCATTATATGATTTTTCTTTGCCAAAAAAAAAAAAAAAAAAGATTTCAATGATTTTTTTTTAAATCTCTGGCTTTTATTTTAGCTATGTGCTTTCGTAAAAGCAACCTACAGAAACATGTTCTGAAAACTGACATTTTCAGGTAGCTCCAGGCACTGCGTGGGGTGCTGAAGCAACCCTCTAGGCACATTGACCTCGGCCTTTCCCTGCACCAGGTTCCGATAGCAGCAGGAGAGTTGAATTCATTATGAAAAGGAATTCGACTTTCAGAACGGGGTACCATATGTCTTCCTTGGTGATAAGGTTGACATTTGCATCCACTGAAAATACATAAGTCAAGTCATTCTTGTGCTAATTCTCAAGGGAAGAACCTGCAGCTGACTTAAATCCAAGCCCTGACAGGTTGCAGCTATGGGATCCTGCAGGTTTTCACATGAGCGCATCTTCCAGAAGGTGTAAGGCAGTCATGCCTTGGAATTTTGAAACAGATAATAGACAGAGAGGTAAAGGCAAGTTAGGAGTTTTGCTTTCTTTTCTTTTTTGTGTCTCTTGGCTTACACTGCTCACTTAGAGACTTTCCTCTATATAATTTTCATTTGTTTCTGTTTTACAAGCAGAAAATTTCTCTATCGCAAATTTAAAAAATCTGCCTATGCTCTCTGTGTTAATTGAAAAATATGAATATTACCCTTATATCAGCACAGAGTTGACAAAAATGCATTTGCTGCTGTTTCTCCTTGTTTGCTACATCTCGTCAGTGATCTATTATGACTTTAGAGTAATAATTTATGGAGCGATCAGAATAAAAAGCAAATAGAAATAACTATTATTTTCTGACTAATATGACCTTGATAAACTTAAAGTATTCATATTCAATTATCAGCTATAAATAATGACTATTAACATACACTTATTTTTTAATCGCTGTTTTGTATCTTAAACGTACTCGAGTTTGTGCTGTGTTATTTATTTGACTTTGGTCGAACTGCCTTACATCACCATCACAGTTACTTAATACATCCATCGTCCTGCAAACAGTAGAAATAATATTCTTTAATTCTTTAGTGATCATTATACATTTTGGATCTTTGGACAAGAATGTGATCACTTAACATTTTCTCTAGAGGACAGAAAAAGGGAGGAAGATTTACTATAACTCAGTTCACTACTTTAATGTTAATTGGTATTTGAGTGTCTAAGACTTCTTTTTGAGCACTAAAGTCATAGGGAAATATCTAGCCTTTATTTTGTCATTTTATTTCTTTCAGTGCACTATGCTGAAGATTTTACATACACAAAAATATATAAAAGTGTGGGGTAGTGGGAAAAGCAATGGGCAAGTAGTCAAGAGAGCCTGGCTTCTCATCTTGCTTCTGCTATTGATTTTCTGTGGACTTAAACAATAAACAAGACCTGTCTCATTTTCACATTTTCCTCATTTAAAAACAGCAGCAATAAGACCTTTTCTATCTATTGTTCCTTGTGATTAAATTAGATAATGGCATGAGAAAGCATTTAGAAAATGTTATGTAAGTATTCCTATTATTAATTTCCATTGCGCATTGCTTAATCTGAAAGATGAGTTAGACTCAGCATGAAAAGATTCTTTCAGAAGTATTTTTACTTGAGAACAGACACCAGACTCTGCCTGATTACTTTCTCTTTATTTTAATAGCACTCTTATGGATTAAAACACTGTATTCACAGAGTCTCATTTAATTTTGTATACATCTTTGCCTTGGTATGGTAGGTACTTGGTAGATGACCAAATGCATTTTAAATGAGTGAATCACCCAATAAGTGCCAGATGTGTTCGAGGTATTTGATTCTTTTTTTTTTATTTTTTTTTAATGTTTATTTATTTTTGAGAGAGAGAGAGAGAGACAGACAGACAGAGCATGAGCAGGGGAGGGGCACAGACAGAGAGGGAGACACAGAATCCGAAACAGGCTCCAGGCTCTGAGCTGTCAGTACAGAGCCCCATGCGGGGCTCGAACACGGGAACAGTGAGATCATGACCTGAGCCAAAGTCGGACGCTCAACCGACTAAGCCACCCAGGCACCCCGAGGTATTTGATTCTTAAAAGAGGGAAAGAAATTAGTGAATAAAATATTGTAAAATAGGTTTATGCTACATCATTTAAAATAAGCATTGATTCCCAGTGTTATGTAGACTGTGAAGAAAAAAAAAAAAACCCTCCCCCCAATGATTTTGCTATATTATTTCAATTATTTATTATTTTAATTAACATGTCATTTAAAAAATTATCCATCATTGCTGTTTCTCCTTGTCAAAGAGACTTGGAAGAAAACACGTTTAGCCTACATTGTGGGACTCCTTGGATGCACAGATGGTAGACCACGGGCTGGGGCAATAGGAGTGAAAGCCTTGGGAAGTTCCGTATGTTCTAGCTGCATTTAGGCAATCAGGAATGGCAGTGGAATGAATGTGTAACCCAAGAAACATCCACTTAAAACTGAATGGACCTATCCTGGTCAGGTTTAAAACTTGAAAATAGAACTTTCCTTAATGTAGTGGAAGATTCAGGAGATACTCCTTTCTTCCTTCTTCCTTTTCTCCCTCTTTCTTTTACCCTCCTTCCTTCTTTCCATTCCTTTTTCCCTTGTCCTTCCTTCCTTTTTTCTTTCCTTTCCTTCTTCATTTTTTTCCCTCCCTTTCTCCTTCTTCTCCCTCCCTTCTCTTTCTCTCTTTCCTTCAGTTTTTTGACTTCTTTTTACTCCCTTTCTGGGTTTATAAATGATTCTCCTTTTCTGATATTCCACAACCATTACCTTTCACTTTCAGAGAAGTAATTTGTCTGCTTTAGGAGGGTGGTCTTATCCACAATTTCTGTTGACGGTCTTATGCCGTTGATATTATTAAGATTTATCGGTGTTTCATAAGATATTGCTTTTCATTATTTTTCCCCTTTATACTGAGGTCATTAAGTATAACCAGTATCATCACCCAAAAATATTGAATCACCCCAATAAAAAATGTAGTTATTCATGTCACAAAAACTGTTTGTTTTTTCCATGATAAGTTGGCCTGGAAGGTATAGTGCCTTCTATCCATGACAGATAGTTTATTTCAATGAAAAAGATAACTGGAGTTTTTTTTTTTTTAATAATTTTTTTAACATTTATTTATTTTTGAGAGACATAGAGACAGAGTATGAGCAAGGGAAGGGCAGATAGAGAGGGAGACACAGAATACGAAGCAGGCTCCAGGCTCTGAGCTGTCAGCACAGAGCCCGACGCAGGGCTCGAACTCACAGACCGCGAGATCATGACCTGAGCCGAAGTCGGCCGCTCAACCGACTGAGCCACCCAGGCGCCCCGATAACTGGAGTTTTGAAAAATGGTAGCTAAAAAGTAATACTGTAAAGCTCTAACATTTTATGAGAAAACATATCAGAATCATATATGTTGGATATTTTAGCTTAGTTTTCAAAATTCTATCCTATTTTCGTAGATTGAATGATACCCACCCACACTGGGGAGGGCTGTTTGCTTTACTTAGTCCACCAATTCAAATTCTAATCTTTTCCAGAAACACTCTTACAAACATACAGGGAAATAATGTTTAACCAGGTGTCTGGGCATCCCTTGGCCCAGTAAAGTTGACACATAAATTTAACCATCACAGTTATGTAATTTGCATTTGAAATATCAGCGGTACAAGGTTACCTTTACAAAAAATTTAATTTAGTTATAAAACTTGTTACAATGTCTATATTATGATATCTCACAATAATTGTATTTAAATTGAGCTTATAGCACTAATTTTTCTGTAGCTGAAAAATAAAATGTAATAAATATCTCACCCAAGACTGGCATTAGAATATTTTATGCACGTCAGATGTTATTATTTCAGTGATTTTATTCTGGTTACTCTATGTTACACTTGCTTATCTGAATTCATTATCCAGTTTTTTCTCCATAGATGTATGAAACCATTTCCTTGTCCATCAATATAACCTCGATGTAATGAAATTTTTAATTAGCCTCTCCTATCTGAAACCATGGTTCAATTTTCTTGCATTGTCATATGATATTTTTCCTCCAAATACAGATGTTTCTGGGACGTAGCTGTTTGAAATATGTGTATCTTTTAAACCTAATGTACAAATCATTTCCCAACTATTGTGTACTTGTGCCTTTGCCTCCAAATCAAGACATAAATTTCCTCAATGCTTATGTAAACAGCTCATTAATGTAAAGTGTATAATATAGACTAATATGCAAATTGACTTAATATGAGGGCTGATAGTTTGCACAAGTATTAAAATTAAAAAGTTTGAGCTAATGTGTAATTTGCACCATCAAATACTGTGCACTACAAACTATTTTTTTGTGAGGCAGCGAGATATTTACTTGACTCATTTTTACTTTCTTATCATGACTTTTTATTAACCAGTGGTGAAGTTTAGTTAATGGAAATAATAATTCACTGCATTTTTTTACAGTCCAGTTTTGACCATAGTGCACATTTTTCTCCTTGTATTTTAATACAGGTTTGTCTCCCTTGCTAGGTGATACATTGTTAGTGATCAGGGACCAGGACTTTTCCTTTAATGTCCCTCATAACATTTCAATTAAATCCTTAGTGACAAACTGTTAAGTGTAAAACTCAGAAGAATCTGGACTATTACGCTACTTGCAAGCTAACAAGTTAACCCGCTGCAGAAACACGAAGTCTCTGGGTCCAAGGGCAGAACTTGTACTCACACAACGTGTTGTGCTGTTCTCACTCCCCAATCTGTGTAGGCCATGTGGAAAGAACCAGATTCGTGCCCCAGAAGCAGAATCCTGAAATATGAAACTTGGAGCTTATTTAGGGTAGCTGTCTTATCTGACCATCCTTCCCTTGGAAGAAGTAAGAAGACCTTTGCTCTGGAATATAAACAAATCCTCTCTGAGAAGAGGGAGAGAGGTACCACTCTGCTACCCTGCAGTGTAAACAAATGGCTGTGGGAGACACATCTTTCTGTCTTCAGGGTTGCTGTTCAATCATTTTTTTAATCCAAGTGCCAGTGTCCTTTCTTAGCAAGCTCTAATCCAGCAGACACATGGCAATATTCATGGAGCATTTTCTCCCCAAACTTACACGGTGACATATATATGTGTTGTCCAAGCTAGGACACTTTTGAGAGTGAAGAGAGTGTCATTAAATTTTTTTTTTTTTTTGCCAGAAACATTATGAAAGACAAAGGCTGAGAAACAAGTTCAGATTAAAGAAAACAAGAGACATGTCACCTAAAGTGAGTGTGTGATCTGGATTAGATTCTTAATCTGAAAAATAAATAAAAAGCAATTCAATAAAGGACATTATTAGGACAATAGGGCAACTTTTATTATGTACTAGATGAGATTGTGTCAAGGTCATATTTTTTGGATTTGATAACCTTACTGAGGTCATATAAGAAAGTGTTATTTTTCTTAAGATATACATGCTGAAGAATTCAAAGTGAATTGTCACAATGTCTATAATTTAACTTCGAATGATTCAAGGAAAAAAGTATGTATTTATATGTACTTATATAGACAAAAAGGGAAAGACCGAAGGGAGAAAATAAATGTGACTAAGTTAAAGAACTTTGGTGAAGGGTATATGGGTTTTCAATGTACTATTTATGCAACTTTTCTGATGATTTAAACTTCTTTATTAAAGTTAAAAAATTATAAAATGTTTACATTGGGAAAATAAGAATAAGCTGGGGCTATGTTTATAAAGCATGTTACTATGTGCCAAGTACTATTCTAGGCTGTGGAGACAGAAAGTTAAGGTAGTTTCATTTGTTTGTTTGTTTATTTGTTTTCTTTCGAAGATCTCCTCACATAAAGAAAAAACATTACATAAATCAATAAATGTGAAATTTGTTGTAGAGAGAATTCTGTGTAGAAAAAATATTTTTGTGTGTCCCTGTATAGTGGGGGGCATTCTAAACAAATTTTGCTTAAACTTGAAGCCTGTGCTAAAAGATCAAGCTACGGAAAGAAATTTACAACTGTGAAGGTAGTGAGACTTTCAGAGAGATTTACCTAATTCTAGAGGCTTATGTTTGTATTTCAGGGAGGGGTGAGAACTGAGACCTTGGACACATCTTGGAGTTATAAAACTGGAGACTCTGGGCTTGTCTGGCTGGTGGAGAGATTTATTTACATATCAAAGGTTAGAATTACCTAAGATTCCTCCTCTTATTCCATTTTCAAGATTCTCTAAAGGAGAGGGGGCAGCATATCTATATAAGCTAGAGGAAATTTATTTTTTTCATTTCGTACCTACAATACAGATTCCATTTGTGCGTATAAGACATCTGATCTGGTTTTCATGGTATTAATTACCCCAGGGATAAGACTTGTACCAGTGCTGTTTGCTGTCTGTGAATAGAAATCTGCCTCTGACCCAGAAAATACAGTACATGCATTCAGGACACAATTAGTAAAATTGAAAATGAAAATTCCAACAGAAGTACATTGAAAGTTCTATAAAATAAGAGGTACGCATATTCTGTAAACACAGAAGGGAGCTACCCCTGCCCTGCAGGATTTGGTTGGGTCTGGAAGACATACTGGTTCAACAGAGAAGCAGTATCTATAACCGTTCTCAGGAAGTGTGCACTTGACCTGAAACATGTGGCATGTTTCACTCTTTAAACTTATGAAGGGGTACCTGTTCTTGTCTCCGCTCATTCTGAAGGATTACTTGAAAAGAATGACCAAGATGCTTCTGGATGTCTCAGTCCGGTAAGCGTCTGACTTCAGCTCAGGTCATGATCTCACAGCTCATGAGTTCGAGCTCCACATCAGGCTCTGTGCTGACAGCTCAGAGCCTGGAGCCTGCCTTGGACTCTGTCTCTGTCTCTTTGCCCCTCCCCCACTCATGGGAGACAGATCTGTCTCTGTTTCTGTCTCTCTCAGATATAAATAAACATTTAAAAAATATAAAAAAAAGAGTGACTAGAAGTAATATTACTTAGCAGATGTGTATGGGCAGCATGCACAGTAGAGAAAGCACCATGGGCTTTCTTCAGAGCCAGTCAGACCAGAGTTTCAATCTCCCTTGTGGGAGATTGGACATTTTCATTAAAATCTGACTGTCGTTTCAGTGTCTTAAAAAATGGAATATTAATGTCTAGTTCAAAGAGTTTTTGCAAGAGGTAAATGAAATAACCCATGTTAAGTGCCTAATGTAGTGCTTAGAAATAAATGGCACTGAATGGTATTTCTTCTCTTTCCTTCCTTTTAGTCCTTCCTTCTACCACTTTGTAAAAGACCCATTACAGTTTTAACATTGAATAATTGAAGGACATAATTTTTGTTCTTTACCTGTCTTTGCAAATATCTTATTCTTGAAATGGGGTTTTGTACATGTTGATCTTATGTTGGGAATTGAGTTATGCATTGTAAACAAGAACAGAATAATCTTGCTTAAATGGGTGGCAGTAGACTTGCAAAATCTTAAAGAAACCACTGGACTTGGAAGCCTACTTTATCAGTTATCTATATTCAGGATTGTAAGTAATTTGAGTGTATTAGCCACATTCTAAAATGTTTTTAGCTCAAAACAAATTAATGGGAGAGGAAATGCCATTTTACTTTTCATCATTCCTTGGTAAATTTGCACATTTTATTAAAAAATTACTTAAATATTGTAGTGAAAATTTTTCTCTTAGATATTTCTATAGAGGGGCACCTGCCTGGATCAGTTGGTTGACCATCTGACTTCAGCTCAGGTCATGATCTCATGGTTTGGTTCTTGAGTTTGAGCCTTAGTTCGGGCTCCACTTTGACAGCGTGGAGCCTGCTTGGGTCTCTCTCCATCCCCCTCTCTTTCTCCCTCCTCTCCCTCAAAATAAATAGTCTTTTATAAAAAAAGGACATGGTTTTTTAAAAAGTTCTAAAAATACACAGTCTGAAAAATCTAAGATATATGGATTCCTCCATCTACTTGTTTTGTAAAGTATTTGTTTTTGTTTCTAAGATGGTCACAAGTTTTTAGTAGTAGAGTATTTTTTGAAATCGAGGCCACCCTAGAGGAGCTGTGAAACTCAGACCTCAGGCACTCTATATTTTCAACGCTAAGAACTATTAGGCTTTCAGAGTGAATTTGAGTCATGTTTGGTTTGTAGTAATAGGAGCTGAAAGTCATTCAGAATCTGCTGATTACATGGGCTGGTCTTTGTTCTTTCTCCCATCATGGTTTATAGTGTAACACCAATATTGGGTTGTAAATATTCCCATGGTTATAAAAGTGAGTCATGTGCACATATTGATGGGAGAAAAGAGGGAAGACCACCAAGGGCAGTGTTCTAACTCTTCTTTCTTTCTTTATGTAAGAGCAGGGAAAACAAGAATACATACTATTGCAAGTGGGTAAGAGTATAGTGTTCACCAACTTTTCTCTACGCTGTTAATTCAGAGTTTTTTGATGGAGTATAATAATCTAGTTTTCCATAAATATATTGCATTAACTGGACTTGTTAACATTGACTATTTTTTTAACATTTTAATTTATTATTGAGAGACAGAGCATGAGCAGGGGAGGGGCAGAGAGATGGGGAGACACAGAATCTGAAGGAGGCTCCAGGCTCTGAGCTGTCAGCACAGAGGCCCAACATGGGGCTCGAACTCACAAACCGCAAGATCATGACCTGAGCCGAAGTTGGACACTTAACCAACTGAGCCACCCAGGCACCCCAACATTGACTATTTCTATTTGAGATCATGAGCCAACCAAGTGGAATTTTATATACAATATTTGAATTGCCTTGAATGCCAAAACTATTTGAAGGAATGTTCAGTTCATGTGCTAGAGCAGGAGAACAGTAGGTTAATTTAACATTATGAATAGTAGTGAGTCATCATCAACCTAATCACCTAAGCTCTTTTACTTTTGCTCTCCTTTTCCTTGCAGTCTCCTTGTCGGAGACCTCTCACTCAATGT
Source organism: Paguma larvata (assembly GCA_030068075.1). Lineage (NCBI taxonomy): Eukaryota > Metazoa > Chordata > Mammalia > Carnivora > Viverridae > Paguma > Paguma larvata. The sequence continues at coordinate 55,632,982 of CM057829.1, forward strand.
CAGCTTGAGGAAATTACGTGAGGGGAGGAAGCCTGGAGCGTTTTGATGATTAGTCTTCCAGCAACCCTGGATCCTTTCACTGTGGCAGAGCCCGGAAGTTTGTCTCTGTCATATCACTAAAAATTTCAGGCTGGTAGAATTACTTCATCATGTAAATCATTAAAATTTTTAAATATCTGAGGCCAAAGTTTTCCACTCTAAAGTTGGGACAGGGATATGATCCCTCTGCCTGTTTCCTCCCTTAAAATATGTATGCCTGAATTCTCTTCCTTTAATTACATCTAAATTTATCTTCCTTGATAATTACTTTAAAAGGTTTCCTATTGAAAGTTTTTTTCTGTTTCAGTTTATCAGGAAATTTTCATCTTTGTGGTGGTGACCACTACAGTTCTAGTTAATTTTTTTATTTTCATGGTATTTATTTGTGCCTCCAATGAATACTCAGTGGCAACCTGCCAGGTGGTTAGCACAGTCTTTGCCCTCAAGGAACTTACAGACTAGTAAAAGAGACAAAGAAAGAAATGCATGTTGTGCATTAAGTGCTGTTAAAAAGGCAAGAGAGCATATGGAATGGACATCTAATTCAGTCTTTATGGAAACAGGAAAGACTCATTTTTTTTTGTTTTTTAATATTTATTTCTTTTTGAGAGAGAGAGAGAGAGAGATTGAGAGAGCGCTAGCCGGGGCAGGGCAGAGAGACACAGAATGGAAGCTGGTTCTAGACTCTGAATTGTCAGTACAGAGCCCAACACAGGGCTCGAATCCATGAGTGATGAGATCATGACCTGGGCCGAAGTCTGATGCTCAACCGACTGAGGGACCCAGGTGCCCCAGGGAAGACTTTGTGGAGGAGGTGATGTTTTACTTGATATATAAAGGATGAAGAAAGTTAATCTAGGAAGAGAAGGGAAGAATATTTCAAGCAAAGGGAACAGAATATCATAGAGACCAAATGAAAAGAGAAGAATGAAGGTTGAAGGCGTAGCAATTTTTAGGGAGGAGTTTGGGTGGTAGATGGAGAAAGAGTTAAAAAAAAGAAAGAAAAAAAGAAGGAAACTGGAGAAATCTGCTCAGTAGACATGCCAAGGAGTTTTATTTCATTTAATTTAGAAGCTCTTTTTCTGGTATTATGTAGTTAAACATATCTTGATGAACTCCTTGAATGTCATAAAAAATAGTTAAAATCACAATATAGGCTAACTTGAGCTAGTTAACTAAAAATGTTTTAGTTCTGGTTCTTAATGCTAATTAATAAGAACTAATATGAGCTAGAGTTTTCATAAGTATTATCTTAGTAAGGTATCTCATATTTATGTTACTAATTTATTATGCATATTTGCAGAAATGATGAATTTCAACTAATCATTTTACATTGTTAGACTTTTCTCATAATTTAAGGTTCAAAATGATACAAACCATGAACCATCTTGGCTGTAATAGAATTTTTATTTTTGTAAAAATGTATTCTGATATATGCCAGAATATACACAGAGTACACATGATGAATAGATTTCATCATATGGCTTTTCTTCCTAGAAAAACTACTAAGCTTTATTTTATAAACTGAAACCATTTGCTAAGGCTTTAGAATAGCTGGATGAGATTTTTCTTTGCTTAGTCTTGCATGCGTGCACACTTAATCAGATGATTCTATTGTAGTTTACATGAATTTGCATAGGTAGTCAGTGTATCATTGCTTGTACACCTTATATGTCTGTAATTATAATGACTATTCTGCCTATTACAACCAAATTGAAGAGTCCATATAATGAATTAAGTATGGCCTCCTATTGTGAAATTCATTAGCAGTACTTCTGGTTCATCCAAATGCAAGAAAAAACAGTTTAGGGAAAGGAACAAACTAATGTATGTTGACGTGGCCATTAGTTACATAACAGGCTAATCTTTAAGATGTTTTGTCAAAGCAGATATTTCAAGTCAGTAAATTCTGCTATTTCGAGGGAATTTCCTCATATAGAAATGTAATATTTTACTTCCACCAGTGGTACCACATTTAGAGGCTGATTTTGCCTCCTCTTAAACTAGTTTACATAAACAAACAACTAAATGTATTCGAATAGCATGTGAACTAGAACATTTAAAGATAAGCAATACTATAAGCTCTGAGTTTGTCTTCCAAGGTCACATTTGTCTATCATAAATTTTGCCTGGTGAATCAGATAGTCTGAGTTACTTCTATGTAATACTTAGTAGAATTTTTTTTTTCTTTTTTGATTTTGTCACTTTCTTCCCTTGATATTCTCACCCAGCAGACCCTGTACTCTCTGACAATTCCCCTGAACCTTTTTCCTTCTGTATGGCTCTTCTGTAGTGGTCCCAAACTCTGGGGTATTTTCCTCCCAAGTTCATACAATGCCAGTTGGCATGACTAAATTATAATTAAAGCACTGATTTCTGTGATGTTCCAGGAATTCGTATATATTAGTAAGAACACAGAAATTGTAGTAGAAAGTTAGCAAAATAGGGGCGCCTGGGTGGCTCAGTCAGTTAAGCATCCGACTTCGGTTCAGGTCATGATCTCACGGTTCGTGGATTCAAGCCCCATGTTGGGCTCTGTGCTAAATGCTTGCTCAGAGCCTGGCGCCTGCTTCGGATTCTGCGTCTCCTTCTCTCTCTGGCCCTCACCTCCTCGTGCTCTGACTCACGCTCTCTCTCAAAAATAAATAAACGAAAAAAAAACTTAAAAAAAGAAAGCAAAATAAAAAATGAGCAATTCACAGAAAAATTATAATTTTATTTAAAGAAGCTCAATGTTGGATCTCCTGGGTGGCTCAGTCAGTTAGGTGTCTGATTTTGTCTCAGGTCATGATCTCAAGGCTCCTGATTTCAAGCTCCTTTCAGGCTCTCTGCTCTCAACACAGAGCCTGCTTCAGATCCTCTGTCTCTCTTTCTCTGCTCCTCTCCCACTAGCACTCTTTCTCTCAAAAATCAATAAACACTTAAAAGAGGCTCAGCGTTATATGTAATTAAACAAATGCTCATTAGGACAGCAGTATACTTTTTTCACCTATCAGACTGACAAACATTCAAAATGTTTAATAATACCTGATACTGATGCATGCATAAAAACAATTATTCTCATAAACTGTTGGTGACCATATAAACTGATGTTAACATTGTCTTTTGTTTCTTGGCTTTTACATCTTGAAAAACCAAAACCCTATACCTGCTGAACAACAGCTCTCCATGTCCCCCTTACCCCAGCCCCTGGCAACCATCATTCTTCTTTCTGTTGTTATGAGTTAGACTACTCTACATTCTCTTATGAGTGGAATAATATTTGTCCTTTTGTGACTGTCTTATTTCACTTAGCATAATATCTTCAAGGTCCATCCATGTTGTAGCATGTGTTAGAATTTCATTCCTTTTTAAGGCTAAATAATATTCCTGTAGAGTACATTTTGTTTATCCATTCATTTACGATCTTGTCCAATTAAAGTCATCTCATAGATCTGTGAGTGAGAAATAAAGACATGTTGTGTTAAGCTACTGAGTTTTTGGGGGTGGTTTGTTACTGAGCATCATTGTGACAAAAGCTGACTGATAAACAAACAATACTTTCATGTGTTCCCTAATGGGCTTTTGTTGCTTTTGGCATTATTCTATGCAGACAGCTTCTAATTCTATGTATCAAACCCTTAACTCTGTTACCTTTAAACAATAAACAAAAATTGACAGTTAAAGTGGTAATTAGAGTGAGACTTTATATACTACCGCTATTTGCCCTCAGAGAAAATAGGGACTTCACTGTGGAGCCAAACTGAAGAGGTGTTGAGGGAGGATCTTTTCATTCCAAGAAGAGTGCGTAGTCAGTTCATGATCGGTGGCAACAGATGTCAGTGAAATGAACTGTGCCTTCCAAAGGTGAGACTGTGAGGTATTTAGAGGGCTCTGCTATAGAGCAGTTCTCACAAAATGAAGAATTCTAGGAAAGCATTATGGATGCATCACTTAGAACATTAGGTGTACCTACTAAAGAAAAGATGAATTGAATAATTTTGTTTCTGGGGAGTAAGCAGGCCACTGTATGATTATGCTGAAGAGCTATAGTTTCTTCTTTAGTCGCTACCTTGAGATTGCTGAACTGTATCTGGTCCTTGTGTACACGTGTGTGTGTGTGTGTGTGTGTGTGTGTGTTGAATTGAAACTTCTGGTAATTTCTGGACCATTTAATTTTTTACTTCTGTAGTGAAATTTAATGTCTTCATTGTTGAAAATAAGATGAAGTATCTGGGAGGGGTGAAAGTTCTGAACACCCAGTCTAGTTAAAGGTCCTTCTCTTCGTATACCTTTTCCAAACATCTACCTCATTCTGAGATGTATTCAGTCCTGGAGATTAAATATTTCAGGTTTTAGGAGTGTCAAAAAAGCAGAGTAAAAAAGTAATAAAATAATAAAAACTGTTCTTTGCCATTGATAGTATAAGTAAATAAAATGCTTATAAAAATAAAGGCGGTAGTAGAAAATTGTACATACTGCTGCTGTATGTAGCAGTGTTCCCCAAACATGCCTTATTATATAACCATGTGGGGCTCTTATTAAGCACATAGAGTTTTGGTTCCAGCCCAAACTGAGTCAGATCCTCTAAAAAAGGGCAATTGATGTGTTTAAAAGGTGCCTTAGGTGAATTATATGATCAGGTCAGTTTTTATTAAGTTTTGTTTCATAGTAATTATTTTCAATGTATTTTTCCTAAACCAGAGCATTAGCATCTTCTTAGGACTTGTTAGAAATGTAGAAACTCAGGCCTACATTTTATTTTTATATTCTCGGAGTGGGGCCCAGCAATGAGTGTTAGTATAAGCCCTCCACGTGATCTTGATTAAGGCTAAAGTTTGAGAACTTAGTTTTACAGATTTCAGAATGATGGAAAATAAGACTTGGGTGTGTCTACAACAAATTTAAAGTAAAAAGGGTCAGTACTTTGGAGATGTTAGACTCTATGACAGACAACAGCTTTTAAACATGGACCTCTGTAAAGAGTGAATAAACACACAACTTTTGGATTTCTCCTTTGGGGAAGAGGCTTCTGTTCTGCCATTCAGTTGAATGGCTACCATGTGCCTTGCACTGACTAAGCACTTTTCCTACATTGCAGTAATCATTGAATTCCATTTTCAGGTGAGCACTTCACGGAGGAGTTGGCATTTTAATGGGACCTTGAAAGGTAGTGTTTCAACAGGTAGAAATTGGGAAGAAAATTAATTCAGGGCAGAGGCAAGAACATGAGTAAAAGCAAGGACAAAGAAAAATAAAGTTAATTTGGATAATAATGGAGTAGAGCTCTCAAACTTTATCTGCGTGAGAATCACCTGGCGAGTTGATTCTGACGATTCTGACGCAGATCAGAGTTTGTGATTTAGTACACCTGGGGCCGACCTGGGTTGTGCTGGGGCTGCTGATCTGAGGACTACACTTTGAGAATCACTGGTACAGCGTTGTGTTTTGGAAGATGATGGCAAACAAATGCCTAGAAATGTTGGTTTATGAGGCCGGATTACAGAGGACCTGATTTCATACCAAGAAGTGGTGACTTATTTTAAGTATGTATGCATTTATTTATTTCTCTTGGTTTTGTTTAAGAGAGGAATGGTGACATGGCCAAGGTCATTTTGTACTATGATGTAGTATGTAGGGCTGAATCAAGAAAGGAGAAACATTTGTTCCTCAATTACTTAACTCCAGTCTCTACTGCTGCTATTCCTACCCTTCAGCTCCATATGTCCATTAGAGAATATATGAAATTCTTTCTGTTTTGAACTCAGTGAGCAAATGAGATGACGCTGTGGATGACTGATAATTACTTAACACTTCTTAATTATGTGCATTTTAAAGGTGGTACATATTAATCTCTATGAACCTCTGTTTTGGAACTTAAGCCATTATAAAGTGTTAAGAGAAAAATGTCAAGCAGGGTGCATGTGAGGAGAAAGGGAATATGCTGTTTTGGGTGTGGGGGAGGCTTTCCTGTAGATTGCCCCCAAGCTTAGTTCTCTGTGGCTGTTTCTGCTTTTATGTTACTTGCTTCCCTTTCTCAATCCACAGATCTCAAATAACGCCGTTTCTTGGTGGTAGATTCGTTTTGACTGCAGTTCTATCCTGATCCATTGCTAACCAATCATCTGTGCCAGCTTTGTGTGGTCATTTGACTTTAGTCAGAATTTGGGCTTTCTGAGTCTATCTGGAGGTTTTAGGTTTCTCTAGATGGTAAAGATTAAGGATATGGCATACCAATTTTTGTTACTATGTATGTGAAAATATTCTCATCTATATGGATTTTGGTTTGTCTTTTATCATTTTAAATATCCCGTGCACATTCTATTTTTATGGTAAGTTTCATGAAGTCATTTTGGAAGTTGGTGGGGATATAAATAAATAAAATATGGGAATATCATCATGTTATTGTTGACTTTTAAGTGCTCCAGTTTGAATTATCACTTTAGTTCCATATTAGAGACATGTAAAAAAGAGAGAGTTCACTGTATAAGTTAATGTTATCTTCTCAGGTTATGATATAAGAAATAAAAGCCTCTCAACAACCTGCCGGAGGTATCAGTTGGCTCTCTAATGAACAGCCATATTCTCTGCCCATTGCCCAGTTGAGGAAAACAGAAACATTTTAGTCGGTGAAAGCAAGCCATAATCAGGACATTGGAAATTTATCCATGAAAAAATATTGTCAACAGACTTGAACAATGACCAGTGAAAAGGGGACGATAGTTTGACAAAGAAACACATAAAATTTCTGAGAATGGTAATAACTAGATGAAGATCAATAACTGTTTGAGAGAGAGAGGTGACGAGAACAAGGCAGAAATGTGAGGCAAAATGGCTGGCCCAGAAATGAAAATAATATGTATCCATTTGGAAAATAGATTTAGGAATGCAATAAGTGAGCAGTTTATATATAAGTTATGTCCACGTGTGTTGAGACCAATAAATCTAAGACTAACCTTCTTGGCTCGTGGTAATAAATACCAGGGTCATGAAACTTATTTTCTTTTCTCAACAAAGTCAGTTGAAAACTACTCAGGAGTATTAGTTATATACATAATACTATTTTACATTGTAGAGAAACATAGAAATGAATAGGCTTTGTTCTCTGAGTGTCATGCATTTTTAAATGAATCAGAAATGGTACTGATGATGGGTGGTTTTATTCCACTATAGCAGAAAATTATATATGGGCTTTCCAACAACACCATCAGATTAATTTTGGCAGTGATAAATTGGACATGATTGAGATTTGAGTGTTTTAAGTGATAGTTTACAAATACCATGTTTCCTGAAATAAAATAACATTGCTGATACTTCTGTCCTTTCATCTCTTAGTATTGGGGCAAATAAAGAAAAGGACAAATTGGGGCAAATAAAGAAAAGGACAAATAATAGTTGAGTCAAGGTCAGTGTTTAAATCAGGGTGTAAATCTCTGAGGATTTCATATCCAAAATCACTTTTGGCTGGTGACATTAGGGGAAAAGGTTCAGATAGCTACTTTTAGGTTACAGGGATCTGTTGCTCTTTTGTTTATGCTGATGACTCTGAGAATGGTGGCTCTGTCCCAGCAGACCAATGAAAAAAAGTTTTTAAAATTGCTACTGAATATTCAAATATAATAGTGTGTGTTTCTGTCTTCTTTTTGAAATTGAGGTATAATTGACATATCACATATAGTTTCAGGTGTACAACACAATGATTCAATTTTGTATATATTGTGAAATCACAGTAAGTCTAGTGAACATTTGTCACCATATATAGTTACAATTTTTTTTCTTAAGAACTTTTAAGATATTTCTCTTAGCAGCTTTTAAATATGCAACACAATATTATTAACTATACTTACCATGCTGTACATTCTATCCCCTGACTTATTTATTTTATAACCGGAAGTGTCTACCTTTTGAGTACTTTCACCCATTTAAATCCCATACTCCCTGCTTTCAGCAGCCACCAATCTGTTCACTGTATCTATGAGCTCAGTTTTTCGTGTTTCTGTTTTTAGAATCCACATATAAGTGAGATCATATGGTATTTGTCTTTCTCTGACTTATTTCGCTTAGCATAATGCCCTCAAGGTCCATCCATGTTGTCACAAATGGCAATATTTCGTTCTTTTTTATGTGAATAATATTCCATTCTATATATGTCACACCATCTTTATATATCACATTATGTATATATCACATCTTTATCCATTCATCCACTGATGGACATTTAGGTTATTTCCATATCTTGGGTGTTGTAAATAACCCTGCAGTGAACATGGGGAGTGCATATATGTTTTTGAATTAGTGTTTTCATTTTATTTTGGAAAAATACCCAGAAGTAGAATTGCTGGATCCTATGGTATTTTATTTAGAGATTTTGAGGACCTCTGTCCTGTTTTCCACAGTGGCTGTGACTAATTTACATTCCTACCAACTGTGTACAAGTGTTCCCTTTCTCCACATCCTTGCCAACACTTATTATTTGTTTTTAGTTTTTGATAATAACCATTCTGTTACATGTGAAGTGATACCTCATTGTGGTTTTGATCTGCATTTCCTTGATGATTAGTGGTGTTGAAAGCATTCATATACCTTTTGGCCTTCTGTATGTCTTTTTGGGAAAAATACCTGTTCAGATATCTGCCCATTTTTTAATAAGATTGTCTTTTATCTATTGAGTTTTACAAGTTCTTTATAGATCCTGGATATTAACTCCTTATCAGATATATGAATTGTAAATATTTTCTCTCATTCAATAGTTTGCCTTTTCATTTCGTTAATGGTTTCTTTTGCTGTGCAGAAGTTTTTAGTGTGGTATAGTCCCAGTTATCTATTTTTGCTTTTGTTGCTTTTGCTTTCCACATCAGATTCACTGTCTTCTGGTTTATGTAGGGAGCATATTCAGGATAGAGATAGTATTGCCTTTTTTTTTTCCCCTGCCATTTATACCTGTCATGGTACTAGCCACCTAGTAAATGTTTGATGATATTGAAAACATAATACAAAAGGGAGGAAATGATGCACATAGATTCAAAGATTATTAGAACTGAAAAGAAACTCAGCAATCATCCGAAGTGGTGCAACATCAGAGCATGAGATGTGCATCTTGGCAATTAAGTTTGCCCTCATGGCTCCATCATTTATTGGCTGTGTGACTTTGGACTGAGTCTCAGTTTTCTTAGATAAAATAAAATGAAATTATTCAAATATACTAGCTTGAGGGTGGGTTCCTGCAGAAATAGAGACTGAGTCAAGAACTTGCATGTATGTAGCTTATTTGGCACATGATCCTAAAATACAGGAGTAAAAAAGTAGGAAAAACAAGACTGGAAAGAGTTAAAACAACAGCATAATAGTTCATTATTGAGTTAGCTATTCTGGGTAACAGGGTATTGATTCCACCAGGGTTTCTGAGAACAGTCAGAATATCTTCTAGAAATGTTGCTCCAAAGGAGAGGAGATGGGCGTTTGTCCTTCACTGAATGCACATCAAACTGTCTACCAAAGCTAAAGCAGAAATCAGAGATAGGTTGAAGTGATGTGGGGTGTCCTAGGTATATGAAATTTTTGAAATACCTAACATGATTATGTAATTAAGGTACCTCATATTTTGTAAGACCTAGGAAATGCTTCTTTTCCTTTCATTTTAAAAATAAGAGAAGACATTAGGAGAAGTATTATTCAGTTTTATACAACTATTTAACACTAGAATGTGCTGGGTTCCACGCCACCTGACTCCCATTTACTTTATCCCCCTTTTGGCATACCATAAACTTGGTTTAAGGTACAATGTTGTATATTTATAATCCTACCTTTAATCAAGCTTAGAATAAATGCTAGACATTTTAATTGTGTAATGTTTAATTACCATTTGTAATGGTATGAAATTTCTACTTAATCTTTACAAAGGAAAGACGAGAAGGGTAGCGTTAACGTATCTTATATAAATGTGGTTAGCTTCTCACATGGCTGAAGTCCTGAAGAAAACCTGTTTTTAAGATAATTTTTCAGGGGCGCCTGGGTGGCTCATTCAGTCTTGTGTCTGACTCTTGATTTCGCCTCCACTCGTGATCTCATGGTCACAAGATCAAGCCCAGCATTAGGCTCCCTGCAGAGCGAGAAGCCTGCTTCGTATTCTCTCTCTCTCTTTCTCTCTTCTCTCTCTCTGTCCCTCCCCCTTCACATGCACATGCATGCACTCTCTCTCTCAAATTAAAAAAAAATTAAAATTAAAATTCTCTTATAAAAAATGATAATTTTTGAAAACGCTTTTGTTCTCTTGTAGGCATAAGGTAGCAGTCCCCCACTTACCACCCTTCCTTCCCCACCCCAAACACAGGTGGCTTATCAAGACTGGTTTACTGGGGGAAAAACTATGTGCCTTGGCAAGTAAAGACAGTTTTTGGTTTGTTGGTTTTGTTTTTGATTTAGAGTGGTTTACAGGTTTGACTTTTTTAGATTTTTGTTTGCTTTTTTGAAGTTCACTGCTTTTACATTCACTTACTGACTGGTCTTTAAAGCTGTATGTTTATTTTTCAAAAAATGTGTCATAATAGCTCTTTTCCGTCCCACAGTCTGCTCCGCAGGCTGCCTATACACTCCTTCGCTCTATCCCACCACCAGTTCGCTTACCACTACTTCGCAAAGAACAATTTCCAACTTTTTTAGTAGGATTCCATTTTTACTCTCTGACTTAAGCTGTACAGCAGGCAGTTAACTCTTGGTTTTCATTTTATTCATGTTAACTCGGTCCTATTCTCTGAAGTGACTCGAATGCAAATTCAGTGGTTGTTTATAAAACGGGATCTCTAAGGTGATCAGGGAAATAGCTTTAATATTGTGGTGGCAGCATATCATTAAAGTGATTTTTCTTCTTCCTGGGCATGCAACAAAACTATTTTTCACAGCTTCATTTTAAGTTAGGTATGTCGCCAGGGAAATGCCAGTACCTAGGGGAAACCAGGAAGCCTCTTTTTAATATCAGAATGACAGCAGTGGGGGTCACTGAATGACTGCAGCAGAGCCTCTGCCCTCACCCACCGAACCCAGACTAGTCTGTTACATAAATGAGACATAAACTTGTGCTATTTAAGTCAGTGAAAGCTTAGGGTTTGTTTTTTTTTATCACAGTTGTCCAACCTTAACTAATACAGAAATCTTACCTTACAGTTGAAAATACTTCACAAGGTATATTTATGTACTCCCTTGATAGTTTCAATTTGTATGACATATTTTTATACCTATTTCCTAATAAAGGAATTGAAGTGAGTAGTGTTATCCAGGGCTTAGGGCCAAGTTCAGGATGATTTACAGGACTTGAAAGATTGGCAAATACAAACTATTGTGACAGGTTAAGAAATTGAATGAAAGTAGTAAAGTATGACATAGAAGTTCACAGTATGTAAATATTCATTCATGCAGGATACATAAAATATAAGGGCTGATCCTGGGTCAAGGATGGAGTATTTTCTCCTGTGTATTGGAACTGCAGGGGTTTTTAACACTTTGCAAATGTATAGCTGAAGGGAATGAAGCATCCCCAGAGGCGGAGCTCATTCCTGCTTAAATTAGGTTAGAAGGCTAGGCCTTCAGGGAGATGTTTGCACTAACCAGACACTGCTACAGCCACTGCATTCACAGCGACTAGACCTCACTCCGCTCTCCCAAAGTTTTTCCTTTCTAAGTGCTTCTGAGGAATCCCTATAAATCTGCCCTAATGTTATAAGTGGGGCTCAAAAGTCTCAACAGTCAGTATAAAATAAGAGATACTGTTTTTGTAAGGATAATGAAATCTCTGGGGGAGCCTTTACAGCTTGCTGGGAGGGAGTTGAGGTCTTGACGTGTGCTCCAAAAGTGTCCCTTCCCAGGTATGGTTTGGCATCTGTGGTTGCTGTTGTCCCCTCCACTTGATTTCTGTGGAGACGGTACTGGGTCCTGTGTTTGGCTGGAGCCCCTAAAACAGTGGCCGGTCTATTTGTCTAAGTGTTGATGCAGGAATATCTCAATTAATATGATTTTATAATAATCTTCATATGATAATCTCCATATCACAGACTATCTTCTGTGTTCTACCTTAAGAATGTTTTATTCTTGTTGCCCTATTTGCATTTCTACATAAATTTTAGAATAAACTTGTAATTGATTGGGATCGCATTGAATCAAGCGACACATTTCAGGAGAATTTACTCACATTTAATATGCAATTTTCCAACCATGAATATGCAATATTTCTCCACGTATGTACATCTTTTCTAATTTCTCTCATAGTGCATTATAGTTTTCCATGTAAGACGTTATGTTTTTTTATAAACAACTTTATTAAGATAAATTTATACACTATAAAGTTCAGTCCTTTAAAACAGAGCTCCGTGGTTTTTAGTATATTTAGTTGAGGCTATTGCCTAAGTATTGCCTCTATTTAATTTGGAATGTTTTCATCACTCCAAGAAAAAAAAAAACCCTTCATAGGACTAGTATTCATACTGTGTTTCACAATCCTCCTAGCCCTGGCAACCACGAATCTCCTCTCTGTCACTGTGGATTTACATATTCTAGACATTTCATGTAAATGGGGTCTTTTGTGATCAGTTTCCTTCACCATGTTTTCAAGGTTCATCCATGCTACAGCATGTATCAGTATTTCATTCCTCATTACATTTGAATGGTATTTCATTGTATAGACGGATATTTCACTTTTTGTTTATCCATTCATCTACTACTGATGGATATTTGAATTGTTTCACTTTTAGGCTATTATGAATCACTCTTCTATGAACATTTGAGTATATGTTTTTTTGCAGTTATGTTTTCAGTTTTGTTGGGCACATATCTAGGAGTTCGACTGCTGTGTTTTATAGTATGTTTTTTTTTAATTTCTTGAGGAACTGTTTTCCAAAGAGTTTGTACTGTTTTGCATGCCCATCAGCAATATGTGAAGTTTCTAATTTCTCTGTATTCTTGCTTGTATACTTGTTATTCTCTGACTTTTTGATAATAGCTGTCCAAGTGGGTATGATGAGGTATCTCATCTGATTTCCACTTATTACATTACAAATGACATCTGTAATATTTTTCATTAGCCATTTTTATACCTTCTTTGGAGAAATGCTTATTCAGATTCTTCACCCATTTTTGAAATTGAGGTGTAACTGACATATAACATCATTCTAGTTTCACATGTCAACATGATTCAGTATTTGTATACACTTGCAAAATGATCACAGCAAATTAATCAAAATGATTCATTTTTAAGTTTGGTTATTTTCCTATTGTAAAAGGAAAGTTTTGACTTGTGAAAGTAGTTTCTATTTCTTTTATTAAAATTTTTTTAATGTTTGTTTATTTTTGAGAGACTGAGAGACATAGCATGAGTGGGGGAGAAGCAGAGATAGAGGGAGACACAGAACCTGTAGCAGGCTCCCGGTGCCCGAGTTGTCAACACAGAGCCCAAGGCGGGTCTTGAGAACTTACTGTAAGATCATGACCTGAGTGTCTCAAAATCCACCTATGCATGCAAAAACCATGGGGGAGGGAAAGAGGGGAAAGGAAAAAAAGACACAGAGAGGGAGGGAGACAAAACATAAGAGACTCTCAAAGACTAAGAACAAACTGAGGGAGAGGAGAATGAGGGGGGGGGAGAGTGGGTGATGGGCATTAAAGAGGGCACTCGTTGGGATGAACATTGGGTGTTATATGGAAACCAATTTGAAAATAAATTATTTAATGAAAAAAAAAAGATCATTACCTGAGAGGAAGTCAGACACCTAACTGACTAAGCCACCCAGGTGCCCCAAAAGTACTATTTTATTTGTAAATATTTCCTCCAATTCTGTGTGCCATCTTTGCACTTTCATAGTGTCTTTGAAGGACAAAAGTTTTAAATTTTGATGAAATGCAATTTATCCTTTTTTTTTTCACTTTTGGTATCATATCTAAAAAAGTATTACCTAATCCAAGGCCACAAATATTTACTCTTACGTTTTCTTTTAAGGTTTTTTTTTATAGTTTTGTCCCTTACATTTAGATCTCTGGTCCATTTTGAGTTCATTTTTATACATGATTTGAGGTAGGAGTCCCAATTTCATTCTTTTGCATGGGGATATCCAGTTGTTACAGCACAATTTGTTGAGAGAGTTTTCTTTCTTTACTGAACTGGTTAGACAGTCTTGTCGGGATTCCATTCACCATAAATGTATAAGTTTATCTCTTAACTCCTTATTCTATATCTTTGGTCTGTATATCTGTCTTTGTGTCATTACCACACTATATTGGTTACTGCAGCTTTAATGTTCACGGCTAGTGTATATAAATGCAAATGTCTTTTGCTTACTGATCCTGGAACCTTACTAAACTTATTAGTGCTAATAATATTTTTGTATATTCTGTAAAAGTTTCTCTATTCAAGACCAGACCATCTCAAAATAAATATAATTTTACTTCTTTCCTTCCACCCTTGGGTATCTTTTATTTCTTTTTCTTACCCAATTGCCCTAGATAGCATCTGTAGTACAATGTTGAATAGAAGTGATATAAGTGGACATCGTTGTCTTGTTCCTGATCTCGGGGGAAAAATGCACAGTCATTCACCATTTAGCATGATGTTAGCTGTGGGCTCTTCATAAAAATGCCCTTTGTCAGGTTGTGAAAGTTCCCTCTATTCCTAGTTTGTTGAGTATTTTATATTATAAAAGGGTGTGGATTTTATCCATTGCTTTGCTGCATCTGTTGATGGGTTATCACGTAGGGTTTTCCCCCCTTTATTTTATTTATATGCTGTTACATTGATTGATTGTAGTATGTTTACTTAATCTTGAATTACTGATAAATTCTACTCGATCATCAAGTACAATCTTTTTTCTGCATTGCTGGATTAACATTGCTAACATTTTGTTCACAAGTTTTGTGGCTATCTTCAACAAGAACATCGTTCTACGGTTTTCTTGTCCTAAGATGTCTTTACATGGTTTTCGTGTCAGGGTAATACGACTAGCCTCATAGAATGAGTTAGGAAATCTTCCCTTCTCATTTTTTGGAAGAGTTTGTGAAAGATTGGTCTTTATTATTCTTTAATATTTGGTAGAATTAATTAGGTAAGCCATGTGGGCCTGGGCTTCTCTTCGTGGGAAGTGTTTTGATTACTAACTCAATCTGTTTACTTGATGTACATTTAATGAAATTTCTCTCTCCTTTTAAAAAATAATTTTAAATGTTTATTTATTTTGAGACAGAGAGAGAGCGAGAGAAGGAGGGAGGGAATCCCAAGCAGGCTCCACACTGTCAGCGCAGAACCCATTACAGGGCTCCATCTCACGAACCGAACAATGAAATCATGACCTGAGCTGATATCAGGTCAAAGGCTCAACCACCTGAGCCACCCAGGCTCACACGCTCTCTCTTTCTCTCTCTCTTTTTGAATCAGATTTGGTAGTTTGTTTCTAGGAATATTTCCATTTTGTCTAGTTTATCCAGTTTGTTGGCATATATTAGTCCATAGTATTACCTTTTAGTTATTTTTATTTCTTTAAGGCCGGTAGAAATGTCTACTCTTTTATTCTGAATTTTAGTGATTTGAGTCCTTTCTCCCTTTTTATTTGGTAGTATAGCTGAAGTGTCAATTCCTACATCTTTTTAAGATGAAACCTTTTAGTTTCATTGATTTTCTCTGTTGAATTTTTACCTCCTACCCCCACCCCCATTCCCTTAATTTCTGGTCTAGTCTTTTTTATTTCTTTTCTGCTTCCTTTAGTCTTATATACGTCACCTCCTTTCTTTAGGTTTTACAAGGTGAAAGATTAGGCTTTTGTTTACAGATCTGACTTCGTTCCCCCCCCCACCAGCTTTACTGAGATATAATTGACCCATAATACTGAGTACATTTAAGATGTACAATGTATTTATTTGATATACTATATATATTGTGAAAAGATTACCACACCGAGGTTAGTTATTAACACATCCATCACCTCACACAGTTTATATGTATATATGTGTGTGTGTGTGTGTGTGTGTGTGTGTGTGTGTGTGTGTGTATTTTTTTTTTTTTTGACCCAGGAGAACTTATAAGATCTAGTTTCTTAGCAACTTTCAAATATACAACACAGAATCGTTGAGTATAGTCACCATGCTTACATTATCAGACTTTTTCAGAACTTCATAACTAGAGGTTTGTACGCTTTGCTCACCTTCACACATTTCCCCGTCTACTCTTGCTCCCACCCCCTGGCAACTCCCAATCTGCACTCTGCTTTGTTTCTATGAATGAATTCTTTAAAAAAAATTCTACCTACTAATGAGATCAAACATTCTTTGTCTTTCTCTGTATGACTTATTACACTTAGCATAATGCCCTTTAGTTTCAATCGTATTTTCACAAACACTAAGATTTCTTTCTATTTTTTGGTAAATAATGGATATTTATAGAATAATGTATATATCTATTTCTGTTATGTTCTATTCTATTCTCTTCTGTTCATCAATTGAAGAATACTTAGGTTGTTTCCAAGTCTTGGTAAATGTGAATAACGCTGTAATAAACATCAGATACTAATATCTCTTCAAGGTAGTGATTTTATTTCCTTCAGATATATATCTAGAAGTGGAATTGCTAAATCATACAGTTGTATTGTTAATTTTTTGAGGACCCTCTATGCTCTTTTCCATAGTGGCTGCACCAATTTATATTCCCACCACAGTGTACAAAGGGTTTTATTTTTTCCACATCCTCGCCACCACTTGTCTCTTGTCTTTTTGATCATAGCCATTCTGACAGGAATTGTGTTTTGATAAGTAGTGATGCCAAGCATCTTTTCATGTACTTGTTGGCTATTTGTAGATCCTTTTTGCAAAAATGTCTGTTCAGGTCCTTTTCCTATTTTTAAATTGACTTTTTGTTTTTGTTTTTGTTTTCTACTGAGTAGTATGAGTTCCTTGTATATTTTGGGTAGTAACAACTGTTCACACATGTGATTTGTAAATATCCTCTGCCATTAGGTAGGTTACCTTTAGATTTTGTGAGTTGTTTCTTTTTTTAAAAAAATTTTTTTTAACGTTGTTTCTTTTTTTTTTAATTTTTTTTAACGTTTATTTATTTTTGAGACACATAGAGACAGAGTGTGAGCAGGGGAAGGGCAGAGAGAGAGGGAGACACAGAATCCGAAGCAGGCTCCAGGCTCTGACCCACCAGCACAGAGCCACCAGCACAGAGTGGGGCTCCAACTCACAGACCATGAGGTCATGACCTGAGCCGAAGTCAGCCGCCCAACCGACTGAGCCACCCAGGCGCCCCGTGAGTTGTTTCTTTTGAGGTGCAGTAGCTTTTTAGTATGATTAAGTCCAAATTGTTTATTTTGGCTTTTGTTCCTTGTGCTTTTGGTGTCTTATCCTTGAAATGACTGCCTTTTACCCTATGTTTTCTTCGAAGAGTTTTATGATTTCAGATGTTATATTTAATTCTTTAATCCATTTTAAGTTAATTACTGTGAGTGCTGTAAGATAGGGGTCCTGTTTCATTTTTTGACACGTGTCCAGTTTTCCCAGCACTACTCATTGAAGAGATTGTTTTTCCTATTGAGGATTTTTACCTCCCTTGTTAATATTAGTTGACCATATAAGCATGGATTTATTTCTAGGCTCATTGATTTATATGTCTGTTTTCATGCCAGCACCCAAATGTTTTGATCATTACAGTTTTGTAACATATTTTGTAATCAGGAAGTGTGGCTAGTGTTAATGAGGAATTAAATTTGTAATTTAATTTTAATTCATTTATATTCAAATTTAAATAGGCATGCATGTGGGCAGTAGCTACCGTGTTATGTAGTACAACCCTAGTGGACTCAGTCTGCTTTCTGTCTTTAGTCAGTTTGTTGTACATTCAATAGCAAGTTTCTTTGGTGGCAACATATACTTTATCCTTGTTTAATTTTGATACAAGATTTCTTTTATGATTTCAAAAATGATGCTTAGTGCCAGACATACACACAGTCATGTTGTCTGGAGTCTCTGCCACTTCTGGAGTGCTGCGTGAAGAATGAAATGTTAATGGTCTCGAGAAACCCAACCTTCTCCAGGGAGAAAGAAACCCAGCTGTCTTCAGTTAACAGTAATACCCTTACTCTTCTCTCATTCACAATACCTTCTGAATCCTTTATTTATAGAAACAAAGTTCTCTACTCTAGGACCAAGGAGACGTGATCTCTAAGACCCAAAGCCCTGGCTCCTCATTTTGGGGGAATCAAGATCAAAATCCTCTCACATTTTTTTTTCCATGCTGAGATCACAACAGTGAAAAATAAAGACATAGTTAACTTCTCAGACAAGCTGTCTTGCTACCTGCAGATCAATGTGACAAAAAACTTAGGAAAAACTGACAAATGAGGAAAAACATGTGCGATCTACATTATATGCTCCTATTTGTCAATGCTAGTAATGTTTTTACTGCATTGCAGAGCACATGGTAAGTCAGAAAAAAGTGCTTAGAAATATTCTTTGCAGGCATGAGTTTTGCATTTCTGGGAACCAAATGCAAAGTAATAACTGTGTAATAATTTGTGAATTATTTTAGAAGTCTAGCAACATTTCTATTTGAGTACATTTGAAACAGAGAGAGATTGTAACATAAATGGTCATAAAGATTCAATGATGATGATCTTAAAATGTCCTCGTTTCCATGGCAATTCAAAAGTAATTATCTTATCTTCTAGTAAACATATAAATTTGGGTTTAGTTACAGAATATTCTGATTATATGTGTATGTCTTGTTGTAATACAAACAACCTACCTTTTTTTATGTTAGTGAAAATGCTGTCATGTTACTATTACAGTTTACTTTGAATTCGTTGCTAACCAGCTTTTGCAAATTGGCTAAATAGAATTTATTTTAAATGTTGTATGTGACTCTTGAAGTGTAACAGGGAATAAAAAGTAAATATAAGCCATAGTAATTCTTGTTAAAATTATGTTACACTCTCAAAGTACAAATTTTCTTTGGAGTGAGTAATATTATCATATTAGTCACAATTAACTGGTAAAAACAAGGAAATCACAAAATCTACTTAGCTACAAACATAAAAAATAATACGGCTTCATCTTTACTAAGCACTCACAATGTAGATTAAGATGATATGATTTCTTTGTGGTTATAGAGATGATGCCTCACTTAATATGTATTAAAAACATTACTACTTATTTTGAATTAAGTATGATATAGTACAAATAAATAAATAATATATGAGATGCTGGAAATAATGTGTTTTATAGGACTTAGAAATCATCTTGTGTTAAAATGCAAAATTATTTTTTTCTGTTCCATATAGGGCTTTGTTATATGTGGATACTTATCCTGATATATATTAATATAGTAGACATATGGAGCAGAAACCAGAAACTCTACTTTGTAATTCTGATTGTATAACTTGACAGCCATGAGACCATGAGAAAATAATTTTGGTATTTCTTACTCATAGTTTTTTTTACTTACTGACTTGCAATAATTTCCATTCTGTCCACTTCAATACCTGATAGTAATGATCCACTGATGCTAATAGAGTATTGAGAGTTTGAGATGCATTTTTATTAAATAGAGAGCTACTGAGTAGCCAAAGCACAGATGATTTCAAAGCAAAAGTGGTTCAAAGAAGCCTTGGGTTAGTGATTACTTACAATCAAGGTAAATTTATTACCTATCCATTGGGTTTAGAAAGTATGTAAACTGCATAAATGTGTATAAAAGTTTTAGTGGATGCTTAGCATATATATCCAAAAGCCATACTTCAGAACATAATTCCTTCCTATTAATGATATGGAATAGTCCAACATGGAAAATATGAATATGAGGTAACCATATTGGAGGATGTTATGGGGTTGATAGTGTTGGGGATGGGGTATAAGAAAGTTTAGGGATCAAGTTAAAAATCAATTTGCTTTCGTATAATAGAAAGTCTAAAATAGTGGCTATATAAGATAGAGGTCTGTTTCTTTCCCAATAGCAAGAAATCCAGAAGCAAACAGTACTTAGCTGGTTTGGCAGTTCCATTGTCATTCAAGACCCAGATTTCTTCAGTCTTTTACTATCCTCAGTTAATCACTTTAAATTTAACCCATTGTCCAAAGTAGCCACAAGTCTTTGTTCCAGGAAGTTGGGTGAAGGGTAGTCAGAAGTTTTCGTACTAATTTTTTGCAATGTTTTGTAAACCTGAATTCATTTCAAAATGAAAAGTTAAAAAAAAATAAACACAAAAGAATGGAGGGGATTCCTAACGAGAGGAGTGGGGACCATTATGATTTGACATATAATACACAACGGCCAAGAGAATGTACTAAGTTTTAAAAATAATAAAGGATTATTAAAAGCAGTAATTTTTAATCTTAATATGAGGGGAAGAGTTAAATGTTTATCTGTGCACTTAATACTTTTGAGGGACCAGAGAGTTCACTAGGTGCCCTGGTCAGGGTGCTCGTAGCCTATTCGTGGGTATTTGAAGCAGTAGGAAAACATGAAGTTTTAAAACTTAGAATACCCCAGCTTCATGCCAACTTAGTGCTTCCTAGAAGTATAAACTAATATAATATCCAAATGGCATTGTGAGGACCTTACGTAATTTGGAAATCAAGCTAAATGTGATAACCAAGGAGGTGAAAGACCCGTACTCTGAAAACTATAAGATGTTGGTGAAAGAAATAAAAAAAGACACAGATAAATGGAAAGATATTTCATGCTCATAGATTGGAAGAGTTAATACTGTTAAAATGTCCAGAAACAATCTACAGATTCAATGTAATCTTTATCAAAATGACAATAGTATTTTTCAAAGAAAAATTTGAATTTTTCTAAATTCAGTAATTCTAAAATTTGTAGGTAGCTATGAAAGATCCCAAACAGTCAAAACAACCTTGAGAAAGTATAAAGCTGGAGACATCACACTCCCAGATTTCAAACTATACTACAAAGCTATAATAATCACAACACTATGGCACTGGTACCAAAAACCACATAGATCAGTGAACAGAATAGAAACCCCAGAAATAAACCCACACGTATACGCTTAAGTCATAGATGACACAGGAGGCAAGAATACACAATTAAGGAAATATAATCTCTTCAATAAATGGTGTTGGGAAAACAGAATAGCTATATGCAATAGAACGAAACTGGACCGGACCACTTTTTTTATGCCATACACAAACATAAATTCAAAATAGATTAAAGACCTAAACTTGTAAGACCTGAAACCATAGTTCTAAAAGAAAATGCAGGCTGTAATCTCTTAGACATCAGCCATTAGCAGCATATGGAGAGATATGTCTCCTCAGGCAAGAGAAACAAAAGCAAAAATAAACTACTGGGACTACATCAAAATAAAATGCTTTTGCACAGCACAAAAAATCTGCCTACTGAATGACAAAGTAGTTGTAAATCATATATCTGATAAGGGCTACATATCCAAAATATACAAAGAACTTATAAACCACTAGATCACAAAAAACCAAAACAATCCAATTAAAAAATGGTCAGAGGAGCATCTGGGTGGCTCACTTGGTTAAGCATCCGACTTTGGCTCAGGTCATGGTCTCATGGTTTGTGAGTTCGAGCCCCATATTGGGCTCTGTGCTGACTGACTCAGAGCCTGGAGCCTGCTTCAGATTCTGTGCCTCCCTCTGTCTCTGGTTCTTCCCTGCTCTCTCTCTCTCTCAAAAATAAATATTTAAAAAAAAATGTTCAGAGGACATGAATAGACATTTTCCTTTTTCCTTTTTTTTTTTTTTTTTTGGTTTTTATTTTTTAATCTTTAAAAATGCTTTTAATTTTAATTCTACTATAGTTAACAAACAGTGTTATATTAGTCTCGGGTGTACAATATGGTGATTCAACAATTCTATATATTACTCAGTCCTCACTATAAATGTACTCTTTAATACTCATTACCTATTTGACCCACCCCCCCCACTTCCCCTCTAGTAATTAGCAATTTGTTCTCTGTAGTTGAGTATGTTTCTTGCTTTGTCTCTCTGTCACTCTTTTTTTTCTTTGCTCATTTTTTTGTTTCTTAAAATCCATATATAGATGAAATCATATGGTATTTGTCTTTCTTTGACTTACTTTGCTTAGTATTATACTCTCTAGCTCCATCCATATTGTTGCTAATGGTAAGATTTCGTTCATTTTAATGACTGAATAATATTCTATTGTACTTAGATCTAGATCTAGATATATATTCCACTTCTTTAGCTTTTCATCAATGAACACTTGGGCTGCTTTCATAATTTGGCTATTGTTAATAATGCTACAGTAAATATATGGGTGCATATATCTTTTGAATTAATGTTTTTGTATTCTTTGGGTAAATACCCATTAGGGTGATTCCTGGATCATAGGGTAGTTCTGTTTTTAATTTTTTTGAGGAAACTTCATGCTGTTTTCCACAGTAGTGGCACCAGTTTGCATTCTCCACAACAGTGGAATGAGAGGTCCTTTTTCTCCACATCTCACTAACTCTTGTTGTTTCTTATGTTTTTGATTTTAGCCTTTCTGACAGGTGTGAGGTGATATCTCATTGTAGTTTTGATTTGCCTTTCCCATATAATGACTGATGTTCAGCGTCTTTTCATGTGTCTGTTGGACATCTGGATGTTTTCTGTGGAGAAATGTCTGTGCACGTCTTCTACCCAGTTCTAAAAACTGGGTTTTTAGAATGTTGAGTTGCATAAATTTTTTATACATTTTGGACACTAACCCTTTATCAAGTATTTTATTTGTAAATATCTTCTCTCATTCAGTCAGTTGCCTTTTAGTTTTGTTGATTATTTCCTTCATTGGTCAGAAGCTTTTTATTTTGATGTAGTCCCAATAGTTTTTGTTTTTGTTTTTGTTTTTCTTGCCTCAGGAGACCTATCTAGAAAGATTTTGCTATTGCCAATATCAGAGAAATTACTGCCTGTGCTCTCTTTTAGGATCTTTATGGTTTAAGGTCTCACATTTAGGTCTTTAATCTATTTTGAGTTTATTTTTATGTATGGTGTAAGAAAATGGTCCAGTATCATTCTTTTGCATGTTGCTGTCTAGTTCTCCTAACACCATTTGTTGAAAAGACTATTGTTTTCCCATTGCATTTTCTTGCTTCTTTTGTCAAAGATTAATTGACCATATAATCATGGGTTTGTTTCTGAGTATTCTGTCTCATTCCATTTATTTACTTTTGTGCCAGTACCATACTTTTTAATTATTACAACTTTGTAGTATAACTTGATACCTGGAATTAATGAAACCTCCAGTTTTGTACCCATACAAATTTTAGGATAATTTATTCTACTTCTGTGAGAAATACTGTTGGTATTTTGGTAGCAGCTGCATTAAATCTGTAGATTGCTTTGGGTAGTACAGACATCATAACAATATTCTTGCAGTCCATGAGCATGAAATATCATTCCATTTGTTTGTGCCATCTTCAGTTTCTTTCATCAGTGTTCTATAGTTTACAGAGTACAGGTCTTTCACCTCCTCGATTAAATTTATTCCTAGGTATTTTATTATTTTTGGTAAAATTGTAAATGGGATTGCTTTCTTTTCTTTCTGTGGCTTCATTATTAGTGTATAGGAATGCAATAGATTTATGGACATTGATTTTATATCCTGAAATCTTACTGAATTCATTGATCAGTTCTGGTATAATTTTTTGGTGGAGTCTTTCAGGTTTTCTATGTAAAGTATCATGTCTTCTGTAAATATTAAAAGTTTTACTTCTTCCTTACCAATTGGATGTCTTTATTTCTGTTTTCTTGTTTGATTGCTGTGGCCAGGACTTCCAGTAGTATGCCAAATAAGAGTAGTGAGACTGGACATCCTTGTCTTGTTCTTGATCTTAGGGGGAAACCCCTCAGTTTTTCACATTTCAGTATGTATGATATTTGCTGTGGCTTTTTCACATAAGGACTTTATTATGTTGAGGTATGTTCCCTCTGAATCTACTTTTTTGAGTGTTTTTATCATGTATGGATGTTACACTTACTCAATGCTTTTTCTGCATCTATTGAAATGACCATATGGTTTTTATCCTTTCTCTTATTGGTGTGATGTATCACAGTCATCAATTTGCAAATATTGAACCACTCTTGCATCCTGATTATAAATTCCTCTCTATTGTGGGTAATGATTTTTTAAAATGTATTTTTGGATTTAGTTAGCTGATATTTTGTTGAGAATTTTTGCATCTATGTTCATCAGAGATTGTGGTCCATAGTTCTCTTTTTTTGGAGTGATTTGTGCTGGTTTTGGTATCAGGGAATGCTGGCCTCATAGAGTGAATTTGGAAGCATTTTTTCCTTTTCTCTTTTTGGAATAGTTTGAGCAGAATAGATACTAACTGTTCTTCACATGTCTGGTAGAATTTACCTGTGAATTCATCTGGTCCCGGACTTTCGCTTGTGGGTTATCTTGATTACTGATTCAATTTCATTGCTGATAATCAGTCTGCTTAAATTTTCTGTTTCTTCTTAATTCAGTTCGGGAGGTTATATGTTTCTGGGAATTGACCCACTTCTTTTAGGTTGTCCAGTTTGTTGACACAGAATTTTTCTTAATATTCTCTTATAATCCTTTGTATTTCTGCGGTGTTGGTTATTATTTCCCTCTTTCATTTCTGACTTTGTTTATTTGAATCCTGTCTTGATTTTTTTTGATGAAGTCCAGCTAAAGGTGTATCAATTTTGTTGATCTTTTCAAAGAACCAGATTCTGATTTCATTGATCAGTTCCATTGTTTTTCTAGTTTTTATTTCATTTATTTTTTGCTTTGATCTTTATTATTTCCTTTCTTCTACTGGCTTTGGGTTTTAATTGTTTTTCTTTTTTAGCTCCTTTAGGTATAAGGTTAGGTGTTTTATTTTAGCTTTTTCTTGCTTCTTGAGTTAGGCCTGTATTGCTAGAAACTTGCCTTTTAGAACAGTTTTTGGTGCATCCCAAAGATTTTGGACTATTGTGTTTTCATTTTCATGAAAAGACCTGTGATTTGTTGTGGAGAATGTTCCATGTGCCCTTGAAAAGTATGTGTATTCTGCTGGTTTAGGGTCGAATGTTCTGAATATATCTGTTTTAACCCATCTGGTCTAGTGTGACAGTCAAAGTTATTGTTTCCTTGTTGATTTTCTGTTTGGATGATCTGTCCATTGATGCCCTACTATTATTATATTACTATCAATTACTTCCTCTGAGACTAGTAAACAACTACTCCTGTGTGTCTCAGGCACCTTTTAAACTGCCGCTTCTATGCCATATCTCCGCAGGCTGTTGTGCTGTGTCTTTAAGAGCGGGGACTCAGTTTCCTCTTGCCTTCATCAGTTTTCCCAAGTGGAGCCTGGTGATTTCTTAAAATATCCAAGGTTTAAGTCCCTCTGGTTGTTAGAACTCACAAAATTTGAACTGTCTGGTTTTCAAGGCTATATGTTATGGGGATTTGTCTTACCCATTTATGTCATCAGCCGTGGGAGTCTGTTCCTTTTCCCTCTCTGTGCCCATGGTGTCCCTCCCTTCTACTGATTGTCCTGAGAGTCCATTTAGTCCTGATCATGGCTCTGCCCTTCCACCCTCTTCATGTGACTTCCTCACTAGTTTTGGTTGTGGAGTTTATTCTGATAGTATTTGGGTTATTTTCTGGGTTATCTGCACAGCTGTGAGTGCTATCTAGTTGTATCCGTGGGACCAGGTGAGCCTAGGGTACCCCTACTCTGCCATCTTTCCTCTGATACTCTGAATAGACATTTTTTTAAAGAGGACCTACAAAATGGCCAACAGAGACATGAAAAGATGCTCAACATCACTAATCATCAGGGAAATATGATGGTTCTGGTTTTTATTTAAGTCAATGAGATACCATCTCACACCAGTCAGAATGGCTAGTATCAGAAAGACTAGAAGTAACAAGCGTTGACAAGGATGTAGAGAAAAGGAAACACATATTCACTGTTGCTGGGAATTTAAATTAGTGCAGACAGTATGAAAAAAAGTATGAAGTTGCTCAAAAAATTAGAGATTGAATTACCATGTGATCCAGTAATTCTACTTTGGGGTGTTTATGTGAAGAATATGAAAATATTAGTTTGAAAGATATATGCACTGCTATGTTAATTGCAGCATTATTGGCAAGATCCAAGGTATGGAAGCATCTTAAGTGTCCATCAATGGATGAATGGCTACAAATTATGTGGTATATATTACAAGCGAATAATACTCAACTATAAAATAGAATGAAATCTTGCCATTCATGAAACATGGAAAGACCTCATGATAAGTGAAATAAGTCAGACAGAGAAAGACAAATACTGTGTAATTTTACTTATACATGCAATCTAACCATAAAAAACAGACACAGATCCATAAATACAGAGAACAAACTGGTGCTTGTCAGAGGGGAGGAGAGTGTGAAGAAGGGTAAAATAGGTGAAGGGTTAAGAGCTACAAACTTCCACTTATAATAGAAATGGATTATGGGGATGAAAATTACAGCATAGGGAAGATAGTCAATAATGTTATAATATCTTTGTATGGTGACAGATGGTAAGTACACTTACGGTAGTGAGCCTTTCATAATGTATAGAATTGTCAAATCATTATGTTGTACACAGGAAACTAATATGTTGTATGTCACTTATACTTTAACTAAAAAAAATAAAATATGCAACGTATTTTTAAGCCAATCTAAGAAGTTTGAATATGACCTGAGTATTACACTTACTACAGTATTTTATTAATTTCATTATATATGAAAATGACATTATAGTTATATGAGAGAACATTTGTATTTTGGGGAGATGTACACTAAAATAAGTGGTGAAACAGCATAACATTTGGAATTTGGTTTAAAATATTGTTGCTAGGAATAAGGGGCAGATAAGAAAATAGACAAATAATCTGTTTTTTTTTTTTAGTGTTTATTTTTGAGAGAGTAGATGGGGGAGAGCCAGAGAGAGAGGGGTCAGAGGATCTGAACCCTGCTCTGTGCTGACAGCAGAGAGCTGGATGCTGGGCTCAAACTCACGAATCTCATTAGAAGGACAGACAGAGATCACGACCTGAGCCGAAGCTGGAGGCTTAACTAACTAAGCTTCCCAGGAACCTGAAATAATCTTAATCCTGGTGATGAGATCATTGTACTGTTTGTAGTATGGTGATTATAAAACACTAGGACTGGTTTTTAGACATTGAATATGTGACCTTGGGTGAATCGATGATGAAGGGATCTAGCACTTGTGGGAGTACATGAAATAGAAAAAAGAAATGAGAAGATGGGTAGTTTATAAAGACAGAAGAATGATTGGAAGTTATCGGAAATTGGAATATAAGTATTCTTATTCATTACACTAACAGTTTGAAAAGGTGAATTGGTATATTGGAGAGTACATTTCTCTTCACATAAAGGGCCTAGACTTTATTATTACCTACAACACTGGCAGATCATCTTTCTTAGATTAAATTATTTAACTCTATTGAGTTTCAGTTTTTAAAAATATAAAATGGGAGTAATAACCTCCATTCTTCTATTTTGTTACTGATGTTTATAATAAATGGATAAAAACTCAAGATACAACACTATATACTAAATGAAATTGACATTTTTGTGGGTCTAAAATTTGAGTATTGCCATCTCATAGGTTTTAATTTATTATAATCTTGTTGAGATAAAAAACAGACAGAATGTAAAAAAAGAAAGGAAACACACTAACCTGTTCATAGTGATTGTCTTCAGGAATTTGGGGTAGTTTTGTTTTATTCACATTTTAATCCTTCCTATTTCTTTCTTTTTTTATTATATTTTCTAGCTAATTAGAATGAACATTATTTTGAGATTATAAGGGAAAAAATCATGTTCACTTAAATTTAAAAGTATCTCACTTGATAATCTAAAAAAAGTTCTTTTAAAAATGGAAAGTACTATACAGTAATAACAGTTAACATTTAACACTTATGTATAAGTGCTTTACATGCATTACTTTATTTAACCTCTGCAAGAACACTGTGATTTTAAAATGTTGTATGTAAAGACTAAAGCATAGAAAGGTTGAGTACCCTGTTCAAATTTATCTGGCCAGCAGAACAGTTAGAATTTGAATCCAGGCATTCTGGAGCCCACATCTGTCTTTTTAAATAAATGTAGACTAGAATGGCACCCTGTTATTGGGAGAAAGAAATACGATCGTGGAATGAGAACTGTTTGTACATACATATATATATATTGTGGTATTCTTCACCTTCTCTTGAAGCACAAGTATTATTTAAACTTTATTTTTGAAAAGAAAAGAATAAGTATAAACAAATGGAATTATACTGCTTTTCAGGATTCTCTGAAATCTCTTACTTATTTCATTGGCTTGACTCAAAGCCTTATAACTATTCATTTAGCCAACAAACATACTTGGAGTAGCCCTGTCCACTGTAAACATGCTGGTAGAATTTAGTTTTCTATTTCCATACAATCACAATGAAATCCTGTTCTAGTCTCCTTACTTTTTCTCTCACTGTGAGAAATGAACAGAGCTATTTAGTAGTCATGGCTGGTTAATATTAATCCTAGCTTTTCCTTCCAATGCCTATTCTCAGGAGTGAGCGCTAACAAGCCCTGGAAGGCAGGGGGGAGACAGCAAGAAGGTGACCAGAAATGCAAACTCCATAATCAGCTCCTCACAACTTGAGAATTGGAAGAATTTTTTGAGAGCTTAATTACTTGAGTTATAGATGGCCAGTCATCTTCTATATTTTATTTAATGTCATTTATCACATTGTCCACCATCCTAACATTTGCAAAAATAGAAACAGAAAGGCTGTCTAGATTGTCTGAAGCCATGAAATTAAATTGGAATATAATTCAGACCTTTCTGACAATCACAACTGTGTTTGGAGCATGAAGGTCATTCCTGTGAGCCTTTCTGTGCTATTTCTGTATATACACTTGACTATCTTTTTAAAAAATGTTTACTAAAACCTGGAGCTCTGCTTGATAAGTAAGATAAAACTTACTTATAAAACATCTTAATATATCCGGTTAGAGTATGGGTCAAGACCTATTCCTCCAAGAACATATCTACTCGAGTATACATATATAAATATATAATCTAAAAATATGTTTTTACCTGTCTATATAAAATCTAGAACATAATAAAATCTTCCGACATGCTTCAAAGGCCTATTTTGGAACTTCACCAAAAGATTCTGCTCCAGTATAGTAATGTAGGGCCCAGGAATTTGGGAAGGCAGTTTAATTTCATTGCTTCCCAAAGGAAACCTCATTTCTATTAAGCTGTCATTCTCCATTTCCTTCCTCCCTTTAAGCCCTGGCAATCACTAATCTGTTGTCTCTATGGACTTGCCAATTTTGGACATTTCATGTAATTGGAATCATACAATGTAGATTTTTTCCATCAGGCTTGTCACTTGGCACAATGTGTTTAGGGTTCATCCACATTCTGGTATGAATCAGTACTTCTCCTTTTTTATGGATGAATAATATTCCATAGTAATGGTTGTAAATAAAGCATTTTGTTCATCTGATCATCAGATCAGTTGAACTGGTCTATTAGTCGATAGACCTTTGGGTTCTTTCTACGTTTTAGCTATTATGAATTGTTCTGTGAGTACCAACATACAAGTTTTTTATGTACGCTTTCAGTTCTCTTGGGCAAATAACTAGAGGTGGAATTGCTGAGTCATATGGTAACTCAATATTTAACTCTTTGAGGAACTGCCAAACTGTTTTTCATAGTAGCCGTTCCATATTACATTCCCACCCGCAAGATGTAAGGGTTCTAGTTTCTCCACATCCTACCATCACTAATTATTTTCCACCAAAAATAATTGCATCCATTCCAGGGGATGTGTGATAGTATCTCACTGTGGTTTTGATTTTCCTAATAATTAATATTATTGAGCATGTCTTAATGTGTTTTTTGGCTATTTGCATATCTTCTCTGGAGAAAGGTCTACTCAAGAGTGTTGTCCCTTTTTAATTGAGTCATTTTTCCTTCTGTTTAGTACTGAATGTTTTTCTATGTTGTGTGTACTATACCTTTATTTGATATATGGTTTGTAAATATTTTCCCTTGTTCTGTGGGTTGTCATTTTTTGGTGTTACTGCCTTTCGATGCAGAAAGTTTTAATTTTGAAGAAGTCTAATTTATTTTTTGTTGTTGATTATGCTTTTGGTGTCATATTAAGATTTAAACCTATGATTTCTTTAGAGATTTTTAACTCTTATATTTAGATATTTCATCCATTTTGAGTTCATTTTTATATATTGTTTGTGGTAGAGGCCAACTTTATACTTTTGCATATAGAGATCCCGTTGTCCCACCAACAATTATTGAGAAGGACATTCTTTCCCCATTGAATGGTCTGTGCACCATTGTTGAAAATCAAGATGCTGTGATGGGTCTTTTTTCTTGACTCTCAGTTTTATTCCCTTGATCTATACGTCTGTCCTGATGCCGGTACTACAGTTTAATTACTGTAGATTTGTAATAAGTCTTGAAATTGGGAAGAGTGAGTCCTCCAACTTGATACTTATTTTCAAAATAGTTTGGCTATTTGTGATTCTTGAAATTCCACATGAAGTTAGGGACTAACTTGTCCATTTCTGAAAAAGAAGCAGCTAGGATTTTTATAGGGGTTGCTTCAAGTCTACAGATCAACTTAAGGAATATTGGAATCCAGGCAATATTGGCTTCAAGGAATGAGTTAGGAAGTGTTTCCTAAGATTGTATTTTCTGGAAGAGTTTGTGAAAGACTGGTATTGCTTATTTAAATGCTTGATAGAATTCACCAGCTAAACCACCTTGTACTTGGCTTTTTTAAGTTTTTAAATTGCTCAGTCTCTTTACTTGAGATAGGACTAGTCAGATCATCATTTTCTTCTTGAGTTAGCTTTAGTAGTTTTTATGTTTCTAGGAATTTGTCCATTTTATCTAAATTATCTAATTAGTTGATACACAATTGTTCAAAGTATTTCCTTATATTCTTTTTATTTCTGCAACGTTAGTAGTAATGACCCACATTTATTCCTGATTTTAAGAGGCTGAATCTTTCCTTTCTTTTTTCCCCTAGGTTAGTCTATGTATTGGTAAGAGAAACTAATTCTAAAGAAGCGTTACCAATACCAACATTGTAGTAACACCTAGATTAGAATTCATGTTTAATTAACACTAATAGCTTAGCCAAATTGACACACATGACTAACCATCAGTCTAACTAAAGGTTTGTCAATGTTGTTAATCTTTTCAAAGAATCTACTTTTGGTTTCAAGATTCTCTATTAGTTATTGTCTTTTAAAAATATTAATATTATACTAATTTATTTAAATATAGAAATTTCTTGGGGGCACAGAGTAGTCCTGTCAGTTGAGTGTCCAACTCTTGATTTTGGCTGAGGTCATTTGTCTAGCGTCATGGGATTCAGACCGTGTTTGGCTCTGTGCCGAGCATGGGGCCTACTTAAGATTCTCCCTCTCAGATTCTCTCTCTCTCTCCATCCATCAGCCCCTCTCCCCTGCTCTGTCTCTAAAAATAAAAAGAAAGGAAAAGAAATCTCAGTGAATTCTATTGTTTATTTCCAAATGTTTTAAAAATACTATTTATATGAGTAGTAACTACCATTTTAGAAAAATGAATAAAAGTTTTTTGCAAAGTACTTTGGAAAGAGAGTAATCCAATTCAGTTAAAGTGATTAATGGCTGACTCAGTCAGGGGAGCATATGACTCTTGACCTCGCAGTTGTGGGTTCGACCTTGGTTAGGTGTAGAGGTTACTAAAGTATAAATATGTAAATAGAGTAAGTAGTTACTGATATGGAGGGGCTTATTTCTACCATTTTTATTTGTGGTTTCTACATGCCTGACATTTTTTTTTTGTCTCTCATTTCCTGCCTACTCTCTTTTGTGTATGGTTGATTTTTTTGTAGTGAAATGCTTAAACTTCTTTCTCATTTCTTTCTGTGTATATTCTATAGATATTTTCTTTGTGGTTATTACAAAGGATTACATTTCACATTCTAAAGTTATAACACTGTAATTTGAATTTATATGAACTTAACTTCAGTAACTTACTAAAACTCTACTCCTTGAACACCTCTTTCCCCATCCTTTTGTATTGTCGATGACACAGAATTACATCTTTATAAATGCGTGCCCTAAAACATAAATTAATAATATTTTGATGCATTTGTCTTTAAAATTCTGTAGAAAACAAAATGTGGGGGTACCTGAATGACTCAATTGGTTAAGCATCCAACTCTTGATTTTGGCTCAGGTCATGATCTCATGGTTTATGAGTTTGAGCCCTGCATCGGGCTCTGTGTTGACAGTGTGGAGTCTGCTTGGGAGTTCCTCTCTCTCCCTGTTTCTGTTCTCCCCCTGCATTCTTTCTCTCTCAAAATAAATAAATAAACTTAGTTACAAACCATAGTTATAATAATGCTAACTTTTAGAATATTATTTGTTTTATTTAAATATATTAGTTTTCTCTTTTTTTAAGGTTTATTTTATTTATTTTGGGAGAAAGAGTGAGCATGAGCAAGGGAGGGGTGGAGAGAGAAGGAGACCAAGAATTGCAAGCAGGCTCCACACTGTCAGCACAGAGTCCAACATGGGACTTGATCCCATGAACTGTGAGATCATGACCTGAGCCAGAATCAAGAGTCAGAAGCTTAACTGACTGAGCCACCTAGGCACTTCAAATGTATTAGTTTTCTAAGTTACATAGAAAACAAAAAGTGGAGTCATACACTATTGTTACAATAATACTTGCTTATATAATTGCCCATGTCTTTACTGAGACCTTTATTTCTTCATATGTCTTTCAGTTTCTGTCTAGTGTCTTTTCATTTCTTGCTGAGAAAGTCTAGTGCCAATAAATTCTTCATCTTTTAAATTATCTGATATGCCTTAATTTCTCCTTTACTTTGAAAGACAGATAAAAAATTCTTGGGTCATATGTTTTTTTTTCTTTCAGCATTTTGGATATAGCGGCCCAATATCTTTTGGCTTGCAAAGTTTCTGATGAGAAATCTGTGAGTAATCTTATTGAGGATCCTTTGTATGTGACTTAGTTGTATGTCTCTTGTGACTTACAAAATTCTCACTTTGTCTTTGGACAGTTTGTATGTGTCTCAGTGTGGGCTTCTTTGAATTTATCCTGTTGGAGTTCATTAAGCTTCTTGAAAGTTTGTTGTTATGTCTTTCATTAAATTTAAGATGTTTTGGGGCTATTATTGTATCAAATATTCCTTATGCTCCCTTTCTTTCTTTCTTCTTATTCTGGAACTTCCATAATGTGTATGTTGCTTCACTAGATGGTGTTTCAAAGGTGTTTTAGGTGTTGTTTACTTTTCTTGAATCTTTTTTCTTTCTGTTCCTCAGACTGTCCCATCTTCAAGTTTTCTTATTTTTTTCTTCTGCCTGTCTAAATCTGCATTCGAATCTCTCTAGTGAAATTTTTATTTCAGCTATTGTATTTTTTCAGCTTCAGGATTTTTTTTAAGGTTTTCTATCCACTTACTGATATTTTCATTTCTTCATACATCATTTTCTTGACTTTCTCTACATCTTCTTTTAATTCTTTGAGCATGTTTTTAAACATGTTTAAAACAATTATTTTTAAAGTTTGTGTCTAATAGATCTGCTATTGGGCCTTTAGGCTTTCTATTGGTTTATTTTTTTCTTTTGAATGGTCTATAGCTTTTTATTTCCTTGTATGCCTTGAGATTTTTTAATCGAAATCTGGACATTTGAATGTAATAATGTGTAACTTTGGAAATGAGATTCATCCCCCTCCCTGAGGGTTGCTGTTTTTGGATTTTGATTTTATTGTTGTAGTTTTTGTTTTTGCAAACTATCTCTGTGCCAAGGATCAGCCTAAGTTGTAGACTTAAGTCTTCTTAGATCTTTTCTGAGCCTGTGCTTTCCCCTGGGCAAGAGTGATGGCTTTCTAATCTCCCCTATACATATGATTGCTTTAGACTGTCCTATTCTTCAATGTCTGGCTCCCAAAAGCAGAAAAGAGAAAAATTAAGGGAAGAAGCATTGACCCTTTAAATCTCCAGTAAACCAGAGGGGAGGGACTTGCAACAAGGGGGAGAGGCGTATCAGCAGTACCTCTGTGATCAGAAGCAGCAATCTGCAATCAGAACACAGATTCCCTATATTCTCTCTCTATATCCCCTATATAAAGAGGGTCCTTTTTCCCCACCATGACTCCCATAAGCTGTATGCAAGCTGCTTCAGGAATAGTTGCCCAGCTGCCTGCCCCGGAGCTGGGGATGGAGGATGGGTTGCTGCTCCTGTACTAAAAGCTGAAACTGACCAAAATTAACCATGATTTACCATTCAAGTCTTTCCCTGGAATTTGCAAGCCTTCAATAGAATACAGAGTTCCAAAATGTTATAATATACAGATTCTGCCTCTGCAATTGTTGCCTAAGTCGGGAGACTTCCTACTCTGATGTTTCTTACTCTGCCAGTCTTCCTAGAATCCCGAAATGAATAATTGTTTTTTGGCAATTTGATTGTATTATGTTTCTGTGTATATGTCTTTGATTTTATCCTAGTTGGCATTTCTTGAGCTTCTTGACTTCTTGGATGGGTAGATTAATGCTTTTCACTAGGTTTGGGAAGTTTTCAGCCATTATTTCTTCAAGTATTCTTTGAGCCCCCTTTTCTCTTCTTCAGGGACTCCCATTATGCTTATGTGAGTAATCTCGATGGTGTTTCATAGGCATTTTAGGCTCTCTCTCTCTTTTTATTCTTTTTTTCTTTCTGTTCTTCAGACAGCACAATCTTAACTAATCTGTCTTAAAATTCACTGAACTTTCTACTTGCTTAAATCTGTTCCTGAGCCCCTCTAGCAAATTTTTAACTTCAGTTATAAAAGTTCTCAATTCCAGAATTCTTATTTGGTTCCTTTACATAATTTCTATCTCTATTAATGTTCTCTATTTAGTAAGACATTGTTCTCATGGATTCCTTTAATTCTTTCTCTTTGATTTTTTTCTTTAACTCTTTGAACATATTAGAAAAGCTTGCTTCAAGTGTTTTCTATTAAGTCCAATGTCTGGGATTCCCCACGAATTACTTTAATCAATTGTTTTATTTCCTACCTTTGTGTCGTACTTACTTGTTTCTTGACATCCCTCAGAATTTTTTTTGAGAAGAAGATATTTTGAGTATTATAATGTGGTAACTCTGGGAAATAGATATCCCTTCCTCCAGGGTTTGTTGTTGCTTATTATAGTAGTAGTTTGTTTAGTGACTTTTCTCAAGCAATTTTCTAAAGTCTATATTCTTTGTCCTGTGTGGCCATTGAAGTCTCTTTTCCATTAGTTTAATGGTCAGCTAATGATTGGGTGGAGATTTCCTTGAACTCCTGGAACAAAAAAATTTCCCACTCTTCACAGATAAGTCACTTTGCAGATGGGCTCTGTGCCTGTCTGTTGGAATGTACCTTCAACAGTCAACCAAACAGTTTATAACTCTCCTTACTGTTCACTTCTTGCTTGTGCAGAGTCTGAAGGTCAGTCAGAGGTGGGAGGTTAGGGCCTTCTCAGGTCTTTCCTGAGCATGCACACAGTCCTGGACATGAGCATAGCCTTCTAGACTCCCAGTAATGAATCAGAGCTTTCAAAGTTTGTATACCCCTAAGCATCTCATCCCCCAGACTTTCCTCCCAAACTTTTGGTTAGTCCGTCATCTGCCCCAACTCTTTGCCAATGCCCCAAGCAGCAGTGGCTTGGACTGATTCATTTTCATGTAAGTGTTTTTTGTCAGACACCCCCTGTGCAGCTAACTCAGCACTGAGAAAGTTCAGAGTTAGGGAAGATAAAGCTAAGCCCTTTAGGGCTCGTCCTTTAGGCAGCTACCTGATAGGTCAATACAAATAACCACAATTCTTTGCAGATGCAGTCCATTCTGCTCCTTGTAATAGGACATTTATAGCGGCAATGTGAGCAGTTTTCTTCAGGGCCATCATCGGTTGAGGAGTAGTGGAAGGAACCACAAACGAAATAGTGAGATTTTGCTACTTTTCCTTGAATAATCATTCCTTTGGCTGCTGAAGGCTTTTTGTTAGTTTCCAAAATTTTAAGCAAATTGTTTCTGACAGTTTTTGCCAGTTCTTTTGTTGCCTTAATGAACTTTTGGAGTTCATTACTCACTCTGATATTTTTGCTGATTTTACTTTCAAGCTCTCTTTTGATTGATATTAGCATTTTATATATTTTCCACCATTTAAATTTTAGCCTGTTTGTAGCTTTATATTTAAGTGTGTTTCATATATACAGCATTGTTGCTTCTTTTTATTTTTTTTTGTCCTGTCTTATAAATTTCCTTTTAATTGGGCTATTTAGACTATTTAATTTGATCAGTGTAAGGGCTATATTTAAATTTACTACTTTGCTATTGTTGTCTATCTGTTATCTGTTAAATATATTTGTACTCCACTAAATGTTCTTGAGATTTGTCCTAGAATGAAATTCCTTGGAACCCATTGTATCATTTTGTGTCTTGTTTTTATGATTTGTTAGATGCGTCTGGAGCAGTTCTGTGTCTGGGCCTACTTATTCCCCACTCCTGAGCCCAGCTCCTTCTCTGTGTTCTACACAGTAGTCCATGAACTATGTAGTTTATTTCAGTTAGCTATTGGAAACAAATACTATTCCAGGCTCCTGTGAGCATCAGACCTTGTTACCTCTAATCATCTTGCAAGTTTCTTCTGCTGGCCTAATTTTGTTTCTTTACATGCATGTGATAATTAGTACTCAACTATTGCACAAAAATATGTTTGGAGCATGCAGAGTACAACTAATTTCCTGTAGGTTTATTTTTCTTTTGCATCAGTCCACATCCCACAAATCTGGGAAAATCAGCCTGCTGGACAATTTAGTTCTCTGCTTTCAAAGCAAAACATTAACTCATAAAATATTTCTTAGTAACAACAATAAGCAGCATTTGCTGTGGCTTCAAAAGTAGCAGTGCATTTTCGTCTCTCCATTGGTTTCTGGGACTCTTCAGAGTCATTTATAGCCAGTGTTAGGGTCTCTTACTTGCTATTAAAGCCACCTCTCTTTTCTTGGTTTACTGCTATTTTTATTTGGCCAGTGCTAATGGCATGTTAATAATCAAAACAAACACTATTACTGATTCTCTTTAATATATATGCTGGTGTCTTAAGGCTTATGTATACATGATTTTATTTACTCCTCAGAAGCCCTATTTTAAAGTTGAGAAAACAGAGAGGATAAATGTCTTCCCTAGGGTCACATATAGATAGTAAGAACTAAAACATAGTTTATTTAATTCTAGAGTGCTTACATACAGCAAGAGTAGAGTACTACCCTTAACTGCTACAATAATAATAATGACGGTTGATACTTGGGTGGCTGTTACCACCTGTCACAGTTAATCTGAGATGAACCACAGATATTAAATCATCTGATTCTTACAACTACCTTATGGATATGGTATAAGTTCTATTGTTATCCTTACGTTATGTGTGATGAAATGGAGGAACAGACAGGTCATATCCCCAGAAGTGAAAGAACTGGGATCTCAACCCCACACTCTGTTTTAGGAGTTCATGATCTTAACCTTTAATCTGTGTCGATTAGATTATATGCTACAACATGATCTGGTGGTTTCCATTTTAGCTTTTATTTGTCTCTGTGGTTTTTGTGTGATCATCCTGCAACCGGTAACTGGCCAAGGAAACAAGGTTTTCATGTTTTTCTAACCTTTTAATCTTATTTCCTATCCTATTGACTTGTTTGGGAAATGGCAGGTAACTATAAGGTCATCGCAGTTGAGGTCACCTGTGACTCACTTTAGCTTTGTATTATCTGAGAAATCAGGCTGACAATCAGGCCCTTGTGTGATATGAAGTGTTTTATTTATCCTCTATTTCTGCTAAGAGACAGTGGCACATGTTTTACAAATGAAGCACGCACACATCTATACACACATACAAGTTCTTCCACAAATCACAATGGGATGTATTAGTAAAGAGTGTAAACTATAGTGTGTGTACGTCCATGAAAAATGTCACCTGAGAATGATAACACATCAGAAGGTGTTTTTGGAGAAATGAATTCTTTCAAAAGATTTATTATATTTCCCTTTCATCTAGTTTATCTTTCTTTCTGAAATGTATTTATGCCTTAGCACCTTTATAAAACCTTTCTGGACCTACTCCCTCCTGTCAGATCAGTGTAATAGCTCTTCCTGTGATCCTTGCATTTATTTCGTCTTTCCTTGTTCCTCTTATTAGACTCTAAGCCTCTGAATATAAGGAGCTTTTAAACTAGTGCAATAATAGAAGTTAAAAGCCATCTTCAATTCACTTAGTAAAGTCTGGGGAACTTTAATGTTTCTGAGACTATAACTTTGATCTATTTGCAAATAAATTTCTGACAACTCTTTCTCTCCCATACATCATCCTTTCCCATCCTGCCATCCTGCCACGGTTCTTTCCTTTGAGTTTCCTCCTTGCCCACTGCTTTATTTTCTCTTATTGATGTGTTTGGAGCTTACAGGTTCTCTGTTATTTGTAAGTTAGACATTCTACCTGTGTCATAAGATTTTCAAGCTAAAAATGCTATTGAAACCCAGAGATCATTCCAAACATCAAGTTTAAAGAGTAAAGAGTTCAGTGTGATTCAAACACTCTCACTCTGGGTCTCAATTAGTTCTTGGTTATAAGACCTGTGTTTAGGATCATCTCTCAGTTTCTTGTAACACAGAGATCACATTACTCAGCTTCTATTCGCAAGCGAGAATTCAGGGAGAATGGGAGTTTTGATCTCCAGAGTTGGAAGAGAATTTGAGACCTCTCAACTTTTGCTTCCAGGCAGAAACAGTCCTAATCCTTACTAGACAGCTGGGTGCATGTCCTGTTTTCAAGAAAAGGAAACTCAGCTCTTATAACTCATACTAGCATTTATTAAAAATTGTCCAGGCTTGGTGGTGGAGAAAGATGACAAACATCAACACTGCCATGTAATCTAGGTCAACATCCACCGTCTTGTTGGTTGCATACACCCAGATGTGTTGAAGATGACATTTTACCTGTGTGACCTGCCTCCTCCAAACCCATAACCCAACTCTAACCGTCAGAGAAACCCAAATTGAGGGACATTCTACAAAATATCTGACCAGTACTCCTCAAAACTGCCAAGGTCATCAAACACAAGGAAAGCCTGAGAAACTGTCACACCTAGGAGAAGCCTAAGGAGACATGACAATGAAATGTAATGAGGTATCCTTCGTGGGGTCCTGGAACAGAAGATGGTCATTAGGGAGAAAGTAATGACGTGCAAATAAAGTGTAGATTTTAGTTAATAATAATGTATCAGTGTCGGCTCATTAATTGTGACAAATGTACCATACTAATATAAGATGTTAATAGTAGGGAAAACTGAATACAGGTATATGAGAACTCTTTGTACTTGAAACTTTTCTATAAAAAACTGATCTAAAATTAAAAACTTATTTAAATATAACAAAAATCATCTGACTACAGGAAGGCATTTTTTCATTTAGATTCAAGAATACTTTGATGCAAGCAGACATGAATATTTGTCCCATTTTACTACAATGACTAAGGCTGTTACAGAATTTTGGATTATGATAAATATTAGTATTTGATTTCATTGCTTTTTCAGACCTTTGAAAATCCAGAAGGTGTGAATTAGCATTTTAGTCTTTCAAAACTAAATCAATTATACCTTATCTTTTAGCAATTTCTATGAAAGTAAAAGTCCAGTTACAGTGAAAAATTCCTTGTTCGTGCTCAGTTTGTTGCAGAGAGAGTTAACATCAATGGAAAGGATAATTACTTCTAAAATTTTGGGGAAACAATATTGATATGGTCATTTAACATAGGTCAGGAATCCTGACACTTCTTGAAGTGATGTCCTAAAAATAGCACAGTCTTAATTTTTGTATAATCAGAGCAATGGTTATATTTTTATCTTATGTTCTAAACTCCCTTTTTAGGACTTGTGCCCTTGTACTTTTAAAGTTTTTATAGAGAAAACACTTCTGCTGTGATCCTATTTTATTCCTAGAGTGCATGTAGTTTACATTGGTTGATTGAAGAGTCCACTTACAAAGCCATCCTGAGACATCATGCTTTCTCTGCGCAAATAACATAAAAGATCACTATTGTATATATGTTATGACTCTGTGCCTACTTCATCTAAGTGTTAGGATTGTCCTTTAAATTTTATCTCTCTAACAAATGGATTAGTAGCACGTTCAATACTTTGTATACAATTTTCTGCTACTCAGAAATACATAAATCCATTTATTTGACCTTCATAATAAGGCAGAGTTGATACTGTAAGGTTAATGAGGCAATTACTCTTATAGAGAACATCAGTCATGAAAGCAGTTTCTTCCTCCCTTTAATATGCACATTAATTAAAATAATTTTTTCTTTGCTATTTGCATCGATAAGTGATCATCAATGATGGGAGGGATAATTAAGTTTCTAAGTATCTCCATTGTAATATTGGGCCTTAAGTTCATGGTATAAAGCTTTTTCTAGTAAAATATGTACTTTCATATTTACCCTTAATAATTTTATATAAATACTTTTTTTCCATTCACTGCAGCGAT
The DNA here is from genome assembly GCA_030068075.1 of Paguma larvata. NCBI lineage: Eukaryota > Metazoa > Chordata > Mammalia > Carnivora > Viverridae > Paguma > Paguma larvata. The sequence goes on from CM057829.1 coordinate 55,673,627, forward strand.
GGAAGCAATAGATGTTGTGATAGCTGTCTTTCAGTTATGTGGGGGAAGAACACACTGAAATTATTTTCAGAATCTGCCCTGACTCCTACCTCAAATAAAACTCCCTTGGTTAGGCATGATATTTAATCATAAACTAATAGTTTAAAATTATTTATTGAGTTTTCTTTCACATTAACTTGTAGAATCTATCTTAGGAATAGTAAACATCGTTTTCTATTAACATAAAAATATACTTTTATGGATATACCAATCAGATCACAGATACTTAATAATTTTTGCACTAATACAAGATTATTCTATCAGTAATGGACCAGTCAAGCTCACAGGTATGTAAATTTACTTAAAAAGTTTTTAAAATATTATTTGGCTTGTGCGCAATAACTTCTTATATTAAACCTAAACCAAGGGGCATCTGAGTTGCTCAGTTAAGTGTCCGACTCTTGATTTTGTCTCAGTTCATGATCTCCTGGTTGTGAAATGGAGCCCTGGGTGGGGCTCAGCTAAGATTCTCTCTCTCTTCCTCAGCACCTCCCCCTCTCGTGTTCATTCTCTCAAAATAAAAAAACCTAAACCAAATTTAACTAGTGCAGTTTAAATATACATATTCGTGTATGTATATATGTATTTAGAAATATATTTATACATACATATTGAAGAGAAAAAAATTTTTTTAATGTTTATTTATTTTTGAGACAGAGAGAGACAGAGCATGAGTGGGGGAGGGGCAGAGAGAGAGGGAGACACAGAATCTGAAGCAGGCTCCAGGCTCTGAGCTGTCTGCACAGAGCCCGACGCGGGGCTTGAACTCACCGTGAGATCATGACCTGAGCCGAAGTTGGCCGCTTAACCGACTGAGCCACCCAGGCACCCCTGAAGAGAAATTATAAATAATGTATTTGCGTCTGTAATTTAGAGGAATAGAATAATTTTTCTCAAGTTGACATTTTTTTTACTTGGCAAAATGCTTTGATAAGGCATTTACTTGTGAAAAATGGGGCTTAGACATAGCTGGGAGGGCTAAGAAGAAAGACAAGTAAACATTAAATTGCTCTTTATAATAAAATGAGACTTTTTGAATTCCCTATAGAAGGTTAAGAAGGGGAAACAGGGGAAAGGAGAGTGTCACTGAGAGGAAAGTGGCGAAAGGAGGCCAACAATGCAAGGACAGCCAGAATGCTATGCAGGCGGATGGCAAATGAGTGGGGATGAAGGGTGATTTATGTACATGAATGTTTGCTTTCTAGTAATAAGCTCTTGTTCATGAAAACTCTTGATTGGCTCTTCTTCACCCCACACTCACTTTGTAACTTTTGATACTTTATGAATGACGGTGTCAGCAGGAGCACACCTACTCGGGGAATGGATACAGAAGAGTTCTTTTCAGGATTGGGAAGACTCAGGGAAGAGCAGCCAGCCCTTGGGTAGAGACAGGATCCAGCTGGGTAGAGCAGACCTGAGAGCTAGAAGGGTTCAGAAGCCAGTGAATACATTCTGCCCTGTGGCTTACACACATTTTATTTCAATGTTAAAGTACATTCAGTACTTCCAGTATATGTAGTACCTTAGCTATGTCTGGGTTATATGTAGATTGTATTTAATACTCTGTGTACATGATGTTAGACTTAGGTTACCAATGGCTTCACCACATTCCCAAGAAATAATATCTAAGGATTCATTAGTAAATACCTTGACCTCTATGAAGAAGTGAGCTCTGATTTTGAGAAAGAAAATGTCCTACATAGTAAAACCTGAGGCCATCTCCTCATCTATGATAATTTTGTGAGATTAAAGGGCCACATTTCTCTAAAGTCACATAACCTTAACAGAAATCTAGGAAGGAGGGTGTGTTAGTATTCATAGCCTTACCAACAGGATAGGGAGAAGTTGGGCTTAACTTTGATTTTTCCATTTGAAGGCAATATTATAAGTAATCTTACATTTTACTACTTTTTTTTTAAAGTTTTTTGAAGGACCGAGAGACAGAGCATGAGTGAGGGAGGGGCAGAGAGAGAGGGAAACACAAGCAGGCTCTAGGCTCTGAGCTCTGTCAGCACAGAGTCTGATGTGGGGCTCAAATGCACCAACCATGAGATCATGAACTGAGCTGAAGTTAGATGCTTAACCAACTGAGCCACCCAGGGGCCCTTAAATTTTACTATTTCTTTTCTTAAGATATAGAATGTAAGAAGTTATTTAGGGTCATAATTAAAAGCTGATCTGAGTGAAAATGATATTTAATCCTTGCCCCACATGGCAGGCTGTCAACCAAGAAGGCCGTTAACACTGCTAATCAGGTTGGATGCCAATTGTTGTCATCTGAAATTGATATATTTTCTTGTTTATATATTTTGAGCAAAAAATAATTTTTGAGAAGCACGATATACACTATACACTGATATTTGGGTAATTTTTCCCTTATCAGATTGCAAAGAAAACTGTATTTGGATTAAAATTTCAGTCTTTCCCATTAGATTAAAATTCCACACTTTGGAAACTCATTTAGTTAGTAACTGAGTTCTTTTAAAATGGAAATATGTGAGAGGACATTAGTCTTTCATACTTTAATATGAATGGTTTTTTAGTTGACCTTTTTTCTGACCTGTCGTTAAAATCAGCCACAACGAATACTTGAGAGAGTTAATAGAGCCAACGAGAGGGAGGTTAATTTTTGAATAAAGGCCAATGACAATAGCATCCCTGATGGTGACCCTGCAGGAGAGTCTTTGGGACAATGAAAAAGATGAAAGCTACATAAGAATGTATCAATGTGACCTATATTCTTTACAGTTTGCTTATAGTAATACATATGCCAATGATACTCAGGTATTAAGACAAACAGATAGACTTAAGCAGAGAGAATATGGAGAAATTGCATTCTTCTTTTCTAAATAAAAGTAATGGAACAAGAATTTTAAAATCTATTTCTGTCCAACACTCCTACATTAAAAAAATTGCACTATTTCTGTGTATCTCCCCTCTAGACACCTGCATCTTCCAACAGTAAATCATTAGCAACCTTATGAAGTGCCACAGAGAATGGGCTTTGTGGTAGAAAGATGAACATAAAAGGAGAAGCTGAGAGCAATCAAACATCCACTTAGGAAGCAGTTTTACCTATGGGAATCTTCATTGGGTGCCTTTATTTCATTTTGATTACTGCCTTTACTGTTTCCTGGAGAACAAAGACCTGATTTCTAGAAGTATGCTTTCTCTCCTGTGCACATTATTTCTGAGCCCACGGGTATCTTATAGACATTAACTACACTGATTCAATGGACTCAGACAATTTTGTATTTCTGAGTTTTTTTTCTAGGTGGGTTCTAAAGATTTAGGATAGTTTTTTTTTTCATATGTATATAAAACTACGTAAAAAATTTGCATCACTGACTATCTTGCAGGATAGTTTTCTTTCAAGAAGCTCAACAGAATTTTGGTGTGAGTCACATTCATTTGGGGCCTCAGTTACAAAGTAGATGCAGTATGTATATGGATTTTACTGCAGTGCTCCTGAATAGTAACTGCTGTCCACAGGGTTGTGGAAAGAACCATTGGGGGAAAAAAGAATCAATTCAAGTGTACGAGATAAGATATATAAAGATACCATGAACTTAAGGTGCATATGATTATAATTATCCATGGAATCTCTTCTCCTCGCCTGATGAAACACACTTTGCCTTATACTATAATCAGGATGCACTAAGTGTGGAAAGCACATCAGCATAAAGAGATTATGTACACATTGTGATATATAAGGTGGTAACTATTTCTAACAGTAAATCAGATAACCCACTTAACCTATTAACTGTTAGGAATTAGATTTGAAGTCCTGGGCTGGGGTGTAGGCTGTCATTTAAGTTTTCTGAATTTCAGTGTCCTTTTCTGCTGCACAAGGGCAGTAGTATCTGGAAGAGCAGTTAGAACAGATAACCTCCTGGGTCCCTTCCAGCTCTGTTGTCTTATCACTTGAGGACTAGCATGTATTGCGTAATAAGTACTGAGCTTCCAAACTAGTGTCTAGTTAGGTTTGGGGAAATTTCCCTTATTATTCTAAATATCTTGGCATTTCTGTTAGGTAGTATGGAAAACTATTTTTAGTTTGGGACATATCTAACTAAGTGTACAATTATACAAACTAAGTGTGCAATTTTGCTCATGTTTATGCAGAATTGAATTACAGATGAAATTTTTTGTTTTTGAACCTTTTCTTAACATCTTTACAATGCTTTTGGGTCAGAATTCACTAAAGGGAACAGAAACCACTCTAAGAATTTTAAGTAGAAACATACTTACATGCGTATGAAATCACTAGAAGGACTGGAAGAAGCAGGGATTTTGCTGGGCCTTTAAGTGTGACACCCCACCCCAACACGTGGAACTGAACGATCAGGGGAATTACCATCGCTGCCAGGTCACAAGTCGAGGGTGCAGGAGGCCATGTGAGAATCTCAGTGCCGCTGCTGTGTTCCAGGGAATAGGAAGCTGAAACGAGGCCACTTTTGTACCTACTGCTGCTGCCGGTGCCACTACAAAGCCCTGTTGATACCCAGGGGCCGCTGCTGCTGGAAGCTGGACACAGGAATGTTACAGTAGAAAAATCCTAGTTCTCTGCACACTTGCTTGCTAGCAGAAGACAACCAGAATGAACATGAAATTAGCCTCTGCCTTCTGTTCATACTCCAGATCACCAGAGATGGCATCTAATTGGTGAAATCTGATTCACATGCAGATCCTTAGCTGCTAGGAAATCTGGAAAACACAGATTTTGCTTTCAGTCTCTGCAACACAACGAGACAGGGGTTCTTCAAAGTGTAATCCTCGGAACAGTAGCATTAGCATCCCCTTGGAACTTGTCAAAAATGCAAATTCGTGGCCTGCCCATCACCTACTGAATCATAAGCTCTGGGGATGTGGCCCCGCAGGCTGTGTCTTAACAAGCCTTCTGGATGGTACTCAGGCACACTGAAGTTCGACAGCCGCTATAGTAAGGCAAACTAGAAACAACGGGAAAAGGATGCTGCTTGCTCTTCAACCATGCTCAAGAAATATGTCAAGAAACACATGCCATTACACTCAGGCAGTCCCAAAAAGGAAAAGGAACATTAACTAGGAATGCTGAAAATATAAATCCTAGTTCCGTTTATTTTAGCTAATTGTAGTATTATTAGAGGTATAGGGTTTTAAGTTCTAACTCCTAAAGTGGGGCGTCTATTTTTATGGGAGTCGACTATTTTCAGTAAAAGTGATTTAAAAGGCGCCTGGGTGGCTCAGTCGGTTGGGCGGCCAACTTCAGCTCAGGTCATGATCTCGCGGTCTGTGAGTTCGAGCCCCGCGTCGGGCTCTGTGCTGACAGCTCAGAGCCTGGAGCCTGCTTCCGATTCTGTATCTCCCTCTCTCTCTGCCCCTCCCCCACTCGTGCTCTGTCTCTCTCTGTCTCAAAAATAAATAAAAAACATTAAAAAAAATTTTAAAAAAAGTGATTTAAAAAAATTTAAGGTTTATTTAGTATTGAGTGAGAGAAAGGGAGAGAGAGAGAGAGTGGGAAAGGGACAGAAAGAGAGGGAGACACAGAATCTGAGGCAGGCTCCAGGTTCTAAGCTGTCAGCGCAGAGCCCGACGCGGGGCTCGAACTCATGAACCGTGAAATTGTGACCTGAGCCGAAGTTGGACGCTCAACTGACTGAGCCACTCAGGTGCCCCTAAGTAAAGTGATTTTTATGTTTTATTTTCACTTTCCATTACATCAGTACCTTCATTAATACACCATTAGGTGGCACATGCTGGTGTGAAGTTTTCAAAGGTTACCTGCTTCCAAACCCCTAGCAAAAGTATCAACAAAGCGTATTAGCTTTTACATACTTTTTCTGGGAAAATATTTTTAAATTTTTTTTACAAAGATATTTGCATTTAATGATTCTTTTCAAGCCAAATCAATAAACTTTCTTGAAAAGTGGACAGTTCCATTCTTACCAAAGCAGGTGTAAACTTGTTTGATATAATATATTGTTTTCAAAGAAAATGAACTTCTATTGCTGGAGACTCCTATATATTTATTTAATTTCCAGAATGTGAAAGTTAGCAAGAAAGTGAAAATCCCCTCATAATCTTACCACTTAGAGACAAAATGAAGTTAATCCTCCTCCCTCATCCTTGTCTTCTAATCCTCTCTTTCAAAAGGAACTACTGTTAAGTAGACTTTTTGGTGCTTATAGAGACACATACATATTAAGATAATAATTGAACCGTTAATGTAGTCATTCATTTGGAAAAAAGTACTTAGTTTTATGTATTAGTGTACTTCTTTCTCTTTACCAATAGTGGATTTCTTTATGAACCAGTAATTTTTTGTGATGGCCAGGTGATATTATGATTATAAGAATGTAACCAATTAACCATTCATTCTCCTCTCCCTGCATATTGATATTTTTCTGTTTTTTTTTCATATTGAGAACAGCAATGCATTTAATATCTTATACATACATACATAAAAAGTGTTCCTTTTATTTTTTAAGCTAAATGTTAAAAATATATTTATTGAGCATCACATTAAGAAAATTTAATGGCTCTTACTAAGTTATCCTCCAAAAAGATTGCTCCAATTTAAACATTCAGTGATAGTGTACCCTTTGAAACTTTATTAATAGAATAGATTTGAAATGAAATTTAGTGGTGTTTAATTTTCATTTTCTTAATTAAATGTAAGGATGGACTACTATTTAAAAGTCTGCTGGTTATTATTTTGCCATTCTCTGTGAGTTATTGGTTCTTATCCATGACTTATTTTATTCTATTACACTCTTTTTTTTTTCTTCTTTGTAAATGGAAGATTTTTGAATGTTTGGGATATTAACTGCTTGTTAAATGAATTGCAAATATTTTCTGTCAGAGCAGTACTTTAATTTTTTTTTTTGTTTTAGTGTTTACCATGAGTTAGGTTTAAATCTTAGAAAGTCACGTTTGTTAAAATATTTAATGATTTTTGGGCTTCATGCCTTTCTTAGGAATCTGTTCGCATCTAGGGAATATTAAAAAAAAACTAATATTTAATTATTTATACCTTGTGATTATTTATTTATAATTATTTATACTTTGATAGCATTGTTTCATACATTATATTTTTAATCTGCCAGTATTTTATAGTGTACATTTGTTTATGTAAATGGATAGACAACATCATGTGTTGAGTAATCTCATTAATTTGAAATGACATCTTAGGATATACTCAGTTCTCATATACTCTTGGTCCTGTATCTTATTTTCTAGTCTAGTCTACTTACCTTGTGTTTATTTCCGTCAAACTTACTGTTTTAATGACCGTAGCTTTTTAAAATGTTACATTTTCTCCCCTTATGATGGCTTTAACTGGCAGACTAGTAGAACCAATCTTGTTCCCCTTATCTTTCAATAGCCTTTAAGGATTACCTGTGTATAGCACTTTCTAATGTATTTGAATTGTTTTCAAAAAATTCTTTGATCATTGCTTTTGCCGGGTCCAATATAAATATTAATTGACTTTTAATCAGATACAGCATAAAATCCTTGTATAAATACTTGTTTGTAAATCCCTGAGAGTACTTCTATTATAATGTTTTCATTATAATAGAAATGTTTTCAATTTAACATTGCGTATATATAAAGACTATTTTCAGCAATGTATCTTCTCAAGGAAAACCAAAAAAATCAATAACATTTCAACTACCTGACCAAGGGAATGGAGTTGTCCTTATTAAATTCTAAGCTGTTATTTAGTTGTGTTCAGTCTTATTAAGAACAAGTCAATAATAGTAACTTCCAACAAATGTATTTTGAGCACCCAAAGGATATGTGTACACGGCATGAATTCTCTGGAGGATAAAGCAATTCTCTGAAGAATTCTCTGGCTTCCTAACTTTTCATTAAGATCATCATTTATTTCTGAAAAGCTCAGAGTAAAACTATATTGCCATAGATTTTTTCAGGAGGAGAGATTCAAGGGGTGGGAGTTCTTTCTTGAGATGGAGTCTTCTGCCTAACTGAAATATGGATCTTTCTTCTTGGATCTGATCCATACTGAAATTTATTTTGAACAGTTAGCATAAATCCTTTACTGAAATAACTAACATTTTGTAACTCCCCATTCTGTGGACATGCTCAGTGAGCCAACTGTTTGGGTTAGCAATTAATCTATTAGGTCAATATATAATTGATTAATATTAGAGGCTTCTAGTTTTCCAGCATTTACATATTTCACGTTGCTGACTTTTGCATGATTATTTGTAGTTAATTATTTCTTTCTAGTGTTTTATGTGTATAATTATTAAGATTGACAGTGTCATAACTAGAATGATCATACCAGGGGAATGTTAATATTGCCTGCTTTTGAAAAAGCCAGAACATAAGATAAATTATCTCATTTAAAAATAAATGGGTAAATGTAACTATCCCATTTTTAAGGAAGATTAGTGTAGCTTTTGTATAATGATATGCCATAAAATAAAATCTTTAATTAACTTTGTGTCTGGAAAAAGAACAAATAAATTTAAATTTTTGTTTAATATTTATTTATTTTTGAGAGGGAGAGAAAGAATGAGAGAGAGACAGAAGGTGAGTGGGAAAGGGGCAGAAAGAGAGGGAGACACAGATTCTGAAGCAGGCTCCAGACTCTGAGCTATCAGCACAGAGCCCAACCAGGGACTCGAATTCAGGAACCATGAAATCATGACCTGAGCTGAAGTCATACTCTTAACTGACTGAGCCACCCTGGCACCCCATCTAAATAAATTTTAAATCATCAGATTAAAAACTATTTTTGTTATTTGTTAAATGCTAATAGATAAATAAGTTAATTCCAATCATGTTTGTGCTGTTTACGTGAACTTTCTTTGATTTGCCTGTCTAAAGATGCTGGTATGAATCACAATATTTTTTGACTTCTATTTTTATTCAACTGGTGTTTTCAGTTATAAAATCACACTTTGTTGTCCCTTGTTTATATATGTCTTCCTCTATACTTTTCACAAATATAAAACCTCATTAAAATGCTGTTTTACAAAATCAGATATACTGCAACTCAGATCATGTCTCCTAAAATATAAGTACCCATAGTGAAATCTTGATGTAAGACAGCTTAAACCAATGAGTGTTTTTACTGTTCTCTGACTGCATCATAAAGAATTTCTGTGAATATCTATGTACAATCCAAGGGTGGAGAGACAGGGTAGACGAATATTTTATAAATAACAGAAGTTTCTTAAGAATCTCTCCTTTCTTTGGTAAGTAGCTTGAGTAGCCCTGGGTGAGATCAGGACGTTGGGATAAGTGGTAATTTAAGGTCTGTTTAACTGAATCGTGTTTATTAAGCATCTACTATCTGCCCATCTAGGCGTTCTGCTCTTCTTTGGGAGGTTTTGAACAGAGACTAAGAGAGAATACCTTCACCTATTCCAACCCAAATCAGTGATTTTTGTTCACTTTTCTAGGTGGTGATTCAGAATTCAAAGAGAGAAATTAAAACGGTGTTTCTCAGACCTAAATGTGTGTAGTACTCACGTGGGTATCTTGTTAAAGTGATTGTTTTGATGTAGTAGGTGTGGAGCAGGTGTGAGATTCTGCATTCATCTATGCCCTTTTCTACTCAAAATAATGAGTAATAACCGTGTACTATATTGCCTTCACTGGTGTCTTGGCCCGCTCCTGGTGAGGTCACTGTGTTGCATAAAAAGTAATTCTAGCTGACACCACTCTTCTTCACCCTGCTGTTTTAGGAAGTCTAGTTAAGAGATCCAAGTTTTAGAAATGACCTGATCACTGCTTCCAAAGGGCGAGATGAACGGATTCTGTCTTTATGACCAAGGTAATGAAAATCTAACGGGCAAATCTAATATTTCTCTTCTCATTTCTCTTCTCTTTCCAGTGGGTTGGTTTTCTCTGTCCCCTTATGGACATATTACAAAGTAGAAGCCATGCATAATTTTTCAGGACACACAGAAAGATATAAGAATTTTTTTACAACGTGTCGTACTTTCACTTCTTTTGTTGAAACTTGAAGTGAATGTTTTTGGCATTAAGCTTCGAAGGCCTTGAGCGATCACATGTAAGAATTTTAGTGGGCCTTTACCTCACAGATGAAGGGAGAGTGACCACCTGGCAAATGGCCGCCACATCATGTTTGTCTACAAGTGCAGGATTTTCAAAGGTCTCCAGGATAAATGGGAAGTGGAAAAACTAACAAAACAGAAGTAATCACTTCTATGTGGTATTTACAACCTATCAATTTTTAAAATCTTGGCTATAAGATAAACTATTTTTTATATAAATGATTAGGGTCCCGGTTAAGGGACAGAACATACCATATATTTGAATACACATAAAATGTGTCTATTTCCAAAAATGAGACTTTAAATTGATCTTATTTTAGTTCTTGCTTTATGATTTGCTTGAAAATTATCGTTTTGTCAAACCTAACAAAGGCTAAGATTTCCCACTCATTTGGCGAAAAAAGAAGTGACATTTCCTGAATAGTATATTTATTACCCACAGTCCTTTCTCTCGTTGATTCTGACCTTTCTCTATTAATCACATAAATAAACTTCTTTCCAGTGTCTCCGTTTCTGTGTCCTCATAAGATTTAGCACTAGATTCCCTTTGAATCTATCTTAGTCATAATAATTATCATCCTCCATGCAGTGATCATCAGTCTTGTTCCCCTCTTCTCACAGCTATCCTAATCTGACCTCCTTTCTTTGTGTCTCTCCTTTACTTCCAATTTTACTATTTTACCAATCAAATGACCCCCAGGTCCTTATGCTTTTTCTCAGATAATCAGATTTTGTTTTCCAGAAGTAACACAGCATTTTGCTTCATATGTATTTCTGTCTGTAACTTTATTATCTTTTCACTTGTTAGATTATTTGTGGAGATTTCCTTTCATTCCTCCCATATCTCATTGTAGCATAAAATGACTATTGTGACTATTATCTTCTGATTTTTAGTAAATTGTTTCTTTGATAAATATGATACCCAGAGCTTTAGCACATTCATCTCTGGTGCCATAAAGAAATCTTCGTTTTCTTGCTAGTGGTTTTCTTCTCTACAAGTAGCATCAAAATCTATAAAAATATGGGTCAGTTTAAAAAAAAAAACAACACAAACAAATGAACTTATACTAGCTTCTTCTGTTCAGATGAACTGAATTGTCATCTTTGTAAAGTCTCAATAGGCCATTCCTGTCACTGATAGACGGGTTATGAAATTGGCCTCCTTTATGTAAGAAAGATTCTAGATTTTTTGTCCTTTCATAAATGAAACTGCCTTGAGAACCAGCATTTTTGTGTAATTCATATGCCATTTTCTTCCTAACATAGTTTTGAGTTCATTTTTAATAAAAGTTAAAAGCCAATGAAGAAACAAGTATGGAAGATATAGAGGAATTAAACCAAAACTAATACTCCATTCATTTATTCATTAAACATTGTCTAATAATACCCATGATGTGATAGGTATACTTTAGGCACTGGATCAGAAAATAAAACAAAAACAAAGTTTATGTTATAGTTCCCAATTTTCAAAAGGTCAAAATCTAGAAAAATGAGACAGACCAAATTAGTTAAATGCCAATATGTTGAATACTATGTCAGATATATATGAATATTACAATGCATGGGGTCAGAGGACTTGATTTATACCTCGTTTAAAAAATAAGTCAACTTTACCTTGATTCTCCTATGGGACCTTGGCTGGCTTGGCTATATGTAAAGATGAGGCCCATCTAGATATGATAAAAGGAAAAATACTTTTACTACATCTAATTAAGAAATATCCTTAGTTATTTGTTTTGAGCTTTTTGTTCCACTACATGAATACATATGTGCGATATATTTCAATTAAATGAAGAAAAAGTCAGGTTCAGCCTTCTTGTGCTCTTAAACACTGATGCATTGCTTTAAGTCATAGTCACGAATAGTTTGTCACCATTGTGCATCCTGAGGAAGTTAGTTGTTTTGGAATTTTATCATATTTGAAGGAAACTTGTGATAACCCTTATTCTGCTATGGGACTGATCTGTGAGTAGGCTGATGCTCTGGAAAGTCAGGTCTGGATTGAATTTAAGAACACAACAGCAATCATGTTGAAGACAGAATTGCCAAATTGTTTCTATTTGAGAAGAGAAAGAGTTGAAGGATGTGATTATGGAATATCAAGAGGCACTGAATCAGATGGATAATGTATACTCTGTGAATACCACCTCTATTGAATTCTAGGATTGGTCCATAGTACTGCTAGAGTTTTCTTTTTATCCAAGAACCAGACTCCAGGCACAAGCACAGAATTGATTAATTCAACTCCTCATTATTGCCTTTGATCTTGACTTTTTGCAAAAACTACCTAACTTGTTTTTAATTTTTGCCTTAATTTTTTCCATTCTAATTCATACTTCCACCTGCTGCCATTATGGTGTCTAAGCGCCGCTCTAGATATTACCACCCTGTTTGCCTTTTGAAAGCCCAAACCTTCTAGCCATTCATTAATGGCTTTTTATGTTCTGAAATTACCTTACCTTTCCAAATTAGACCCCAAGTGTCCCTCATCACCCACCAGATGGTCTGTCTTGAATGTATCTACTTAGCATGTCTACACTTTCACATTTATATCTTCGTTCGCTGATTTCCTCTGTACCTCTCTATCTATATGTATATCCAAACAGTACCTCTCTTTCAAACTTTAGCCCAAATTTTGTCCCCTCTACAGACTTCTGAAATTTCAAGTTGAAAGCCAACTTTTTATTCTTGTAATCATTAACAGGTAGGAATAGTGGAGCACCTACTACATCTCTGGATGTAGTGGAGAATCCACTATCCAACACTATCCAACAGTAGAGCATCTCTACACACATCTACTGCTTTCTGGATAACATTAACAATGAGTATATAAGTCTCTTTAAAATTCTTAGGAAAAAGATCTGTGTCTTATTAATTATTGAAATGGTAGTAATAATAGTTAACATTTATTGAGGTCTCATTCTTTGTTATTTTAATATGTTCAATACAACTGGGCAGTAAAGATTACTGAATAAGAAGAGAGTTTACTTAAGAAATATAACTAAAAGATGACTAAATTAACTGCTGCATTCAATGTGAGATATACCATTATTAGTGCTTATAACAACCCTATGAGACAAAGATTACCATCCCGTTTTATACAGGAGGAACCCCAAGCCCATAGAGCTCAGAAACTTCCCCAGCATCACGTGTATGTGACTTCAGATCCAAACCCTCGACCATTATTCTGTGTTGCTGCTTGTGCATTCCCACCTGCATGAGGCTCTTGAGTTAGTCATAAAGATCTGTTGGATAAATGAAGAGTGACTCAATTAAAAACTTATATGTTTAAAAATTATATATATTTTAAAATTATTTATGTTTATTTATATCTAGGCTGCAAGATGGAAAAAATTCATTCTTCGTGCTTAGAAGATAATTGATATAAAAATTTCTCCCTGACATATAAACTGTTAAGATTTATGCCAGAGTTCTGATTTGTGCTTTTCATCACATAAAATAGGAGAATTATGGTCTTTCAAAATAAATTTACTTCTTTGAAATTTTTAAGAGCCCCAGGAAAAAGAAATGTGGGGACTTCATTCATCAGAAGAAAGATACTTGGCAAACCTAAATTTTTATAAAAAGATCTTTCATTTAATGTCTGATCTAAGCCTTGGCCTATTTGCCCTCAGATCAATTTCTTCTTTCCTCCTCTGTTCTAAATCATAGAGCTGATGCTTGTAGACTGTTTTTCTTAGGCTTTCATGTCATTGGGTTCTAGCTGTGTTTGGACAATGGGAGATACTTGAAGAGAGAAAAGGAGAAGCTAGGGTGTCTCCTGCCCTATCTGTTGGAAGTGGCATTGTCTTACTAGCTACTTCTCCTCTTTGGCTCTGGTTTCTTCAGACAGACCCATTAAGTTTCAGCTTCCACCAGGTGACTGTGGCCCCTAATTATATGACTATTAAATTAGGAGCAGATACTCAAATTCAAATTTTTAGAGAAAGTGGTGGAAAGAGTATTAGATTATAGTATTAAGAGACTTCGATTTGAGTCTTTCATTCTGTTCCCTTACTAGGTGTGTGACTTTGGGCAATCCCTTTTCTATATCTAATTTCAGGTTTTTCATCAGTAAAATTGGAGTATAACCAGTGCTATCGGGCCAACAGTTTATTCTACTAAACACATTCAGTATCTCTAAGCAGATCCAAAGATTTGCTGAGTTTTCATGAGATGGAATGTGGGTTATTTTATCTTATTTTCTTTGTAATATATATAAAAGTAGATGTGTTTGAGGCTTATGACTTTCTCTTTCATTTTCTTTTTTATTCTGAGGATTACTCTTTATAAGAATGAATGGAATCATGAACATATCTGCTTTCATTACCTTGTTCTATTTATACTTTTTTTATGTATATAGTCATGAAGGTGACTTTGCAAGAAAAGCATACTGTGTTTCACATTTGGGAGACAATCTACTGTCTTGAAAAAGTTATCAGAACCAGAAAAATAGTGTTCATTTTCTTCCAGAATCTGAGAAATGTTAAATGACAAGATTTCTCTTTCAATTTCTTTCTATTTGTTTCTATTCTTTAGCAAACATAATGATATTAAGGAATTATACCAAAAATAGCCGATTTTTATAATTTCTTGAGTACATTATGTCTTACTTTGGAAGCATCAGAGCTGAATTCAGATTTCTTTAATGATATGTATATTTATCTTCACAACCACTTGATCCAATTTTAAAATGTTTCTCTTTCCTTAATGTTTATTTACTTTTGAGAGAGAGAGAGAGAGAGAGAGAGAGAGAGAGAGAGAGAAGGAGTGCTCGCACACGTGTTGGGGAGGAGCACATCTGAAGCAGGCTCCAGGCTCTGAGCTGTCAGCACAGAGCCTAACGCGGGGCTTGAACTTGTGAACTGTGAGGTCACAGCCTGAGCCAAGGTCAGATGCTTAACTGACTGAGCCACCCAGGTGCCCCAAAATGTTTCTCTTCTAAACGGGATATTATAAATCTGAAAATAAGACATATACCTTTTTCAGATACACTTTTAACAAAAGTGCTAGATTTACTGCCTGACTGTGGAGTATAGTTGAATATGTTCATTAATTTTCACAAGGATTCTTAAAAAAGTATTTTTTTTGTAACTTTAAAAATTCTGGTAGTATTGTTTTCATATTGGGTTATATATATTTTTAAAATTTTTTTTTAATCTTTATTTTTGAGACAGAGAGAGAGAGAGAGACAGAGTTTGAGCAG
This sequence comes from Paguma larvata, assembly GCA_030068075.1. Classification (NCBI taxonomy): domain Eukaryota; kingdom Metazoa; phylum Chordata; class Mammalia; order Carnivora; family Viverridae; genus Paguma; species Paguma larvata. Next base: position 55,688,906 of record CM057829.1, read on the forward strand.
GGGAGGGGCAGAGACGCAGAATCTGAAGCAGGCTCCAGGCTCTGAGCTGTCAACACAGAACCTGTCACGGGGCTAGAACTCACAGACTGTGAGATCATGACCTGAGTTGAAGTCGGATGCTTAACCGACTGAGCCACCCAGGCGTCCCTGGATTATATTTTTCTTAAAGCAAACAGGCACAGTTGGAATTATACTTATTTCTAAGTAACAGGAGCATTTTTAGAAAAGTCAAATAACACTAAAAAGTTTAAAACCAAAATCATTTCAATCTGATTCACTTATCATTGGGAAATGGGAATGGGTCCTTCCCAAGGTATGTGTGTGGAGCTTTTAATATTCATATTTCTAAGTAATATAGACGTGATCAATAGTTCTAATATCTCTATTTTACACATTATTTGCTATCTCTCAGTGTGGTACTTGAGAATTTTGTTCCTTTGTACTGTAACCCTTTTACCTCCTTCTGTACTTTCTTGAATTTTTAATTGAATTTAGTGCAGTTTACTGAGTCTAAATAAATACTGTTAATTGCGGAGTCAAACAGTGTATTTTTATTGTTTTATTTTTTTAATAATTTTTTTCTTGGCCATTTCCTTCTTTTTTTTGCATTTGTTAATTTTTCATGCACTCAGTTTTAATTTTTTGCATACTCTCTAACAACTTCTTAAATGTAATTTTCTATAGAGTCGAATCCATCATATAATCTCTCAGGCAGAGTAATTTATCAGAGTTGTTCGTTTTCCTGGAGGTCACGCTCCTGGATTCCTCCTGCCCCCTGGGCTAGTCTACACCAGTTCCTCTCTAGGCCTGCTTTACAGTTTTGTTTTTCTTTCCATGCCCTGGGAATTCCCTTTACCTTTCATTTCCTAAATTCCACTATTTTTCTTTCTTGGTTTTATACTGTCAGTTTGAAGGTAGATGCTCTCCAGTAGCTTCCACTTAAAGGATACATTCATGCCATGTTTGGAAGCCATTCATGTCTAAAAATATTTTTATTTTGCCCTCACACTTCGTGAACAGTTTATCTGCATAAATTTGGCACAGTCTCAATTCCTGTCAGAATTTGTTTTATTCCTGAAATCCCAGAATATGCCCTGTTATCAATCATTTTATACTCCCGTGGACCCTCAGTGGGCTTGTCTTCCACTGTGTGCCGCACTTGATTTTCACCTTTCTTTGCTGTGCTATTGCAGTTGTCTCTTAGTTTTCCAACCTCCACAATTTTCTTGACGTTTCCTGTTCTCTCGTCTGTGGGGGTTTACATGCCGTGGAACTTGGGGAGAGAAAGGAAGTTTGTTGCATTTAATGGGAAGTCTATTTTTACATTTATAATACTCCAATCTTACATATTTGAGCACAAAAAGTAGATAATCTCCTCAACACATCAGCATATTTTATTTTAATGAAAAAAATTTAATGTTTATTTTTGAGAGACAAAAAAGACAGAGAACAAGTAGGGGAAGGGCAGAGAGAGAGAGGGAAACACAGAACCCAAAGCAGGCTCCAGGCTCTGAAGGGTCATCGTAGAGCCTGATGTGGGCCTCAAACTTACAAGCTGTGAGATAGTGACCTGAGCTGAAGTCGGACACTTAACTGAGCCACCCAGGCACCCCCCATCAGTATATTTTAAAATTGCATTAGTGTTGTTCTTCTAGTTTAGAAATATTGTAAAAGATGCATATATGAACATTTTTATTTCAAAATGTAGCCTGCTAGTTTATCTTCAGGTATTGAAAAAAAAGGCCGTAAGTCAAAACATAATAATGGATGTTTGTAACCAATGTCTATAGTTTGTAATTTATAAAAATGGATCAATAAGGCATTGGTTGAAAAAAAGTCAAACTGTTTCTCAGCAAAGATTGTAGATTTCTTCTTTAAAAGATAAATATTTCATGAACTTTAGTTTCTTGATGTCAAAATCAGTACTGACTTGTGCCAAGTTAGTTCAGTAACCGTATTTAGTCTTGGATGATTTTATCTAGCTCTCATCTTGAATTGGCCTCATGAGCCTCTTGATTTTGTTTCTTTCAGTCTTATCACTTAGTTTAAGAAGTACAAAGACTTCATTCCAGTGTCGAAGTGTGAAAGAATGAGATAAAGATCAAATTACCTGTACAAGAAAGAGAAATGGATGACTTATCATGTTTTCACATTCCTAAGGTTTCTAGGTGAAATTTCCTACCACAAATGTCAGTTAAATAAGTGTCTGAAACACATGACTTTTTTTTCTTTTTTTCTTTTTTTTTTTTTTTAACTAAGAATGGCATTAGAATGGCTATGAATTTTCTTGCTTGTGGGATTAAATTACAGACAGAGCCCCAGAATTTGTTCTGCCATCACCTTTATAGTTTTAGGAGATTTATTTAATTAAAATGATTGGAAAAGGCTCACAGAGGCGTTGGCCATATAAATAGAAAGTTATAAACAGTCTCTTACAAAAATTTTATTTTTGGAACCAATCATTTAATTTTGCTTCATGACTTTTTATCTCTTCCATGAAGAAATGGCTTATATAATTTCTTGTTAATTTCTTGTGGTGAGTTTTAAGGCAGTGTTTGGGAAAAAAAAAAAAACAACAAAACAGGAAAAAAAGGGTGGTAATAGGTAGCCACGTATTGTTGCTTCTCTCGCTCCTCATTCCATAGCCTATGAAGGCAGGTATATCATACCAGATAAGAAATACACATAAAGAAGAAAAGAACGCACACATTTAAAATAATTTTAAAATTAAATCATACATTCATAGTTCGAAAAAGGAGTTCTCCATATATATATATTTTGTACCTATAAAAATGTGTTTCTCTGTTCACAAACTATTTTTGATTCCTGTCAGAGTAGCGAATACTGCCAATTTAACATAAGGAACACACCTTTTGTGATTAAGGCTTTGAATGTCTGTCCTCATTCTGCAGATGCATTTGTATGTGCACTCCTCATACCAGGAATGGGAGAAAACACATACAGGGGGACCCTGGCCCTTGGCCCACAGCATCCTAACTTCTTTGCCATGCAATGATCTTGAGAGCATGAATGTGACACAGATGTCTTATATCCTCTGGAAGAACTGTGGCTGGATCTTTCACTGATAACTCACAATCCTTCTGGGCTTACAATATGATGTAGTGTCGTGTGTGTGTGTGTGTGTGTGTGTGTGTGTGTGTGTGTGTGTGTGTGTGTGTGATGTGGTGTCCTTGATCTTAAACTGTTTTTGGTAGTCTTAGGGTTTGTAAATCAGAGAATCTTCTAGTCCACACTCTCTGATTGATAAATTAAGATCTTGGCATACTGGGCTCTGTTCCAGCAGGGTTTATCTGCATATTCAAACCAGTCATGATTAGCCAAAGTACTGACTAACATGCCTAAGGCCTAAAATAAGTGAGGAGAGGCCCACAAAAGGGTGAGACGGCAAAACTAATGAGGCCCAGGCAGGAAGCCTACAGAAAAGGGTAATATACTCTACTTCCCCTTCATATTCTTTTGATTAGTTTTTTATCAGGCTCTGGGGAGTGAATTCTGGAGTGTATATGCAGCAAGAAGATACTTGTTCTCTACAGACCAGCATTATGGGAGCAGTAGCTAGAGATCGTTAATGTGAATGGGAATAATACAAACTTTGCAGGCTGTACAAAACTTTGTGAATTTATAGAGTTTTTGAAAACTATGTATGGTCTTATTACAGCAGGAATCCATCATTATGGCCTAGTAATTTAAGTTAGATTATATAACCTCTGAGGCAAAAGTCAACATTTGACGTTTGTGGTTTCTTTTTTTCCTCAACGAACCTTTGGTATTGTTTGAACTGTTTCTATAAGATGTAATTTCCTTATTTAATTGGTTCATATAAACAAAGATGCAAAGATTTGACTTTTCTAAAATTCCCAACAATTTCAATTTTACATCAAATTATACTAGTTTGGAATGAAAATAACATATCTGCAGATGGTGCTGAATTGCATAAAATTAATTACCACACGTGCAAGTTTTCAGTAATTAATTCCAGTGAGGCCTGTAAAAATCTATTGTGAGCAGAATTACATGCCTCTTAGCCTCTTCTCTTCCAGCCTGATGGGTTGCTCTTTCACTTTTGAGAACAAGTTAAAGTGACATGGAAGCTTAAAAGTCATTCAGGAAGAAGTTTGCGTTAGGTTTCTTAGGGTAGGAAAGAACCAAACTCGGGTAATGGCTAGTTCCCACAGGTCCCATTTGACTGTAGGTTTTTGTTTAAAGAGTGATTTTCTCTCAGCAAGGGGGTGGGGAAGTCAATATTGGCAATGCCGGTGGTATTGTTTTGTGTATGCCTGGACATAGACTGACAGTCGCATTCATTCAGTGTTTTAGTCCTTGCCTTAGTATTGGTATGTAGTGTTCATTTCGTTTTTCCGTCATTTTCTGTGGTCTTCATGAGGTTTTGTAATACAAAAACTTAGTCCATGAAATTGGATATTTTGAGTGTAATAATACTAAGTGTATTTTGTGAATAACAACGAAGTTTGTGAGATCACTGCAGAGGGCACTAATATGCAATGATGAAGAAAAAGATAACTTCATACTAACGATATTTAAAAGTGAGTTTTACTAGGCATTTAGATTCTGTTTTGAATTATGTGTCTTCAAAATCTTCCAGAAGTTTGGGAATTGTAGAAACTTCTAAGCCATTCTCATCTTAGCCACATGGGATAAGGCTGTCTCTGTTGTGAAATCTGATGCTGGATTTGGATAATGTTTAAATAGAGACATTTATTCATTTGAATGAAATTAAGTGAGATAGAAGAAAATACTTTAAATATAACCTTAGAAGGCCCTTAAAGACACACTGCTCTTCAGAAGTTATAATGTATTAACTTTTAAGCACCAACATTATATTACTTTAGACACACGTACAGCTATGATTCTTCACCCTAACTTTGCATTAGATATAACTATGGGGCTTATCAAAATAAATTTAATGCTTGAATACCACCCTTGACAAATGGCACCCACGCACACTTATTCACTTCGACACACATTACTAAGCTGTTTCTTGGCTGTTATGCTTGACCAAAAGTGTACAGTTTGGGGGGAGGGTAGAATTGCTTAATTATTTTGCTTACTAAGTACATGATTTTCATTCTGGACTCCATGAGGCATCCCCTGCCTTAGGGAGAGATAAGAATAAATTACAGAAAAAGTTCGAAGATTAAAATTAATTAGTATTCAGTTTCAACATTCGAAAATATAACTTCACAATAAAACAATAGGTTCTATACCAAACTTTTCTTTTGGGGAAGGATTGTCTAAATTTCTTTAATTCCCATTAAACTTATCCCACATGGCAGGTGACACATTAGAGTTTTACATAAAATGGATACACATCAGTAGAAAGAGGAAAATTTTGCTCTTTCTGATTCTGAGAGAATTATGAGTAAAAGACAGAAAGAGAATTTGGAGTGCCTAATGAACTTTCTTTTTCTTCTCGAAGCTTTGTTCCTCAGAGGAAGAGCATTATTTTCTTACTACTTCCTGTTTGGTACTCTGAAAAGAGGCCACTTTGCAATTAACAATTTGGACCACAGCTACGTCAAATACAATTGGCATCCCAGAAAAGCTGGAAAGGTGAAGGTCCTAAAGTGAAGCTTTCCTAAGTTCCCCTGGGCTTCTAAGTGATACTGAATGGACCCAGAAATAACTGAGGAAACTGACAGAGGAGGACACTGTGTTGGTACAATTACCCTGGAAGACAAATAGGAGACCCCTTGATCCGAGAGTGAATGGAAGCCAAAAATAGATGACAAAATTTAAGTTAAAGTCAAGTTCAACATAGAGCCACTAGGCATCTTGCCTCAGCCGAAAGAATGAGAAATCAGCTAAAGACTTCAGCAGAGGAGACCAACATGGCATTCAGTCACTTGGCAGTAACTGGACATTGTCTCAGTGACCCATGCTACTGGCCAGCATATCCTGAGGGACCATGCAAGGCTGCAGACCCCCTTGTACCCACACCATGAAGACATTCATGTCACACTCTTCTCCTACCATGTATCTGAATGATATCTTAGGAAGACAAGTTGGGGGAGAGAGGTGATGATACGAAAAACACAAAACAAATCTATGCTCAAATTATTTCAGACTAAGCAATTAAGCTTTAAATTTATTAAGACTAACTGGTTTTTTTTTTTAATTTGTTTATTTGTTCCTATTAATCAGCAGTATAGGGCTTGGGAGAAAAAAACAGATTTGTCTTATAGGAATGTTTTCTCTACAAATTTGGGTTGTAACATAAGATATATTTGATACATAGTCTTGGAAGAATTAGCTGACAAAAAAAGGGAATCTCTGTGTTTCCACTTATACCACATAGTTGCTTGGAATATAATTCAGAAGCATTCATTGAAACTGAAAAACTCTTTTAAATTTGAATTTAGCTACCTCACATGTTTGTCTATCTCAGATATAAATGAAAATTTTTGGAACTTTTGCTAGATGCAAATGAATAATGAAATATCACTGATATAGGTTCCAATTAACCACTGTATTAGTCATATCTGGCTACCATAGCAAAAGGTAATAGACTGGGTCGCTTGAAAAATAGAAATTTATTTTCTCTCAGTTCCGAGACTGGAAGTCCAAGAGCAAGGCGCCAGCAGAGTTGGTGTCTGGTGAGAGCTCTCCGTTTGGGTAGATGTGGTCCCTTCTTACTGTGAGCTCACGTAATCTCTTCTTTGTGTGTTCACAGATCTGTACCACTTCCTCTTTTTATAAGACAACCAATCCTTTTGGATTAGGACCCCACCTTTATGATCTCATTTCCTCCTGAAGGCCCTGTCCCCAAATACAGTCCCACTGGGGATTAACGGCTTCCATATATAAATTTTGAGTGACACAGTTCAGTCCTTAACATCCATGAGACTCAAATTTGGTATTTTTTACACAGTTCTAATTATACTTTAAGTATATAAACATGACTTCAGGCAGTATAGGATACCGAAGTACCTTATGAAGCATAAGCAATGAATTAAATTATGTCCAGTATATCTCTTGTGTTAAATTGCTTTTTAAACGGGTAATTCATGTATAGAGCATGTGGTAATATTTGATAACTAGCATAGATAGTAAATTGGCTATGCCATTTCACTTTTTATTAATTCTGAGAATATCAAATTCATCATGTTTCAGTTCGGGAACAGATCTAACTTATGAGCTGTTTGAATGTGCTATAATGCAAGCATTTGTCTAAGCTAAAACTTTTCTAGTATGTAGAATAGGTAGTAAATAAGAAGTTACTTTATTTAGCCATACCCAGAGTCATAACCAATAAGTTAATTAAGTATACATAATTAGCACAGTATTTTCTAACCACTATAATTACATGGTTTTCATTTCTCATCTTTATAAATCACATTCCCCAGCACTCTACTGACATTGTAGCCACAGCAGCAGGGGGAAAGAAAATGCTTTGTTCCGAGGCAATAGTCTGTAGCTCTGGGCTGCCACATACAGTTATACAGGTTGTATACTGCATAAGTGTGCTGCATTTGACAAGGCTCTATTCGCATTATAGACAACATAGTTTGCATGTTTATTTTAACAAAAGTTTCCCAGCAGATGGCAGTCAAATGTCTTATTCTGAGGATATCGACATAAGGTAACAATTCTGACAGGTGGTAATAAAGTTTTTTGAGGAAGACTACTTTTGTCTAATTTACAAAAAGGCATGAAACAGGCTAGCTCATGGAGGATATACCTCATGGGGGAATTATAAGGATTAATCAAGTCATAATAGTTCCTGTCTCACAGAAAGTTCTGAGTAAATATTAGTTACTAACACTCCACAATACTACTGTGTAGACTGCTGTCACTATTTTCATTATCTCTGTGAGGACAGCAAATAGTTTTCACACATATAGTCAGTATCATTTGGGAGAGGAGAGATGGTGTGGAATTCTGTCTTACATAAAAATATTGAATGTTCCATAAGATATTATTTAAACAAGTCCAGCTGAGGACTTAAACTTTAAATAGAATGAATATTTGGAAGAAAACAGACTTAGAAGTTTAAGTTGCCCCCCTCCCAGTATGGTGTAAAGTGAGGGTCAAGGACTTGTAAGGAAGGTTATATCAGTTCTGGTGAAGTTGCTATTTTTTCCTGCTTATGAGTAAGGCGCTGTGTCACTTCAAGTCTTCTGAGAAGGAAACTCTAAGACGAGATTGAAGGACAGGAGATTTAGTGCATACAACACCTGTAGGGATAACAAGAGAGGGAGGGAAAAGCTTCAGAGTGTGATACGCATTAAAGGAGAAACAGAAGGATGGGGCATTGGATAGGAATAGCTCCAGACCATAGTGCACTTCTGAGGAAGCCTCAGCCAAACCAATGGAGAGTCCCACATTGGACAGTAGTAGCTTAGCTCTAGAAATCTCCATTCTCCATGTTCAGTTATTGGCTGGGGACAGCTCAGAGGAAGTGTGTTCTCTGACTGAACACAATAGTGGATCCAAAGGTACAAGCAGGTGGGACGGTCAGTCAACTATGTTCCTTATTGGCAGATTCTCCTGAAGGGACATCTGAATGAGACACCTACACAGCTGCCACAGATGTGTAAGTTTTTTGACCCTGCTTCATATGTTTAAAACCATAAATACAACCCCCCTCCTTTAAAAGTACATAATAATATGGGCAGCCATTTACAGAATCGAAGAGAGAACTAGGCAGCTATACAATAATAGTAAGAGACTTCCACATCGCATTGTAAATAATAGAACAACCAGATAGAAGATCAATGAAGAAATAGAGGACTTGAACAAGACTGTAGAACAATGGGACCTAACAGACATATCCAGAACCCTCCATCCAGCAACGGCAGAATATACATTTTTTTCCCAAATGTGCATGGAATATTTTCTAGGACAGATCATATGTTAGCTCATAAAAGAAGTCCTAATAAATTTTAAAGGATTAAAATCATACAGAGCACATTTCCCGATCACAAAGAATGAGACTAGAAATCAATAGCAGAAGAAAAATTGGAAAATCCACAAATCTGTGGAAATTAAACTACACGTTCTTACATAGCCAGTGAGCCAAAGAACAACTGACAAGGGAAGTTAGAAAATATCTGAGACAAGTGAAAATGAAAACGCAACATACTGGAATGTATAGGATGTGGCAAAAATGGTGCTAGGAAGGAATTTATATTTGTAAACATCTAAGTTAAAAAAAGAGAAAGATCTCAGACTGAAAACCTAACTTTGCACCCTAAGGAACTAGAAAAAGAAGGACGAACTAAATCTAAAACTAACAGAAGAAGGAAAATAATGAACATTAGAGCAGAGATAACATGGAGACTAGGATAACAATAGAGAAAGTCAAGGAAACCAAGAGTTGGTTCTTTGAAAATTCAACAAAATAGACAAACTTTATGTAGCTGAATTGATGAAGAAAAAGAGAAGATTCAAATAACTAAAATTAGAAACGAAAGGGGGTACATTAATACTATTACAGATGAAAGTATCGTAAACAGTTGCACAACAACAAAACAGATAACCTAGATGAAGTGAATAAGTTGTTAGATGCACACAACCTACCAAACTTAACCATGCAGAATTAGAAAACTGAATAGATATATAACCAGTAAGGAGATTGAATCAGTAATCAAAAATCTTCAAACGAAGCAAAGCCCTCAACCAGAGGCCTTCCCTAGTGACTTTTTAAAGAAGAAATAATACCAATCGTCGCACAACTGTTTCATAAAATTGAAAAGAAGGCCATAGTTCCAAACTCATTTAATGAACCCAGTGTTACTCTGATACCAAAATCAAAAACACTTCAAGAAAACTATAGACCAATCTCTCTGAGGAATATTGATGCAAAAATCCTCAACAAAATGTTAGTGAATAGAATTCAACAGCATGCTAAAAGGATTATATACCAATACTATATGGAATTTATTCCTGGAATAAATAACAAGTGTTGGCAAGAATTAGAGAGATCAGAACCCTTGTGGACTATTGGTGAGAATGTAAAATGGCACAGCCATCATGGAAAACAGTATGGTAGTTCCTCAAAAAACTAAAAATGAAATTACCATATGATTCAATGATTCCACTTCTGGGTATGTACCGAAAATTTGAAAGCAAGGACTCTAACAGGTATTTGTGCATTTTAATATCTGCATTATTCGTATCAGCCCAAAGGTGAAAGCACCCCTTTTATAACTCTGCACCTTTAAGTTTTCTTTCTCTCTTTTTGCTTTTCTCTCTTCCTTTTTTTCTCTACTCCCTCTCTTTCTCTCTCTGTCCCTAGTTTTCTATTTCTCTCCCTCCTCTTTCCTGTTCTTCCTTCCTTTTCTCCCCCCCTTTTCACATTGACATTTCATCGATATTCTCTTCTCTGTCCTGCTCATTGGTGAATAAGTGGGTAAGCAAAATGTGATACATGCATAATAATGAAGAAATTATTCATTCTTAGAAGGGAAAGAAGTTCTGATATGTGCTCTAACGTGGATGAGCCTTGAAACTTTATGCTAAGTGAAATAAGCCAGCCACAAAAGGACAAATACTGTATGATTGCACTTGTATGGAGTACCTAGAATAGTTAAATTGACGGAGACAAAAATAATGGTTGTTAGGGGCTGAGAGGAGGAAGAAATGTGACATTATTGTTTAATGGTTATGAATTTTTGGTTCAAAAGCTGAAAAAAGTTCTTGGAGAGATGATGGTGATGGTTGCACAACAGTGTGAATGTAATTAATACCATTGAACTGTACTCTCAAAAATGGTGAAAGTGGTAAATTTTACATCTCTTTTATCACATATTAAAAGAAGTTTAACTGAAAATATATTAAAATTTATAGAAAAACCAACTCACTTCAGAAAAATTCATAATAGTTAAACAGTATGAATCATAAGTAATTTAAGCAATGATAATTTGGTCAGTAGAGGTGGGTTGGATTTAAAAATATCACTTTAGAGGTTCCTGAGTTGCTCAGTCACTTAAGTGTCATGATCTTGTGGTTCATGAGTTAGAGCCCCGTGTCAAACTCTGTGCTGACAGCTCAGAACCTGGAGCCTGATTTGGATTCTTTGTCTCCTCTCTCTTCCCCTCCCTTGCTTGTTCTCTCTCTCTCTCTCCCTCTCTCTCTCAAAAATAAACAAACATAAGAAAATAATAAATCGGTTTAGTCATTAAGTTGTCAGGTAAAGGAGGAGCCTAAACATTCAATTTCTTTAAGGCCTCTTGGATATATTCGTATTCTAAGAATGAGAAAAGCAAACCAACAGAAAGCCCTTCAAACTTAGTACAAGGAAATTTCACTTGGGTGAATTAATCCTAACATTCTCCAAGGAATTTTGGTGAAAGAATTGAAGCTCTAGTGTTAAACTATTTTCTAGACTAAAACGTTGTTACTATTTCAGAATACCTCCTCTTAACTACATGATAGATATAATATTAAAGTTTTATGGCTAGGGTTCTTTCAACACGTCAATACTGGGAAACAATAGTACCATCATTAGGTGATTATTTATTTTACTCCTTATTGAGAAATTTCCCTATATATTAGAATCTTTGTAATCAATATGTGTCTAAAGGAAACACAACATTATTGAAAAACCATGGCCCCAACAATTGTCATTATTTAAAAACCCAAAGTGTATCTCATCTCAGTCCTCATTGTTTAACTTTTTTGTATTTTGAGGAAGTCCGTTAGACATGATTATTTTCTACTATAATATTTTCAGAGCATTCGGTAAATGATAAATACAAATACTTCTCTCATTTCTCCTAACTTTAACATCTATAAAGAAGAAATTATTCTTCAAATTTCTTTTCTTTTTTTCGAGAAATAGTAGTTTCTCCTAATGAGAAGACAGTAGAAAACTATATGTTTAGACATATATGTGTACATAAAAAATAATGTCAATAACTCTTTTAAAGGAAGATTATATAAACAATAATGACATTTTAAATAGTTTATATATGACAATGAAAGACTGCTGAGTCCATCTTAGTATATTAGAGAGTCAAAATGGAATTTAGCTTTTGGGTCTCTAAACTATAAATCTATACATCTTCTCCCAAAAAGTTAAGAATCGCGTCTTGGAGGGAGGATTAGAGAATGTGTGTTTAGAGTACTTAGAATAGTTCTGACACATGAAAAAGTCATTTTCATCATCATTGTCATCATGTATACCAGTGATTCTCAGCCAGTGGTGGTTTTTGTCTGTCAGGGGACATTTGGTAGTGCCTGGGATAATTTTGGTTGTTATGTCTTAGGGAAGGCTGCTGTCATCTAGTGGATTAGAGACCAGGATTCGGCTAAAATTCCTACAATGCATGGAACAGCCCCCACACGAAGAATTAGCAGGCCCAAGATATCAATAGCGCTGAGGTCGAGAAATACTGATTTAAGTTATTCTGTTGTTGAAGATGAAGTTGAAAGGCCAACAAACATTTTCAAAATGTTGCAGATAATGCTGATTAATCCTAACATTAACTCTATATTTTATTTTATTTTCTGTATTTATTTTTTAAAGTTTACTTATTTTTGAGAGAGAGATGGAGACAGAGCATGAGTTGAGGAGGGACAAAGAGAGAGGGAGACACAGAATCTGAAGCAGGCTCCAGGCTCCAAGCCCTCAGCACAGAGCCTGATGTGGGGCTCAAACCCACTAACCATTGAGATTATGACCTGAGTCAAAGTTGGATGCCTAACCAACTGAGCCACCCAGGCGCCCCAATATATTTTCTAAGCTTCAGTTAAGCAAGGTATGATTTACTGAGAATCAGAAATCTCCATGAATATACAACTATGGGATAGGGAAAAGTTTCTGAGGGAATAATAAAATACATAAGGTAATAAATGTGTTCCTACAACATGGAATAAGAAAGGTGAAACAAAAGACATGGAGGAAAACTAAAGGGAGCAGGGATTGCATTGGGAAGAGGGCAATCTCAGAATCTGATTTAGGGCTTCTGTTCCACCACCCTGCCCCCCATCCCCAGCATCTGATATGGGTTTATAACTTTTTAGTTAATTTCAACTTTGAAAGAATGAATGAAGTACTTGATTACAACTCATATCTCTTCACTCTCCCCAAAGTTCCACAGTGCTCTGTTATTTTTCCTAATTATCAGCAAAATGAAGAGAGCTAGTGCTCCCTGACTACTTTCCATTGAGGAGGAAAATTGGATTGAGAATGGATGGGCAGGAATATGTATAGGGAGAAATGATGAGAGCAAGTGGGACCCAGTCCTACCCATATGGAAAGCTCCCTTCAGCCAGCACACTATTGTATCCCCTCTGTCTACTGAATTTGCAGACTCCTTGACCTGATTTGGGTAGTTATTTATTGATCATTTTTATGGAAATATTTCTTTTGCTATGTTGTAAACCAAATCACCATGAATCTAATCACAGATGGTATGCAGCACCTGTGGTTGGAAATCCCCATCATCCTGAATTTCTGATGTAATTTTGTGTATGGGAAGCACTTTTCCTAATATAATGCTATTTTAAGTTGGACATTTTACCAAACAGTACAGTAAGAAAAATACTAAAAACCAGAGCCAAAGGCATTTTCTGTGTTGAGGCCATTACTGTATTTGCTACATCAAGATGTATGCTTTGTGGGTACTTTTGTTAGAGTTGTATATCAGATTTCATTTCATAAATACCCAGTAAGTCATCTGGTTTCTAATCAAAAGACAGGTAGTAAGCCAGAAAGCAAAGACAATTTATATATATATTTTTATCCTATAGTTGTGCTTTTATTTCATCCAAGTATTGATTTCATTTTGAAGTTTCTTATGTTATAAGGAAAACAGTTGTGTTTTCTAGAGGTATGCACCCTGTAAGAAAAGTAGAAAGAGCATAAAACTCTGCAGAAGGATAGGGAGTGGGCTTTAGGAAGGCAATAGATGGTAGAGAAAGAAATGAGGTGGAGGGAAAGGTGGAGGAGGAGAAGGTGGAAGAGGAGGAGGAGGAAGAGAGGGGAGGGAAGGCGAGGGGTGGGAGAATACGGGAGAGAGATAAAAAATAGGGACAGTGAAATAAAGGCAGAAAGACATTAAGAGGGAAACTGTATTTTGCAAGGTAGAGACAGAAAACAGGCACTGAGCATCAGAAAGAGAAATTTCTGAAGGGTTAAGAAATCTCAGGAAAAGAGTGATAGCAAACAGAGAAGTAGAAAATGTGAAATGTTAGGTGCTTTGTAACTTCCTTCTGTTTGTCTAAGTTTTCTGAATCTTTGATTTCTCTAAGAGTTTTGCAAATAAATGCTTGTGGAATTGGATTTTTTTAAAATGTGGCAATGTATGTAACTGGCCCCAGAAGTGGCTGAAGGAGCCAAGTTATAGTTGAGTAATACTTACATACCTCTAATTTAATGCTGTATAGAAAACTGGGAACCAGTTTTGAAGACTACTAAAATAATATCCCTTCTAGTATTGTTATTTTTATTTACTTGGTTCCATCTAATAGTTTAAGATCATTTAAAATCAATCTTAGGGGCACCTGGGTGGCTCAGTCTATTGTCAGATTTCAGCTCAAGCCCTGCGTCGGGCTCTGTGCTGACACCTCAGAGCCTGGAGCCTGCTTTGGATTCTGTGTCTCCCTCTCTCTCTGCCCCTCCCAACTCATGCACATGCACGCCTCACACACATTCTCTCTCTCTCTCTCTCTCTCTCTCTCTCTCTCTCTCGAAAATTAACATTAGGGAAAAAAAGCTAGCCTATCAGATCAATCTTATAATTTTGAAGGCCCATTGCCATGTTCCAAATAGTGCAATACATACTTGAATGTCACCAGTAACTCAACTTTTTCCTAATAATTGTATGCTCTTTTAGCAAAGAGCAAACACATTTAAAGAAAGAATTTCACAGTCCTTTTCCCTTAAATTATCAATGAGCAAATTTTTATAGATTTCCATAGTTACATAAACCAACAAGCAAGGCAGCTTCACAAAACACAGTGGTTTTTATGGTACAAATATTGGCTATCTTTACAAGACAAAAATTTTAAAATAGCGTATGAAAGCAATGGTCCAGGAGTCAAAACACTGGAGTCCCACACACAACTCTGCCTCAAATTAGTCAAGGGACCTTGGCCACTTCATTTACACCCTCTTGGCTTTTGTTTTCTTATCTCTTACATGGGAAATTTTATCAATATGACCTTTTAAATCTCTTCCAATTTTAATCTTTATGTGTATTCTGAGGGTTGGTCACTTGGAAAATCAGGAGTCAAAGGGTGCAAGCCCAGCATATGCAGTGAGGAGTGGTAATAATGGTTTGCTATAATTTTGATATTTAGCTGTAAAAGAGTTAATATTATATAGTAAAGCCTGTTTCATAAATTATTTTTAAGGTAGTGTGAATTATCACTGTCTGCATACATCACCAAATATATTTTCTGAAAAGTTTTCTAAAATTTTTGTGTTCATATATACTTAATTAAGGGTTCATGGAAAGAGAGGAACCCATATTTTTTCAAATTAAACTTTCTACTTAGAGATAATTATAGATTCATTATAGATTCATATTTAATTATATTAATTATAGATAATTATAGATTCATGTTTCTTACAGTTGTAAGAAATAGCACAGAGAGATCCAGTGTACCCTCTATCCAGTTTCTCCTGATGGCAACATCGTCTAACACTGTGGTGCAACATCACAACCAGGATTTTGACAGTGATACACCCAAGATATAGGAGGTTTCATCACCACCTGTTGCACATTAATAATGATCCACCTTCACCTCCGCGTTAGCCCTCAGCAACCACAAATCTGTTCATTTCTATAATTTTCATTTCAAGAATGTCACATGAATGTAATTACATTATTTAACCTTTTGGGGTTGTATTTTATCACTCAGCATGATTTTCTGGAGTTTCATTCTTGTCGTTGCCTATATCAATAGTGGATTCCTTTTTGTTGTTGAGAAATAGTCTATGGTATGGATACGTCACAGCGTTTAACAGTTCGCCTACTGAAGGACACTGTGTTGTTGCTAGTTTTGAGCTATTATGAATAAAGCTGATATGAATCTTTGTGTACAGGTTTTTGTGTGAACACAGATTTTCATTTCTCTGGAACAAATGCCTAAGAGTTCAGTTGCTGGGTTATATGATAGTTGCTTGTTTCATTTTTTATTAATGTTTATTTATTTATTTTGAGAGAGAGAGAGAGAGGGAGTGTGCACGCTCAAGGGGGAGAGGGGCAGAGAGAGGGAGAGATTGAATCCCAGACAGGCTCTGCACTGTTAGCTGGAGCCCGATGCAGGACCCGATCTCACAAACTGTGAGGTCATGACATGAGCCAAAATCCAGAGTCAGTCACTTAACCAACTGAGCCACCCATGTGCCCGTTTTTTTTTTTTTTTTCTTCTTAAAAGCGAACAGGAGAGCACATGAGTTGGGGATAGGATCAGAAGGAGAGAGAAGGAGAATCCCAAGAAGACTCCATGCTCAGTGCAGAGCCTGAGATGGGGCTCAATACTATGACTCTGGGATCATGACCTCAGCCAAAATCAAAAGTTAGATGTTCAACCAACTGAGCCACCTAGGTGCCCCACTTGTTTCATTTTTGAAGAAACTACCAAACTGTTTTTCAGAGTGGCTATAGCCTGATACATTTATATTGGCAATGTACGAGTGACCCAATTTCTTCACAATCTCTCCAACATTAAGTATTGTCACTACTTTTTTAATTAATAGACTTTTTTAAAGAATAGTTTTAGGTTTATCTAAAAGTTGAGCAGGTAATACACACAGTTCCCATATATTCCCTCATACAAATTACCCTATTATTAACATTTTACATTAGTGTGCTACATTTGTTAGTTAATGAACCAACGTTGGTACATTATTATTAACTAAAGGCAGTAGTTTATTCATATTTCATTAGTTTTTACCTATTGACCTTTTTCTGTTCTGTAATACCATCTGAGACACCATATTATATTTAGCTGCCATAGCTCCTTGATCTCCTCTTGGCTGTGACAGTTTTACTGATTTTCCTTGTTTTTGATGGCCTTTATCTTTATGACTTAGTGTTGTCATTTTACTACTTCAGGTTAAGTGTAAAACCCTCTGTTTGCACCCTGTAACCTTTCTCCATTATAATATAATTGCCTTAAACATTTCCTCGACATACATTTGGAATCACAAGATAATTCTCAACAGGGGAAGGGAAGTCTATTTAAGCTACATATATTTTTGCTTTTTCTGTTTCTTCCTTCCTAATCCTCCAACACTCATTTTATAGTTTCTTTTCTGTTTAAGGAGCTTTCCTTAGACACTTTTTTAAAGAAAGTCTGCTGATGCCAGATCTCTTTCATTTTTCCTTCATCTGAACAGGTCTTGGTTTTCCTTTCATTCCTGAAGGGTATGGTGACTGGATATGGAATGTAAGGTTCACAATTCTTTTCCTTGCAGCCTAAAAAATATTACTCCACATTTACTGACCTCCATGGTGTCTGATGAGAAATTCCCTGTCATTCAGGTCGTTTTCCACCATAGGTTGTAAGGTGTTCGCTCATTGTTTTCAAGGGTTTTTGTCTTTTTCTTTCAGAAGTTTGACTATGAGTTGTCTTGGGGTGAATTTCTTTGAGTTTTTCACATTTGGGGTTTGCTCAGCATCTCTAGGTTTATGTTTTTTGCCAAATTTGAAAGATTTCCAGCTGTTATGTTTTCAATAATTTTTCTGAACTTCATCTATTTCTTCTCTTTCTAGGGCTTTGATAACACAGATTCCTGTACTCTTTTTTCTCCAGTCTCTTTTCTTTTTGTTCTCCAGATTGGCTGATATCTCTGTCTTCAAGTTTACTGATTCAATCCTCTGCCTCACTCCTCCACCCATTCTGCTCCTTAGCCCATCCAAAAAAAAAACCCAAGTTTTTACTTGGGTTATATATTTTTCTGTTCTAGAATTTCCATTTGGTTCTTTTGTTTTGTCTTCTATTTGCTGAGACTTTCTGTTTCATTGCTGAGACTTCTCATTTTTTTCATTATTTCAAACATGTTTGTAATTGCTTATTGAAGCATTTTTGTGGTGGATGCTTCTTTTTGCCAAATCTCAATACAAGATCTCAGTTATCTTGCATTGACGTCTATGATTGTATTTTTCAATTCAACTTGAAATATTTCTGATTTTTTGTTTCTGATTTCCTGATTTTGATTCTGACTAAAAGTTTCCTTCTATTGTTGTTATGAATGGTAATTCCTATTTAAACCTTCTGTTTTAGCTGGCTTCCTATAACCTTGTTCTGAAAGGGGAAGAAGGTGTGTGGCTCTTATTATTGCTGAGTGAGGATAGGAATCTATATCCCCACTTGTCCTCTGTTGGGGAGTTTTCTTAGTATTGCTGAGTGGAGGTGGGAGTCTCAGCTCCCCACTAGTCTCTTGTTGAAGACAATGCAAGGTAGCACTATTAGTACTGGGTGACGGTGAAAGCCTTGATTCTTCCTTACGCCTTCTTTGACATCACCCAAGTGAAAATAGGGTGAAGTATCTTGTAACTGTCAGATGAGGGTGACATGCATGTTCGGAATGAAAGTCCCAACTCTCTTCTTGCTCTTCCTTGATACCAACCTGGAGGGAGGAGGACGAGGGTGCCTGGTTAAGTTTAAAGTCAGACTTTGCTGCCATGGGTGGAGGTGGGTCTACAGATTTTTTCTGTGGTTTTGGGGGTAGATTAGAGTAGTTACTGTCTAAAAGTTTACAGTCTTCTTAGATTGCTCCTTTCCTAGTTCTTTGGCTAGAAAGAGCAGGCTTTTGTTGTTTGTTTATTTGTTTGTTTTAGCCTTCATTCAGTGGTGTTTCTAAGTTGCAGCTTCTTTATTTTCATTTTCCCTTTTCATTTATTATTATTATTTTTAAAATTTACATCCAGGATAGTTAATATATATTGAAATAATGATTTCAGGAAGTAATAATGATATATAATATCATATATATGATATGTGTATATACTACATTATCTATCTATCTATCTATCTATCTATCTATCTATCTATCTATCTATCATATATCTATCTATCTACACACCACATCACTTGATGTAAATTTTGACTCTTTCCATAATTTGGTTATTATCAATAGTGCTGCTGTAAACATTGCGGTGTGTGTTGCCCCTTCACATTAGCATTTTTGTGTCCTTTGGATAAATACCTAGTAGTGCAATTGCTAGGTCATAGGGTAGCTTGATTTTAAATTTTTTTTAAGAACCTCCAGACTATTTTCCAGAGTGACTGCACCAGTTTTCATTCCCATCAGCAAGGCAAAAATGTTACTCTTTCTCTGCATCTTCACCAACATCTGTTGTTGTCTGGATTTGTTAGGTTTAGCCATTATGACAGGATTGAGGTGGTATCTCATTGTGGTTTTGATTTGTAGTTCCCTGATGATGAGGGATATTAAGCATTTTTTCATGTTTCTGTTAGTCATCTGAATACATCTTTGAAAAGTGTCTATTCACATCTTTTGCCCATTTCTTCACTGGATTATTTGTTTTTAATGATTTCAGGAATAGAATTTAGATATTCATCACTTACATATAACACCCAGTGCTCATCCCAAACAAGTTGAGTTTGATCAGTTCTTTATAGATTTTGGATATTAACCCTTTATCTGATATTTCATTTGCAAATATCTTCTCCTATTCCATCAGTTGCCTTTATTACAGATTGTTTCCTTTGCTTTGCAGAAGCTTTTCATCTTGATGAGGTCCCAATAGTTCATTTTTGCTTTTGCTCCCTTGCCTTGGGAGACATGTCTAGTAAGAAGTTGATAAGGCCAAGGTCAGAAAGGTTGTTGCCTGTTTTCTCCTCCAGGATTTTGATGGTTGCCTATTTTACATTTAGGTCTTTCATCCATTTCGAGTGTATTTTTGTGTGTGGTGTAAGAAAGTGCTCCAGGTTCATTCTTCTGCCTGTCACAGTCCAGTTTTCCAAACACCATTTGCTGAAGAGACTGTCTTTTTCCCACTGAACATTCCTTCATGCTTTGTCAAAGATTAGTTGGCCATACATTTCTGGGTCCATTTCTAGGTTCTGTATTCTGTTCTATTGATCTATGTGTTTGTTTTTGTGCCAGTACCATACTGTCTTGATGATTACAGCTTTGTAATACAGCTTAAAGTCCGGAATTGTGATCCCTCTAGCTTTGGTTTTCTTTTTAACATTACTTTGGCTATTTGGGGTCTTTTCTGGTTGCATACAAATTTTAGCATTGTTTGTTCTAGCTTTATGAAGAATGCTGGTGTTATTTTGATAGGGATTGCATTGAATGTATAGATTTCTTTGGTTGGGATAGACATTTTAAGAATATTTGTTCTTCCAATCCATGTGCATGGAATGGTTTTCCATTTCTTTGTATATTCTTAATTGCTTTCATAAGCTTTCTATAGTTTTCAGTGCAAGTTATGATTAAAATGAATACTTGTTCTCTTAAAGCAGTCTTGCCCCTGCTTATTCAATTGTAGATGTAATATGCTTACCTTGTACTTGCTTTGAGTTTTGCTGAACTCTCATGCATGGTGGGTCCACAAGTATTGTGTGTGCATAGTGGATAGGCATACTGCCCATATGTATATTCTGTATTCACATGCATATTCCACTGTCCCATTGGACTTCTTTTACTAAAGGCAAGTTTAAAAATAAAATTATTGAGATTATCAAAACATTGATATCAGAACATTTAAGGAAGTACAGTTCTGAGCACAGAGCTACCTGCACAGCTCATGAACCGTGAAACTTGCCCTTATGAGTCAGAAGCAAGTTTTCCTGTAATTTTAGTGCCTGGAACCTAAATTGTCTGATAGTTTTTGCTTTTCACATCTAAATACCTAGTTTTACTATACTCTATGAAATCTGGCATTTCAATTTTCTGTTGAAGGATTTATTAGTAGAGCATTTTGTTTAACCAATATTTGGTCGAATATTTACTTGGTTCTTACCCTCATCACCTGTATTGGATCTTAACAAGGTCTTTGTGAGTGCAGTTGTCTTTTTTCCTCCTGGTTTAAAGTTTCTACTTCAATTCTGCTACATGTGAACTTCAGGATTTCTATTTTTTAGGATCATTGTCTAGGTTAACACTCATACTACCTAATTGTGCCCTAATTTACCAGTTTCTTCTTCCTTGATTTTTATCTGCAATCTAGTAATGGCTGTGGTTTGGTGCTCGTGTAGTCTAGAGTTATGTTTTTTTTCAAAGTGTGGCAACATACATATGTGTAGATATTACTTTTTAACACATACACACACATACACACAAAGTTGTATATTGTTTCACAGGATTAATTAATTGAGAATTCTTTTTTTTTTTTTTTTTGTATATTTATTTATTTTGAGAGAGCGAGAGAGTATGCCTGCACCAGCAGGAGAGGAGCAGAGAGAGAGGGAGAAAGAGAATCGCAAGCAGGCTCTTCACTGCTGAGGGATGTACTACAGGGACACTAGAGTGATCATTGTGCCTTAAATTTCATCAGAGATGCTTGTTATCATAATCTGCAGTGTGGATTACCAGCAGTATCAAAGAGAAGGAGATGGGGCCAAGAGGGAGAGGAAAAGCAACTGTGAAGGATAGAGACAGGATATGCACATTAATTCGACTTGAGGATCCGGGGCTCATGGAAGCAGAGAACAATGACATTTTCATTCAGGAAATCCAAGGACATTCTTTGTTAGATTATGTTGAATGCTTGAATTCTGAATTTAACACTGTAATTTCATCAGAAAGCTACTGGAGATTAGTGAACAGAGGAATGATGCATAAAAGTGGGGTTTGGGTGATTATCTTAATAATAGTGTATATCTTGGATTATAGAAGAGAAAGACTAAACGTTAAGAGACCCTCCAGAGCTGTACTGTCCATTATGGTGGTCACCAGCCAAATGTATCTCCTGAGCACTTGAAATACGTACATGTAACTGAGGCTTCCAGCTCTTTCCCATCTGTAAAAAGGGTGATAACTGTATCCATGCTATAGAGTTTTGTGAGGCTTAAATGACTCATCTATGTACAGCCTTTAGAAAGGTATCAGCTATGCAATAAGTATTTAATTAATTTAGACCGTTATGTATATTGTTCATGCAAAATGCTGTGTATTTAAACAAGTGTCCAAATATGTTGCAGCCCCAGAAGTATCTAGTATGAGCACTGCAGGTGAAACAATTCTAAGTATCCTTTAAAAAATATTTGTCTATTGCCATCCAACTATTTCTTGATCTACTTTGAGTGAGAATAACTAGATATTTGAGTCAAATCTCAGCAGTCAGATTATATGGATTTGAAGTTTGACTAGATCTGACTGCAGACAAATTACTTAATCTCAGCAAGTCTCTGTTTAATTTTTTTAAGTTTATTTATTTATTTTGAGAGAGACAGAGATACACAAGTGGGGGAGGGGCAAAGGGAGACAGACTCGCACTGTCAGCTTGGAACCCGATGTGGGGCTCGAACTCACAAAACCATGAGATCATGACCTGAGCCTGAGCTGAAACCAAGAGTCAGACTTTTAACCGACTGAGCCACCCAGGCACCCCAGCAAGTCTCTGTTTTCTCATCTCTTGAAAGGACATAAAAATGCTCCCTCAGTCTGTGTGCCCATTTTTAGGAGATGATGGATGGAAAGAGTGCATAGTGCAAGACACATGTGGTTTTACTATTCTTGTTTCTTTAGAAGAACCCCTTGCAATCTTGTAAATCTAGCACTTTTTATTTTAATCTCATTACAAGAATGTATTTTGAATCATGGCCACAAAAGCTGAAAGACAAACATTTCAATTTTCCTTTTCATTTTCTCCCGTATCATTTAAGGCTGTATTTATTATGAAAAACCTATTTCTATGAGTCTTTTAACCTATCAACTGGCTCATAAAACTGTTAATTGGTTATGGAAAACAGACAGATGTCTGCTAAATCCATTTTTTTGGCTCAGTAACACCATTTGAATCTTTTTTCTGCTATGATATGTTGAGATTTATGTATCTTTAACTTTTCTTCTCTCTATATATAGTTTGCTTAATGAACTCTGTTTCTGTTGGTTGTCTGCAATGACCTTGCATATGGAGGTTTGAGGAAAAAATAACTGAATGAGAATCATTATTAATAAAAAAATGATTTTAGGTTTTGTTATTCCTTTGTATGACAGTATATATTTTCCTCCTAATCCCAGGTTAACACTCTAGGAACAGAAACTTTTCATAGATTGCTTCTCAAATGAACAGTTATTTTCTATGTGCAAACAAGAGGAGATACTTTGTAAGGAACACTTATTCTGTCATTGATTAAATAGCTGTTCTTTCTCGCCTGTTATATACAACAGAACTCCAAAGGACATGCTCTGCCCAGTTATAGCATAGAACTCTAAGGGACATAAATAAACACTGTTCTCTCATTGATTAAATAGTTATTCTTTTCTGCCTAGTTACAGCATAGAACTCTAAAGGAATCTGGTTTGTAAGTTCTCTTTCCTAAAATTCTGAGATGCTGACCAACACAAAGTTAAAGAGTTTAAAACATTTTTCAAGTATTATTCTTGGTATAAGGAATTATAGGGCCTCTGTCAAAATGGGTTGAATTATTTGATTTATCTACTGACACATTTTACCTTTATTTATTAAGTGATCTGTCCTCCATATGATCTAAATGGGATCACAAAAGTAATTCTAAGATATATCCATCTCTTCAGTGCTCTCTACAGGGTTTACTTGATAGGTCTATGTGTTTGTTTACAGAGATTCTGGTCTAAGGATAAGGGCTGCTTTTGGAGCAGAGACGGTTGCCTTAACTGGAAAAGGCTTTAAAAGAATTTTTTTTTTTTTCGGAGTATAGTTGACACACAATGTTACATTAGTTACAAGTGTACAACATAGTGATTCAATTTCTCTACATATTATGCTATGCTCACCACAACTGTAGCTATCATCTGTTACCTTACATGCTATTACAGTATCATTGACTATGTTCCCTTGCTCAGCCTTTTATTCCTGTGACTTATTCATTCCATAACTGGAAGCCTGTATCTCCCACTTTTCTTCACCTATCTTGTCTCTCCCCCGACTCTCCTTTCTAGCAATTACCAGTTTGTTTTCTGCATTTATGGGTCTTATTATGCCGTTTGTGTGTTTATTCATTTTTTTTTTAGATTACATGTATGAGTGAAGTATGGTATTCATCTTTCTCTGTCTGACTTATTTCACTAGCATAATACCCTCTAGGTCCATCTGTGTTGTCACAGATGACATGTTCTCATCTTTTTAAGGCTGCATAATATTCTGTTATAGATATATTTTCCTTATCCATTTATTTATCAATGGACACTTAGTTCGCTTCCATATTTTGGCTATTGAATGATGTTGCAATAAACATATGAATGCGTCTTTGGGAAAGGCTTTTTAATTTATGTGTCTCCTCATTTTAGACAAAACATTATCATCTAGGGGTGCCTGGGTGACTCATTCGGTTAAGCATCTGACTCTTGATTTCAGCTCTGGTCATGATCTCCTGGTTCGTGGGTTCGAGCTCTGCATTGGACTCTGCACTGACAGCACAGTGTAGTGTAACAATGTTACATTAGTTACAATGTACATTGTACATTACTTGGAATTATTTCTTTCTCCCTCTCTCTCTCTCTGCCCCTCCCCAGGTTGTGCTCACATGCTCACTCGCTCTCTCTCTCTCTCTCTCAAAATAAATAAAAAAATATATAAATTATCATCCTTCCAATGAGAGTTAGCTTGAGAATTCTCTGTTGCAAGATGAAGTTGATGGTGAGTCCTCAAATGTTGCATATTTATTATCCTAGTAGAGCTTGGGAGGTAATAAAGTTGCCAGGAGAGTAGAGGTGAAGTAAGAACCAGAATTGTATAAGGTTATAAAAAAAGTCATGGACCTAACTATAAGGCTAAGGCCAAAGATAAACACGTAGGAGTGTGTGTGAATGGAAGAGGAACTGTTGAACTAGGAGGCCAGTGGATGAAAAGCAAGGAGTTTCTGTCTAAAATGGAGCTTGGAGCTAGTCCTATCTTACCTTTAGGTTTTTGAGTTTCGCAGTACATTTTTGTCAATGCTCCAAACAGTGCCTGGCATCTAAATGCTCAATCAATGCTAGATATTATTATTATCATTATTTTTTAAGAGATTTTTTTTAATGCTTATTTATTTCTGAGAGACATAGAGGCATAGCGTGAACAGGGGAAGGGCAGAGAGAGAGGGAGACACAGAATCTGAAGCAGGCTCCAGGCTCTGAGCCGTCAGCACAGAGCCCGACGTGGGGCTTGAACTCACAGACCGCGAGATCATGACCTGAGCCGAAGTCGGCCGCCCAACGGACTGGGCCCAACGGACTGAGCCACCCAGGCGCCCCTATCATCATTATTTTTATTTGAATTGAGGATTCTGACTCTGATCATATTTTCTAAATATGAAACTTTAGAAATGGGTTCTTGTGTCCCCTTTCAAACTTAAATGCATATCTGGTGCATGGAATTCAATCCTAATGCCATTGGAGTTCATGTCACATGTGTTCCTTCTTCTTTATTTTTATCACAGAGAGATGCAGCTCTCCTATCCTCATGATGAGTTTGGTGATTTAGAAATCAAGCCCTGTAGCTATATTACCTATTCAGTTGCTGAACTGTGACACACCGTTTCATTAGTCATACCAGGTTGTTTTGGAAATATGTCCTATCAACCTATAAATTATGGAGCTGCTGTTATAAATTCGTAACATAACTATACGGGAAGTTTTAGATTAAGTTCATATTCTGTTTAGCTGAATTAAAATATGAATGAGCTACTTTGCATCCTAGACTTTGGTTCACTGAAAGTCTGAGGTGGGAGGATGATGTCAGAAAAAAAATAAGAATACAGTATTATTTGAAGTTCATATCCAACCTGTCACTTTGACGGATGCATGTTCTTGGCTTATTTTAATACTTGGATTGAAAAAAAAATAAGATTCTAGCTTCATCTTCTGTGGCTTTTCAAATACATAAAGATTTTCACTCCCATGGGGAAGAGATTATCAGATTCTAAATAGTATGAGGAAGTTTTATGTTCGATGATGATTTAAATTAATCCAGGATGTTGTTTATGGCTCTACTAGCTTATTGTATTATTTTGCCAAGTTCCTAATTCAATCAAGCGGCAAGAATATATTGAGTGAGTGCTAGGTTATATAGTTACCGTGCTTGACACCTCTCTTCCAAGAGTATGCAATATAGTGGGACACAACACAGATACAGAAAAAGACGACAATGGGTGAGGGTCTATTGTATTGTTAAACAAATGATACTGATAGCAAGTGCTGTCAAACTTCAGAGACTGTCTTTTGCAGAGATTTCATTCTTAGGCTGGAAGTAGCAAGTGTGTAGGTCCTGAGGCTAGGGCACACCTGGCATGTGTGAGGAACAGCAAGGAGCCCACAGGGCTGGTTGAGGTTAAATGATATGGTATGAAGTTGCAAAGGTAGTAAGGACTTTATCAGAGAAGGACTTTTAGACTGTCATAGAACTTTGGAATTTCTCTGTGTGAGACAGGAAAGAGTGATGACAAGCTCTGACTTGTGCTGTAAAAGGAAATATCTGATGCATTGAGATTATTGCTTAGGAAGTCAAGTTGGAAGCAGAGAGAACTTTTAGAAAGCTCTGGCAATAGACTTCGTGAGAGACAGTGATAGGTTGAGCTCGAGGAGTAGATCTTAAGTGGGAGAAGTGATGAGTTTTCTTGATTAATTTCAAAAGTAGATCTGAAAGGATTTGTCAATGGATTGGGTGTGGACTGTGATAAAGAAGAATCAGCGGGGCGCCTGCACCTGCGTGGCTCAGTTGATTAAGCGTCCAACTTCGGCTCAGGTCATGATCTCTTGGTTTGTGAGTTCGAGCCCTGTGTTGGGTTCTGTGCTGACAGCTCAGAGCCTAGGGCTTCCTTCAGATTCTGTGTCTCCACCTCTCTCTGCCTCTCCCATGCTTATGCTCTGTCTCTCAATAATAAATAAAAAAATGTAAAAAAAAAAAAAAAGAATCAAGGGACACCTGGGTGGTTCTGTCAGTTAAGTGTCTGACCTCAGCTCAAGTTGTATCTCATGGTTCATGAGTTCGAGCCCTGCATCAGGCTTCACACTGACAGCTGGAGCTTTGAGCCTGCTTTGAATTCTGTGTCTCCCTCTCTCTCTCTCTGTCCCTCCCCTGCTCACGCTTGCTCTCTCTCTCTCTCTCAAAAATAAATATTTAAAAAATAAAAAAATTAATAAAAAGAAGAATCAAGGATATCTCTTAGATTCTTGTAAGCATGAAGTTTACACTTACTGAGCAAGGGGCACTGAGAGGAGAGCAGGTATGTTTGGGGGGGCAAAAAAGTTTGGTTTTCAAACTACTGATTTTGAGAAGTTGAGAGGTTGAATTGACAATTGAATGTGTGGACTTAGAGATGGGAGCAGTCAGGGCTAGAAACATCACATCAGGAGTCTTCTGCATGTAAATGGCTATTAAGCACGGTGCTACATGAGCTCACCTATAGAGTGACTACTGATAGAGAAGGGGGTAAATGAGAGGACTAAGTCCTTAGGGGCCTCCAAAATGTCAAAGTAGAGGAGCTGAGGAGAAATTAGTTATGGCGCCAGAAGAAGCAAGTGAGGAAGGAAGGGTCCCAAGACTTCATGAAAGGGATCATGTTTCAGGAAGAGGGAAACTGTTGGATGTATTAAATGCTGCTGAGAGAGTAAAATGAGACCTGAGAATTAACCAAAAGATTTTAGAATAAGGAGAACACCAGTAACCTCTTTCCCAAAATGCCCTTTTCTCATCTTTACATCCGGCCTGTTACTACCCAAACATCAAGTCCCTATGGTGCAGAAACAGTTATCCCAAAACAAAACAAACTAAAACAGATTAGGAGAGGAGAGGGGTAGAGAATTAGGAGAGGAGAGGAGGGAGAGAATGAGAACATGTAACTGATTATTATATAAATGTATACAAATGTTAAAACAATGAAGGGGCGGAAGTTCTAGGTAGGGGCCAAAGCTATATATATGATTGTATTGACAGATACTGTTGTGTTGTGGAGGTGAGCCCTAGGCTATGCATGCCTATTAACATGCCACCTGAGAGAAGACTTCAGTGATATTCTGAGCTTGCTAATGGCAGTACTTAAACTAACACATAAAAGTGTGTGAAAACAGAGCTTTGCTCTCTTTGTATCATTACAAATGAGAGTCAATCAGTTTTCAGAAATCTCGTCTTTGCTGTACCAGAGACTTCACTTTTTTTTTCTTTTTTTTTTTTTAGAGAGAAGGGAAGAGAGACAGATGAAGGAGAGGAGGTCAGAGGGGGAGAGAGAGAATAAAAGGGGGGGAGAGAGTTCTAAGCAGGCTCCACACTCAGACCTGGGGCTTAAGCCCATCTCCCTGGGATCATGACCTGAGCTGAAATCAAGAGTCAGGCACTCAACTGACTGAGCTACCTAGCTAGGTGCCTCTGTTGACGCCACTTTGTAAGATGGTATTTTGTTTTTACAGAAATATGCTAGAAAATAGTTCCTGAAAGTATGATATATAACCGTTTTAAATTAGGAAATAAAATATTTGAGATACCGTGTTGCTTTTTAAAAGCAATTTTAATAAGAAAACTAATAAGTATGAATGAAAAAGGAAGTAAGCAGGGCCTCTCCAATGGAAGAGTAATCTTTCAGAAGCTCACTAGATAGCTCAGTGTATTAAGTAAAATATAGTTATCAGTGGCATGGCTCTATGGTCTATCTAGATGGTTAGAGGAATTAAGTAATCGATTAAACTAAGCCATTTGACAATTGTTTTCTTAAGTCTTGTATTAGGAGAAAATAGAATTGAGATAAAAAAAATTCTTTGACTACAACATAGAGCCAAAGAAAGAGAGATGCATAAATGATATTTGGAACACAGATCCATACTGCAAGAGAAAACAGGGCTAACAGAAAGCAGGTAGTGAATAAAAAAAATAGTAATCCATTTTTAATTGTATTAATTTTTCATGGGATATTATTACACTCTTATTGAATGAGGAATCACTTGTGTTGTTTCGGGAAGACATTTATTTTCTCTTATTAAAGCGATGTAATGATTCCAGAGCTTATATTATTAATGCGAGAGATGATGCTACAAATTTATGGGTCTAGTCTACTGCTTCTCAAACTTAAATGTGCATACAAATCACCAGGGGACTCTGCTACCATCAGATTCTGACTCACTAAGTCTGGAATGGGATCTGAGATTTTGCATTTCTAACCAACTTTCAAGCAAAGTCAGTGCTACGGATCAGAGCATGATACTTTGAATAGGAAGGTACAGAGGAATTGTACTTCCTAAGTTCCTGGGCTGACTTAGAGGCTATTTGCACTTGATCCTTTCTTGGAGTGAATCTCTTTGGACTTGAGTACACCTGAACAGATTAGCCTCCTTTCAGTTTGCATTGGTCCTAGATGAACATCACGTTCTTGGCTAATAACTGAGCATGCTTTCTTTTTTTTTCTTTTTTAAGTTTATTTATTTTGAGAGAGACAGAGACAGCATATGTGGAGGAATGGCAGAGAGAGAAAGAGAAGAGAGAGAGAGAGAGAGAGAAAATCCCAAGCCGCCTCCGTGCTGCCAGCACAGAGCCCAATCCAGGGCTTTAACTCATGAAACCGTGAGATCATGACCTGAGCCGAAATCAAAAGTCTGACACTTAACTGACTGAGCCACATAGGTGCCCCCGAGCATGTTTTCAGCAAGTGATAGATTCGCAGTTGTCTGTTTCTGCTCGTTACCCAGACTTCTTTGTTGCCAAGAGGAAACATTTTGAGTGTTGGGGAACATTCCGTGGCCATGGGATAGAATGAAGACAATAGTCCTATGTAAAGATTGTGACCATGGCCTCATTAGCCCTGTGTTCTAAATCTGGGTTTTACTCAGTTTTGTTAATCAGTCAAATTTTTTGGCTAATGAAACAATGAGTGGAGCCATTGTTCTTTGTCCTGTTCATGATTGTGGACTACCCTCCTAAAGCAAATTATTCAGAA
This sequence comes from Paguma larvata, assembly GCA_030068075.1. NCBI lineage: Eukaryota > Metazoa > Chordata > Mammalia > Carnivora > Viverridae > Paguma > Paguma larvata. Next base: position 55,718,921 of record CM057829.1, read on the forward strand.
ATATGGGCCATTGTTGTTTGAAGAAGAGGTGTATATATTTTTTAATTAAAAAAATTAATAGTCATTTATTTTTGAGAGAGAGAGAGAAAGAGAATGAGACGGGGATGGGCAGAGAGAGACACACACACACAGAATCTGAAGTAGGCTCGAGGCTCTTAGCTATCAGCACAGAGCCCAATGCAGGGCTTGGCAACCATGAACCACAAGATCGTGACCTGAGCCAAAGTCAGATGCTTGACCAACTGAGCCACTCAAATGCTCCTGAAGAAGAGGTATATTTAAGAAAAGTAGCTTGAATACCAATACCGATAAAAGCAACCCAAAATGTATCATCTACACATAGTAAAACACTGCCCCTTCCTCCTGTTTGTAGCCAGGACAGTAGCTCTCAACCCTGGTTTCCTGTTAGTATCATTTGGGAAACTTTATAAACTATTCAAATCTGGACCCACCACTCCTAAACGTTCCTTTTTAATTGGTAGATAGGGTCCTAGGTATCAGTATTTGTGTTAAAGATCCCCGCTTGTTCTAATGTGTAACTAAGGTTAAGAACCACTGTTTTAAGAGTTAGAAAGGAAAAGTTTGCAGATTTCTCTTTTTCAGGCAAAATATAAGCCACACAACAAATGGCTTAAAAGCTATAAGTGTTCACTAGATAGTTAATAAACAAATGGTGTTTAAAATTGAGGGCACCTCTGCTTAATTGATCTGTTTTCTCCACCAAAAGAGATACAGAAGAGTAATTGATGACAGATCTAAAGTTTACCATGATTTCTTTTTTCATCTCTAAGCTCGAAACAAATCTCCATTAATTTTTTAACAGGTTTCTCAGTACCTAATAATACATTTATACCCCTACTGAGGGTTGTTCAGGGACTTGGATAAACTCCCATCTTCCATAATATAAATGAAGAGGGTATAATTTTTTGAAACATATCGAAACATATCTTGGTTTGAACTACCTGGAGTAATACTTTCAAGAGTTTCCTCTCTCCAAGTAAGTTATGTCTGTATATAACAATAACTCAAGAATTCCAGTCATCTTAAATGTTCTCATTTTTTTGATGTTGCTCAGTCTTAGAATTCCTACTTTCATCTTTCACATCCTCAAAAACATAAATTTGGGTATTCCATTCATTTGCTAGGATATATTGTAATGCTGTTTATTCTATGAAGCCTTCTTTCTTCCTCTTAAAGTTCTCTCCAACATAAGATATTAATTAAGAATTATCTTTAGTAGCCTGTCACACCTTAACTAGAAGTTACTTATGTGTGTTATTATTACCATCCCCTCAAAAATATAAGCAACTTGAAAGTTGGGGCTATGGCTTACGGAAATTTTATTTTCCATTAGCTCTTATTTATATAGATACATATATGCAATAACAAACTAATTGTGCTTTGATTTAATTAAACAAATAATTCTGAATATTATGAATTTATTAATTTTCCATTCAGAAGGTATATTTTCCTACTATCACCATCAAATTCTTAAATATTATACTTTTCCTTTTATGGACCAAGCACATTATTCAGAATATAGAGAGATTTATCTAAAACTCAACTCAGGAAGCTAGGCAAATAAAGAAGAATCAGTGAAACACAGAAAATTTCACACAGAGTCTAAATTACAGACAAGCAGAAAAAGCTATAAGAAATCACTGAGTACTTTCTTAGACTCTCATACAGTAGTAACACAGCCTAAGCCTAAAGAATCTCACTAGTATATTCAACAAATGCTCATTTTTATAATGATAGAGAAGAAACTGAAGACACTTTTATTAAGAACAGAACCTAAATTGAACAAATTGGAGCCCTGGAGAAGAGACCAGATGAGAAAGACCTCAGGATGTACAGTAACCACAAAATATAATTTTTGGACATGAGATCACTGATGTGAAAAGCTATAAAGCTCAATCTCTCAGAAGTAGAGTCAAGACACCTTCCTTCCTTCCTTCCTTCCTCTCTCCTTCCTTCCTTCCTTCCTTCTCCCTTTCTTCCTTGCCTCCTCCTCCTCCTCTTCCTTCCCTTCCTTCCTTCCTTCTCTCTCTCTCTTTCTTTTCTTTCTTTCTTTCTTTCTTTCTTTCTTTCTTTCTTTCTTTCTTTCTTTCTTTCTTTCTTTCTTTCTTTCTTTCTTTCTTTCTTCTTCTTTCTTTCTTTCTCTTCTTTCTTTCTTTCTTTCTTTCTTTTCTTTCTTTCTTTCTTTCTTTCTTTCTTTCTTTCTTTCTTTCTTTCTTTCTTTCTTTCTTTCTTTCTTTCTTTCTTTCTTTCTTTCTTTCTTTCTTTCCTCCCTCCCTCCCTCCCTCCCTCCCTCCCTTTCTAGATTCAAGGTAGGTTATATATATATATATTTTTTTATTTGAGTATAGTTGACACACAATTTGACATTAGTTTCTGGTGTACAACAGAGTGATTCAACAACTCTATAGGTTATGCTATGCTCCACGTGTAGCTAGCATGCGTCACTGGCAAAGTGATTAGACAACTTTCTGAATCAGGCTTAACCTCCAGACACAGAAATGGAAACAAAAAGAAGTCTATATATCTGAATACATCATAGTAACAGCAGAAAAAGGAGCTCTTGAGCCATCTGACTTTTCTCTACTCCCTATGTAGGAACAGTATCCTAATTCATTTGTTAAAAAACAAACAAACAAAAAACCCAAAAGCCAACTTCATTCAAATACAAAAAGAAATTATTTATAATCTAACCCCATATAAATTGCAGTTTATAAATAAATTGTAAGTAAACTAAACGATATTCCAACAGATAAGGAGAATACACCAGAAAATGTAGCCAAGTTAGACAAAACTACTCTCAGATTTTTAAGTAGTCTAGAAAATTAAGAAAACGATCAAAGTATTACAAGAAGAGCATAAATCTCTAATACAACAGCTTTGAAGTGAAGTAGCTAGATAATCATAGAATCTGAAAAGACCACAAGAAATAATGCTCTAGAAAAATGTAAAAGAAAGACATTTTAAGAATATACATTAAAATAGAAGAAATCCAGAACATATAGTTTCACACACACTAAAAGCGTAGTATAAGATACTGGATATAGAAGAGAAAAATTCAAATTTAATGAAAAGAACAAATACAACCAAAAAAGATCATAATATTTTAGAATTGTAAGTATAGAAAATAGACTATATATACACACATATATATTGATCATATCAATAATTTTAAATTGATTAACTCACATGTTAAAATAGAAATTTAGATTGCCAATAAGATAATATTCTATGTTATTGCTTTAATAAGAGACAAACATAAATGACTAATATTAAAAATAAAAAGGATAGTGATATTTATATATATATATAAAAGTAATGTTTAGAAGCTATTTAAAATATATTGAATATATAAAAAGTCCCAATTAATAATTATACTAAAACAAACCAACATAAAAACATAGATATTGGAGGTGGAGGCGGCCAGAGCACTCACTTACTGTCTTGACAACTGATCATTAAAAACAAGAAATAAGCAGTATCCTACCCCTACAAGAAAACCTGTATTTCACAGTAACTAAATAACCTCAATGGGTAAGTTCTTCAGTGCATGAGCTTTTCAGGTACTTTGTGCCTAAGGAATAATCAAATGAGAAATATAACAGTTTTGTTATCTAATGAAATAAGTGATTCAGACAGGGATCATAAATAGGTGATAAAGCTGTTAGGTTAAAGTTGATGGAGAACTTTGCAATGAAGAGATCAAGCTGTCACCATTGATCAGTTTATTTTCACTAAAAATGAGGTGGTTGGACATCATGTGCCTCCTCATATGATGCAATATGGTGAACACCACCACCTATAAAGTGTTCTTAGGGGCGCCTGGGTGGCTCAGTCGGTTAAGCGGCCGACTTCGGCTCAGGTCATGATCTCACAGTCTGTGAGTTCGAGCCCCGCATCGGGCTCTGTGCTGACAGCTCAGAGCCTGGAGCCTGCTTCGGATTCTGTGTCTTCCTCTCTCTCTCTGCCCTTCCCCTGCTCATACTCTGTCTCTCTGTCTCTCAAAAATAAAAATGTTAAAAAAAAAATCACTTTAAAAGTGTTCTTATCACACACACACACACACGCATGCACACACACACAGAACTTAAATCTACTCTTTAGATCTAATTTTTAGTCTATTGGAAGTATAGGAGATAGAGGAATAAGTTAACTGACATCAATAGGAAGAAATCAATCAAATGCAGACTGGAAATATTTTATAGGAAAAAAACAATCCCCCCCCAAAAAAAATTAAAAGAAGAGGGGAGAATTAAAAATGACCCAGTTTCTCTAATAACATTGAAAAAAAAGATGATGGTAGTGATGCTCTGAATTAAAAACAACTTTAAAAAGATTCAGGAGTAGAGTGAGGCTATTTTCTGGTTGACTAGGACAGCCATGGTTTGTTCTTATTATCCCACTGTAATTATTGTTAATACCCTTATTTAATTTAACTCCAGAAGTATTTGGGGTAGGGTTTAGATTATATGACCACCTTATTTATGAGATATACAGTCAAATACACTGAGAAGATATAGCTTGGATCCTGATCCACACAAACCAAAAAAAAAAAAAAAAAAAGCCTCCATGCACAAAAATACACACACAAAAATAACATATATGTGTACATATGTATATAATGCATATATATATAATATAATATTTATACATATAAATGAAAAGTCTGGAGTTTTCTGTTTATATGTGCTTTCTTTTAACAATTAGGGGAATTTGAGTATAAGTTGAGATTTAAATAACATTACGAAATTTCTGTTAGGGAGTTCTGTTTGCAATAACATTACAGTTATATTAGAATATATCTTTTACTGTTAAGTATACCTAAGTATTTTGGTGTGAAATGGCATAACATTTGGGATTTCCTTTCAAATAGTTAAGCAAAAAAACAAAAGAGAGGGGACTTGGAGTATTGAAACACATATAATAAATAATGATAGTTATGGAAGCTAACGGATAGGTAAAAAATGGTTCCTTTTCTCTCTGCTTTTGTGTATGTTTGGAAATTTTCAAAATGAAAGCTTTAAACAAAATAGTTGTTTTTATGAAATAACAATTATAGTATCGATCAAACTGGGTATCAGCTTATTATCATTATGAATTCTAAATGTTTATGTACCCGATAACAAAAAAAAAGAAAAATTAAAAATAATAATACAATAATTCACAATATTAGGGATTTCAATACCAAACCCTTTAAAAATTGATAGAACAAACAGAGAATCAGTAAGGATATAGACTATTTGAATTACTCAATCAACCAATTTGACCTAATTGACATTTATAAAATACTCCACCTAAAAAAGTATAATATACATTACATTCTTTTTTCAGCAGACATGAAACATTTGCAAAGATATACAAAATTTGGGCCATGAAATAAGTCTCAATAAATGTAAAACAATTCAAGTCACACATAATAAATCTCTAAGCAAAATAAAATTAAATGAGAAATAAGTAATAGAAAATTTTCTGAAAAATCCCCCAAATGTTTGGAAATGAAATGACACAATTCTAAATAATCCATGTGTCATGGAAGAAATTGAAGTGGACATTTAGGAAGTATCTTGAACTCAGTGAAAACAAAAATATGACATATCAAAATTTGTGGCATGCTATTAAAGAAGTACTTGGAGAGGGGCACCTGGGTGGCTCAGTTGGTTAAACATCCGACTTCGGCTCAGGTCATAATCTCACAGTTTGTGGGTTTGAGCTCTGCGTTGGGCTCTATACTGACTGGCTCAGAGCCTGGAGCCTGCTTCAGATTCTGTTTCTGCCTCTCTCTGCCTCTCCCCTGCTCACTCTCTGTTTCTCTCTCTCTAAAAGTAAGTAAAAGTTAAAAAAAAAAAAAAAGAGAGAGAGAGAGAGAGAGAGAGAAGTACTTAGAGAACATTGATAGCCCTAAATACTTGTATTTGAAAATAATAAAAGTCTCTAGTTAATGACCTCAGCTCTACCCAAAGAAATCAGAAAGTAAGGGCAACTTATATCAGAAATATGTAAAAAACAAAACAAACAAACAACCCCAAAAAAACCCAAACAACAACAACAACAATAACACACACACACACACACACACACACGCACACACACACACACACAAATGATAAAGATCAGAGTGTAAATTAATGAAATAGAAAACGGAAAAATAATAGAGAAAATCAGTGGAAGCAATATCTGGCTCTTTGATGTTACCAATAAAACTGATCATTTTAGCAGACTGATCAAACAAAAAAGGGAGAAGTTACAAATGACCAGTTAGAGGAACGAGAGAGGTACCATTATTACAGATTCTACAAATAGTAAACATAATAAAGAGATGTTATAGAATGCTTATAGCAATAAATTCAATAATTCTGATGAAATGGAAATATTTATTGAAAGACAAAAGCTGTCGAAGCTCATTCAAGAAGAAATACCTAATGTGAATAGCTCTATATCTATTTTTAAAATAAAATTTTTAATTAAAAGCCTTCTGACAGAGAAAGTGCAAAAGCCCACCAGATGTCTTCACTGGTGAATTTTACCAAACGCTTAAGGAAGAAATAATATCAACTGTATACACAATCTTTTGGATTGTTGAAAGGAAGGAATACTTCAGATTCATTCTGTGAAGCCGGCATTATCCAGATTCCAAAACCAAATACTGTACAAGAAAACTGAAGACCAATATCGCTCGTAAAAATAGAGGCAAAACTGTTGAACAAAATTTTAGCAAATTCAAGAGTACAGGAAAAAGGTAAGACATCATGACCAAATGGGCTTTATCCCAGGAATAAAAGGTTGGTTTAATATTTGAAAATCAATCAATGCAATGTACCACATTAACAAATGTGGGGGAAAAAAAGTAGATGGAGAGGAATCCTTTGATAAATTCAATATCCATTCCTGATTTGAAAGTAACAAAAACATTCTCAGCAAGTATGTATAGAAGGTGTATTGGTTTCCTGTGCCTGCTGTAACAAATCATCACAAACTGATTGGCTTAAAGAAATGAAATTTTATTATCACACAGTTCTGGAGATCAGAAGTCTAAAAGCAAGGTGTCCGCAAGGACTGCACTCCCTTTGGAGGCTCTAGGGGAGAATCCTTCTGTGACTTTTCCAGTTTTTGGTGGCTTTTGGCATTCCTTGGCTTTCTTGGTTCATCACTTCAACTGCCTCCTTCTTCGCTTCACCTTCTCCTGTGTGTGTCTGTGTCTTCTCCTTTTCTGTCTCTTATAAAACACTTGTCATTGAACTTAGGCCCACTTAGGTAATCCATGATGCTCTTATCTCAAGACCTTTAACTTAATTATACCTACAAAGATTTTTTTTTCCAAAGAGGATAACATTCATAGGTCCAATTATTTGAGCATGAACATCTCTTTTAGGTGGCCACCATTCAGCCCACTACAGAAGGAAATATCCATATTTTTGAAAAAGAGTGTCTGTAGAAAAGCTATAGCTAACATTATACTTAGCAGTGAAAGACTGAATGTTTTTCAACTAAGAACTAGAACAAGGCAAGGATGTGCATTCTCAATACTTTTATTCATCACTGTACTGACGGTTCTAGTCAGTGCAATAAGGCAAGAAAAAGAAACAAAAAACAGCCAATTTGGAAAGGAATATGCAAACCTTTTTTTTTCTGGTGGAATCTACAAAAAAAAAAAAAAAACCCTACTAGAATAAATAAGTGAGTTTAGAATGGTTGCAGGATGAAAGATCCATATACGAAAACCACTTTTCTATATTCTAGCAACAAACAACTGGAAACTGAAATTGAAAAAAAATTCCCCTGGTTGGATTCTTCACCATAATTATTAGTATTAGTATTTACTCTAAAAGGTCCTTTTTTTTAAACAAGTGCAAAAGAGGAATAAGGTCAGTTGATTATTTAGTAGTATTCTATCAATATTGATTTCCTAATTTTAATAATTGGACTGTAGTTAAGTAACAGACTAACCTTATTTTTAGGAAGTACACAACTGAAATATTTTGGTGTTAAGGGACATTCAAGTAGTTCTGAAAAAAACAGAATAGGTATATGAAAGTAAGAGAAATGATAGCACAAATGATAAAGGTTGGGAGGGGATATGAACAAAGGCTATATAGGACCTCTTTGTACTATTCTGTAAGTATACTTGAAATTAATTCAAAGTAAAATATTAGAAAATAGAATTTTAGGGAAGGAATTGAAAATAGTGTATATACACCACCCTTCTGTGGAAATTTGCTACAAATGGACCCATAACTGATTGGGCAGATGAAGTCAAGAGGTATAAAACTTTATTATAATATCTGGTACAGAGAGATGCTCTTGCTATCAGAGGCATTAGCTTACTGAGACAATGCTCAGAGAAAGGTATATCCAGGTCTTCATATTCCGATGTGGCCAACAGAAAGGTTAGCAACGCTATTCTCTTTCTCTTTTCCGTTCTCTCTTCTCTCTGATTCATAAAGTTGAGTTTGTGTAAGTCAAATACCATCATTATACATTTTATTTATTAATTCTTATACCCAAGATTAGAATTTGCAATGTGCATGCACTTAATTTAAAGTGTCAGAAAAGCAACAAAAATTATAATAGAATACTTTTTTGAATTTCTTACAGAATCTTCATAGATTTCCAAATAGAGATGAAGCAAAGTTGGTCACTATTATGATGTCTTGTAATAGCATCTACAGAAACAGATGGAGAAGAGGAAAATGTGTTTTTAAAACTGAATGAATAATTCCGTTGTGAGGAAGCTTCCCCCGTTTACTGTCCTCCAAGGAAAGGAGGACAAATGAAAGCTCTTCTGTAAAGGACTCTAGTCCTTCCTCAGGTTGCAAGGTGCTGCCAATGCTCTCAGACCATTCTCGGGAATGTGGCCCACAGAGTCTTGCTGCTACTTTTCCACTGCTGCGCAAGAAAGGTGATTAGAGAGGCACGGAAAGGGTGGTGGGAAAGCTTGTGCTCTGGATGCTGCAGTCATAATTTCAAGTAAAGTTATATATTCAGATAGAAAAATACTCATTATATGACATTTTTTCTAAAGTTAAGTCAGATTATCACCCTTCAGTAACCAACACACATTTATCTTTGACACCTTAAAATATTATCTTTCAAAACTATCCTGTCTCTTCTTAATAAGATTCTCTAGAAACTGTGGTTTCATTAAGAATACATAAAAAAATCCTTCCCTTGGGATTTTTTCCCCCCTGCAGTGGATGAGACTTTTACATTAGGATGGGTTTTTTGTTTTGTTTTGCTTTTCAGTTTTAGAGGATGCCCGAAGTCTAGAAATAGTTTAATATATCTATTATTTATAGTTCCCCCAATTCAAGTTCAGTCTCCCATAAAGAATATTTAATGTATTATAAGATGGCAAGATATAGTTGAAAGAACATTTTATTTGTTTCCTGGTGAGGGGGGGTAGAGGGAGGGAGCGTGTGTGCAGCAGAGGAGGAGAGAGAGACAGAGGAGAAGAGAGAATGTCAACAATATCCACTCTTGGGGCTCAAAGAAATTGTGGAAATCAATCATAGAGTTAAGGGTGACTAAGGTAATGGATGTGCAACTGTACACATTAAAAAGTATTATACACATGTTAAGAGGGGAAGGCTTCTTCTGATTGTGAAGTGGGACTGTGACAGTGGGGTTGGTGGACTGATTCTGGCATCCTTACTTTCTCAGCCTGGCGGGGCAGGCAGGGTCTAGGAGTAGCCACCACCTGCCTGCTAGGTGGGCCTCTGCTTGTTCCTCCTCTCTGGAGTGAGCGCTCCCCTGCCAGCCTTGGAGAGCTTGAGCTGCTGGGAAGGCAGGGTGCAGGGTCCTGGGCACAGAGGGAGACCAAATGGGCAAGACCTCTAAATTAAAAAAAAGAGAGAGAGAGAAAAAAAGGGAAAGCAATATTTAGCCATAAGGAGCTTTGAGATTAGAGATATTTATTTTGGGGTATGTTTTTGTTCTTTACAACCAGTTTACGCCATAAAATTGGGCAAAGTTGTCTACCAATTTGATGTTCACTGGTAAATCATGACCTATTAAAAGACATGTGGGACACAAAACAATAATGTGATGAAAAACAAAAAGTATATAAAAGAAATCAAAGTATGATTTATGGAAAGATAATTTGAACGATGTCAACTTGTAAAACCTATATGTAGATGGAAAAGATGTAGATAATGCAGTACACAACCATCATGATGTGAACTGAGTTTTTGCATTCAAAATAAGAGGCAGTACTATTTCCTATCCGTATCTGGTCAGACCATTCTTAGTAAATAGAAGTCTTCTGACTATCATAGTAACAGCCACCAGCAAGGGAATTTGCAGATATCAAGCAAGCAAACTAGAAACAAGAAAGTTTGACTTCCAGTAGAAACAAGAAAAACAATCCAATTTATAAAGCTTGGCCAAATTGAAATGGTCCTAGACAAGAATCTGTAGGGTATAAAGGAGAAAGAAAAATTGTTTAGAATCTAGTAATGGGATGCAATTAGGGAAAAGAAAATGTAGGCTGAATATCAGAAACAATTACCTAACAGTCTATTAGACTGTACATTAGTTTCCCAGGGGAAGAAATGGAAGCCTCATTGCCTGAATCATTTAGAGCTAGACTGATTCCCAGAGGGTGTGGCAAGCCAGAAGGAAATGAAAAATGTAGAGTCATGAAAGTCAGTCTCAGTTAATTTTGTAGCACAGGGAAATGCTCTTCTAGGTATTGGAACCGGTCTAAAACCACTGCAAAGGACTTATTCTGTCACTTTAAAACGATGGTTTACCTTGCTACAAAGCATTGCCAGCATCAGACGGAGTCAGCTCTCATGTAAATCCAGTACTTTCCCTGGGCCGAATGCTAGGACAGACAGCAGTGGATGCAATTAAAATGTGGGGAGAAAAAAACACCAAAAACGAAAACAAAAACCCCCTCACAATCTGGCTGTAACCTGTTCCAATCCAAGAGGCAATAGAACTGATAGATAATCCAGCTGCCTAAGTATTTACTCACTTCTCTCCTCTTTACCCTGCGCCTGTCTTCCAAAATTTCCCTAAAGAGGATGGACTCTCAAACAGGCTGTTTTTCAGTCAAGGAAAAACACCTGCAAGGACTGAACTCCAGACTTGGAAGTGCTTTGGGGACCAGCTTGTACTGTTATATTTAAGTATAGTAGTGACCTTGCTTTTGTTATTTTAGTGACATGGAACTTTTCTTTTCAATGTTCTTTAGTCTTTTCTACTTCATCCATCTTTCTTCTTCTTTTTTTTTTATTTTTTAACATTTATTTATTTTTGAGAGACATAGAGACAGAGTGTGAGCAGGGGAAGGGCAGAGAGAGAGGGAGATACAGAATCCGAAGCAGGCTCCAGGCTCTGAGCCAGCAGCACAGAGCCCAACACGGGGTTCGAACTCACAGACCGTGAGATTATGACCTGAGCTGAAGTCGGCCGCTTAACCGACTGAACCACCCAGGCGCCCCCATCTTTCTTCTTCTTACCACCAAAGTTAAATTCTGTATTTCTGTATTTCTGATGAACAACTTACCTCTCTCACCCTAACCCCAGGGTTTTCCAGATAGTTCAGGGTACAGCCAATATTAAAATAAAATAGAATGTAAGTTAATTTATTTAGGACACCATTGTGATTCACAAAGAAAAACACGTTTTGCCTTAAACTGTGACACGATACTTTAGCCCTTAGAACTTTTATCTTATGCTTATCAAAATTGCTTTTTAAAGATTTTTTTTTGTTACAAATGTTTACCATTCATCATATTGGTGCATATTTTAAAATTGGTGAAATAAATTATTTAATATATTTTGAAAGTGATTTCACATTTAGAATGTCATTTTTTCTGCAATTTTTTTTAAGCCTCATAGTTGTTGATATCTATCTGTGTTCTGTTGCTTTCGTGCCGTCAAGAGCACTCACTACCAATGCAGCATTTCCTTAAAGAGTGCTCCACTATGGTCCTGGGATTTCCTCATCAGCTACTGACACCTGTTCTGCAGATTTTTTTCATTGGCCCTTTCTTGTTTGGCATGTAACAGTCAATAGAAGCAAAAGATAACACATTTCTCTCTTCTTGTAGAGGTTTTCTCCTTTAATGCCAATACATAAATCACTTTGTTTTTGATGTCCAAGAAAAGAAATAATAGAATTCCATCATAGTATGGAAATTTGCTTCTGGGCTGTTAAATATATGTCCTCGTGCATGATTTCTGTGTCTTTCTGTACACACGACTTTTCATTTCAGTGCAGAAACGTAATGTAATTCTTAAAGACATTTTAAGTGGTAATGAAATGTAACACCTGTAGGTACTCACATAACTCAATTAAAATGACAATATGAAAGCCATGACCAAATTTCCATATGTGCAAGGCAGTGGCATCTGTGTCATTACTGACACCTGGTTGAGAATGACAGTAAGATGTGAAAAACCATATTTTTCTGAAAAATAAATCCTCTGGTCTTTTTTTTTTCAGTTTTATGTTCTTTTAAGAATGTTTATTATTGAAGCATAATGGACATACAATGTTATGTTAGTTTCAGGTGTACAAAATATTGATTCAACAATTCTATATATATATCAGTGCTAAACATGATACGTGTAGTAATCACTGTAATCTTACAATGTTATTACTGTATTATTGACTATATTTCCTATGCTGTACTTTTTAATCCATGACTTACTAATTTTATAACTGGAAGTTTGTACCTTTTGATTCCCTTGACCTATTCACGCATCCTTCAATCCTCCTTCCCTCTGGTAACCACCAGTTTGTTCTCTGTATTTATAAGTCTTTTTCTATTAATTTGTTTGTTCATTTGTTTTTTAGGTGCCACATGTAAGTGAAATCATACGATATTTGTCTTATTCTGCCCGACTTATTTCACTTAGCATAATGTGTACACTCCCAGTCCATCCATGTTGTTGCAAATAGCAAGATCATGTTTTTACAGCCAAATAACATCCCTTTATATATGTATACCACATCTTCTTTATCCACTCATCTATTGATGGACACTTAGGCTGCTTCCATGTATTGTTTACTGTAAATGATGCTGCATAAACATAGAGGTACATATATCTTCTGAGTTAGTGCTTTTATTTTCTTTGGGTAAATACCCAGAAGTGGAATTACTGGGTCATATAGTATTTTTATTTTTATTTTTTTGAGGAACCCCCACACTGTTTTCCATTGTGGCTGCACCAATTTATGTTCTTATTACAAGTGCACAAGACTTACCTTTTCTCTACATCCTCACCAATTCTTGTTAGTTCTTACTTTTTTGACTAGTTATTCTGTCTGATGTAGGGTGGTACCTCATTGTGGTTTTGATTTGCATCTCCTAATGTTAAGCATCATGTGTCTGTTGGCCATCCGTATGCCTTCTTTGGATGAGTATCTATTCAAGTCCTCTGCCCATTTTTTAATTGGGTTGTTTTGGGGTATTTCTGGTATTGAGTTGTATAAATTCTTTATATATTTTGGATATTAACACCTTATCAGATGTACGATTTGCATATGTCCTTCCCATTCAGTTGGTTGCCTTTTCCTATTGTTGATCGTTTCCTTTGCTCTGCAAATGCTTTCTATTTTGGCGTAGTCCCAGTAGTTTATTTTTGCTTTTGTTTTCTTTGCCTGAGGAGACACATCCATATATACGTTGCTAAGGCCCATGTCAAAGAGATTACTCTCTATGTTTCCTTTCACAAATTTTATGGTTTCAGGTCTCACATTTAGGTCTTTAATCCATTTTGAGTTTTCATTTGCATATGGTGTGGGAAAGTGGTCCAGTTTCACTCTTTTACATGTAGCTGTCCAGTTTTCCCAGCACCATTTATTGAAGAGATTGTCTTTTCCCCATTGTATTTTCTTGCCTCCTTTGCCATAGATTAATTGATCATATAATCATGGGCTTCTTTCCAGGCTCTTTATTCAATTGATCTGTGTCTATTTTTGTGTAAGTACCATCCTGTTTTGATTACTGTAGTTTGGTATTATATCTTGAAATCTGGGATTGTGATACCTCCAGCTTTGTTTGTTTGTTTTTTGTTTGTTTGTTCTTTGTTTCGTTTTTTGTTTTCTGTTTTTTTTTTTTTTTTTTTTTTTTTTTTTTTTTTTTGCTCCAGATTGCTTTGATTATTTGGGGACTTTGTGTTTCGTTGCAAATCTTAGGTTGAATCTCCTGGTTTTCCAGCACTTTCCCCAGACCTTATTAATGGCAGCTGGAAAATTTTACCTATCCCTGAAATTCTGCCAAGTTGTGAAAGAAGCCCACTTATGTCTTTCCCAAGAGAAATTGCAGGGCTCATTTTTTTCCTGCTCATGGGAAACATCCTATTTGATGAAAACTCACATGTTAGAGTACTTGAATCTGTTTGCCATTCTCAGAATTTCTGCTGTTTCTTATCTTGCCTCTGATCCTATAAAATTAATAAACCAATAAAATTAATTTTCTATATAATAGCTTTGAAGCAGTTCTTCAGAGGTTTTTTGTCTTGCTCTCCTAGCTAATAAGGAACAACCCTCTGTTCCTTCAGATGTTGGTGATTTCAACAAGTATCATTAATTTTAAGATGACTTCTTAATTTAGAGATGATAAATTATGGGAAAATATGTATCTTAGAATTCATACAATGAATTCATACAAGCTATATGTCACTGTACATATAGTTTTTCTTTCCTATTCATTTTACTCCAGCTGAATTAGCTACCTACCATGTCTGTACTGGGATTCTGTTGTCACATAGTGAATGTTATTTGGATCTCACTTTTCTCCTATGGATAATTCTAACTACTTCTGGATTTGTGCAGACACAGTTCTTGTTTTGTTTTATTTAAGCTTGTTTGTGTCTCAGTATCATAACCTTTATTCTTTATTTTTGGGAGTTACTAATATTGCTAGGGAGTAAATAGGCTCTCAGTCCTATAAATCCATGCTACTTTTTCCCAGTGAATGGATGTTTATTAAGCACCTACCATGTGCCATATAGTACCAGACACTAGAGAGAACAATGAACAAGTTAGGTAATTCCTGACCCACACCGTGTACAGGTTTGTTCTGTACAAAGTCTCCATGGAATGCTGAGGAGCTATGGAAAGCTCCTGGATCTGGACAGCTGCAGTATCCCAAGACATGTTTTTAGAATTATTATGAAAGTAGATCTGAAACAACCCCAAAAAATATTCACTGGAATGATTGTGGTCTGTATCACAGCAGCTTTGGAATTTGTGTGTGTGTGTGTGTGTGTGTGTGTGTGTGTGTGTGTGTGTATGTGTGTGTGTGTGTTGGTGTGTGTGTGTGTTTTACCATATTAGAGGGTAGAGAATACATCCAGAATTTTGACTGAAGAAAAGAGCAAAGGACCCCAAAAAAAAAAAACCTCTGGAAAGAAAACACTATAGTTTGTATGTGGCACATCTTAATACTATGCAAAGCCTCTTCTTGAAGTGAAAGAGCCAAACTTTGAGGTCAATAGAAAAATTTTGCTGGCCTCTGTATACTTTAAAGAAATTAATGGAGAGGAGAAAATACCTATTTAAATTTACCAGGAAAGTGCTTTTAAGAGACCCAAATAATCCCCTTCAAATCATTTTAAGTTTCAAAAGGACAAGCAAGTTGTTAATTGAATGTTTAATTAACATTTATTGCTAGCATATTAGTTTTACATGACTCACATTGCGTGATACAGTAGAGCTGTGTTTTTGCTGCCACATGTGCACTTTATAGCGTATTCAGTTCCCATATATAATCAACACATATGGTTCATTTATACCCATGCTGTAACACTTGGAATATAATTTCCCTTTTTTAAATAATTATAAAGGTTTATAGTTCTATCACTACTTTCACCAAATTCAGCAAGAATTTATTGAGGAAACTAAGTATGAAGTACTTTGCTAACAGCACTGTGAGAAGTATAAAAATGAAATAGATATAGTTCCCGATGCTGCTTAAAGAATTTGGCATCTGAAAGGGAGGGCGAGTGTTATTATGTGCCTGTATGCACCTTGTGCTATCCTCCACACCAGAAATTCATAGAAGCGAAAGAGATGGTTTCTGCTCTTGAGCAGTTTGGCTTTAGTGGAGCATTAGAATAGTCAGAAGGAAATACAAGGATGCTGAAGGGGCCAGAGGCAAAAGAGATAAAGCATGTGTGCAGAAATGGAAGTGGATTCAATATATATCAAAAATAGAATGTAAAATGTGAGAGAAATGCCTGGAAATTAAGCCAAGTAAGTAGGCCAGGGTCTGGCACTCATAGACTTCACATGTTATGAAGTTTGAAAGAGAATTATGGATAGTTATTAATGGATTTTAAACCAGGGAATGACATGAGGACCTTTTAGTTTTAGGAGAATTATTCTAATAGTGGCAGAGGGGACACAGAGATAGAGATTTGAGAGACACGGGGCCCTAATCATTGAGCTAATGAGTATAAGAGATAGGAGGAATGGGGAGGAGGAATGAATAGCTCCTCAATCCTGTCCTTTTTTGTACACTCCATTCTCTATCTTTAGTTCAGATAATGTCATCTCTGCTTTTGTGTGTAGTTTGGCTTCATTATTCCCTCATATAACAAAGTTATCCTTTCCATACTCCATATTATGTAGTCCAAATCTTGGAAGTTACAAATCTTCTCTCTGATAAGTAGTTAATATCCAAAATATATAAAGAACATGTACAGCTCAACACCAAGAAACATACAATCTGATTAAAAAATGAGCAGTGGGTATGACGAGACACTTTTCTCCAGAGAAGACCTACTGATGGCCAATAAGTGAGAAGATGTTCAACATCACTAATCATTAGGGAATGCACATCAAAACCACAATGAGATATCACTTCATTCGTGTTAGAATGGCTATTGCCAAATAGACAAGAAATAATATGTGTTGGTGAGGATGTGGATGAAAGGCAACCCTTATGTGCTGTTGGTGGGAATGTAAACTGGTACAGCCGCTATGGAAGAAATTGTGGAGGTTCCTCAAAAATTTAAAAATCAGTATGCCATGTGATCTGGCAATTCTACTTCTGAGTATTTACCTGCAGAAAATGAAAACATACTTTGAAAATAAATATGCATCTCCTTGTTAACTGCAGCATTATTTATGAAAGCCAAGACATGGAAACAACTTAAGCATCCACTGATAGATGAACAGATAAAGAACATTTTGTATGTCAGTGTTATACACATAATGGAGTGTTACTCAGTCTTAAAAAAAGAATGCAATCTTGTTGTTTGTGGCAACATGGATGGACCTTTAGGGCATTATGCTAAGGGAAATAAGTCAGACAGATAAAGGTAGATGCCACATGATCTCACTTATATCTGGAGTAAAATCAAAAACTGCAACAATAACAACAGAACAATCTCATAGATACAGAGGACAGATTGTTGATTGCCAGAGGCAGGGGCAGGGTGAGAGTAAGTAAAATGGGTAAAGGGAGTCAAAAAGTACCAACTTCCAGGGTTCCTGAGTGGCTTAGTCCGTTAAGTGTTCAACTCTTAATTTTGTCTCGGGTCATGAGCTCAGGGTTGTGAGATCCAGCCCCACCTCAGCCTCCACGATGGGCGATGGGCATGGAGCCTGCTTAAGAGTCTCTCTGCCCCTCCCCTACTTGCATATGCACATATATACGCATGCTCTCTCTCAAAGAAAGAAAAGAAAAGAAAAAGGTACCAACTTTCAGTTCTAAGATAAATAAGTCACTGGAATGTAAGTATACTGTGACAACTATAGTTAATAATACTGTATTGCAATCTGAGAGTTGGTAAGAGAGTAAATCTTAAAGTTTTCAATACAAGAAAATAAGGTATAGCTAAGTATGGTGGCAGAAGTTAACTAGGCTTATTGTGGTGATCATTTTGCAATATATACAAATATTGAATCATTACATTGTAGCCCTGAAACAATATAATGTTTTATGTCAATTATACCTCAACTAAAAAAAAAAAAAGATTTAAAAAGAGATAAAATGGCCAACTACTGATCCTTGTATTTTGTGCATTTACTAAATTCCAGGAAATGTGCTCAGCAATTGATATTCATGATTTCATCTTGAAAGACCGTATTGAATATATAAAAGAACCAGGAGTAGTGGGACTCCCCAGTTCCTGCAGCCATGCTGCACCGGTTTGAGGTTTAGTATATCATTATCACAAACCATAAACTTCTTTGTCTTAAGTTGGTGTGATGGTTAATTTTGTGTCATTTTAATAGCAATTTATCCAACATGAATCTAAGCATTGTTGTGAAGGTATTTTGGAGATGTGGTAAACATCTACAAACAGTTGACTTTATACAAATCAGATTACCTTTGATAATGTGCGTGAGCCTCATCCTATCAGCTGAAGTTCTTAAGAGCAAAAACTTGAATTTTCTTGGAAAAGAGGGGATTATGCCTCAAGACTGTAACATAGAGATCCTGCCTCATTTCCAGCCTGCTGATCTGTCGAACAACTTTCTGACTCAAGATGACAGCAATTCTTGCCCGAGGTTCTAGTGTGCTGGTCTGCCCTACAGATTTTGAATTTGCCCGCCCCTACCATTACCTGAGCCCGTTTCTTACAAGAAATCATACCTTCACCTATTGCTTCTGTTTCTGTGGCAGACCAGAGACTCGCTGATACAGTTGGCATTTGGTGTTGCTTTATCTGACTAGTCCCGAGGACTTTCCCTCTAAGTAGGAAGGTGAGGGGGTAAAAATGGGAGGGCTACTCTCCCTACTCCAAGAGAGTGGCTGGTGGGACCCAAAGACTGAAAAGATTTGGAATTAATTTCTCATGACGGTGGTTCCTGTTCTTTTTTTTTTTTTTTAAATGTTTTCTTTATCTTTGAGAGAGAGAGAGAGACACCCAGTATGAGGAAGGGAGGGGCAGAGAGAAAGGGAGACACAGAATCCAAAGAAGGTTCCTGGCTTTGAGCTGTCAGCACAGAGCCCCACGTGGGGCTTGAACTCGTGAACTGCGAGATCATGACCTGAGCCAAAGTCAGTCACTTAAGCAACTGAGCCACCCAGGTGCCCCAGTTCCTGTTCTATCTAATACTTGAATCTTCTTATTACTTTTATTATGTGGCCTGTCTCATGTCCTCCCATTGGATGTAACTCTCCATGGGAAATACAATCCATTTGCATATGCTAACTGCATTATATGTTTTCATCCTCTCTTTGTAACACTTTTCATTAGTTTAATGACAAATGACTTTAGCAATGCTTAGGTACGGAAACAAGTCGCTCCTCACGTCTTTCACATGCACATACTGCTCGCATCCTTTGAATTCTAAATAATAGGTATTCGGTGTTCCAATATCCGTATGACCTTTTTATTATTCTTATTATTTAGTGTTTTCTTTGTAAGGTCAAAGATTCACAACCATCTCCAAATAAAACCGTGGAGGCCTTTTTCCCCCTTTATGACTTTCATCGCATTGCTAGTTTCAGAAGCAGGCAAAATCTTTTATATTCTCTGAAACACTGAGGGCAATGATCCTTAAAAATTTTAGTCATTCTCTCTAATTAGTGCCTCCCCAGGGAGGAAGTAGTGACGGTGAGGGAAAAAATGACTGTATGGGTATTCTATTGATTAGTGCTGCTGTAACAGGAACAGACAACAGGAAGACAATTTTTAAATTACTAAATTAGTTCAATGGAAACCAGTCAGTTGACTCATATTCTGTTCAAAGCAGTGTAACCACTACTCTTCATAAATGATTCAGAATGCCTATATCATTATTGATACAGTTATAGATTTTTACAGCGACAAGAGGCCTCAGGAAGGGGAAGTTTTGAGTTCTAGTCCTGACTCTTCTGTGAGCTTTGAGCACTGATTCCATGTGCATTTAAGAAACTTCTCATGGTATTTATAAAGATATAAATACAATGACAGATATAATATTGAAAAGTAGAATTGAAGAAGTAGAAGGCCTTAAAGTTAGAGATTATATGGTATAAGGTACAGCTCAAACCCCACTCCCTGCCCCTACTTACCTTTTTCTAGAAATAATAATTCTTTCTGAGAACTGAAATTATTCTGCATGTAATTGAGCAGAGCAGAACTTTTTAAAGTCACTTAAAGGAAAAATATGGCTTTAAATTAAGATTTCCAGGTAAGAAACCTTGACTGTTGGGATGGCTGGGTGGCTTAGTCAGTTAAGCATCTGATGTCAGTTTAGGTCATGATCTCACAGTTCATGGGTTCGTCTGGCCATAGAGCCTGCTTTGAATTCTGTGTTTCCCTCTCTCTCTGCCCTCCCCTGCTCATGCTCTGTCTCTCTCTGTCTCTCTCAACAATAAACATTAGGGGCACCTAGGTGGCTCAGTTGTTTAAGCATCCAGCTTGGGCTCAGGTCATGATCTTGTGGTTTGTGAGTTCGAGCCCCGTGTCGGGCTCTGTGCTGACAGCTCAGAGCCTGGAGCCTGCTTCAGTTTCTGTGTCTCTCCCTCTCTCTGCCCCTCCCATGCTCATGCTCTGTTTCTCTCTGTCTCTCAATAATAAATACATGTTAAAAAAATAAAACAACAAAAAATAAAGATTAAAAAATTTATAAGAAATTTATAAGAAACCTTATGTTTATAAGAAACATTCAAAGGTGTGAGAATTTTTTTTTAACATTTATTTATTTTTGACAGACAGAGAGCACGTGAGCAGGGGAGGGGCAGAGAGAGAGGGAGACACAGAGTGTGAAGCAGGCTCCAGGCTCTGAGCCGTCAGCACAGAGCCCGATGCAGAGCTCAGACCCACAGACCGTGAGATCATGACCTGAGCTGAGCTTTTGCCATGTTCAAAAGAGCCCCTCACTTGGTTTTTTGCTCTGATAAGAATGTCTTGAAATTCTTTTTTTAAATTTTTTTATTAAAAAAAATTTTTTTTAACGTTTATTCATTTTTGAGAGAGAGAGACAGACAGACAGAGCATGAACAGGGGAGGGACAGAGAGAGAGGGAAACACAGAATCTGAAGCAGGCTCCAGGCTTTGAGCTGTCAGCACAGAGCCTGACACGGGGCTTGAACTCACAAACTGTGAGATCATGACCTGAGCTGAAGTCAGACACTTAACTGACTGAGCCACCCAGATGCCCCTAAAAAAATTTTTTTAATGTTTATTTATTTTTGAGCCAGAGAGAGACAGAGCATGAGTGGGGGAGGGGCAGAGAGAGAGGGAGACACAGAATGTGAAGCAGGCTGAGCCAAAGTCGGACGCTCAACCAACTGAGCCACCCAGGCACCCCAGAATGTCCTGAAATTCTTAACTGTATCTTTGAGTGTGTGTTGTGTAAGTGAAGTCCAATGGGACAATGGGGAATATGGGTCAGTAGTAGACACACATTTCTAGCAAAATGCGTGTTCTCCATTCCTTATTGCTCCATTCAGATGGCGTGTTTATAATGCCCCTTGAGCACAGAATTCTGTGTTTTTAGGATGCACAGAAGTTCAGAGAGATGAAAGCAAGTACAAGGTAAGCATGTGAAATCGACAGCTGAGTAAGTGCGAGCAAGGACTGTCTAGGGAAGCCAGGCTCTCCGCCTAATCCGGAAGGTGGTTCAAGTGTAGAGAGAAGGCAGTGGCAGTCTAGGAAACACCAATATCCTTTTGTATTCTTGTTACTTTACTAAATTAGTCAACCACCTATGATAAAAACTATATAAAAAACAACCCTCGTTCCCTTTCCTTTCAGTCGTTCCTTATCCACCAGTAACCCTCAAGTAGAGAGTGTTAGGATCTATGCATATCGAGAACTGAAATAAAAACAGTTGGGTCACTTCTACGTCACGTTTCCTTGGTCTGATAAGAGTAAAACACATACACCTGTAGGAGCTGGCACAGAGGTTGTAAAATTTGTGTAATTCTGCATATGAGATCAATGGTCTTAAATTTGCATTTAGGACTGGAATTATCCAATTAAAAATGAGAGGCGAAATTCACACTAATAATGCATGTGTTTAGTTTTTCTTTACTTAGAATGACATTAGAGAACAAATGTATAATGCAACAAAATATGATGACAGGTTGTGGGAGAGACCCCAGAAGAAAGAAAAAAAAAACCTCATGTCATTTTTGGGTAACTTTTTTCCTGCTTTTGAGACAAGAAGTCTCTCATTTCCATTTTGCACTGGGTCCTGAGCTTTTCTCATCCACCTCCACTCTCGGCTACTACAGAGCGTGTAAAGAAAGCGCTTCTTGGCTTTCATGTGAATTACTTTCCTCTTGGTCTCGGTCCAGTCTCCAATTCTGATACCACGCGGTCAATGTTTTGTGGGTTGCTTTGATTTTCCTTTCTACGTAAGTATAGGATATTGCATTTAATTCTTTTAAATTTAATCATGTTACACTTCCTATTGACAAAATTGATTTTCTATTAATACCTGCTATCAAAACAGAATTGAGCCCTGAGCTAGGACTTCTCATTTGGGCAAGGTGTCTGTCTTCTCTTCAGAACATTTAGTGTTTGCTCCTGCAAGAGCTATTACTTTCTTTCTCTTGTATCTCCTCCCCTTCACCCCCACCCAAGATTGAGAAGAATTTTCTTCATAACATTTTGGATTACTCCAGTGACACACATGGTGGTTATTACATGTCTCATATTCAATCACCAACTAATTATATGCATGAAATATAGTTCAGCAGTTTTCCAGCTGGGCACACCAGCCTAAGATGCTAATCTTTAAGGAGAACTAATATGCTTTTTCCTGCTTTTGTCCATGTAATAAAAAGCTCCAAAATTATTTCCAAATAATATTAATAAAATATGTATGTGCCTTTGCATTGTAACTCGGCATTAACTGCCAGCTGCTTACATATGTATATATTCTTTGCATCTCTTTTTCTGGTATGTTCATATATTTTTACTTATTAAAGAAGTAAAAAATGTTCCCAGTTATATAAATATCATTTAGCAGTTTCTTAACAGTTAAGTAACAAGTGAATGATGAAGCGTGCCAATGCTGGAGAAGTTAACCTCTGCTTAGTTCTAAATTCTAAACAGACCAGTCGTGTAATTAGGGCAAGCAGCTGAACTCTGGGCTCAGCTCTCCTCTTCTGCAAAATGAAGGTAATAATAGAACCTAATGTAAACTTCCGTTAGAGGAGTGCCTGTCACCCTATACGTGCTCAATAAATGACTTCTAATATTGCAGTTATTATTCTTGGAGTTGTTGTTGTTGTTGTTACTGTTGTAGTTAATCATTAAAAAATTTTCCCCTTCCTCTTGGCTAACAGAAGTTGGATTTGGAATCAAAGTGGCGGTATTTTCACCTCAAGTTTTGGGCTGTGATTAGTCTTAGGCAACAATAATGATCGTGTTTCTCACTCTTTCTTAATTTACCGTATCACTCACAACTAGTGCAGCCAAAGGACCTCAGGCCAGTAAGATCTAAGCAGAAGTTTTCTGATGATGTTTTGGAGAAGGCATTTAATTACCTTGTAAAAGGGGACAGATGTGTTTGAAATAGACCCGTAAACCCTGGCCTCTTCTCTCCTGCCTTCTGTGAATATTGACGGATGCTATAGCCATCTTCTGACGAGGCTTTAGGAGAAAAGCCAACACACTCAGCCAGGGCAAGCAGAGAAGTACAAAAAGTCTGTGTGTCGAAGTACAGCATTGAGCCTTGAGGCACAGTTTGGGAACATCCCGTGCCGGCTAAAGAATACAGAATGGCTACTTCTAATAGCTTATCATTCATGATTTTTCAGATAAATAATTTTGCTCTCTGTATTTTGCACTAGCCTATAGTGCATGGGATGTAGAATCTTAAAAATAATTTCAGGGGAAAATAATATATCTACTCTATCTTCCAGGTGATTTAAGTGATTTCCCTGAAAAATTGGCTGAGTACAACCTTATAGAAATGTCAAAACTCTGACTATCCTTACTCATTGCTGGATCTGCAAATGTCATTTAATTTTAATGATTACACATTATTTTAAAAATGGTCTTCAAACATAGAGCATCGGTTCTCAACTGAGGGCAACTCTACAACTGGCAATGTGTGGAGATACTTTTAGTTGTCACACTGGAGAGTGTGCTACTAAAATGTAGTATGTGGAGGTGAGGGATGCTTTTGAAACACAAACATCATATAACGTGCAGGGTTTTATAATATATAGGACTCTCCCCTCCCCCAACAAAAATTATCCTGCCCCAAATGCCAGCAGAATCAAGGGATTTGCAAAAGATTTGGAATGTGTCTGTTGAGAATGTTAAAGGTCGGCTTAAGAAATATTTTAATCTTAAGGATCTGCTTAAAAAGATAATAAAAAATTATTTCTTATTAGTTATACTTAATGGCCAGGTTTTCACCTTGTGACATTTCTAGTGCCAATTTCAGATATGTCCGTTTCTTTAACAGAAATGATACAAATTTATGTTGATTACATTGCTGTAGATGAGAGCAAAGTATTAACCTGTAACTACTCTCAATAAAAATCTGAGATAATACACACAGTGAGACTATCCTGATGTTATAAAGGGCCTCCACTCTACTGACGAGAAAAGATCAAATGTCATTACTTTTGCAACTTTATCTCTTCAAAATCTCATACCCTCTGGTTCAATAATATGTTTAAAATGTTAAAGATAAACTTTGTATACTTTGAGTGTATCCGTTGCCACATATATTATCTAGTAAGTAGATGGCTAGTAATAGCTTACTGTCCAGCCAAAAATTAAAGCAGCTACCATAATCTAATGCAGCTCCAGAATCAGAATCCCAAGCTTGGGGAGTCCAGTTTTCTAATTAATTTGTAGTGCTATCTAAGATACACATGTTTGGGCACATATTTTTCAAGGTTAAATTTTTCAATATATTCTAATCATTTTTGTACTTTTTACTGCTTCTAGAACAACACGATATTCTATTTTAGTTCTCCAAAAGTGATGGTATCATACAAAGCATAACCGTTTTTTAGTAAGGAACTGGCTATGTTCACCATTCATTATTTTATGACCCTGGAGGCACTCTCTTAGAATTTTGTTTAATGGAGATTGCAATGAGGACTAAATGAGATTTTGTAGGCAAAAAAGGGCCTCACCCCCTACCTGGCACAGAATGAGGTTCTCAAGAATGCTGTTACGGTTTCCCCTCTGCTTTGGTCTCTTGCTCCAACAGAATGCTTGTGATGATTCATGACTAATGGTCATGCCTTAAAACTTACCTTGTTTTGGTTAAGCAGCATCTGTTTCAAAGATAGAATAGATCCCCGATGTTCTTTTTTAAATCTATCAATTTTGATGTTATTGATTTTGAATACTCTGCTCATTAGACACAGACAATTTACTTTTAATTGTCTGGACATGCTTTGGATTAAGCAATGGATTAAGACAAACAGACTTACTTTAAACGATTAATTGGAATTCCACAACTTGAAGTAACATTTAAAACAAACGGTGAATGGAATCCTTTTTTAAACTCTAAAGGTCTTTTCTTTACCATCAGTGTGAAGCATAACTGTTTTTCCTGCTTTATATCTATAAGAAAAGATGAACTTTAATATTACTAAATTCATCGCAATCCATTCAGAATGATTTCTTTGTATTGTTGACTTCAGAGGTAATAACAGAGATGGAGTTAAATAGGCTACTTAGGAAAGTGTCAGCCATTTTAGATTGCAACCTACCACTTTGCTTTTCACTGGAAGCCGAGCAAAGCCATATGTGGTAGGGTAAATTGACAGAAGCCCAGCCAGTGTTAACCTGCTTCATGAAGATCTAATGATATACTTGCTTCTTTGCTGATGACACTTTCATTACCAAGAAAAACCACAGTTAAGAGATGTAGGTACTCAATGTCTGCCTGACAGCTAATGTGAATCTTTCCTTACAGGTACGTAACAGCAAACCTTTAAATAGAATCCAGCAGCTCTTAAATTAGGAACAAGAATAAAATTCTTTTTTTTTTTTATAGTCCCATTGTTTTGAGATTTAAACATTAACTCATGCTATATATTTTTAGAGTTTTTTTTAAATGCTTTTATTTTATTTTTGAAAGAGAGAGAGAGAGCAAGCGCGCCAGGGAGGGGCAGAGAGTGAGAGAGCGAGAGGGAGACAGAGGATCTAAAGCAGAGTATGCACTGTCAGTACAGAGCCGGATGCAGGGCTCGAACTCACAAACCATGAGCTGAAGTCGACACTTAACCAACTGAGCCACCCAGGCTCCCGAATCCTATCTTATTTTTAAGTTGTAGCTGATAAAGAGCAAAATTTCCTACCATCCATAGGCTTTGGAAGGTCGTCGCCTGATTTCATAGATGGAGCTCAGGCAGTTTATTCAGATCCCTTCTTAGGAGTAGAAGTTGTTTCTCTTTCCCTTTTAAAATGAACAGTTTTAAAGTCCATGTGTGTATATCATGTGTAAACAGGCACAATCTCTGAGCAGAACTAGGTTGGAAATAAGCTTGGAGATTTGTCTAGATTAAATTCAGATCTGCTTTTAGATTCAAAATGACCCCCTACATTCAATTCCAGAATCACCTTCTTTGGCTGTGATGCGGATTAGAGACTGCCTTCCCTGAGATTTTCTTTTTCCTTTTTGAGTATGCAAGTGACATTTTCCTGTTCATCCAAAGAATGAAGTAAACCCGATTAGGTTTGTTCTCCATCTGGGAGCAGGAAATTAACTTTGAGAATGATTTAAATCTCTTGCCTGGGGAGGGACTTTTACTGCCCTGAGTTCAATAGTTCAATTTGACAGAAGCCTCTGCCAGGTTTCTAATACATAGTTGTATCTTTAAAAAAAGGATGAAAATAAGGCTGCTTCAAATTTCATTAACTGAATTCTTAGACTAAATTTGGAGACTTGTCAGATTGAAAACGTTAGCCTGGTAAACCTTTTAAGTAGACATGTATTATAGTTTCAAAGGAGAAGAAATACAGGCTTTTGTATATTGAGAGGCAATCTCCAAGTCTGACAGTTATCCCTTATAATTTTTTTATTATGTTGTAGCCATAAGAACAGGCAGTTGCCAGCCAGAAACTATGAAAACTGGTTGTGCAATTTCGGAGTTTGGTAACCGAACAAAACAACAAAGTTATTCTGACATATTTGTAATGATAGGCATAATGACTGTGCTGAAAGGTAACTAGTCAAAGATGGTAAGATGCTCACCAAAATAACCTTATTTTGAATTTTTATCTTCAAACTGATGCCAATTTGAGGATTTTTTTCTTCTCATTTGTTTATTTGCACATATTCATAATTAACATCGGTAATCACAATGTTCTGTTAGGACTATTCGTTACACTCTCACATACACATTTGTATTTCTCTATACCTTATTCTCTATAACTGGGTTTTCTTCGCTTGGGATGCTTTGTCCCATGTCCTGGGAGTGAGACCCAGGCTGTTTCCTCCGTGTACTCACACACTATTTTCTCCTCAAACAAGGCATTCTTGTTCTGTATCTGCCAAGCAGATAATAGTTTAGGCCAAATTGTGGCAGCAAATGACCCTCAAGTTTCTGTCTTTTTTAGAAACAAGCATTGATTTTTGCTCCTATTCTGTAGCAATTGGGGGTTGACTTCTGTATTCAGTACTGTACTGTATTCTATTTTCAGCCCAAGACCCAGGCTCTTGGGTCAGTTTGTAATGAGATGTTATAAAATTTATGGCAGAGAAAAAGAGCAGAGGTGGAATGATAACTTTCAAATCTTCTGCTTGGAAAGTCACACATCACTCCCCCTCCTATGTAATTGGCCATATTCAGTCACGTGGCCAAACCTAACGTCTGTGGGGCGGGAAATATAATTCTCCCATAAGGAGCTGCTGACAGGGAGGGATCTTAGATATTTGAAATAAATGTGACTAAACCACAAACAGAATACATTTTACATGACCCAGTATATACATGTGGATATAAACCAGTTCGAGGACTATAGTACGTACTCGACAAATATTCGTTAAATGGATAAATATTCATTGATGAAACATTAGTATATACTATACTCTATTTCTATTCCATTGTATTCTTTTGTATTGTATTCAAATTCATTTTGTGAAGTGCTAATCATGACACACTACACTGGTTTCATGATCTGCAATTTAGAAACATTGATTAGCAAATGTCAGACTGAAAGCAATATTATTTTCAGTCCTTAAAGGAGTTCCCCCTGAAAACATAATAACCATTTATTAAATATGTTCTGTGTGCAAGGTGAGTGTTAATATTGGTGTCATGAAATAATTATAGAGAGTTTATCTCAGAAGTCCAAAGTTAATGCCTACATCACGAATATAAAAGAAACATGGAGATAGCTCCTAAAAGGACGTATAAAAATTGAGGGAGAACTATAAAGTTTTCCCCAAGGAAGTGATACTTAAACTAAGTCATGATAATGAATAATAGGATTTTGAAACCTAAGAAAGACCTGCATAAGAAAATTCTCAAAGGCGTGAAAGTTTATGGTGAATTTGAAGAAGGCCAAATAGTCTAAGAGAAAAGTGGTCAGAAATATGAGAAAGTTATGGCCCATACATGACCAACTAACTATTCTTCCTCTACTAGATATATCAGGAATCTCTGGTCTGTAATTCTACCTGGTTTTTTTTTAAAGCTAGTGAGAGGAGAGCAGGAAAGTTGTGAAAGTCAGAGTTTTATTTCATAAACTGATCAGATTAAAGGTTAACAAATTCCTTGTCTCACATATTTATTAGATGAGCTTTCTGTGCCTCCCATGTATATGGACTGATTTTTCCTCTTTTTCAAGTTTTTCCCATTTGTAATAATGTACCAATTATACAGCTATAAAACAAACTGCTCTCAACTTTCCCTATTTATATAAACGAATTCATAATACTTGCCCGCTGTGTCAGTTAAGAAATACATTTTGCAGCATGTAACCAAAGAAGGGTATAATGTTTTAATCACATAGGAACTAGTGGATAAGTCAGCACAGATAGAGTGACCCAAGAATGTGGAGGCCAAAATCACTGTGTCCCTGTGGTATTCCTTCCTGCTTGCAAGATAATTGGTAGACTGTCAGTCAAAACTTCCATACAGCAGGCAGGAAGGATGAGAAAGAGACAAAGAAAAAGAGACAAGCCTACGTCAGTAATCCACACTTCTGCAGAACTCCCCAGCGGATTTTGAATCAGACTTCAATGACCATAGATAGTATTCATATCCCATGGTCAGTTCCAGCTGCAAAGGAGGCTGGGACATAAACTGTGATATTGCTCCCGCGAATAAAATTAGAGTTCCTGATAATAAAGAAGGGGAGAATAGGGTTTTTTACATCTCAGCATTGTTGAGGAAATCGAATGAGGATATAGATGTGTAAGGACTTACAAACTATCAAGTAATCATGAGCAAGTGAAATAGTATCTAGAAAAAAGTAAGAAACATACAAAATTAAGCTTAGCTAGCTAGCTGTTCCAGACATGAAAATTCTTAGGAATTATAGCAGCACAAACACACACAACCATTCATATGCATAGATGCTGTATTAATGTATATATAAATGTTTAATCATCTATGTATATATGCCTATATATATATTTTTACAGATAACGTATTAGTTTATGATGAAATTTCACACATATGTAAATGTACCTATAAACAATAATGCACAGTAAAATAACTATGAAAAATCAAAAGTCCAATTTTTCTTTTAATTTTGTTACTAAGAACTCAAAATCTTCCACAATGAGATATTGTGAATTTATTTCAGAAACTTCCACCAGCGTGCTTATCGTTTACATGGCAATTTATCTTTTTCAAGGAGAATTTCTAACTGAAAACTTGGAATACGCAGATTAATGATGGGGGAAGATACATTCACCACAAAATTCACAGGCAATTTGTGAAACTCACAGAGTCTTGAAAATATGAGTAGAGTTTAGGAGCACTGGCTCTCTTGGACAGAGACACAATGCTGAAGGAATGTACACTATAGCTCTCAGGTCCATGAAGGTGTGCTAGACAGTTCAATGGCAATATTTTATTAGTTGATAAGGATAGAACATGGTATAATGGGTGGAAGTTGTAGCAGAGTGTTTTTTAAATAATAGGGGAAAAGGCAATAGAGACTTACAGAAAGGTATCTTATTATACTCACTGGAGGTATTTAAGGAATAACATTGATATTTTAGAGTCTTTCTGACATATATATGCAATATTATTATGATGGTAGTATAATGCAAAATCCTGGGCTGATGTAGTACCATAAAGTAATAGTCTTCTAGGTGGGTTCTTCTGTGGGTTCCTGGAAGCCCCAAGACTATTTCAGATGGCATATGAGGTTAAAAGATTTTCACAAGAATGTGAATATGTATTTGCAAGTTTTTACTGTGTTGACCTTTGTACTGATGGTGCAAAATGGTAGTGAACAAAGCTGTTGGCACTTTAGCAAGAATCAAGACAGTGGCACCAAATGGTACTAATAGTTGTATTTTTCATCACCATACACTTACAGTTAACACGCATGCACACACATACACACACACACAGTGGATATTATTAACTTAATCAAATATTGACCCTTGAGTTATATGTCTTTTTGATTTTCTGTATGATAAAATTGCAGGTGTGAGGAGAAGGCTCTGTAGCACTTCTGCTGTATACCTCAGTCCCTGGTCTGTCTTGAGGAAGACACGCTGTGTTAGCTGAACTAGCCTCTTTTCAAATTACCCTTCTTTTCCCATAAGAAAAATGACAAGCTTTGGAATTAAGACTTGGGACAGACATTTTTCTCAAAAATGAATGAAGCGAGCCTATCACTTCAAGGAAAATAACTTAAATATGTTTGCTAATGAATAGATTTGGAACTTTAAAATGAAAATTAGAATTTTTTAAAACTCGCATTTGCCACCGTGAATTTTACTACTTTCTAATCTGACTTTTCTGATGAGATCAGGAGTAAGATTAAAGAATGTGATTTTTTTTTTTGGATATTGCATAATGAAAAGGCAGTATTTGGAAGCTCTGCATAACTCAATGAAACAACATTTTCCAAATAACCAAGACAGTGAGTAAGAGATCCCTTTAACCTATAAGATAGACCAATGGATTTTAATGGAACAGTACAAGAAGATCATTGATACATGGTTTCTTAAAGGTTAGTTGCAAGGTTGGACCTGAAACCTATCACTTTTCATGTTTTAGAAAACAATCAGAGAAAAGCATCCGTAATGATCTAAAAAGGTTACTAAAATACTTCTCTTTCTTCCAGCCACTTATCTGTGTATGGCCAGACCTCCCTCATATATTTCAACGAAAACAATGGATAATAATAGAATGAATGCAGAAGCAAAGAGCAGGATCCAGATGTCTCTATTAAGTCAGTCATTAGATTTGTTAAAACCATGAAACTCTTAATTATATTTGTTTTTTTGGAAAACGTAGTTATTGTTCATAAATAACAATGTGAATGTTGTCATGGGTTTACTACTATTATTTGCAAGTAGCTTAATATATAAGAAGTTACAAATTTCTCTATTTTAAATTCAAATATGGTAAAACATCAGTTGATATAATCACAAAAATTAATGCTCATTGGTGTATGCATTAAAATACAAGACAATCAAGGGGTTCGAAAATCAAATGTTTGTGAACCAATGTTACAAAGAAACCATTAAAACACACAGCTTAACATTATACCGTTCTTTAATACATTTTAGACTTTTATCTGTTGTTTTTGTGTTCTTTCTTATGTCAAAATCTTCAGTTTTTTTCTCCAATATTTGTTTTTACCATTCAGATAAGAAGCCTATCTCCTTAAGCTCCCGTGCTTTTTAAATCATGATGATCCCCCAGGCCATTGCATTTCTCACTGTTTCACATTATGCTTGTATTTCTTTTCTTCCAGAATTATGTGGTAAGCCAGAAGCCACATGCCATGGAGTGCTGGTAAATCCACCCTGAGGGGGGAAAAAAACCTGATTTGAAGCGCTTGCTGATACCTTTAAGCTACCAAGCTAACCTCACTCTACACTGAGCAGGAGGTGGGAAAGATGGGAAGAGTCATCTCTCCTGAAAGGTAGGAACTGACTTTAGCACACCCTTGGCCCATGTCAGTATTAATGGCAAGTGTTTCTATCTTTCATCTTTAAGAAAAGATAAGTCCCCATTTTCCTATTTTCACTCAGAACATATCTGTTCTGACATCTCTGTCAAAAAAAATAGAGTCTGTCTTTTTTTTTTTAAGCCTCCTCTCTCCATCCAGCAGTCAGCCATTTAGACCCTCAGTGTGGTATGGAGACATCTGGGATTACACAAAGCTGTAAAAGGTATAAAATGTTCTTTGCTCTGGAAGGGTCAAATTCACATAATGCACTTTGAATTTTATAAAACTTTTTTTTAATGTTTATTCATTTTTAGAGAGAGAGGGAGAGAGAGAAAAAGCCTGAGTGGGTGAAAGGGAGAGAGAGAGGAGACAGAATCCAAAGCAGGATCCAGGCTCTGAGCTGTTATGGCAGCACAGAGCTGGACGCGGGGCTTGAATTCAGGGACCATGAGATCATGACCTGAGCTGAAATCAGATATTTAACTGACTGAGCTATCCAGGCACCCCTGCGCTTAGAATTTTAAACTTGGTGATTATCTGGGTAACTTTCTCAGTGAGAACTTTAGAGATGAATAGTTTGCCTTGCTACTCAAAGTGCAGTTCTTGGACTTTAATTTACACATCCCCTGGGAGCTTGTTAAAAATGCAGAATCTCAGGCCACACCCCCTCCCCCAACTTCATCAATATCTGCATTTTAACAAGATCCCCAGGTGATTTTTATGGGCATAAGGTTTTAAACTGATAGTTTAAGGTAATTTGAACCCTAGTGATCTCAGCTTGCCACCTTATATTGGTAAATGGTTACTACAAAAATGCAACTCTCCTAAAATGTGTTATGTTTCAGAATATTAAACAAAATATTTCACCCACCTCGTTTCTTAGTTTATCCTTAATGTTATTTTTACCTAGTTAGTTGAAGGTAAGTCTCTTTCAAATGCTGGAAATGTTCTGTGTATTTTCATAATTCATTTTCTTTAAAACATAGAATTTCTGTTATTTTTTTGTAGCATCAGATTCACCACTTCAGTTTCCATTAGGTTTTTGTCTCCTTGAAAATACTGAAGTATAAATTCTTTGCTTTGTCGAATGATTAGTCAGAGTTGGTACATATTTTTTCTTCTCTCTTGATTTGGAGATTCATTTTTATGTGTTACTAAATTAGTAAAGTGTTAAAATGCTGTGCCTTTGAATTCTGTGACTCATCCCCAGTCCCTTGGCTATAAAGGCTAACATAATTTACTATCATATAGTTCAAGAGTTTGACAGAGAAATGGACATTTGTTGGAAGAAGAATACATATAGCATTAACTTATTTACAGTAGTTTAAATAAGTCTAAGACAACTGATGGCACTCTGATTACACTTTAGAGTCAACCAAAAAGCTTGTAAGAAATCTAGGACTGGGGCACCTGGGTGGCTCAGTCAGTGGAATATCCGACTCTTGATTCTCTTGATTTCAGCTCAGGCTGTGACCTCATCGTTCCTGGGATCAAGCCCCCCATCGGGCTCTGTACTGGCAGCACAGAGTCTGCTTGGGATTCTGTGTTTCCTTTTCTCTCTGCCCCTCCTCTGATTGTACCTGCTCTCTCTCTCTCTCTCTCTCTCTCTCTCTCTCTCTGTCCCAAATAAATAAACATTAAAAAAAAAAAAAAGAAAAAAGAAAAAAAAGGAAACATTGGAAAGGATCCCCTTCCCAAACACTCTGGTTTAATTTGATCCAATGTGGTTTTTACTGTGTCAGTATTTTTAAAAACTCTCCAAGTGGTGTGCAAACCAAGGATTGAGAGTTGATGCTCTAAGGAGTGTCAAAGCCAAGAATAAACAGGCCTTCGCCAGGCACCCTGAGGACAGCATTCTCTTTCCTTAAGGGGTCCACTCAGCCTGTACACTAATATGGTGATCAAATTTGTCAGCTAGGTTCATCAAGTTTAATCACATGTCTTTAAGAATTACTGGAATGTTTGTTTTTAACTTAGCTTTGTGAATGCAGCAGAAACATTGAACAAAGATCAAGAGGTTACACTATCATATAAACTTTAATAAAAATAGCTAACTTAAAGTGAAAACTGCATGCATCAAACTAAAAAGAATATAAAGATGAATATATATCGCATTCCTCAAACCCGTTCTCCAAGTAAAAGCAGAATTAATGCATAATTTCAGGTGAGCCTGAAGGTATAAACACAAGCTAGCCTAATACAATTACCTGTGGTGATTTGAAGTTTTGTTTTTTTTCTTCATTTCATGTCAGTTTTGCATTATAGTTCACAGATATATTTCATCATATATGGTCAATCTATATGATGAAACATATCAATATGTTGATATATATGATGAACTATGTATATTCTAGGTATTAAATATAATTCAAAATATAGATGTTTTAATATTAATATGTTTAAAATTTCATAAGAAAACTTCCATTAGAAAATTTTTGGTCATCACCTTCTTCAAGTCAGAGGGATAATAGATTAAACATTTTGGTTCAATATCGTATACCATTATATGTTTGGTAAAGTACCAACATTTAGAGTGTATTAGTCAGTTGGGGCTGTTATAACAAAATACCACAGACTGGGTGATTTAAATAACAGAAATCTATATTCTTACGGTTCTGGAAGCTGGAAGTCTGAGGTCAAGGTGGCAGCTTGGTAGTTCTGGTGAGAGTCTCTCCCTTGGGTTGCAGAAGGCTACTGCCTTCTCTCTGTATGCTCACATGGCATTTCCTTGCTGAGTATGTGCAAAAGAAAATGAATTTTTCTGGGTCTCTCTTATAAGGTCACTAGTCCTATCAGATTAGGGCTCTGCCCTTATTACCTTATTTAACCTTAATTACTTTTTAGAAGCCCCGTCTCCACATATGGCCACACTGGGGGTTAGGGCTTCCACATATGAATTCGAGTAGGACATATTCAGTTCATGGCAGAGAGGTTCTCACTTGATCACATACCCCTTTTTTCTCAGACAGCATTTATAATATGCTAGAAATATTTTTGAGTAGGGATTGATGCATATGCATGAGAATTAGCAAGAAATTTATACTGAGCAGGAGGGAGAGTGGGGGGGCAGAGAGGGAGAGGGAGAAAGAGAAGCATTAACAATAAATGATACATATTACCTATGGGTTGACATAATCCCCTGTACCCCTCACCCCCACACCCTTCCCAATGGCATGAAATACTCTGTCAAAAACACATGTTGAAGCACAGAATCTGTAAGACCAAGAATGGGGTTTAGGAAGCTCCTTCAAGAAAACTGGCAAGAGTAACCCACCTTGGGAAAGGATAAAGCAGCTGAGAATGATGGTCTAGCTCCTGGCTACCACATTTTAAGCTTGACTTAGTTTCCTGTGGAGGAGCTAAAGCATTGAGCTGGTTCCTGAGCAGCTTTCACCTCAGATTTCTATGAGAAACTCATTACTTAGCTTCTTGTCTTAATAGAGTGTTTAGAAAATCTTCTGGAGTGTCAATCATTCAACCACATATGGAGAGTCAGGAGCTAAAAGAATATTTCAAGACCTTCACCCTGTCATCTTCCCTGAATAAACACTGGGGAGATGAATAAGCATTTTAAATAAGGGACTGTCTTGTTTAAATATTCTTCATTACTATTTTAGCCTTAAGGCAAAGTGCTTCTTACTTAAAAAATTGGTGATTAATAAAAACGGTAAATGAGGGGTGCCTGGGTGGCTCAGTTGGTTAAGCGTCGGACTTCAGCTCAGGTCATGATCTCACAGTTCCTGTATTCAAGCCCTGCGTTGGGCTCTGCGCTGATGTTGCAGTGTCTGCTTGGGATTCTCTCGCCCTGTCTCTCTCTGCCCCGTCTGCACACCCTCTCTCTTTCTCTCTCTCTCTCTCTCTCAAAATAAATGAAAGTAAAAAAATAAAAATGGTAAATGATTAATAAAGGATTTTAAAATTAACAAGCAACCCAAGTTCCACTTAATGAGGTTTACATGAGAATTAAGGGAATTCTATGGAACCCTGCACTAAGATGCTAATTGGAAGCACTACTGAAGTTACTAGTTGAGTTAGTTAGAATGATGGTGTTGATTCAGGCTACTAATCTATAGTTTTGCTTTACCAGAGATTTGGTTTTTGCTGTATGCACATTTGTATGTTGTACCAACCCCTGCCTCCAGCCCCTTAAATAACAAGAGACATTGGTAAAAACTCACTTTTCTTGCCAATAAAATATTCCCAGTTATTTCACAGCACACACTTTACATAATGTCTTTATAGGTCAAATCATTATAAGCAAAACAAAATCGCCAAATTCACCATAATCTAACCAACTATGAAGAAATATTGAGATTGTTGACCTCATACAAGCAAAAATTCCCATAATGTTATCTGATGTGGTATATGTAAGGGCAAATCGGGACTGATTCCATTTTGCTTAAGGGCAAACTGGGACTGACTCCATTGTGTTCCCTGTCCTCCACCTTGAGTCCCTAGCGCCTGCGCAGAAGCTTGACCTGTGGACAGGACCTTTGACCCTTCCTCAGCCAATCAGCTAGGGTCACGACCATCACCCCTCCCACTGCCCCTAAACCCCTTTAAAACTATTGCGTTTTTGGACCGGGCTTTCTCTCTCGACGCAGCGACCCACCACTGTGTCGGTGAGGTAGGAGATTGAGCTCGAGCTAGCTCGATTAAAGGCTCTTTGTTCTTGCATCGGACTGGCTCCCTGGTGGTTTTTGGGGTCCCTGAATTCTGGGCATAACAGTATACTCAGATAATTTTTACATGTGTAGGGTCAAAAGAATTCAAAATTAAAAAAAATTTTTTCTCAAATTTTCCAGACATTCCGGAGTTTGGGAAGATATATCAGGTTTATCCTGACTTCAAGCAAGATCAGGGAGTACCTTAGACTGAGAGGCAAAAAGAGGGAGGGAACTCATACTTACCTCCTTTGGGCTTTAGTGGATCAAGCAGGTACTTTTCACTAATAAAAGTGTTTTCTTTCTAGATTTGTGGAGAGGATTTCTGGGTTGGAATAAGATTTTGCTTTTAATTCTGTTTCCCCAGCACTGATTCCCCAGAAATCTAGTTGATCAACTAGTGACTAGTTGATGACACTGGTCCCTTTCTTGTCAATAATAACTATTCTTAGGTTCTGCCAGAAAGTGCTCCAAATGCGATCTTAAAAGTTACCACTTTCTCAACCGTGTTTTGTTGTTCTCGCTCTACATACTTTGCAAATGCCATTTATGAAATCCCATCTTCCCTACATTCCTCAATTAGGAGGTATTTTTAAACCACCTTAATTTTAGGTAGAAAATGACTTCTAAAGTTCTCTGATTTCAGTTTTAAGGGGTAAATGTTAATTACTAATCTTGGGTTGAATTTTAACTAATATTGCCGACCTTTATTCTATTAATATTAACACTGAAAGGATCAATTTAGTTTACTAACAAATGGAAGGAAGGAACAGGCATTCCCAATAAGAGTCACAGTCAATAGAATATGGATTTAAAGGAATCAAGGGTAACTTAAGCCACAGCCCTTTATACCTCCAAAAAAAAAAAAAAAAGAAAAGAAAAAAAGAGAAAAGGCATCCTTCTAAACAGACTTGCAGTTGTACTTTTCAGATAAAATATGCACA
Source organism: Paguma larvata (assembly GCA_030068075.1). Taxonomy (NCBI): domain Eukaryota; kingdom Metazoa; phylum Chordata; class Mammalia; order Carnivora; family Viverridae; genus Paguma; species Paguma larvata. The sequence continues at coordinate 55,756,521 of CM057829.1, forward strand.
GATTAAAAAAAAATATCTGTTAAAATAGATTCTGAAACTATTATTACTGAGGCTCAGTCATAGAAAATACATCATAGAGAGTCTGTGAGAGCCAAAGAGGGTTTGGGAGAGTTAACTTGAACCAAAGGAGCCCTCTGTAGCATGTGAAACATCATTTTGAAGGTCATTTGCACATAAATGAAGAGTTTGCTTCTCCACAACAGCCTGTTAAATTTTTGAAACATGTAGCAGGAGAGGAATGGGAGTCTGATTATGCCCTTGGATGGTCTGTTACAGCCTGCAGTCCACTTTATTTTCCATGTGGTGTTCATTAAAGTCAGGTCAAGTAAAAAGATTTTCTCTAGCTCTGTGATTACTACTATGAAATCATCAGCTTGGAGAAAACAAGTAGTTGTCTCTGTTAAATACCTTGGCCAAGCACAAAACAAATTTTGTCAAAACCCTAAAAAGCACTAATCAGCTCTTTGCTAAGTCTAGCTTTAATAAACATGACAGTTCATTTAAATTCAATTACTGGACATTTTATTAAGCATGTACCCTATGTTCTTGCCAAGTTCTCTGAAAACTATAAAGAAAGTATAAGATACAGTTCCTGTCCTTAAAAGAGTGCAGTATTCACACAGAATTGGAATGAACCGAGCAGAAGTCTAGAAATAATTTTCCAAACTTTCTTGGTGTACAAAGTAGCGATTTACATTATCTCCTCCAGGCGGACCATCTTTAAATGGCTTATATTTGCATAATGGCTTTTTCTTTTGTTTCTTCTGTTGTCCCAAGTAATTGCTTGCTTATAGCATTTTATGGCTCTCTGATGAGTGCCTCCCTCTTTTATGAAAAATATAGGTGATCTGGTTTCTTCGAAAGCATAAAATTACATTGATACCTGCAAGTTGAGGATGGTGTCACGCCCCTAGGATACATGAAAGAAAGAAAAACTTAAGACAAAAGTGTTATGCCCAGAATTCGGGGACCCCAAAAACCACCAGGGAGCCAGTCTGATGCAAGAACAAAGAGCCTTTAATCGAGCTAGCTCGAGCTCAATCTCCTACCTCACCGACACAGTGGTGGGTCGCTGCGTCGAGAGAGAAAGCCCGGTCCAAAAACGCAATAGTTTTAAAGGGGTTTAGGGGCAGTGGGAGGGGTGATGGTCGTGACCCTAGCTGATTGGCTGAGGAAGGGTCAAAGGTCCTGTCCCACAGGTCAAGCTTCTGCGCAGGCGCTAGGGACTCAAGGTGGAGGACAGGGAACACAATGGAGTCAGTCCCAGTTTGCCCTTAAGCAAAATGGAATCAGTCCTGATTTGCCCTTACAAAAGCAAGAAGTGCCCCCTTATATATCTTTTGTTCTGCTTATTAAGGAAAAAAGAGGCTATGGAGATAGATATAAACCCAGCAAGTCTAGGAGACTACTGTATAAATGTTTTAACATTGAATGGGGGCTTTCAATCAGCCATGGGACTTTTCCTTTTTAAGTCAGCCTTGCCTCTGGTGAATACCAGGTAGTCAAAAAAAAAATCCTAATTCTTTGAGCCAATCAAACCATGTCATTAGTAAGTTATTCAGAGATCTAAGAAACCATAGTTATGGTGGGTGGGGAGAAGATATATGGGTCATTTATTTAGAGCCTTCTTTAAAGATGTGTAAATTTAGAGTAATGGCAAATCTAAAAGATAAAACAGCAGATCAGTTAAATATGCAAGGAAAATTTGCATATTTCAAAACTTGCATTTTTCGAGACTATTGCAACAGAGGAGAGAAATTGAACACAATTCCTTTAAAACAAAAGATGGGAATATTTTAAAACAAGGGTAAGGTTGGTGAATGTGATTAAGGCATCCATGTTTGCTACTTGGTGCTTATTGAGGTTAAGACTCACCCCACCACCACCACAGAGACTGGGAGAAAGGGGCCTTATTCTTTCCATGATTACATTTCAAAGGGATGACTCCCAGGTCCTTGGGAAAGACCATTTTAGGTGTAGATTTACATCTTAAAGGGTCAGAGAAAGAATTATAATTGCAAGTTTTCTAAAAATAAATGCTCTAAGAAAAGGGAGGTCAAGGAACTATAGTCAGAAGAATCCTATCTAAAGTTCAGTCAAGCTGAGGGGAATGGTAATGTTGCCTTGGTCACAAAGATCAATGTGACCAAGACATATGGCTAAGAATTTACCTCTTTTTTTCCTTCTCTTCCTCTGTTGCTTTTTCTCTCCTTCCCTCACTATCCCCTATTTCACACATCATACACGTATTCCCTCTCTCTCCTTTTCAGTCCATGAAGCCACAATAATGTACATTGACCTTTATTTTTAAGCCTGATCTGACAATGGACATTTAGATGAAGAGCAAGTTATCATATTAATCATGGATTTAGCAACAGTTGGTGAGAGTGTGATGGATATAGCAATAGTCAGGTAAATGAAATTATTTATCACAGTGATACAACATACATTTGAAGTTATCATTTATGAGGTGTTTTGTGTAAAATCACCATTACCTGTGTAGTATTTAAATGCCGTAAACTAATTTTAGTTATTTTATAATAGTAACGATTTTGAAATAGAATGTACAAAATAATTTTTATTTTGGTAACATAATTTGTGAAAGCTAATATTATAAAAACCTATATTCCTAAATGTTATATAGAAAATTTGATACTTTCTTTGTTAGTGTTAATAGAGAGACTACAGTATTTTTAATGTATAAAAATGTGATTAATATTCCAAAAGAAGATTTAATATTAAAGTGGTATTTCTATAAATTATATTCCAAAGATACTCATTATATGCCCTGACTCCAATTCATTTTTTTTTGTTTGACTTGCTCATTCAAATCTAGGTACATTCTGAAAGAATATGACTTTTCCATTTTAGAATTAGCTTCTGCTTCTACTGATCTTTGTAATCAGAAAATGTGATAATCCATGATCAGCCAAGATTATTACTTACTCTGTTTTCTAGAGTTGGCAAAGATAAGCTGATTGCCTGTGGTTCCCTTTGGTTCGTTTAGAGCTAGTACTGGGTTGCTTGTTGTCTATTAGTAATATTTTATCCAGAAGGAATTCAAACAGAGAAATGCTATGGTCAAAACACTATTGTCAAAAGCTGAGAAAAACAAGAAAGAATAAATCAATTGCAGAAGAAAAAAAAGTCAAGATTATGGAGTAAGTAGAATGGCTGGTGTAAGGAGCTCTATGTTAGCAGGCAAGAATTCGCTTCTGTAATCTGTTAGCTGACAGAACTAGGCATGGGCCTGCCCTCTGGATCTCAACCAGTTCCTTCTTAAAATGGTCGCTGGTATGTGCCAACATGAATGATGTAGTACAGCTTTCTTTTTTTCAAAAATTAGGTCAAAGAAGATTCTGATATTTTCACATCCCAATTTTGCCTTTCCTTTGGGCATTGGAGAGACAGTATAATGTGATGAATATGAGCACAGGCTTTAGAGACAGCCTGCCTGAATTTGAATTTTAACTCTACTTCTATTCACTAACTTTATTACCTGGGCAAGTCCCTTCACCTCAGTTTCCCGATCTCTCAAAATGGAGTTAAGAATGCCCACAGGACAGAGTTTGTATGAAGACTAAGTGATAACATAACCGTGTAACAAGATAGCACATTGGCCATCTCATCTTAGGCACCAAGAGAGGAAGGAGATGCCAAAGTGATTTCGTAAGATAGAATGTTCTGTAGAAATTTCACAGTAGGTTGGATGATGACACGTCGTAGAAGAGAGTCAGATTATTGGAGACTAGGATATATGTGAGCAGAATTTTCTTTAAGACAATGGCTGCTGTTCTTTGTTTGCCCTTCACCACCGTGCTGAGGTGTGAGAATGTGGGTGCTTCCACAATTCTCCCAGGTCAGAGGAGAGGGCTTCAGTGGTAACATTCACAGAGTTTAACGCATGTGCTCTAATTTGGGGCATACGGTAGACTAGTATCTTATTCCTGCCCTAGAAATCTGGTGAACTTGGGTGCCAGAGTGGAGTAAAATTAAAGTCCTTGGCGTTGCCCTGCGCTACTACATCACTGACACTTACTCTAGAAATAAATATATTAATGTGGACTAGATGAGTGTGGAGAGATATGTCCAAAGGGGATTCTTGGGGGACCATCAGGCCTCAACATGGTTGAGAAGCTGAATATGGACCACAGCATTTCTAGGAACTAATAAGAGAGGAAATGATCTCCATTTTCCTGGAGACCCAGGACCTCTATTAGAGAAGGGTCAGATGTGAGGCTCTGGTAGGCAAAGAGAGGAGGACATCATTTTATGAGACTTCTGTTCTTATAAGAATTTTCCTGCCCTCCCTCCCTTTCTGTGCTATCTCCCTCCCCTACTAAGTTGGGAAATTTGGTTGTTAAATGGAAGGGAGAATTTTAAAATTTACTAAACTGAGAATGTGTTTATGACATAAACAGATGGCAGGGCTTTATAGTGCCAGTGACAGAAAACTCACAGATAGGGCTCACCCAAGTTTTCTTCCAAAGGAGAGGAAAAAATTCCCCAGTTGAGTACATTTTATGGAGAGAGGGAATAAAAAAATAACGTTGCATTCTGGTTATATCCCGGGAGTCAAGTTGGTTCAATACACACCATACAGATGTACAGCATTTAGAATTGTGACTGGCCTATAAGAAGCATTCAGTAAATGTGTGAGGGCTTGTTTTTATTGATTTATTTTGTTTTATTTTAATTTTATGATTCTACTTTCAGATTTTTACCTGGATACCTGACATTAACCATGTCTGAGAATTTTTTTCAACTTTTGCATGCAGGGCATAAAGGCTCCTTTGACAATTTCAAGTGTTGCCCCCATTTTTAAAGGTCTTTATATTTGGTATCCTGCGTTCTTTGTCTTGTCCTTTTGGGTTTTGTAGGTATCCTGGCCATTGATTATCTGAAGTTTTGAAATCTTATTCTGCCCAATTATTTCGTATCATCATGGTTTCTGCCCGCCAAAGTAGTTTCTAATTCATGGTTGACTCTAATATAAAGCGTTAAGGTATTTCTGGACTTTTTAATGACTAACTCTGATCTTTCAACTCCTATGTGTGTTGGGGTTCTGGCCCCTGGACCAAATCACACTGGGTCACAGCTACTCCCAGCTGCAGCCATTCGGAGTGAGCACTTTAATTTTACAGGAGTGTGGAATTCCTCCTGCCTTCAGAACCTTTTTAGTTATTTAATAAAATTATATCTTTTGAGGCCCTTTTCCTGTTCTAGTAACTCAGCTCCGGCACAGGTGAATAAGAAAGTATTGCTTATCTATTTTTTCTATTTGCGAACATCTATACTGTTCTACATTGTGGCTAAGCTTATTTCTCCACATGTATACCCCCAAAACCTGGAAGGAGAGAAAAATCCCTCACGTTAATAGAAATTCAGCTATAACTTACTTTTCTTTTTCCGTCTTGGAGAATTTAATGTGCCAACAGGGAGGGAGAAGGGCATAAGATTTGAAGGCACAAAGCATATAAATTGTAGTCTTGACTTTCAATGGAAACATGGAGCATAATAAAACTCTTCTTCCATCAGAAAGAAGAGAAGATGGATGTTCTTTCCCCTTGTGCGAATTGCTGTACAGTGACGGCACTGGAAACAGAATTTAGAGCACACACACTGATAATCAAAGTGTACATGTCTCTTGCTCAAAGAAGCTGCTGTAATAAAAAGAAATGGGGGAAAGCACAGAACTAAGGATATGATAGAGGATGATGTAATTATTGCTGACTTGAGTCCTACATATTTATGATGTGACTGGTAGTGATCCCTTTGGGTCAGTTGGTTCCTGAGCCTGTTTATTTTATTCATGCTGACAGGAGCACTGCTGACAAACTACGTGTGGGTCATCAAATATTTACTCATTATTGAATTGATATAACACCTCTCCTCTTAAGAGCTTACTGTGCTCCACATGAAACTTTTAAATTGTACAACTAACTTGCAGATAAATACTTATGTATGGAAACTGCAAAGCACAATATAGAGCCTGGGGGAAAAGAGATGAGCAGTGGAAAGACAGGGCTAGTACTTGATTATCTGTGACCTTGGCCCAGCTGTGTTCTAAAAGAAATAATAAAAGGATATTTAGTTCATATGCACAGTCCAATAATTACAAGAACAGGACCACTGCCCAAGAATTCTGCTTAAGTTGCTCAGGGAATGGGGCTAAGCAGTTAGAAGGAAATCTTTTTTTCTTACCCCTCCCCATTTACCTCTCTCCTCTCCATGTAGACCCAAAGCAGGCTTTGAGGAGCCCCTTCTCAGTTGTTTCTTCATTTGTTTCTTCATTCCTCTTAATAGCTCAGATTTAAAGCTAGTGCCCAGATCTCTATCCCCCATACGTACTTTCTTCAGTCTCATCATAAAATTAGTATTTTGTAAAGAGGGCGTGGAGAAAATAGAGATTGGGTAAAAGCTGTTGTAGTTCTCCATAAACAAACCAGTCCAGCCTCCACCCTCTGGTAGCATGGGCAGACAGGCATACGATGATGTTATTTATTCATTTATTTCCGCGACCCCAGGAAGTAGGTGTTCTCTCACCTTCACTTCCATTCATTGGTGGCTCTTGAAGCCTTCTTGTAGAAGGTGGTGGTCCTCCAAGTCGAGATGGGTTCAGCAGCTGCCAGGCTGTTGGAGGAGGGAAGCTTCAGATATAATGGTGACGGTGGTTCATGTAGCAGCATAAAAGAATCATCTTAACAGGGACTTCGCTGACCTCTTCCTAGTTCCTAGGATAGTGTCTGGTATGTAATAGAAGATTAATAAGTATTCGTTGAATGAAGTAATGGGTACATAGTACATTTATATGTACATAAATACTAAGTAATTCTTTTCGGTTATGTTTTTCCAAGTGAGACTCAGTTCTACAAATGCTTTACACAGAACTTCTTATTTTGTTTAATAACCTGAACATCATGGGAAGAAAATATAGGACCTGGTTCTGATATCTACCCTCATCAGAGTTTTTATGATGCACATCTTGGCTGGGTGGATTCCACCAGCATATTTTCCAGCACGTCTTTTCTTTACCTGCATTTTATCAAGATAGCTGTTGTAACAAAATAAGGATGTTTTGCCCTAGGCCTACAGATGCTAAGTGGGGCTGCTATCAATTCTAAGCCAAGTAAATATTCAATTAGGTCTTCAGAAGATCTAGGGAGTTTGAACATTTGGTATGAGTACCTCCATATCCTTAGTTAAATTCAGGTTTTGTTACATTTTAGTCCGGTTGAAGAACAGTGGCTCCCTATTGGCTGTAGGTTAGTATCTACGCAACTAAACCTGACACTTAGTTTCTCCTCACTCAACAGCTAGAAAATGTATCATGATTATTTTTAAGAACTTATTTGACCAATCAGTGTTACAAGCTATATTTCATTGATGAATATGTGACTATATACTATAGTAAGAAAAATTTTATTCACCTCCCATCTCTTACTAAACTGTATAAAGATATTATTTTTTATTACTATTAAAATCTCACATCTGTGATCCCATATTTTGGGAGAAAAGACTGAAATAATTAAAAATACATGGTAGCTGTTATCATGCTTCACAGTAACCCAGGGCCTTAAATTGCCAGATGAGTCAATGCTCATCAGTCAAGGTAAATGAAAAAAGTAAGTGCTTAACGGTGATCCTTGCTGGTAGATAGGATTCAAATAGTGGAGAAGGCATTTCAGATGTATGCAATAGCGCAGACCGGGTATGTCTGATTTCCAGTGGCAGAGTGGTGGGAGATATGATGGAAAGATGTAGTTTAAATTAAAAAAAATAATAATAATAAAGGCTTTAGAAGCTAATAGTGTCTTAATGTACTTAGGGAAAAAAATTGTTTTTTGACTCTGGCTCTCTAAACTACAGAAAAGTTTCTTTCATGCATTTTTACTAAATTGGCCCTAGAACAAAAATCTCTTCCCATATTTCTGCCACTTTAGCTGGCAACAAAGCCATCAAGATAAAAGAACTCACGTTGATACTAGTGACATTTTTAGAATTGTTTTCTTTATTTCTAGTCATATTTGTAAACACTTATGATTACATTCATTTTAATACAACAAGAGAATTACTCTTCTTCATGTAATAAAATGACTTTCTTTTTTCTAGCATAATACGAGTTTGGGTTAATGATTGCTAAAATTACATTTTATGCTGGTCCATTGTTTTTCTTTTTATCACTGTAACATTTATTAATATTCAGGACATTACCTAATATGGGAATGTACAGAATAAAGTATTAATTGCTATATAAGTGAAAAAAATTAAAAACTGTGTTCCCATATAGTTTACATTTATTTTTAAAAGCCCAGAGGATTCCCGAAACTATTCTTTAACTTGCTTTTTGAATAAGTAATACATATAAGCTGTAAATAAATATTCAGGTTTTAAACAGTGTACAGCCTTGTCTCTTAGCAATACAGAAATTATCATTGCAGCCATATTCTAAGCGTATATAAGGTTTATATAATATATACAAATATATAAACACATATATGTTTACACATGTGTGTGTGTGTGTGTATCTCTTGGCAAAATTCAAATTTTATTGATTATGGGCAAGTTGCTTTCTAAGGAGTTATATCAATTGCAGTTGTACAATAAGGCAGCAATATATGAAGATCTCTGTTCTCTTACATCCTCACCAACACTGTATACTATCAAACTATCTGCTTGTTATTGCTTTGTAGTCCTAATTAGTATTTTTCTGTTATGAAAGAGTTTGGACATTTTTTCATTTGTTTAACACACAAATTTATTTCTCATTCTTTACATGATTTGTTCATATATTTTTACCATTTTCTATTGTTTGTCTTATTAATTTATGGTAGTTCTTTATATATTAAGGAAATTAGACCATGATTTGATATGAGTTGCATATACTTTTTAGAAATTTGGAGTTTCTCTTATTTTGTTTATGGAAAGTTTTTCTAAGGATATTTTTTATCCTTGTATAATAAAAAATATGTTTTTGGGGCGCCTGGGTGGCTCAGTCGGTTAAGCGGCCGACTTCAGCTCAGGTCACGATCTCACGGTCTGTGGGTTCGAGCCCCGCGTCGGGCTCTGTGCTGACAGCTCATCAGAGCCTGGAGCCTGCTTCACATTCTGTGTCTCCCTCTCTCTCTGCCCTTCCCCTGCTCACACTCTGTCTCTATGTCTCTCAGAAATAAATAAACGTTTAAAAAAATATGTTTTTTCCATAGTTCTTTTGAGGTATAGTTGACATTCAATAAAGTGCACATATTTAAAGTATACAGTTTGGTAAGTTTTAATATCAATAAATAAACAAACTTTTTTTTTTAAAAAAAGAATCAAGTTAGATTCATGAATTATCTTTATAAGAATTAGTCTGTAAGATGTTGAGTCATTCTATGCAAATGATAATATCCAAACCTTTTCAGTTTGATCAAGAGTTCCTTTATGTTCTGTGGCAGTGTTTTATGTTTGTTCATTTAGTTTTTGAGTATTTGTTCTTAAGTCTGTGGTTGCATTACTTTTGTAGATATGGCCTTTTTCTCCCATTGCTTCTAATTAGTTTTTGTTTAGTGATTTGGCTTATTATTAGTGTAAACACTGTAAGTTGATAAACCCAGCACCAACTACTCCATCCAAACCATCTTCTTCCTTGCCTGCCTGCACTATAAAGCTCGTATAAAGTTAAGTAGTTGAGTTCTCTGCCTCAATTGGAGAAATTAAACATTCATGCATAGAGGCCATATTGTGGCCATGAAGAAAAGGTCTAGAGAATGCCAGAGAGAAAGCATGCTCTTGTGGAGACACCTCCAACACCAGAAACACATCCCCCTGCCTGATTTCAAACTTTTAATTTTGAAGAGAAACAAAAACAGAAACTAAAATCTTCTTACAGAGTTTTGAAGGATTATATATGAATTGATATGAGCACTTTTTTCAGAAATCATGTATTTAGAGACTTATTGTGTGACTCTAACCCTTTAACCAGGCTATACAGATTATTAATACTAAAATCAGAATTATGCTAATAACCAAAATAATCTTTGCACAATATATGTTTTTCGTAGAATTAAGAATATAAAAATCGCATTCTTATAGTAAAATATCTTTTAGCATAGTAGAATAACTGTTCTGGGGCAGCTAAAATAATACTTTTTGTTTGTATGTTTAAATAATCTCAGTATGACAAATATGAGAGTCGTAAAAATCTTAGTCAAGGAATGAGAATATTTCAGACCTTTTAATTCAATGTTTGTTTCACAAAAGTTAAACAGAACAGCAAAATTAATATCATCAAACAGAGTAGGCAGACATTTGAGAACTACTTATAAAGAAAAGTCTGTCTTTTTTACTAAAACACCACTCTTACTGTTTTACTAAACAAATATATATTTTTGACTCATGAAATCATGATGGTAGAAGACATTGGACTCCTGGGGGAAAAAAGGCTGAAGGTAGAGTGTCCTCAGCCAGGTTAAACCAATGAAAGCAGAGCCAGATGGTGGAGGTGGGGGTGGGGAGTCAGGTCACAAGGGGAAAACCTTTGAGTTCACTAATGGCACATTGCATCCACATTTTGTCAAATGTATTTTGGTTGCTTATGTTTACCTAAAAATTCATAGTGACCATTCTCAAAAACAGTACAGTGGTCAAAATATGTTCCTGAGCGATAATAGTGACAATTATATGTCATGATTGCATTTAGAATTGAAAAGGCAATATGGTCGTAAGTGCCCTGATTTTTATAGTATGAGTTTTGGAAGTCTCTGGTTTATTAGGTCAGTTGCTTGTATCTGCAGACCTGTAAAGCTTTCAGTCAGACAACACGTCCCAGATCCCATTGCCCCTGCATTCTACAGCTCATCTAAAAGTGCTTTTATTTGCCAGTAAAAAATTTGCCTTATAAAAACGAAATTGGATTCATCAAATAAGAAGTGTGGCTGCTCCATTGCATCTGTATTATAGTCGTAGTGAGAAGATGTTTTTAATGTGATAAAATTATCTTTTTACAGATTCGTGGACAGTAAAGCTATTATAGTCAGATGCTGGGACAATGAAACTATCCTGACCAATTAAATAAAGGAGATTCCATTTTATTGAAGCAATGGGAAAAGGATTTTCTTTTTCTTTCCTCTTTGTCCTCTTCGACACGTAGCTAGCACTTTGCATTTGCATTGAACACCTTGTACTTTTCGTAGGATTTACATGTTACTAGTAATTTCCTCTCTCAGCCTAGGAGGAAGGTCGGTAATAGTTTTATCCCTATCTAAACAAGCACAGAGTGTGACAGCATGCCACAAGGTATTAGTTTTAGTCAGACCCCCGGACGCAGGGAGAGAGGGAGGTGGGCTGCCAGTGCCAAATTTAAATGTAGAATAAGAATGAGGGTGGGAATGAGACGGGAAAAGAACAAGTATTTTGTGGTTCTATCATTGCTGGGAACCTCAGCCCTTCACTTTACCTTCCTCAGAACTTCCTGTCAGACTCTTAGCTCTGGATGCGGCTCATGGAAATTTGACCTCAGCTAACCCTCCTTGGTAATGAAGGATAGACTCTTCAGACTCAATGTTTAGAGATGTTAGTTCTTCTCAGACAAACTGTGAATGCCAGTTCAAAAAGACCTTTATTAGCAAACGTGTGTGGGTAAAGTACAGAGGTAACAGTGGGGGGAGGGGCAGAATAACCTTTTCTTAGAAGGCCGCCACAGACCTGAAGCATATAGACTCAGAGAATGACCTCCTGATCCCTATTTTCCACTCATTCCTCACTCAAACTCCTCTTCAAGCAAGCTACTGAGCATGTACTTTCCAAACCATATGTGGTATTCTTCTCTCCATGTCTGTCAATGTTGTATGCCCTCAAAATGAGATATTTGACTTCCTTCCTTCTTGTGGTTTGGGGGTTCGATTCTTCTTTGAGAAACCTCAGTATCACCTAACGAACTTTCATTTTTGATTTATCTAAGTCAGTCTGTTTCTGACACCAGCAACAATAATTTTTAAATAATATATATAGCCAAATATATAAAAGATAGCATACGTGGCAAAGTAAATGTCAGATTTGAATTAAAAGCCAAAAACATTCAGAAGGCCAAGCAGTGAAGACATAAAATCTATGAAAATTAAAGGATGAAATAAAACATAATAAAAAATATAAGGTGAACATAAGAAAGAAAAAGTATAAGGTGAGCTATAAGAAAAATTAACAGAAATATAATTGACCTGGGAAATCTGAAAACATCACTTTCTTTTTAAGACAACTAAACTAAACCAAAATGGATTGAAATGGAAAATCTGAATAACATTAAGAAGGTTAATTAAAAAGATATAAGGAAATTTTTACACCCAAGAATCAAAAAGAGTATACATTATTTTCAAACGTCTATGGAACATCTTCAAAAACTTATCCTTTAAAAACTCAAAAGGAAAATTAGAAACTGTGGTGACCACATTTTCCAATTCTGAATCTAGACATGAATAACAAAGAGAGAAAATGTCTTAAAACTCATTTGAAAAAAATGGAATTTTGATTTTTTTAAAAAAGATAATATATGTGTTGTGATGAGCATTGAGTAATGTATAGAACTGTTGAATCATGATATTGTATGACTGAAACTATTATAACACTGTATCTTAATTTAAAAAAAGATAATACGACAATTTATATGAGTAAAAACCACATGAAACATTTTTTGAATCAGTGGTAAATTCTTCACCTAAAAGCTTTTATATTAAAAGAGAAAAAGTGAAAATAAGTAGCAAGGCATTCAGCTTCACTTAGACCATAAAAGGAAACATAAGAACAGTATGTCGACGGAAATAAGAAGAATAAAAACAGAAAGTAATGATTTCACATGGACAGTGTAATGGGATGAACAAATTCAAGAGTTTTATTGTTGCTGTTGTTGCTGTTTTATTTTATGTTTTTTAGAAAATAATATATGAAAAAAACCTAGAAGTCCAGTGTAGAGAAAAAGAAGAAGAAAAAAAACACAATGATATATGCATAGATACAGCAAATATTAAAAATAAGTTATATACTTTTGGGAAAGTATAAATGACCTAAATTCATTCGGAATAAAGTATAATGCCATATTAGGCTATTAAGCAGACAATTAACTAAAATAGTGTTCAAAGTACCAGTAATAAAGTGATTCACAGAAGAGGCGGTTAAACAGGCAGTTCCTTCAAACTTAGTTAAGCAACAAATTTCTATATAATGTTCCAGAACCTAGAAAAGGAGAAAAAACAGCTTCCTTTTCTAACTTTATAAGGCTAGTGTAACATTTACAATCTGACAAAGATAAATTCTTCATTTCCTTATGATAATTGTGTAACACAGTAGTTTACTGGGCTTTTTAGAAGCACAAAGATAAATTTAAGGTTCAAATGTACATATGGTTGTATATTTGTAACTATCTTTTCTTGGTCTTGTTTCTCTCTAGGCTACATTTCTTACTTAAATTATAATTTATTTTCTGCATTCTTTCTGTACAATTATAATTTTGCACAAATTCTTGTTATAAGTCTTTCCAAATACTTTGAGATGAGGATTGGATGAAATTAATTACTTTCTTTAAAAAAATCTTCTTACTTAGGGCACCTTGGTGACTCAGTTGAGCATCCGACTTGGGCTCAGGTCATGATTTCGCAGTTTGTGAGTTCAAGCCCCGCTTGGGCTCGCTGATGTCAGTGCAGAGCCTGCTTTGGATTCTTCGTCTCTCCCCACTCTCTATCCCTCCCCTGCTTGTGCTCTCTCAAAAATAAATAAACATTAAAACAAATCTTTTTAATTATGTTTCAAGTCCACAGAAAAGTTGTGCAAATACTTGTATGAACGTCTTGTGCCCTTCATCTGGATTCACTCATTGTTAACATTTAGCCACATTTCACACTTTCTCCCTCTAATATGAGAGTAGTTTGCCTACCAAGAATCAGAAATTTCCCATCATCATACAGAGTTCCTTCATGCCCTTTCTCAGTGAACCCCTCTCCCCGAGAAGTAATCTCTGTTCTGATGTATGTACTTTGTGTCTGGCTTCCACCATTCAGCAAAATATTTTTCGTGATCCGTCTGTGCTGTCGTATGCATAATTTATTCATTTCTTTCGCAGTGCTGAGTAATATTCCACTGAATGATAACCCAGTTTGTTTAGCCACTCTTCCTTTGATGGACATTTGGACATCGCTGTTTCTAGGTTTTAAATTATGAATATTATGAATGAAATTAGATTTTTTTAACGTTTTTATTTATTATTGAGAGACAGAGAGAGACAGAGCATGGTCATGGTAGGGGCAGAGAGAGGGAGAAACAGAATCCGAAGCAGGCTCCAGGCTCTGAGCTGTCAGCACAGAGCCTGACATGGGGCTCGAACTCACAAACCGTGAGATCATGACCTGAGCTAAAGTCGGAGGCTTAACCGACCAAGCCGCCCAGGCACCCCTAGATTCCTTTTTTTTTTTAATGGATATATTTGTTTCAGTATCATTTTAGAGATCTTCATTTCCCCCCATTGAATTACCTTGACAATAGTGTTTGAAATCATGTGACCAGATATGTGTTATTTTTTTCTCTGTTTTGCTCCATTGGCCTATTTTGTCTATCCATTGACCACATTTACTTGATTACTATACATTTATAGTAAACCTAGTTTCAGGGCAAAATAAATCCTTCAATTTTGTTTTTCTTTTATTTAATTGTTTTGGTTATTTTAGTTCCTTTGTCTTTCAAAGTAAACTTTTAAATAAGTTTTTAAATTTCTAGAAAGAATCTTGCTGGTATTTTGAGATCTGCTGAATATATGGATCAATTTAGGGAGAATTAATGTCTTAACATTATCAAGTCTTCCAGTCCATAAATATAGTGGATTTCTTTTCTTTTCTTTTCTTTTTCTAAGATGTAATTTCTAAGAGGTACCTGGATGGCTCAGTTGGTTAAATATCCTACTTCGGCTCAGGTCATGATTTCATAGCTCATGAGTTTGAGCCCCATGTTGGGCTCTGGGCTGACATTTCAGAGCCTGGAGCCTCCTTCAGATTCTGTCTCTGCCTCTCTCCCTGCCCCTCCCCCAGTCATGCTCTGACTCTCTCTCCTTCAAAAATAAACATTAAAAAAAAATTAAAAGGAAAAAGTTTCTTTACACCCAGTGTGGGGATCAAACTCACAACCCCAGCATCCAAAGTTGCATGCTCACAGACTGAACCAGCCAGGTGCCCCAATATAGTGTATTTCTCTATTACTTAAATCTACTTTAACTTGGACATATTTTATAATCTTCAGTTTAGATATATTATACATATTTTGTTAAATTTATACATACTATTTAATGTTTTAAATACTGTTGTAGGTGGCAATTTTAACTTCATCTTCAAATTTTTCATTGCTAATATATAAGTACAACTCATTTTTTGTTTATTGATTTTATATCCCGTGATATTGCTAAATTTGCTCATTAGTTCTAGTTCTTTTCTGGAAGATTCTTTAGGACTTTCTAAATAACACAATCATGTCATTTGCATAATGAAGATAAAGTTAATTTTATTGCATCTTTTCCAGTCTTCATGTTTGTTATTGTCTTTTCTTGTTCAAGTGCTCTAGCTAGTACTCTAGCATAATGTTGACTAGATGAGATGAGAGAAGACATCCTTGTCTTGTTACTAATTGTAAGGAGAAAGCATTCAGTATTTCACTGTTAAATACCAAATTAGCTCTAAAGTTTTCCTTGATGCCCTTTATAGTGTAAAGAAGTTTTCTTCTATTCCTAGTTTGCTGAGAGCTTTTAATGGGTCCTTATTAAAAGCTTGTATTAAAAGAATTAAATGATAATTGTATGACTTTTTTTATCTCTCACTGCTAATGTGATAAAGCATGCTGACTCACATATATTAAACTAATCATGTGTTTGTGGGATAAACCCCATTTAGTATGAAGGTTATTATTTTTGTATATTATTGGATTTGACTTGCTAGCATTTTCTTGAGGATTTTTGCATCTATAATTTCAGGAATATTTGGGAGAGGAGATGGTTTAACAAACATGCTGTCTAATTACAGAGGACATTTATGATCATTAGAATAGGAATATAGCATTGGTGTGAGTGTATGCTTCTTGTTTGGCTTTCTCAAGTAAAAGAAAATCATCTCCAGCCTTATTTGATGAGTCCTTGGGAAGTAAATCCAAAATAGAGTATTGGGAATTTTTATTGGTACCAGAGATCACAATGTAAAAATTTGCTCTGAGTTGTGATTTCTTTTTCATGAAACCTTTAAAGCAAATTTTATAATTCTGTTGAAAATTTTGTCTTCCTATTTACATTTATGTTTGGATTTTCCTCTATTGCTATGTAAATTTTACCAAAATTATCTATTTTCTTTGAAACTATTCTTATATTCTTTTTTAAAAAATTTTAAACGTTTATTTTAGAGAGAGAGAGAGACAGAGTGTGAGCAGGGGAGGGACAGAGAGAGTGGGGGAGACAGAATCCAAAACAGGCTCCAGGCTCTGAGCTGTTAACACAGAGCCTGACATGGGGCTCGAACTCATGAACCATGAGATCATGACCTGAACTTATGTCAGTTACTTAACCGACTGAGCCACCCAGGTGCCCTAATTCTTATATTCTTTTGATTGGAAAATAAGTAATATAAAATAGAAATGATAGCTCATGTAATCTTTATGGAGCATTCAAAAGAGTTGTGACTCTAATGAAGTGTTATTGTACACATACCTAATCATTTCTACTTAAAAACCATTGTGGATTTGTTCCTGGGGCCAATTTTAATTCATTGCATAAAGGAGTGGTAAAAAAATGGTCCATCAAAACTACAGAAATCATCAGACAGAACCATGGTTTTTAAAAAGGCTTCTAAAAAACATAAAATGGAGAAAAATGGTATTCCATCATTTATAAGCCTTCATCCAGTGATGAAAGCATTTTATAGTGTCACAAAATTCATGCAATAATAATTCAGTAGTACTAGCTACCTTCATGATGATGGGAAGGAAATGCAAGGAAACTTTGATTGAAATTATAATTCTAGCATATACTAGCTTTAGCTTTGGAGAAGTCATTTCACCTTTCTGAATCTCTTTCCTGTTCCTTAAGATAAGAGGCTCATAAAATACAATATGGTTTGCAAGATCTTTTCCAGACCTCATGTATAACTATCACACCTTATAATAATTAATAATCATCATGATGACTGTGAAACATTATGAAGTCATGAAATGTTTTAGAGTCCTCAAAGAAATTATGTTCAGATTTTTTGTGGACACTTACTGCTTTTGTCCCCTAGCATCTATTCCTTCTTTTGGGAATAGCATTCAAATATTTGCTTTGATATCATTTTCTTCCCCTGATAGTCCATTGCTTCAGGAATGATGCAAGTGCTTCAATCTTAAAATTACTGGTATGATTCCATTTCCTGGATTTCAGTGGTTCTGAAAAATCTAATTGATTAAATCAGATTCCACCCTGGATCTCTTATTTAGAAATTAGAGAAAGATTTATTTCTGTGTTTATCATGAGTGAGAAAGCATCACACCCTGGGAGCTACCCACACCCATCTCAGGACCATGAAGGTGAAACTTGCTGAAAATATAGCCAATACTGAGAAAGAGCTGAAAAATGAATGAGAATCAAAGTCATAATCACTTTGTTTAAGCTTTCAAATCAAGCCTGTCAGGGGCTGCCTGGGTGTCTTGGTTGGTTGAGTGTCAGACTCTTGATTTCAGCTTAGGTCATGATCCCAGGGTCGTGGGATCCAGCCCCATGTTGGGCTCTGCACTGAGTGTGGAGCCTGCTTGGGATTCTCCCTCTCTCTGTCTCTCTCTCTGTCTCTCTCTCTCTATCTCTTTTTCCTCTACCCGTCTCCCTCCCCAGTTGTGTGCTTTTGCTCTGTCTAAAATAAAAATATTTTTTTAAAAAAAATTCAAAAATTCAAATCAAGCCTGTCAGAAGGGAAGCGGGGGGAAGTAAAAATCAAGGAGAGAGGGTGCCCAGAAGATAGCATTCAAGACCAATATCCCTACATGACTGAAGCTAGGCTTCTAACTTGAACTTCTCTGTTTATTTAGTCAATAAATTCCTTTTGGAGGAATTAATATAGCATGAGTAGAGTTTCTGTACTTCTTGAGACCTAGCTTATATTACAGAAGAAAACCAATTCAAATGTCTGTGTACAGATACCTCCTGACTAATTTAGCTGCACACCTACTCATTTCATTTTCTTCTTGCCATTTGTAGTCTGTTTTCTCAGCATTGATGCTCTCAGTGTTGGGGAAACTGATAGCACTCTCTCCCTGCTCCCCACAATCCATGCTGTGCACACTGGTCCTGACAATAAGCCTCCTAATGAGGAAGCAGCTACAGCTGGCTTTTTGAGTCACCGCTTGAGGCCTTATAGCAACTAGACTTAGCAGACACTCCTTCTGGAGCTGCCAAATTAAACATAGCGGCCTGCATATGAGTTGATTAACTGAAATATCACCATCATTTTGCTGACCGTGTGCCTAGTAACAGTCAGCTGAGTCTAGGGAGACTATGAAGAGACAGCATTTATATCTTCCTCTTTCTGCAAACTGGTTCCAGGGGCCAGAGCCAGCCATCAGACCACATCTCCAGATTGGTGGAAACTCCCAGTCTCGATCATCACTTTGAATAAATGTAGTTCAGGATAGCATTATTTTTTTTTTTTTGTTAATGGAAAATTTACTCTTTTTTTTCATATTTAGATATTAAGAAATGACCTAAGGTTGGCATGGATGTCCCTACACTCCTCAACCTGGGGTCAGTTTAATGTACTACTAGTGCTTAGCTACAGCTGAGGCCACATGGATAGTATATTTTATGGACAGACTGTGGTTCTTTAACTGTATCAAGCAATGGGCTGGTTAACCCTCAAAATGTCATTAGTTATAGTGCATGTATTTATACTCAAATGTCCCTGTTCCTTTCTCTCCCCGTATCTCCCATCCAACTGCCCTTCCACTGCCCTGTGCACACATACCATTTATGTGATCAGTCTCTCCCTTCTAGAGATCGGTATTACCATCTAGTTACAGGTGCTTGGAAAACTAATTGCATACAGTGCTCTCATTCTTACATTCAAATTTATGCTTAAGAGCTGTATTTCAGACAGTGGGCTGCTTCATCCCTTGTTATCAGCTCTAGTTCATTTAATCTGCAGATATTTATCAAGTGCATGCTCTGAGCCACATACCATGGTAAACAAGAAAAGGCCACACCCTACTGTCATCAAGCTAGCTAATAAAAGATGAAATGACTTCTATTCTCATTTAATCTAATGTCCATTTATTAGAGTTTTTAATGCATTATCCAGTTGTAATTCATATAACTATTGTTTGTGCATGCTTGGTAAATTATACTGTATGCAAATATAAGTAATTAATTGTGTCAATAACTCTAAAAGTGACAAGAAGATAAAAAGGGCATTTATTGCAGCTGCTGCTGTTTGTTTTGTATTCTTTTCTCTCTTCTCTCATGTTCCCTTCTTTGAGGTGACACAAATTTAGAAAAAAACGGAAACTTCTATAGAAAGTACTATGGTAAATGTGATTATTGTTGCATTGCCTGAGGATGTAACCGTGATCATTTATGGATCAGTGTGCTTTAAATTGGACATCACCACAATTATACCCAGGTATAATATTAAAAATAATAGAAATGAGGGGCGCCTAGGTGGCTCAGTCGGCTGAGCATCGGCTTCGGCTCAGGTCATGATCTCATGGTTCGTGGGTTCAAGCCCCGCATCGGGCTCTGTGCTGGCAGCTCGGAGCCTGGAGCCTGCTTCGGATTCTGTGTCTCCTTCTCTCTCTATCCCTCCCCTGCTTGTGCTCCATCTCTCTCTGAAAAATAAATAAACATTAACAAAAAAATTTAAAAAAATAATAGAAATGAAATTTTATAGAAAACCTAATTAATTTCATGATTATAGTTAGGTGATTCAGATAATTCTAGGGCTGCACTTCTAGTTTCTCAAAGAGAATGAGTGTCATGAGGAGGCCTCTTGGGAGACAGCTCGCCTATCTTGGGGCATCACCTAAATACCCACCTGTAGTTGAGAATGAATATGTATTCCAACATCTAAGTTCTAGGAAGTTTTTTCTTAATCTTCTCATCAATAATAACATTTTCATTTTTCTTTTCTTAGTTAACAGGTTTCTTAGGATTATGTAGCCTGAAAAGCCCTCTTTACTAGTCATATTATTCAAATTCATGCACAAATGCTTTTTTTATCATTTGGATATAATTTGACAACAGACTATAAGCTGAGTAGGAAAGAGTTAAGGAAACAAGCCCTCTCAACCCCAGGGGCGGATGATGCTCTGACCCCTTGTCTTCCTTGCAGTAGATTTTTAGTAATAGAAGAGGAGAAATTTGTTTGCCAAAGAGAAAGGTTTATAGATGTTGAGAAATAATCTTTTTAGTTACATATTGCTTGGAGTCTTCTTTTCCCTACAGAGGACTATAAATAATCCCTCCCACATTCCCTACAGGGCTTATAGTCAGTCCCAACCACAAACAGTGAAAAGAGGAAACATTATCTTATTCTTTCAAATTCCCGAATGTTCAACTCTTCAAAAACATCCCCACCATGGTAACAGAAAAACCTGCCATTGGATGAGCCTCCTTCTGGATATGGGCAAGAAGCATGTGCTAAAAACGGGATAACCACCATGCTAGAAACAAGTATTTACTGAGTAAACCCAACAGTGTAACCTACTAATATTTTTTATAATCCAGTTTTTATTGTTTCTGGATTAGTTATTCTCCTTATAAGGCCTGCAGGATTGGGATTTAAAAAAATAAGTTGCGATGGTAGGAAAAGATGGGGACTTTTACAAGTATGGAGTGCTTGTGCTATGCAGATGGAGTATATACTCTAGAAAATTATGGCTACTAAAAACTCATTATTACCAGACACATGGAGATGTCTTGGCATTGTCTCTTAGACATACAACAGCCTGTGGTCTCCCAAGGGACCATCAGGGTGACACGTCCCTGTGGTACACCTTTTCCCAAAGTTTTTTCTGAGGAAATAAATTCTGTGAGTTACTCCAGAATAAAATAACTTTAGGGGCACCTGGGTGGCTCAGTTGGTTAAGTGTTTGACTCTTGGTTTCAGCTCAGGTCATAATCTCACAGTTCATGTGTTTGAGTCCCCCATTGGACTCTGTGCTGGCAGTGCAGAGCCTACTTGGGATTCTCTCTCTGTGCCCCTCCCCCACTCATTCTCTCTCTCTCTCTCTCTCTCTCTCTCTCTCTCTCTCTCACTCACTCTTGCTAAAATATATATATATATATAAAATAACATAATTGTGGAGTCAACTAAGGTTACATCATACCCCACTATTTAAGACTCAAACATGTTGCACATAACACATTAAGGGATCTGAGAAACCGTAAATTAAATAGTTTGTTCAATGTTGTAGACCCTCTCTTTGTTGAAACAAGTAATATCCTGTAGGTTTACTTTGAATAATAGGACCTTATATGAATTTTCTTTCTGATGTTTTCTGTTAATGCTTATTAATTTTTGTCTGTATATCAAGCTACTTTATTCGATGAGGAAGCTGAGATAACAAGATCTTATGATTACTAAGTGGGAGAACCATAATTCAGACACAGACAGCTTGGATCAAAGTCCAGGCGTTTGATCACTACAAATCCAGGGTTTGACTTTAAACTTTAAACTTTTGAAAACTTGATTTTGCTTACAAGTCATGGAATGCTCCATCCTGTAGGATTGGAGACACATTAGACAAAATCCAGAGACTGATGTTTCAAACCAAAATGTCTACTTTATAATTACAATAAGAAATTGCCGTGAAAAAGATGGGAACAAAGTGCATACTTTATGCATTTTTCCCTTCTAGGAAAACCTATACGGGAACCAAGAACACATGCAAAATGTTGCTGGATGAGAATGGAATCAAAATAACGGGAATTAGTTAGATCACTGTTTTTCATTCTGTGCTTCAGAAACTTAAACTTGGGGGAAAATATTAGTTGAAGTTTTTTTTATCACTGATATAGGGATGTTTAATTGTTCCCACAAAAACTGTCATTAGTAGGGAGATTGCACCAAAATGAAAGACTCAAAACATGTACCTATTCATCTTCTCTAAAAGCCAATGAAAAGAAAGAGAAGATTCATTTATTCAATGAATAAATCCATGACTATGGAAAAGCTATACAGAATATCATTAGACAACCAACCAGAACTTTCAGAAACTTCCGGAAGGATAAAAAACAAATGTGAATAGATTATTGAAGAGTAAAACTTTAAGAAAACAAAATATAAAACATTATCTAGATATTCCTGAAGTAGCAGTGATACTTCCTGATTGATCCAGGCCCAGTGCAATGAACACAGCCTGTTGGGTGGAACTTGGGACATTGGGCAGGTTGATGTCATCACTGAGCTGTGTCTTATGCACCTAGAGCAGCCAACCTCCCACTTCTCCTTTATTTAAAATTTTTTTTAATGTTTATTTATTTTTGAGAGAAAGAGAGAGAGAGAGAGAGAGTGTGTGCATGTGTGTGCGTGTGTGTGTGTGTGTGTGTGTGTGTGTGTGTGTGTGTGTGATTGGATGAGGGGCAGAGAAAGAGGGAGACACAGATTCTAAAGCAGGCTCCAGGCTCTGGGCTGTCAGCACAGAGCCTGACACAGGGCTTGGACTAACAGACTGCGAGATCATGAACCGAGCTGAAGTTGGATGCTTAACTGACTGAGCCATCCAAATGCCCCACTTCTCCACTATTTGACCAAGCAGTGGTCTGGGTGTTATTTGGTTACAAGAGAAAGCAGAAAGCCAGAACATAATTGATTATAAAATCAAAGCAAGATGACAGGTTTCCAAGAAAGGCAGGGTTGTTTCCACTCCCTAGACAATTTAACTCACATCCCAAATTTACCACAGCCTTGCCTTCTCCTCTCCCATAAGCATCAGAGGCAAAATGTGGTCATCAAAGCAATCAAGGGTTGCCTAATTTAAGTATGATCAAATAACCAAGAATCGCTAAATATCTGAAAGAAATAACATTATAAAAGAGTCACTACATTAAGCACATAATGCTTGACAAAATAGAGTGTTAGCAAAAATAGTAAAAAACAAACAAACAAACAAAAAAAAACAAACCCAAAACCTTAGGGTAAGAATAATTAATATAATTGAGGAGAGTTGCAACAGAATATTATGGTCATGAAAAAGAATAATGTAGAAATTCTGGACATTCAAATTGTGTTGAAATAAAATAAATAATAGAGGGACTTGATATAAACCAAGCATAACTAGAGAGCATATTTGTGAGCTGGGAATTTAACCCAGAATTGTCCCAAAGTCTTAACAAAAATAAGAGATGGAAAAAAAACACACTAAAATAAATTCATAAAAATAAGAGAAATTAGTTCAGTTAAAAAGTAACGAAATGTAAAGACCAAGAGGAAAAAACCAGCTGGTTTCTGGAAAGTTAATGAAATAGATGAGCCTCTGGAATAATTCATCAAGAAAAAGATGGAATATGGAAATAATAAATTATATTAAACAAGAGAAAGAGGATATGAATACAGATTCTGAGGAGATTAAAATGTGGAAGAAATTCTGTATAACTTTATGCCAATGGATTTGAAAGTATAGACAAATAGATGATTTTCTAGGTAAAATTTGCTGAAATTAATTCAAGAAGATGCAGAAATTATGAATGGACTAATAACCAATTGAAGAAATAAAACATGTAGGTAATAAGTTACTGTGAAATTGATCTTTAAATTTAGCACAATCCCTACCTAAATCCAAATAAATCCTGGAATATACACTGAGTTCCAGGAATAGCCTGGAATTACTCAAAGGACAAGGAAGAAAGTACTTCGTCATGAGTTGCCAAAGCGTATTATAGCTGTAACAATCTAAAAAAAATTACATTAGTTTAAAAAGAGTTAAAAACAAGTTCAGTGAATATATGAAAATTTTGCTTGAGAAAATATTTAAGTTTAGAGGAGAAATGGTGAACTAGTCAATAAATGATGTTGAAATGGCAAAGAAATAGGGTCATATGTATATTCATATAATATAGTTAGGATAGATTAAAGAACTAAATGAAATATACAAAAAGAACAACTCTAAAAAGATTCTAAAAAGATTAGAAATACTAGCAGTTTTCCTTTTATTTGTTTTTTTCTCTTACTTATTTTAAGAGAGAGAGTGCACTTGTGTGCACACAAGCAGAGGAGAGGCAGAGGGAGAGACAGAATCTTAACCAGGCTCCTTGCCCATTCTGATACAGGGCTTGGCCTCAAGACCGTGAGATCATGACCTGAGCTGAAATCAAGGATCAGGTGCTTAACTGACTGAGCCACCCAGGCACCCCAGGAATTTTTCTTTTAATAATGATCTCATGATACAGAATACTTTTCTTAGGTAAGACACAAAATTTAGAATTTATAGTTTATGGAGAGACCCATTGACCTCATACAAATTCAAAATGTTTTTCTGATGAAGAACCTCATAAACATGGTTAAAACTGACAGGGAAAAATATTGTTAGTTCCTTTATTAATAGGCAAGTATTTCCGATCATGATATTTCAAACACTACCAAAAACTTGTTGGAAGATAATCATCCCATTGGAAAAAAAATGACCCGTCTGAGTTCCCTTTCCTATGTTGTTTTTCTCCATAGTACCTGACATACTTATATATATATATATACTTATTTGCTTTATAATGTCTCTGTTCTTCCTATCAGAATGTAAATTCTAAGACTGCAATATTTTTTTTCCTCTGTTTTGGTCAATTCTGTACTGACCAAAGGGATATCATAAAGGTTCATGGGCAATTCATAGAACCAAAATACAAATAACCAGCAAACATGTGATGGCGCTCTTTAAGAAGTAGGGGAGAACAAATTAAAACAAGTTCTAATTTTTTCTCAGTCACATTGACAAATAAGGGAAGATAATTTTAATATATGGTATTGGAAAGGATATGGAGAAATAAGTTTTCTCTATGTGATTTTAAATAAAAAGCAAGCTTAGAAAGCAATTTGAAATTAGTTATGGCATTTAAAATGGATAACCTCCTTGACCACAAAATTTTTCTTCTATAAACAAGTTCTAGGAAGTACTCGCACATATGCACAAGCTATGTGAGCAAGCATATGTTACTGCAGCATTATTTATAATGGTAAAAGACTAGAAATATATCTGTCAATCTATATGAAGTTGATATATATGTATTAATATGAAAAGATCTAAGTGTTATATAGTTAACTTTAAATAGTTACAGAAAGATAGTTATAGTTTTCCTTTTATATAAATATAAAATAAAAAGACATATAACTGTAGGAAGAGAGAACCAATAGGTTGGGTACACACCCAACTATTATTAGTAGTTACCTCTGGGTAGAATTAAAAGAGCATTTAAAAAACATTTCTCTTGGATTGCCTGGGTGGCTCAGTCAAATAAGTGTCTGATTTCAGATCAGGTCATGATCTCATGGTTCATGAGTTCGAGCCCCGCGTCGGACTCTGTGCTGCCAGCTCAGAGCCTGGAGCCTGCTTCTGATTCTGTGTGTGTGTGTCTGTGTGTCTCTCTTTCTGCCCTTCCCCTGCCCCTATTCTGTTTCTCTCTCTCAAAAATAAACATTAAAAAGGAATATAAAAAATAAAATAAAAAATAAACTCTTTCTGTATGTTAAAATAGGAATAATGTCATGTATTACTTGTACAGTTAAGTGTGTGTGTGCATATAATTTTCATGTTGTCACAATTATAATATATTTGAATTTAAGCCCTCAAAAATTTTACATTATGTTTGCTATAGGCTTCATAATTACTATTTGTAAAAGTTGTATGCTATTTCAGTATTCTGTAAAACCAGCTAGTCACTGGCTTTAGGTACGTTTTGAAACTTAATCAGTGGAAGTAGAAAAGGATTAATGAATTATTTGTTGAGTTAACTTTGGCTGTTTTAGGCAGGAGACCTGCATGTTATTCTTAAAAGTCAGAAGAAAGCTTGTGAGCCCCAAAGCAATCGATTATAACAGTGAGAACAGAT
Organism: Paguma larvata; assembly: GCA_030068075.1. Taxonomy (NCBI): domain Eukaryota; kingdom Metazoa; phylum Chordata; class Mammalia; order Carnivora; family Viverridae; genus Paguma; species Paguma larvata. The sequence continues at coordinate 55,782,574 of CM057829.1, forward strand.
AAAATTTGCTTTAAATAGGCTTTCTCAGAAAATTTGCTTTAAATATGTTTTTAAGGACACCAGGCTTCCAGGACATTCCTACTGAAAGATTTTGAAAACAAAATTTTGGAAAAAACAACATCTACTATATTTTCCATTACATTGCATTATATTATTACCAAGTATTCCACAAATAACATTGAAGTTCTAGGGGGAAGAAAAAGAAATATATATCTACCTAGCAAGGCTTTATAAAGTTTTTAATATATATATTTAACAATTTTATTAGTTTTAGATTGCTTCGTAACAAAGTATCCCAATAATTTAGCAGCTGGAATCGACAAAATTATATTATCTCACAGTTTCTCTGGGTCAGGAATTTGAGCTTAGCCGTATTGTTTTTCCTTCAGAATCTCTGACGAGCTTGCAGCCAAGATGTTGGCTGAGGGTGCAATCCCCTGAAGGCTTAACTAGCCCTGGAGGATCTGTTTCTGAGTTGGCTCACCCACTTGTTGGTCATGGTCAGTTCCTCACAATTGTAGACCTCTCCAGAGGGCTACTAAATTGTCCTCCTAACATGGCAGCTGGTTCTCCCAGAGCAAATGATCCAAGAGAGAGAGGAAACACAACGTGCCTCCCTCCTTTTCCTTCCTAATGCTTTTTATGACATTGTTTCTTAAGTTATGCATTGTTTAAAACAAGTCACTAATCGTAACCCATACTCAGGGAAGGGACTTCGTTTCCACCTTTTGAAGAAAAGAATATCAAATAATTTGTGGACATAATTTGAAAACACCGCAATATCAGCATCCATTCTTTTTCCTTGATAATACCTATTAACATTCTAAGGATCACTTTGGTAGTGCTTGGCAATAAGGCCCTAACACTGAAGAAGTCTCCTTATGTTTCTCTTCAATGGAGAGAATAGGAGGCAGTGACTAATCTTGTATTCAGTATCTACATGGTAATTGCATTTTGCATCTCCTTAGGAACAACATGTTTTAAATAATGTATAAATGGGTTGCCTGTGATGCTTTTTTTTAAAACAGAGAATAACTGCAAATTAAAACAATCAACAACATGTAAATCCTGTAAAAAAATCAAGCAACAGGGACACAGCATGTGTTATTATATCTTGAACTTCTTTCTCATAATCACTCATTCTTCTATCCACCCTTCCATTTGTCAACCTATCTTGACACCTAAATGTTCATCAGAACTGTCCTATATACTATATATAAAATCTAAAGCACAGAAGCCTCCATTTGCCTTTTGAAAAAAAAATCATAGTGTTGTGGAAGGAAACACACATTGAACCATTTGTCAAGAAAGGGGCTGGGCCTCCCCCACTCATGCTCTGTCTCTCTCTGTCTCAAAAATAAATAAACATTAAAAAAGAAAAGAAAAGAAAGGGGTTGGGGTGCCTGGGTGGCTCAGTCGGTTAAGCGGCCGACTTCAGCTCAGGTCATGATCTCACAGTCTGTGAGTTCGAGCCCTGCGTCGGGCTCTGTGCTGACGGCTCAGACCCTGGAGCCCCCCTGGAGCCTGCTTCGGATTCTGTATCTCCCTCTCTCTCTGCCCTTCCTCTGCTCACGCTCTGTCTCTATGTTTCTCAAAAATAAAATAAAATAAAATAAAATAAAAATAAAAATAAAAATAAAAATCTATTAAAGAAAGGGGCTGAAGTAAATACCCTCACAGAGATAAGACCAAGGGTTTGAGAGCGAAGAAATGCCTGTGGAATATCTGGAATGAAACCTTAAATTGTTCTCTCTCTCGCCAGTTTCCTTTTAATTTGTTGTGAATCCTAGTATTGTAAACCTTTGTTAGAAGTAGCCTACATACATTGCGGAATTTATTCAACCAGTGAATTCTATATCCCCTTAAAGATTCTATTTTTTAAAGCATTTTTTGTACCATTCTTCATTTAGGAACAATTTACTACATCAACCATATATCAGAAAGCTAATAAAATTGGATCATAAACACGTGTGCGTATATGTAGTTGTATATAAATTAGATACATGAGCATACATAACATCTATCCTCTCAGGGTCATATGCAAAAGTAAAGGATTAGACAAAAGCTAAGTAAAATCTTGAAAATTTTCCATATAGTTTTTCATAATTTGCTAGAGAGAAACACTTGGCATATGCTTACTATCTATATAAAATCTCTCAATTGCTCTCCTTATTAAGCTAATGAGGACACTTTGGCCTAGACCCTCAGAATTGTATATTATTTCTTATTTTTTAGCACTGACCACAGGTCTTGTAAGACTAGAGTTGAAAGAAGAGCATATAGTCTAAGTGATGACTTTTTGGGAAAGAATGGGACCTGTTAGAATAAATATGATCTTTAGCCTAATTACTAACCAGCTAAATATTGCTGTCACTGTGGTTTAAGTTATTTAAATTATGTAAGCCTCAGTTTTCTCAGTTGTATAATGGGCATAATCATATCTACTTCCAGCATTGTTGGAGGTGGATAAATAAGATAGAGCCTCTAAATTCCTCTCATAGTGCCTGGCACAAAAGAGTTACCCAATGAATAATAGATATATCATTATATGATTATGGTATTTTTAAAGCATTTTTGTACCATTCTTCATTTAGGAACAATTATCATATGTTATTATATTACATATCATCATCATATAATGATACTATTATTTATTGAGCACTTACTTTATAATGGGAATGTGTGAAACACTTTATATACATTTTAAAAATCCTGTTAATTTATAGAATAGGGAACTGAGACTGAGAAAAGTTTAGTTCCTTGCCCCGAGTCATCAGCCAGGAGTAAATTACTGTAGCGTTTAGACTCAGGTGTGCCTGGCTGCCCTGTAGTCAGTGCCTTTTCCAGTACTTTAGAGGAGACAACGTCATGCCCGTGAAATGTATTCTTTCCCTTTCCTATTGGTAAAACATCCTGGAAAACATCTTGTCTTTCAAAATTGTCCTGGATGTAGGAGTTGGTCAAATGGGTCATATCTTTTTTTTTAAAAAAAATTCTGTTTATCTCTTAAAATCAGGAAAAACTGATTCATGTCCTTTTTGCCAGCACCCTAGCCAAGCTCCAAGGAAGAGTTCCAATTGTGGAGAAAGGAAAAGAGGATGTCTTGTTTTTGTTTTGTTTTGTTTTGTTTTGTTTTTGCTGTAATCCCTAAATAATCTCTTAGAGATCAATTTTGGCTCTTCCCTCCCAGTAGTCACTTACCTCTGTACTTTCTGTTTCTAGCCCCTGTTTCATGAACACTTTGAGGATGCTGCAAAATAATGTAGAACGCAGCACAATGATACATAATGGGGCTCAGTGAGTGTCATTTGATGGAACAGATGCTTTTTATAGATGAGTGGGTGGATGAATAAAGAAGGAATGGCTGGAAGGCAGAGTAGGGGGACGAGCATGGTGTAGAGAGATGATTCTGACGCTGGTCATAAGCCATACATTTCCTAAAAATGCATTAATACTCCTTAGCTCACTTGCGACGAGCGCTTGGAGTGAGGAAGGCACTCAGCATCACTGTGTATTGTGGAGCGGGAACACGCGTGTACAGCGTACTGGAACACCTCCAGATGGAAAAGGCGCACGCTCCTATCACCCTCCAGGGCTCAGGATTTCCCATCCTTTCCATTTTTACGGACCCAAATATTACAGTTACCACCACCATGTTGTCTCCTTCCCGTAGGTAAAGCAGTCTAAAGCAATCTAAAATGTAGGTTTCTGCCTGTTTGTTCAGTGTTTCTTTTTATGATTTCCCCTCTAGAATATAAGGGTCATGAGGACAGGAACTCTGTCTGGCTAATAGGCATACCTTGTTTTATTGTCCTTCGCTTTATTGCCCTTCACAGATAATGCGTTTGTGATAAGCTGAGGGTTTGTGGCAACTCTGTACTGAGCAAAACCCTTGGCACCCTTCTTTCCATTAGCTCACTTGGTGTCTCTGTGTCACGTTTTTGTAATTCTTGCCTTATTTCAAATGTTTTCACTATTATTACATTTGTCAGGGTTATCTGTGATCAATGATCACTCACTGAAAGCTCAGATGATGGTTAGTATTTTTTAGCAATAAAGTATTTTTCAATTCAAGTAAGTACAGTTTTTTTAGAGATGATGCTATTTCACACTTAATAGACTATGGTGTAGTGTAAACATAAGTTTTATGTGCTCTGGGAAACCAAAATATTTATTTGACTTGCTTTATTGTGATACTTGATTTGCTTTACTATGGGGGTCTGGAACAAAAACCACAATACCACCAACATATTCCCTGCATTTCCTGGTATAACTTCCCTTTCTAAAATAATGCCTGATGCTTAATAGTTGCTCAGTTAATGTTTTCTGGATACTTGAGGGAAAGTCCATGGTTGGTAACATTTAATTTTACAGTAGCTCTTTGTCAACACTTAAGGGAATCTTAGGATGCTTGAGACTTTGGGACTCAACCTAGAAAGTTCATTTCACTCATTTTTCACAAAAGGCAGCTATGTTCCAGAGAGATTACATTAGTTGTGCAAAATCACAAGGCAGTCATTACAGCGCTGAGATGAGGAGTCAGGTCTCCTATCTTTCAGGCTGAGGCATTTCTCACTCTTCTACATTTCTTCGTGTTTTTCTTATACCCACTCCTTACTATTATGTTTGTAAAGTCACTACACTCTTACTGTCTTTAGCTATAAGAAACCCTTTGCATGTTTATTTTTTAATGATTTTAACTCTAAATAAAGCTGTTTTTTGACTTTGGCTAGTATTAATTCTACTGGATAATGCAAATTCATGTCACAAAGAACTAGAGGAAAACTATTGTGATCAGAAGGTATTTGGCATTCCACAGACCCATGGTATAAACTCTCCCCTTGAACTTGCAAACGAATAAGCAGACAGCAGTATTTGGGCTTTTTCTACTCTAACAATTTACCACATGATGTTTGGGGTCATCTTTTTTTATCCTAGATTAACTGATCTACCTCATAGCTAATTCATCAACTTGACCAAAAATAATAAAGGGAATTTATACTCCAATTAGTTTTCATTCAAGTCAGAAGGACAAGTACTTGACACTTTAGGATGCATTATTTCATTCATTTCTTCAGCAGTACCATAGCTCCATGTTGAAAATGAGAAGCTGAAGCTCCCAGATGATAGTTTGCTTATAATCACATATTAAGAATAAAGTCAGGATTTGAAGTCTTTTTGCTGTGTTTGTTTTCTAAACATGTTGTGTCCTCTTTCGTGTAATCTCCCATGGTGGTGGGGATGGTGAAAGGGAAGCAGACAGACAATGACTCTAGCGATAACATAAACCGGACTGACTCAGCTGTTCATTTGCCTGCCTGGATGATTATCAGAATAGATCTACGATCTGCTTTTTCCTCAAAATCCTTGCCAGGGTTAATAATGCTTCTAAAGATCTCCTCCTAGTGTGACAATTTCAATTCACTACAAGATCAAGGACTTTTATCTTTATTTCCTCTGATTAAATATAATGCTTTAATCTGTGGGATGATAATAGTTTCTTCTTCTTGGTGCCTTCCTGTCCAGTCTCTCAGGGTAGGACTTAAATTATCTTGACCAAAAAAGACATTCTAGGTTACATAATGGTGAGATGGAGACCACTTAGTCTCCCAACATTTTCATTCTATATAGAGGCATCACTGTGAGCGTCGGATTCCTTTACTGTCCTCAAAGTGTACAATGAAGTTTTTGTTCTGTTTTAGAATCATGAAATCAGGATTTTGTGTCAGTGTTAAGAGCTTCGGCTTCAGAGACCACATGACTTTGGTTTGGATATTAGCTCTGTGACATGCTAGCTCTGAGAACTTCAGCCTGGAAGAAACTCAGTTTTCTTACCTTCAAAATGGGAATGACAACAACAATATTAATATATTTCATATGTTTTATATCAAGATTACATGAGTTACTGCAGATAACAGTTCATAACTCATAGTAATAATTACATGTATATTATTATTTGGTAAACTTTACCTAGCCAATACTCTGCCAAACCTTCTCCTTTGCTTATATTATTTGAGATATTATAGGCAAATATCATTCACAATTTAAAAACATGATAATTCAGAACAAAAAACAAATAAAGAAACAAGCGATAGTGTTGCTTTCTCTTCATAGTCTGTCCGATCTCATTTATAAAGTGAAATATCCTTTTCTTTTTCTTTGAGAATCACTGAATCCCTAGATGTTATTGATTGACAATATCCTACACATAATACCTACCAAGGAAAGAAATCAGAGAAATGCTCCAACTCTGTTTAGATTTGCTATTCCATCTTTATAAGTATTTATAATGTCAGTTGGACAAGTTCAAAGTTGACCAGTCAATAAAAATCTATGAAAAGTACATATAGGGATCTTCCAGGTATATTATGAAGAATAATAGTCTTTTTTTTCCCTCTAAGTGTCACTTTTTACATCTGTTAAGAGACAGAATCCTAAAAGAGAGAGAGAGAGAGAAAGAGAGAAACAGAATCCTGAGACAGATAGATTATAGTCTGTCTCAAATGGCATTTTCTTCTTGGGGCACCTGGGTAGCTCAGTTGGTTGAGTGTCTGACTTTGGCTCAGGTCATGATCTCACAGTTGGTGAGTTCGAGCCCCATGTCAGGTTCTATGCTGACAGCTCGGAGCCTGGAGCCTACTTCAGATTCCCTGTCTCCCTCTGTCCCTCCTCTGTTTGTTCTTTCTCTCTCTCTCAAAAACAAATAAATAAACATTTTAAAAAAATGCCATTTTCTTACTGAAAGAAGTTGACTGTAGAAAAATGTTTATATTCCTGTGTCCATCGTAGTAGCAGCAGAAACATTGGGCATCAATGGATAAGATGAGGGTGAGAGTTTTAGGTGCAAAAAATTGATGACTTAAAAATATGACCAAACATACTGTTTGCTTTGAAATACACTAAATCCTCCCCATTTGAATGCCTTTCTGTAAGATTAGTACGCATTATATTTTAAAGCTATTGAAATATTTCATCTTGAACTCAATGGCCATGTGTGTGGGGTTGAGGGAAGGATTATTAGGGAGCAATTAGCTAGAAGAATAGAATATGGTGATCTTATAGTAAGAATGTTTAAATATTACTTATGAGATGACAGAATATGTATGAAATATTATTAGATTCTAAACCATTCATAGCCTAAGCTATTTCTGTAATATTTGTGGTTGATTAAATGACTTAATTAATTTGACTGATGCCCTAGAATGGAACCTTGGCATTTGCTAAGGCCAAATATGAATGATAAACTTACATATATCAAACATGTACAATGTCACCTATTATTTATTTCATTTTGCTTGATCCTGACAACCCTGATGAAGAGCATATTAATGAGAAGACTGAGGTCTAAAGAGTCAACTGTCTTACAAAGTCTGTTTAGCTTGCTTAGTTTTAATACCACGCATAGAGCAGACCAGCTACTTGCATTCTCCAGTCAGCTTTCCTCCCTGACTTCTCAACTTAGGTGGAGAAAACTTTAAAACATTCAGGAAAAATCTCTTTTATTAGGCTAGATCTTAATCTACTAAAACCATCAATATTACAATGACCATTTTAATTCTTAGGGACAAGTTATTTTATTTAGTAGCTGTTTTGTTTTGTTTTATTTTATTTTATTTTTTATTTATTTTAATTTTTTCTTCCTTCCTTCCTTTCTTCTTTCTTTCCTTCCTTCCTTCCTTCCTTCCTTTATTTTAGAGAGAGAGAGAGTGTGCAAGCAGGGAAGAGGGGCACAGGGAGAGAGAGAGAGAGAGAGGGAGAGAGAGAGAGAGAGAGAGAGAGAGAGAGAGAGAGAGAATCTTAAGCAGGCTCCATGCTCAGTGTGGAGCCAGATATGAGGCTCGATCCCATGACTGTGGGATCATGACCTGAGCTGAAATCAAGACTCGGACTCTCAACCAACTGACCTACCCAGGAGCCCCTGTTTTTCTTTTTTATATATACAGAAAAATAGGAATGAGATCAAGCTGAAACTTAGTGCTAGTCGAAGGCAATGTCAAAACAAGAGAAATGAGAATTTAGGTGCAGTTGTGAAGTAATTAAGTATTTTCACCAGAAATAACTGGACTATTGGGATTTAAAAATACATTTATAGTTATAAAAATATAACTTATCTATTTAGACATATGATATTGTTGGGTTTTGTTTTAAACCTAGAAACAGCAAAACTAGTTTCAAACCACATTTTAAACTGTAGTCCCTCTACAGAAATTTAAAGACTGATGCATGAAAAATTGATTCATTTCAGTCTTCTCAGTGATCAGTGTGGCTGTCTGCATATATTCTAGGTATCGATTTTGAAGGATAGCTATGCTTTCATCCAGATTATCTATTCGATTGCCTCAGCCATCATCTTATTGTGATGATTTTCTTTCTAAAACACTACCTGTTATTAAAGTAATTACTTCTGAATATTTTGCTGTGGCAATGCTTTATAACATTTCAGTATCGTACAAACCACATTTATTTTGATATGTTAGGCAGCCAGAGTATGTGATTAGAATTAAATATTAAAAATACAAATTAAGAAGAATGTTAATTTATTTTGTTCTGAAAGCTTATTAACTGAAGTAAACTCTGATTTTTTTATCTATTTTGAGTATCTTGTGTCAGCAATATCATGTTCATAGCACACCTCATTAAGTAAAGTAATTTAACAAAAAATGTACCCAAACGAATGCTAATAACTTACAAAAGCACAAATGAAATTGAATTTGTATGAATAAGTATTTGCCTATGTCTAGACAGTAGGTAATCATTAATTTCCACATATTTCCTAGAAAGAATTAAGAAAATGTCATTGTTTTTGCTTAACCTTGGGATTTTCAAGAATACCATATAAAATTAAAGACAAAAAGGTAAGCAATTAATCTTAACTTTCCTTCCAAATTGTCATCTTTTCCAAGCAAATCTAACAGTATTTCAAATCAATTTGCCATTTATTTCCTTATTCTTTCCATGATTTTCATAAATTTTCATTTCAAATTGTTCTCCACATGGAAACAGATGAGTTTTTAAAATTAGGAAGGAATTTCCAAAATCTATAAAGAACTTATCCAGTTCAACACCCCAAAAATAAATAATCCAGTGACGAGATGTGCAGAAGACATGAATAGACACTTTTCCGAAGAAGAATTCCACATGGCTAACAAACACACAAAAAGATGGTCAACATCCCTCATCATCAAGGAAATGCAAATCAAACCCACAATGAGATACCAATTCACACCTGTCAGGATGGCTAAAATTAATAACTCAGGAAACAACAGATGTTGGTGGGGATGCAGAGAAGGGGAAACCCTTTTGTACTACTGGTGGGAATGCAAACTGGTGCAGCCACTTTGGAAAATACTATGGGAGTTCCTTAAAAAGTTAAAGAGAGAACTGCCCTATGGCCCAGCAATTGCACTATTAGATATTTACCCTAAAGATACCAAAATACTGATTTGAAGGGACAAATGCACCCCCATGGTTATAGCAGTGCTATCAACAACAGGCAAATTATGGAAAGAGCCCAAATGCCCATTTACTGATGAATGGATAAAGAAGAGGTGTTATATAAATACAATGGGATATTACTCAGCAATCAAAAAGAATGAAATCTTGCCATTTGCACAATGTGGATGGAACTAGAGTACATTATGAAAGCAAAATAAGTCAGTAAGAGAAAGACAAATATATGATTTCACTCATATGGACATTAAGAAACAAAACATGAACATAAGGAAAAGGAAAGAAAAATAAGATGAAAACACAGTGGGGAGGCAAACTGCAAGACACTTTTAAATACAGAGTACAAACTGAGGGTTGCTGGAAGGGGGTGGGGGAGGGTGGGCTATGTGTGTGATGAGCCTTAGGAGGGAACCCGAGGGGATGAGCACTGGATGTTGTATGTATGTGATGAATCACTGAGTTCAACTCCTGAAACCAATACTACACTATATGTTAACCAACTTGAATTTAATCTAAAAAAAAACAACAACAACAAAAAAGTCAAAAACCCCCAAAAAGTAAAAACAAAACAAAACAAAACACAAAAACAAAAACAAAAATAAGATAAAATAAAATTAGGAAGGAATTTGAACCTGAGTATAAAGTCACAATAACAATATGATATTCCTTTAGCAATTATAACATTTTCAAAGGCAGATATTTTCTGTAGATGCTCCTGAGTCAATCAAGTAACAAATGCTGCCTCTGCCTTTGGTGAATCACTGTTTCGAGACCCACTGTATTAGGGACTGTGCCTTTGGGAAATTGCTTTGTCATGTGGTGGTCTGCTAGGTACCTAGAAGTTCTAGAATTCAGTCCACCATTATACATGGAATATTCTTTAGGCCGCATGTATAATATAGGGAAGAGGATGGTTTTTATAGGAATTTTTATAATACTTTAATTTTCACATGACATTTTTCTATTAGACAACTATTGGCCTTAACATGGATAAACTTTTTGAGATATATCTCACCTCTCAGGAAATTGTAGCTCTTTCATTGGTCATCTGCTGATCTCTGTATAACTGATTCCCATTCTTTTTATACATACAGCATTTTCCTTAATGCCTTAACTTAATTATTTGTTCATATGTTTATTTATTGTTGGTTTCTCTAGAATATAGGCTCCATAAGGGCAGAGGCTTTCGGCTGTTTTGTTTTATGCTAGGTCATTTTCAGCAGCACACTGAACAAACATTTCCCCAAACATTTTCTCTGTCCTTAAGGAACTCAGTTATTTTTCTTTTATAGCGCTGAAGAGTAAGTGAGCTAAACTTTGTCAATTTGCGATTCAAAAATTATTGAAATTATAATCAAAGACAGTCATTTTGTATTAGACCTTCAATCTCTTTAATATGATATTGCTGTGCAAAGTTTGTTGTACATATCAAAAATATAATGATTATGAGTCACTTAGAAAAATTCTTGCCACAATCATTCCATTGCTCTTGGTTCTTTCTAGCCCCCCACCCAAATTTCATGTGTAGTGTTGTTTTTTGACTGTGGGATGTATTTACAATTTTAAGAAACTTCTTAATTTAAAAATTACACAATATAGTTATATGTATCAAAACTGAAAACTGCTTAAAAATTTATACTTTGAGAAGCTTCCTTCATTCTTTCCTACCTATTTTGGTAATTATGTTTTTAATTTCTCATTTATTCTACTAGTGACTATACAAATAGACTCAAGAGGCTTATTTCATTAGTAATATTATTGATTATTTTAATTGAGGTTTCATATATGTTATACATTAAAGACAGTATCTATTCTTTCCATGTTTCCTATAACAAACCAGAGTGTTAGTCATTATAGTCTGTTATTGGAGAGGCAACATGGCTTTGGAACCAGACATTTTTGAATTATCATTTCAGCTCTGCTGTTTACAGGATGTATGGTTCTGTAAAGTTATTCAATGTCTCTGAGCTAAATTTCATCATTGCCAAGTAGAAATAGTAATAGTTATCTCTTAAAAATTAAAAGAAATGTGGTAGCCATGGGGCTGTGGGACTTAGATATCCCTTCAAGAGAAACTTCTTCCTTCCCTCCCCTCCCCTCCCCTCCCCTCCCCTCCCCTCCCCTCCCCTCCCCTCCCCTCCCCTCCCCTCCCCTCCCCTCCCCTCCCCCTCCCCTTCCCTTCCCTTCCCTTCCCTTCCCTTCCCTTCCCTTCTCTACTCCCAAGGTGGGGCTTGAATTTATGACCTTGAGATTAACAGCAGCATGCTTTACTGACTGAGCCAGGCAGGTGCACTGAAACCAGGTGCCCTGAAACTCTCCTTGGGGGATAGCATGTCTGAATCAGTAAAGACACCATGAAGGTCTCTCCCCTTCAAGGCAACAGATGCCTCTTGAAGAGTAGCCCACCTCCTCTCCTAGCTTCTGGACTAATAACTTGGGTTAAATCTCAGTTCAACAGGAATGGAGATGTGCTAAGCCTGATAATGGATGAAAGATTTTATATCTAAAGAAGCTATAAGATTGGTCAGCATGTGCCAGCTGAATCCAAGGGAATGGGTTGGATTTTGAGGCGGTTTGATCAAGTAGTTCAGAATGTAAGCGTAAATATGAAAGAATTCAGTGATTTGTGTGTCTTTCTTGGAATATAGGATTTAACACTATGGCAAGGACCCTAGGGGCTATGGTGAATTCAGTGTTAGAGTAGCTCTTAGAAACCTGGAGAAAGTGAGAGCCCATGCCACAGTATATCTGTTTGAGTTTCCCTGGCAAATAGTGGAGAAAGAAGTAAAAATAAATAAATAAATAAAATATTTATTTAATATTAATAAAATACTCAGAGAAGTGAGTGTGATGGAATGAATATATTACGTAAGACCAGAAGACCAACCAGAGGATTTTGTTGCATGAAAGAGCCTAAAGGGTACATCCTTCTTTAAAGTGTTAAGAAGGCATCCATGGTGGGTGATTATGACGTGTCAGTATAGGTTCATCCTTGGTAACAAATGCACCTGTCTGGTGAGTGATGTTGATAATGGAGGCGGATATGCATGTGTAGGGACAGGGACTCTGTGGGAAATTTTGGTGCCTTCCTCTCAATTTTGTTGTGAGCCTAAAACTACTCTAAAAAATTAAGTCTTTACCAAATTTATATAAATATATATATATGTATGCTCCCACCAGGAGTCACACATATATATATATATATATATGACCCTGGTGGGAGCATCAGCATCACTAAGAACTTCAATGGTGGCTCTCCTCTGCAGCTGGAGATGATGATAGAAGTGCTTACAGAATGGGGTTCAGTAAGAGCAAAGGGAATAATGGGGCTTGAGAGAATAGAGCCCATTTAGAAGTGCTTAATTGCCTGAAGCTAGGGGATCACAGTTACTAGAATGACTGGCAAGGATGACTGACAGTCATGAGACCTTGATTTGAAAGAGACGTGGGGATGATTAGTGGCATCTCTAGGGGCAGAACAGATGGACAATAAGGGAGCTGCTTAATATTTACACACAGAAGTAAAAAATGAGGAGCGATGCTGTAACAATGGAGCAATTGTAGACTGTGAAGATTCCTTCAGTCCCTGGAGCAGATCCTATAGTGTAGGACTCGTGTGGGGTTTATTAGCCCTAGTAGGGAAATTACAACACAGGCCCCTGGGGTTCTGGAAGAAGTCAATACCATCGGCAGCAAAGGAGTATATGCCTTTTGAGAAACCACTCTTGCTATGTTACTGAGTCCTGGTGGAGACAGAACTCTTGTCCATGGTGTAACAAGTGACTATGCATTCAGAACTACTCATTGTAACCATGTTTTGTTGGACCCACCAAGTCATAAAGCTGAGCACATCCACCAGCATTCTGTCAGAAGATGGAAACAGTACATCCTGGATGAGCCTGAGAAGGACTAGAGGACATGAGTATGATGCATGAGCAGGTATCCCAAACCACCAAGTCACCCTCCACAGTTACAGTAGTGCCCCTCCCCCAGCTTGCACCTAAGGCCTGATTGGTGGGAGTTTTTGGTCAGATGTTGGGATTACATATGACCACCTGAAAAAGAGAAAAAAATGCTGAGTGTGACTTATGGATAGGTCACATATTTGGATGTAAGCTCAAAATAGATGTTGACTGCATTATAGCAGCATTCAGGGGTGACTTAGAAGTTCAGTGGAGAGGACAATCTTTCCTCAGGGCTGGAGCTGCAAGAAGTGTACATGGTTATCTACTTTATGGGGAAAGAAGAGTGACCTGAGGTGAAAACATACACAGATTCTTGGGCAGGGACCAATGACCTAGCGCTGGGAAATAAAGGGATTAGAGTAGGGAAGACAAGCCAGTCCAGAGTAGAAATATGTGGAAAGTCATATGGTCGGAGGCAAAGAGTTTGGAGATTTTTGTATCCTAAGTCAGTACGCCAACATTTCATTTTCCATTGCAGAGGTACTGCATACTGAGCAAAATGATTTAGCCAATGACTATCAGCTTTTGTCATCAACCACCCAAGAATTGGCATAATGGACATATGAATAGAGTAGTTACAGTGGCAGGGATGGAGGCTAAAAACTGGTTCTGTAGCATGGATTCCCACTTAGGAAGGCTGATCCAGTCTGCCACATCTGGAGGTCCAATAACCCAGAAAGAGATATCAAGTAAAAACTTGTTAACAATTCAGTTACACTGGGGATGCTCCATCGTATAAAGGCCAGAGTTCACTCTCACAGGAATAGATACCTATTATGGATATAGGTACACTTACGGATTTGACTTTCATTCTCACAAAGATTTAGTCAGCACCCTTACCTGGAGGTTTACTAAAAGTCTGAACTGTAGGCACTGGATCCTTCACAACACCATCCAACAGAGAAACCACCTCACAATAAATGTATGTAGGAATGGACCAATGGCCACAGGATCCACTGACTGGATCACATACCACACCATTCAGAGGCAGGTCTTTTATAAAATGTCGGAATGGCCTTTTACTGGAGAGTCAGCTTGATGGCAGTACTGTGTGAAGAGGTGTTGCAATACTTCAGGACATAATATGCACTAAGTCAGAGGTCTAAATGGGAGGAATATTTGGGCCCAAGAGCCAAGAGGTAGAAAAGGAACGATGCCACTTACTGACTACTGTTACTCCTAATGACCCACTGTGGGACTTTCCATTACAGATCCTTGTCTAAAATGGCAAAGGGACAAACTCTTGCCAAGAAAAACAGCAGAAATCCCATTAAACTAAAAGCTACAGCTGCCACCTGGGCACTTTAGACAAGTTGTGTCCAGAAAATACCAGATAATTTGCAAGAGTAATGGATCTACTTGCCAGAATGACATAAGGCTACTTTTTCTGTGAGGAAGGCAGAGAGGAATATGTGTGGAATCCAAGCAATTCACTCTGACATCCTGTGATATTCAATTTTAATAGTGAGTGGACATGTGCAGCAGTCCTGGCCTGAGAAAAATAGGATTGCCTATGGCTCAGAACCATCAAGAATGAGTTTTTGGTTATATCACCAGGTAAACCAGCAAGACCTACAATTATTGCTCAAAGACTAACTGTAGAGACACGGCTACAATATCTCCTCCTAATATCTCACCTTTAAAATTTCTCTCAAGAAGAGAGATCCACAGGAATGAAGGGATACTTTCTGAAAATCTGTGGAAGAGAGACTTTATCAGACATTCACGGGGTGGACTGTGGTGGCCATGGAAGTGTACCACTCAGATATCCCTTCTAGGAAACCTTTTGTAAGAAGAGTAGTTGGCAAATGGCTATACTTTTAGGATCTACTCCAGGGTTCGTGTAAAACCCATGGTCTCCTGGGCTGCCTCCAGCCCATAACAGAGTACAACAGCCAGGTAATTCTAGCCTGATGTAACACTCCGCAAATGGGCAGTTTTTGCTTTGACACTGTACTATTCCCCTACCCAACCTCTCTTCTTTCCTTCTGTCCCTTCCCAGACGTCAGACCTGCACCAGAATCTGAAGGCTTTTCCTGATCTTGCTCCTTCCTTTTATCCTTTGTAGGCATTTCTCCCAGCAAATCCCATGAATATCCAAGTCTTAGCTCTACTTCTCACAGGAAGGAACCTGGGACATTAGATAATGCTGCCTATGGAAGTCCGATCATTGTGATTCAAACTAAGCACTCAGAATTTTTCAAGTCCTTATCAGTCAGTGTATATTTTTAAAATATTACAGAAATTGCTTATTTCTTAAGGCACAGAGCTATGAATATTTCACATGCATATAAGGTCTGATTATGTGAAAAAATATATTGTACCATATTTACTAATTCAAAACAACAAATATTCTTTTATACTATTTCCTATGTCTATATCTATTATAGAAGTATAAAAAAGCAAAATCCAAATATAGTGTATTTTATAATATATCTCTTTTCTGCTCATGGATATCTTTAAATAAGGCATATTCTTTCTGGAATCCATTTCTGATTATTCTAAAGTTGAATAATAAAGAGTTGAAATAGAAAAAAGTCTTTTACATAGTTTTCCCTTGTGCCACAGTTACTGAATAAGAGAAAAGATAATGTTTTTCATTTGGATACAATCATCCTCAAAGACAAATACATGTAGGTATTGTTACAAGTATAGGGACTGGGTTGGTTGATCTTCTACTGCCTCTTAACTGATAACTGGAGTACTTCGTGGCAATGAGTTGAACTAAGGACATGTCAAAAGAGAGTAATTACAGCTAAGTTTATGCTGGTATGCAGCGCACAAAATAAAGCGAGCATTAATAATGCTGACCTCATCAGTTTTGCATATGTCTAATAAGAATGAAGTATTTTAAGTCACTGCTATATCAGTTTTAGATTTATATATTTTTTAAGATCACATTTTCTTTAGGGATTTGTTTTATATGCTTGTAAAAATATATATATTTTAGACTTCTGGTTAAAAAAAAGAAGAAGATGCAAGAATTGTTTCTGCTTAAGCTAATGTTAGGCTCAGGGTTATTTCTTTAGGAAAATATTCTGTGTTTGTTTGGGTTGCCTTTCCCATGCATATCCTCTTGACAAGGACTATAGACCTTGTTGAGTAGCTGTGAACCCTGACCTATATCATGCAACTTTTCTCTTTGTGACCAAAGGCACATCTCTAGTCGTCTTTTCCCTTTCTCTCCAGTTTGCTTTGGAATTTCAACTGCCACTGGAGATCCCACCTAAAAGAGCTTAGAGTTACTTTCAGTTCATTGTGTTATGTAGTAAAGAATGTGCCTGGCTTTTGTCCCTGGTTCTTGAGAGGGATCCTATCTAAATCCTTAGATTT
The DNA here is from genome assembly GCA_030068075.1 of Paguma larvata. Taxonomy (NCBI): domain Eukaryota; kingdom Metazoa; phylum Chordata; class Mammalia; order Carnivora; family Viverridae; genus Paguma; species Paguma larvata. The sequence goes on from CM057829.1 coordinate 55,799,322, forward strand.
CACAAGATAGTAGTGTCTTTGTTCTTTAAGGTGGGACTCTTGAGCCACACTTGAGTTTATGCTAATAAGATAGCTCCTGAAGTGCCTTTATATAATTTATGCTAACCAAATGAGTCAGGATGGGGCTGGCCATGTGGGAAGGACCAATCATGTGAATAGAGGTTTGGGGCTTTGAGTCCTGTGATACCAACCTGATCTCTGGGGAGAGAAAGGGGGTTAGAGAAGAAGGTCAATTTTATAGCCAATGATTTAGCCAATCATGCGTATGTAATGAAACTCCAATAAAAAAAACAATCATGTACAGTGATGTTCAGTTCAGCTTCCTGAGCTGCTGACATTCTTCAGTATCTTGAGAGGCTGACACATCTTAAGAACATACATCTTCAATACAATACAATACATCTTCATGATTGGGAAGCTCCCACATCTTCCCTTATGTTTCCTCATTTAGCTTGTCCTAAATTTTATCTTTTATAATAAAACTAGCACTTTCTTGAATTCTATGATCATTCTAGTGAATTATCAAACCAGAAGGGATACTGGGCACCTCCAAATTTGCAGCTACTTGGTCCCAAGTATGAATAGCCTGGGAACTCTAAAGCTTGTGGCTAAAGTGGGAGTAGTCTTGTGGGGGGCTGTGCCTTTAACCTGTGGGGCTACATGCTTAACCTGTGAAGTTTAACCTAATTTGAATGGTTAGCATCAGAACTGCATTGAACATTCTTTAAATCCTAAAGCATAATCTCCTTTAATAGCCAACCAGTTTATCCGCTGAACTTTCTAATCCTCCTCCCACATATCTACCATTCAGTCCAGTTTCTTCTTTCATGACATTGTTCACTTGCATCTCCTTCATTTCATGTTCTATTATCACATGTGTATCCCTTTTTCCTTGGACTATTTCAATACAACTTAATCTGGCCTATCCTCATTGCAGTCTTTGCTGTGTTGTTCAGTCAAATTTGTCTCTCTTACCTTTTCCTCAAGCTCAACCCCCTTTTTCAGGGATATCTGTTTAATGCCCACTGCATTACCTCTCACATAGCGGTGACTCATTTATTTGTTGATAAATATCTCCCTGCTATTCAAACTTCATTGCTCTAAGGAACCCCACATGTCGGTCCCTACACGTCTCTTCAATTCCGTACTTTCATAAATGAATCCTTTGTTCCAACTCAGTTATTTGCTCCCAAACAATATGGGTCATCTCTATTCCACTGAACAAACTGCATGTCTGAATTGCTCCTTTTCATTCTCTACTCGTCTAAATGCCACCTTCATGAGCCTTACTGGATTCCCTTCCTCAGGGATTGCTCTCGCCTCTGAATTCTCTTAGTACACATATTGTGTGTATTGTATGCAGTTCTAATTTGGGTCTTGGTCTAGACCAGCTGGGATTTTATATTATTCCAGGTTCTTTTAAAAACCATACTATGGCCTTTTAAAAATAGGCAAGTGTCATATAATTATAATAATATATTTTTTTGTGATCTCAAGGACTAACAAATGTAAAGGTGCATAAGATTAACAGTTTTCCTATAGATTTTCTTTTGTTCTGTCTAATCACAAGAAGTCAAGTCTAATCTATAAAAACAATGAAGATGGGGAAAATACCTTAGCTACTAACTCTGAAGCTGTTCTAATCAACCCAATATTTTAATGTCTGAAATATTAGAGGTAATATTGTCCATATGGTCCTCCTTGTAGCTGGAATTACAGAGAAACTAATATTTGTTTGCTGTCTTTCAGTAGGACATATGTGATTTTTCACTCATTTGTTCTTATCTGAACTTTTCTCACCTGAATCTCCAAAGTCAGCAAGGCCCATATTTTCCACCATGGAACCAAGCGAAAAGTACACTTACAAGGATAACAGCGTAGCCCTCCCTGTTTCTAAACAGGCAAGGAGTCATGCTCCAGACTTTATCTTACAGTGTTTTTAGGCAATTTTGCTCTCCTGACTTTGCCATATCTTCTTGTATCACCTGCATGCCCATATATAATCGAACACTAAATATTGGCGTTCTTTGTTATTTTGTGGCAAAGAAAAGAAAAACAAATTCCATTCTCACTAGTCAAGAAAGATACACAATTCAGCCTTCATTCAATAGAGACATGCCTCGGGAAGAAATAGCCTTTTTGTGAGAAAAACACAACTTAAAAAAAATTGAATCTGAAAATGAGTGGAGGGAGTTTACCAAACCTTTTGGGCAAATGGGTTCTGCGGCATTAGGTCTACATTTGTTTTAAAGAGGTTTGTATGTTCTGAAACTGACTGATCAATAACACTGAAAAACTAGGGTGTTATAAAGCTGAATTTTAAAGTACAGCACTTCTAATCTGAATAAAGATGAATGTTTTTGAAAATAAAGATAAAGGAGATAGTGAAAACTGAAAAATATTAGATGTTAGATGTATTAGATCTAAATTTATTAGATAAATTTCAAATTTCCTCATAAGATTCCACATTATTTTTAGTTACTGTCAGTGAAAATACATTTTTACAGGTCTTGCTTTGTCAAATATAATTATGTAGTGATTTTGTGTTCCTACACCTGAGTTAATGTTTCCACCCAAATAGTTCTTTCAACCGTTTACACATCTGTGGGTCACTACACATTTAAAAACACTCAGTAGGGGCTCCTGGGTGGCTCAGTCGGTTAAACGTCTGACTTAGGCTCAAATAAACATAAAAAAAATGTTTAAAAAAGAACACACTGCGTACAGTTAACGACATCGGTGTAAAACACACTGAACCCAGGGAAATACTACAGAACTCTTGCTGATGGTTTGTTATGAGGTTAGCTTGACAAGACCAGAGCACAGTAACAAAGAATATGGAAAGGTGAGGCCTGTCTTAAGTGGTGTTCTACTATCAGTTTGTATGTCCACCAATTTTTTAAAAAAGATCTTCTGTTTTCTGTCCACCCTCTGCCTCGTTCTTCTACTACCAGCTGAAAACCCAAGTAGCTGTGATTGATGTCATAGTTCTTGAGTTTGAGCCCCACGTCGAGCTCTGTGCTGACAGCTCGGAACCTGGAGCCTGCTTCGGATTCTGTGTCTCCCTAACTCTCTGCTCCTGCCTCCTCATGCTCTGTCTGTCTCTCTCTCAAAAATAAACATCAAACAAAAATTAAACAAAACAAAACAAAACAAAAAAACATCACTCAGTAGTAGGGGCACCTGGGTGGCTCAATAAGTTGAGTGTCTGACTTCGGCTCAGGTCATGATCTCACAGTTTGTGGGTTCAAACCCCATGTCAGGCTCCGTGCTGACAGCTCAGAGCCTGGATCCTGCTTCAAATTCTTTGTCTCCCTCTCTATCTGACCCTGCCCTGCTCATACTCTGTCTCTGTCTTAAAATTAAGCATTAAAAAATTTTTTTTAAAAAACACTCAGTTGGGAATTTGAAAATGGACTCCTATAACTCAAAGGGATAGCAAAATTATGTATTGATATAATGGTCTTATAGAGAGCAAGATGGAGTCACTCATGTCAAGCAGGAACCTGTGTCAAGCAATGATGCAGGCAGTTGGGGGTACTGCAGCTGTGAAGTATTACCAAGACCAGCATCAGCTGACACCCTAGAACTGATAACAAGCAGAAGCGCAGGAGGTCTGCAGGGGTCCAAGAATGATTAAATCCCCTTAAAAAGGGAGGATTTTTGTAGCAAACTGTCAGACTCCTCAACCATGACCCCCTATGTCTGACCACTTAAAAAAGCAGCTGCCACTTAAGGCTCTGCCCAATTGATCTCCGAAAAGAACTGAGATCCTTTACTGCTTGAACATAATAACCAGTAAGTGCTGAGAGCTGACCCTGGCCCAGCTGAGGCCCTATCTCAACTGTGCGCCCACAGACTGACTTCCTGTTTGGTTCGTTAACTTCCTAACCCTGTGTATCTTGTTTGTTATGTGACTCATCTTGTGCTCTGCTCTGTGTGCTGTGTAAGAAGCCAAGTTAATCACGTGGTGAAATTTCATTGAGTTTGGAATCCTGAACCTGCTTCATTATTATGTTAACCTTGCTTTATGACTGAAATAAAGCTGTTATTGTGAAAACACACAACTCGTGTGTGCCTTCATCATGTGCTCATGACAAGTCTATAACATGAGATAGTGACTGAAAATTTCATTTATTTTTACTTTCTTACTCCTGTCATTTGAATTAGTTGTTAAACATTATATTGAGCTGATAAGAAATCAGACTAGTAGAAAAAATGTAGATTTGTAGATATTTTAAACATCTGTTTATTTTCAAATTTACAGATGTATGATAGGGTCTAATAACTGAGGATCATACTTGTACCAAAGTTGATTTCAGGAGTGAAAGGAGGGCAAAAACGTAGGTAAAAGACTGCTTTCTGGTGAAGGCCTCCCGCTCCGACTATTGAAGTTCCCAGCGTTGTCTGCAGTGACTAGGATTGTCTTTGGAGAAAGTACCTAGAACCAAATCAGAGGTACATATTGAGAAAGGCTTCTTGGGAAATTTCTCACATACAACAAAGGGTTGTATTATGGCAACAATGTGGTATATACTTATAGAGCAGAGTAAATTCTGAACTAATGCCTGAAATGTAGAAGTGCAGAATAGGTACCAATGGAGTGGGTTTTCTGTTTTAAGGGTCTTTGGATATTGGGCATGAGAAGAGAGTAGCCAGGAGACATTGGCAAGAGTGATGAGCAGGGAATGGATATCATCATATCACTAAAAGGGAAGAGTTGGGTTCTATGTATGAGGCATATAAACTACCCCAAAGAATGACATCTTGGAGTTTGGTGCATGTGTCTAGGGCTGAGTTGAGTGCTGAAGCTTTATGTCAAGATTCTGCATATACTACCTATTAGACTCTTTTGGTTCTGTGGCTTTTTAAACTCCTTAGTGAGAGGTACTATTGCTTTAGAAACAAATTAATTTAAGTCGGGAGCTCAAGTCATATCTCTCCCTTTCTTTGATGAACATTTGACTATTTCCAAAGAAGTACAATTTTATCCAAGTTTAGGAGGGAGAAGAAAGAGAAAGAGATAAAGACAGCATTTTATCTAGAAGAGATACCAGAAAGGTTTTGGAATCAGAAATATAGTACCCTATTTAGGAAATGTCATTCTTTCAATAATCATTTTTAAGCATTTCCTACATGCCAATACTTTGATAAGTATTAGAGCTATAAAGATGAATAGGACAAGTTTCTGCCCATTAGAAACTTACATTCTAATGGAGGATAGAGACCAATAAGCAAAAAATTACAATACAGTACGTTCCATTTTCTGATGGATTTGCTGGAGGTACGCTGAGAAGGGAGGTATACTTCACGCGAATCAGGAACAAGGGGGAAGAGTCAGAAAATATTTTCAAAACAGTAGTGGCTGAGCTAAATTTAATTAATATATGTGCTCATGACTTTGTGTACAAGGCCATCTGTTGAGTTATGACAATAAATATATCAGTGGCATTCAAAGATGAGTTAGTATTGGGCCTTAAATAGACATAGTTAATTTTGATTTGAAAGAAATGGAAGATCATTTAAGTTTTCAAGCTGGGAGCAACAATATGGTGGAAATGGTTCTAAAGCTTCCTGTCAGTAGCACAATCAGGTGAAAGGGAATGGGAGGCAGGGAGGTAAGCAACGTCAACCGCTTGTGTGTGAAGCAATGAAGACCTCGGTGTAGGATGGTGGTTGTGGTGATAGCACAAATTGTCAGAATGCGAGTCTGGATTCTGAGTTTTTTTCAAATGTTACTTCCTTAAGAATGGATATTTGGCTGAAACTGGAAAGCTGTATACCAAATAGCAGGAGCACCCAACTAATAAGTGGTTTGAAGACTATGAATCTCTCTGAAGATGTAAATAGAGGATTTGAAAGAGACATGGAAATAGATTAAATGGAGAGGGTAAAAGTTGGTTGCCAGATGTAGGCATTAATGTTCACTTACATGCCCGTTTATTCCTCTAACAGGGCTGGTGTTGTTTTTCCAGCTTTATGAAAATGTTCTTAAAGAAAATGGGAATGACTGTGTTTGTGAAAAAACTGGCACCAAATAACTTGAGGATGGCTAGTAGGAATGTGCAAGTCGAAATAAAGTCTAATATTCCTGGTGATTGGTAAATATTATTTTTATACTCAATGATCTTCAGGAAAAAAAATGTTATATAGCACTTAGAATGGACCTAGTATGAGAATTAACCCTCTCAAAATATTTTATCATGATAAATATGGAGAAAAAGAGGAAAGGAATACTTAATGAGCACTGGAGATATTCCAAACATTGTGCTGGGTGCATTATTAGAACAAAATATTTCTTAAATTAGAATGTGTACATATTGCAGGGCACCTGAGTGGCTCAGTCAGTTAAACATCTGACTCTTGATTTCAGCTCAAGTCATGATCTCATGGTGACTGAGCCCTGTGTTGTTGGGCTCCTTGCTGGGTGTAGAGCCTGCTTAAGATTCTCTCTCTCCCTCTGCCCTTCTCCCACTTGCTCCCTCTCTCTCCCTGTGTCTCTAAAATAAAAAAAAAATATTAAAAAAATAATATGTACATATTGCATTTTATCATTTTATTTGGAAAGTTTGATGGAATAATGTTAGTTCTTTCTTAAGAAGGTTATAGCATAAACAATTTTGAACAATAGTTTGGATACGAAAGTAAGTGTTCAGATTCTATTAGGCAATTGATTGCAAAAGGCATATTCTTGATTACATATACTTTCTACCTTTGTTTGTATGTAGTTAAATTTGTTGGTGCCTATGCTTTAGGGTTAGTCCCTATAAGGATGGCAAATGTTGATCTCCCTGTTGGTAGAAGCTACTTTCAGACAAGGCCATTTTTCTTAGGGATGGATTGCATCAAATTCATCACTGCCACAAGAAAATTAACAAAGCAGATATCTTACAGATCTCAGCTTGAAATAATCATCTCCATATATGAAGGGCAGCATGCAACTTCACAAATATAAATGAAAACCAATATTCTCCTTCTTTAAACATTCTAATTTATCTGAGTTATCTTTTTTGAAGTATTCATGATGTGAGGTAAAAAAAATGAACTGAGTAAAAGCCTACTTAGAACAAAATAAATTACCCTTTGATATCCAGTGTAGCAACCTAGTATTTGAGAAAAACAGAACTTCACAAAAGCTTAATATATTCAGAATTTGACAAAGTGTGACCCATTTACTGAAGCAGAAAATGCACCACAGGATTTTCAGTGTTTCTTTTTTTTTCTTTCAAAGGCAGATAAATCATATTTATCAGAGAAATAAAAGAACTGCTTTTAGACTTATTGAGGAGAAAATTGGGAAAGAAACAAAGATGGGAAAAAAACAAAAAACGAAGAATTTTGACTGAGAAAGAAAGTCCCCAAATAAAATATGGTGGGTTTTAAAGACTTCATAGGAATGTCAGAATATGGGAAATATTTAATGAATTTATGTAAAAGAAATTGCTAGTTAACTGTAGATTTCTTCAAGCTCCTTAGATGCTGTGAGGATATTGAATAGTTTATAGAAGCCACACACGTTCATGTTGCCATTTTTGTAGGAAAATTCTGAGATTCTTGTCAGGATTTTAAATATACTGGAAAAAGGCACAAAACTTGAACTCTGACTTATTCTAAGTACTCATTTCAGTGACAACATCTTTTACATTTTTTTGCATGTACCAGTTTAATTGTCAATTCCTTGAAAATGGGGAGCTCCATCTTCTATGCCCTAATACCTAGTCCTTTTACTGCATTTAATACAGTAATCAGCTGTATCAACAAATGTTTGTTGGCTATAAGATTAAAGAAATAAAAATGGGAGTTCATGGACATTTCTTCATAAAAGAGTATTTATTAACACATAGAATGAGACTTTTTATTAATCAAGAATTTAAAATAGATGAATATGATCACCGATTATGTTTAAATATTTTATCCTTCCAAAAAGAACTTATATAAAAGAAAACTCATTTCATTTATATCAGTTAACAATTTTATAAAATACTGAAAATCATGTAATCATAATTACTATTATTTCAAAAATTCCAAATGGTGAACATTATTTGACAAGCTAGAGGAATGACTAAGAGATTTCACTTTTCAATCATATTTTTAGATTTCTTGGATCATTCAGGTTTTTGTTGTTTTTTTTTAGATTCATACTTTAAGCCAAAGTCTGAAGTGGGACTAAAACTGAGTTTTCTAACAATGTGGATAAATTTTAAATTATACAGAAGGATTAAAAAAGTCTCTCTCTCAAAAAAAAAAAATCTTTAAAATGCAGTTTCTTTATACATTAACAGTTACTCCCAGTGGCCTGATGGTACAGATCAGATGCGGCTAGAATGAGTTGAGTCCCCGGTGTTGCAGATGAAATTAATAAAAAAAATTGGAAATCGCTTTTGCAACCCTTGAAAACCATTTCCAGTCTAAAGCCACAGGGCAGAAGTGATCAATAATGGTGGCCATTTGGCTCATTCATTTCTTTTAATGAACACAGTCACAACTCACTAAAAGGATTCTTATAAGACTGGGATGGATTTCAATTATCTGGTGACTGACAGAAATAGAGCCTTTGATGAAACTTGGAGGGAGTTGCGCTGCTCCCCACCAATTTTCCTTCCCCTCATCTTTACAAGTTGGTGCTGTCTCACTCAGAAAAATATGTCGTCTTGGTACAGACTACAAGCAGTCGATCAGTAACTATTAGCAGAATTTTCCCCATGATTCTTAACACAGTTGATTTTAGGAAAGCATCCGCAAACTGTGGATCCAATTCAAATATGTAAAATCTAATAAATGTAGGAATAAAGGATTCATGAAAAAATGGGCAGTGAGCTGGTTTAATCATTTTATTAATATTCAGTAGGATCATTTCCATCTCTGCAGTCACTGCCTGAGTTCAAGTAAGCATTAATTTGTATCTAATAAAGTGCCATTAATACTGAGGATCCTTACAAATTGCTTTTGATAAATGAGCAACATCTGGATTATTGCCTCAGTCTCTTCACTTGTCTCACTTATTCAAGTTTCTTCCAATTATTACCTATTTTATATCTAACTGCCAGGAAAAAAAACAAAACAAAACAAAACCAAAAAACTTCTCCTCAATTTCCACCAGTATTTAATTCCCTGCTTATGAAACTAAAGTTTGCTTATTTAAAATTCTTGTGCCTGAGATTAAATTTTTTCCATGGATTTTCCTAGATCCTTATTTCTTCCTGTTCAGTTAATCTCTTACTGAATCTATCTATTTTTTTTAAAAAGTGCATTTTAAATTTTTTGGTGTCATAATCTCAAATAGGGTAAGTTTAAGAATTTCTAAGATGAAAATACTAGCCTGCTGGCAAACAAAGACTAGAAGGTCTTTGTGATTTCAGAAAGTGTCACTTTCTTGCATCTAAGTCAGTGGTGACTTGGGCAAGGATGGAGGCAGATGTGAGGGTGCAGGGGGAGTGATGATTCACTGGGCCTTTCTCTTTGTTGCTTCCTTTACTCCCTATTTGTAATACCATATCATCTGAACATGAGAGCTTTTACCATTCAAAGGGATAGTAAATATTTTCAGAGCAAATGAACAGTGTGGTTACGAATCAAGAGTAATACTGAGTAAGTATTTTAACCCTTTAGATAGGGTTTTCTGAGTTTCTAGTATCACAGTTGCATATCATATGGAACTGAATTATGTCTTGTCTTAATATTTCATGTTCCAAGTGGGGACATGAAGATAAACTTAGATCAAAACTCTCTAAAGGCATGAGAGAAATGAGACTTTCAAAAGTCTGGTTGTGTGGTGCAAATCTTAATGTGGATAAATACTAATTTTAGCAGACAAATTTCAAACCTTAGAATTAAAAAAAATATTTTTTAATGTTTATTTATTTTTGAAAGAGAGACAGAGTGCGAGTAGGGGAGGGCCAGGGAAAGAGGGAGACGCAGAATCCGAAGCAGACTCTAGGCTCTAAGCCATCAGCACAAACCCAGTGCGGGGCCCGAACTCACTAACCGGGAGATCATGACCTAAGCCTAAACCGAATGCCCAACCGACTAAGCCACCCAGGTGCCCCAATATTCCTTGGAAGTTTAATTGAATACTTTGCGTCAGCAAGGTTATTTAAATGCCCAGATTCATTCATAGTTTCTGTGTCACTAGAGAGTTATTTTTGAGAATGATATTGTCTTTGTCTTTATACTCCTTAACATCAGTTACAACTTTCCACTTCATGGAATCTCAGAGAATCTGGACACATCTGCCAATCAGCTATCATGAAGTGTCAATTCTATTATGAGAAAACGATTTCAACAACAATTTATGATATCAAACATAGAAGCAAGCTATTGAATTTACTTCTTCAGTTGTTTTTCCTCTCTTATCCTATGTTGAGAAATACATCTCCCACAAATACATTCTCCAATTTCTGCCAAATTATGTAATTAACTGAGTCCCACACCTACTATGGACTCTCTTATTTGCTCAAATCATTTTGTTCAGTACTGCCATTTTAACATTTCCAAATGATGCTTTATTCATTTCACTTATATTTTCCAATGACGTCCCTACAAAATGAAAAAGATTTTGATTTTGTGATTGATTTTTTATTTCACATAATCAAGGACCTCCATGATTTTATTGTTTTTTACTTGCTCAATTTTTCTGTATTAACCACCTCCTGAACACTGACTCTCGAACATAATTTATACTTATCCACTTGCCTTCCCATCTCCATTTTGACCATTTCTCACTATCTTTTCTACTCCTGAAATGCTCTCCTCTTCTCAGCCTACTTCTACCAGCCACCCTCCCCTCTCTGGACTTTCCTGGACTTCCCCAACTGCAAGTTCTCTTCATTAGCAACACACACATAAGCCTTTCAATCTAATACAGAGGTTTAAAACTATAGGTGATTTTTCACTCAGTCTTTCGATATGGGTAATATCTGGACATATTTTTAGTTGTCACTAGTGAGAAGGTTCTATTAGTTCTAGTGCGTAGAAGTCAGGAACACTGCTAAACACTCCACAATACAGGACAGGACAGCTCCCCACCACTAAGAATGATCAGGTCCAAAATGTCAGTTGTGCTACTGTCGAGAAACCTTAACATAATCCAATTTGATACCTCTAATTCAATCCTGCTTATAATTTTACTTCAATATGTTTATGTTTAGTTATGTGTATTAGGATATAAGCCTCTTGAATAGCAAGACAACACCTTATGCAGAATTTTATTTCCTCAGAAGTCTAGCACAAACTCTGATATATGTGGGCACTCAAAAATATTTTAAAATCCATGTGATAGGAATACCTAGAATCAGCATGCGAGAAAATACTTACCAATCAAGCTACATTAATATACTTTCTTTGAAAGCTTTGAAAATTCAGCTGTCCTTTGAGGATCTTTTAATGACGAAAATCAATTGGCATTATGCTAGTAAAGAGAGAATGTACCGGTCAGTATATATTTACCGTTGATAAGCAAAAACAAAGACATATTAGAAACATTACTGTATTTTCACGGTAGATGAAAAATGTAGAGTCTGAGGTTTTCAGGGCTAGTTTATCTATCCTTAATGGCTAGCTTCTATTTCTCCTATGGTAGATTTGTTGAGTTGTTGTTGTTATTGTTGTATACTATGCCACAAATAATTAATCCTTGCTTCATAAAGGTCTCTCAGCTGCTGGGAAGTATGTGTTGGTTAAATCAGCTCCAATTTGTTTGTATTCCTCTAAGTAGTGCATCTAGCTGTTGGGTAAAATAAAACATTAAATTATCTTGCCAGCCTGCTATAAGTATTTGAAAATGATTGCTATTGGAATACATAAACAGTTTTTTTAAGCTTCCTTATGAAATAAGCTGATGGATTTTGCTTACTGATGGAATATCTATGTTTGCATCATGTCCAACAGTCTCCAATATATAGAAAAATGAGTGGAGCTGATGGTTCCCTGTTTCCTGTTCCAGAGGACATGTTCAAGCGATCTGCCTGCAATTCAAGCTCTTCCCAAATCTGCCCCCCTGCTTACCTGTGTCTCTTTCACAAATGTCCTGCTTTATTTGAATCACTTCATTTATAATCTCTAGCATGTTGTTTCTTACTTCCTCCAGCCCTAATATTTGTTCTTTTTTTTTTTTTTGTCCTGTCAAGTTTTTCGATCATAGGATGAGTTTCTCTTTTTAGCTCTCTCATGCCTCTTGAATTGATGCCCATTCTAAACATGTCACATGCCAACTTCCCTAAAAGAATTCCTTTATCTTCTACATCATGCCTCTTCCTTTAAAACATAGCATCTTATACAACTTAATTAACTTCCACTGACATGTTGTTGCCATTTTTATTGTGCATTATTATTTTTCCTTTTCCTTCAGATTATAAAGTCCTAGCAGTAGGGACCATGATTTACAGACATCTTTGAATCATACTCAGCAGTAGTATACTGTCCTGTACATAGTAATAGTTCATTATACAGTAGTTGAATGAATATTGAATGAATTATGGTTTTGCTGTAGAAATAGAAAGTAGTGTGGCAACCTGGCTATAAAATATGAAATGAAATTTGTTTTTCCAATAAATAAATGTCAAGAATAAATGAAGGGAGGACTGTTACAGACATAATAATTAAAAGTGGTGTCTAAATCATGTTCGGATATTGATTTGACCAAACTAACTACAAAGGAACATCTTTGACATAATTGGAGAAATGTGCATATAGAATAAGTACTAGATGATATTAAAGATCTATGATATGACAGAAGTGTGTTCATTGTGTCAGAAATAGATTTTAAAAGTTAGAAATATGGGGCACCTGGGTGGCTCACCCAGGTTAAATGTCTGACTCTTGGTTTCAGCTCTGGTCCTGATCTCACAGTTTGTGAGATCAAGCTCTGTGTTGGGCACCATGCTGACAGCGCAGAACTTGATTGGGATCCTCTCTCTCCCTCACTTTCTGCCCCTCTCCTTCTCATGCATATGCTGTCTCTCTCAAAAGAAATTAATAAACTTAAATATAATATTCTAATAAAAAAGTACTAGGGATAAGAAAAGAGTTGGCAACAATTGGCAAAATATTGATAATTATCGAAGCAGAGGGAAAGCTACATAGTGTTCATTATACCATATCACTCTAGTTCAGTGTAAGTTTAAATATTTCCACTGAAAACTCAAATAGATTTATAAAGCACTACAGGAGAATCATGAGAGAGTAATCTTACAGTCATTTTATATATATATTCTAAGGGACTCCAGTGACTTGTATAACATCTCATCTTACAATGTTTAACCCAACACTTAGGAGCCAATTCAACATGTGAAAACATTGAACTAGTTGCACAGTGTCCTACTCCTTTGGATGGCACAGAAGACTATGGGGAGCTTAGTGAATCAGTCTGGTTTTTTGCTCTTCTCTAAGGACCCCCTTTTTTATTTTTCATAATTGTCTGGCTTGAAGAACATTAGTGTCAACATAATAGTCAGATGCTGCCCCCAGGGGACTTACTCTCTTATCCTGAGAATGACCAACAGCCCTGTAAAAAGCAAAGAATAAATTTTTGTCTTTGCTAGCTGAACTGGATCCACTCATCCTTAATGTCATAGAAGAGAACTGATATAAAGAAAACTTTTCTTTAACAGACATACCAGGGATCAGGTAAGTGATAGAAAAGCCGTGGACATTACCAAGTAGCAAATGCTATAGAATGATGGCAAAGACAGAACACAGATGAGTTTGTGATTTGAATACTATAGACTTGCTCTTGTCAAGTCTTTCTGTCATACTCGTTCTTGTCTTCTCCTCTTTGTTGCCACTCTACTAGACGAGCTCCTCTTTACAACTCCTTCAGGTGATGATCGAAAGCTGCTAACCTTGGTTATCTCCAAAAAGCATGCCCAAACCACTCCCAAAAGCATAAAATCTAAGGTAGAGTCTTGTGTTTGATAAAGAAACACAGCTTCCAAATCAGTCCTTCACCCTTCCAGCTTTCAGTCACCAACATGGCCTTCTTTCTCTTCATAGCTGTGCACCTCCATTCTCCTGTGGGTTACTTCAACATCTTTTCTGGTGGTCTTTATGCTTCTAATCTTTTCCTCTTCAACACACACTACCAGATGGTTCTAGATTAGGCTTCCTAAAATATCGCACTTATACCAGTCTCATGTTCAAAGCTTGCAGTAGCTTCCCATGACTATCACAAAGTCCATTTCTGTTCACTCAGCATTTCAGACCCACAGATGTGCCTGGAGTCTACTTTTAAGCACTTGACAGTGTAAATCAACAGAACTTTATTGCACTTCTCTGAAATTGGTTTATTAATGTTGTAATTATTTAAAGCCTCTCTTTCTCTACATTTCTGCTTGAGACCCTCCAATTCTTCTTTAATCTTCCTGTAGAACTTTAGTCTTTCTTGTCTGTCAGAATCTGCCTCTTTCTCTGTAAGGTTCTATAGCTGTTCGTGTGTATCTTTTTTTGACTATTTCTTCTCACTGGTATTGCAACATGATATGAGCTCTATTTTTCCAATCAACCCTAAGAATTTTTTAAAATGTTTACTTATTTTTGAGAGAGAGAGAGAGAAAGACAGAGACAGAACACTAGTGGGGAAGGGGCAGAGAGATGGGGACACAGAATCTGAAGCAGGCTTCAGGATCTGAGATATCAGCACAGAGCCCAACACAGGGCTCAAACTCACGAACTGTGAGATCATGACCTGAGCCAAAGTTGGACGCTTAACTGACTAAGCCACTCAGGTGCCCCTCCAATCAACCCTAAGATTTTAAGAACACCACTTATTCATTTCACCTTTGTATCCCTAGTCTCTGGCACAGTGTTCTGTGCTTAGAATATGTTTAGTAAAAATTGGTTAAAGGGCTGGTAGAAGGAATACTAAAAATTCTATGCAAAGATAGAGATCAAGGCAAAGCAGTGTTCCCACAAATTTAAACATTAAGGTGTTTAAATTCTAATTATTAAATATGGTATTGCCATTTATTTGAGGCTATACTAGGCATTAGGCTAAGTGCATCTTTACATTGTAACATTTAATCCTCTGAATAGAATAACTTACTAGATGAGAAATTTGAGACTTATCGTAACTTATCTATGCATGGTCTATCTGATTTCAAACCAGGTCTGCTTGAAGTCAAACCTAGTCACTTTTCTATTATTATGTCTGGGAAGTCCTAGAGTTTAGCAGATAGAACTCAAAGGATGCCTTAAGAGATTAAAAGAAAAAAGACTCATACAGAAGATATTCTCTTTACCCATCCCTTACTTCAATAACAAGCTTTTTTTTTTTTTTTTTTTGCGGTGAAATTTTTTATTTTTTATTTTTATCTGCAAGGAGAGACATACACTTTCTCATTTTCATCAGTTCCTTTATTACCAGTTGTCTCATACACTTAAGGATTTCACATACTTAATTTGTTTGGAGGCATGTAAACATAGAACCCCTCACATAATGTAACAAGGTGCATTTGCTTCCCCAAAGCAGGCATGGCATCAGCCTATGTGTCTATTTAAACAAGACCATCATATTCTAACATATCTGTTCTAATCCACTTTTGTATTGTTCTCAAGAACCAATTTCTAAGTCTTGCAAGAAAATCAATTTCGTTACTCGACAGTCTCAATTTCAATTTGCTACAATGGTTTTAATTATTTACAGAAATTCTTCATGAGGACCATCATGAGGATACTTAAGATGTGGTTTTTAATTTAATTTATTTACTCATATTTCTTTATTTTTTTTAAACTTTTAAAAAATACTTATTTTTGATGGAGAGAGTGCAAGCAGGGGAGAAGCAGAGAGACAGGGAGACACAGAATCTGAAGCAGGCTCCAGGCTCTGAGCTATCAGCTCAGCTGGGAGATCATGACCTGAGTTAAAGTGGGATACTCAACCAACTGAGCCACACAGGTGCCCCAAGATGTGTTTTTTTAAAGCCAATTCCCCAAAGGAATTTAAAGAATTATTTGGGTGATGCATGGCTCCTCATGGTGGCTACTTAAAAGATAGCTTATTTAAATGTGTAAATTCTGGTGTGTGTGTGTGTGTGTGTGTGTGTGTATTCTGATCTGTATACATATAGGCATGTATGTGTTTATATATATTAGTTTAAAAACATTTCCTTGTTAGAACTTATATCAACTAACTACACTGTGTATCAGACATTCCAAAATTTTAAGAAAGATATTTCTTCTAGGGATGAAAGAGACAAGAAAGATTTCTTGAAGGACATGTGTTTGAGTATATAGTCCCTGGAGCTCTGGCATGGGAGATGGATAGCCTTAGGATTTGGCATAGCATTTCCTGGAATGCAGTTGTATGTGGAAGGGGGTGGTGGTGAGATGGGTGATCAAATGTGTTGGGAAAACTACATGCCTCCTTGGAGGCTTATGGAGCATAATAGTACATTAAAGGCTCAGAAACATTAGTCAGGGGGAAAAAAAAAAAAAAAGCTTAGCTTTATGTTTCCAACTCATGTGATAATGGATCACCCTTACCTTCTCTATATAACCTTTGATAACACCCCATTTCCCATGTAAATAGAACTCTTTTTAGCTGATGATTATGATGGTGGTAGCATCCCTCATATTTCTTCCAGTAAACACACATTCTGTATGTGTTTGCCTTGAAGAGTTTAACATCTACAAGTTGTATGATTTTGGGAAATTATTTAGTCTCCCTGAGCCTCATTCTCCTTATTTGTAAAACAGAGGTGGTATAACAGCTATTCTTAAGGTTGCTGAGAGGATTAAATGAGTCAGTCCCTGTAAAGTTCTTGCAACCATGTTCAGTTGCTCAGTAATGGCATGTTCTTGTCAATTCCCTAGGCCGCAAGAAAGCATTCATGTTTCCACACAGTGGCAATCTTTCCTTTTGGTAGTTTCCAGTTACAGGAATGCTATGTGAATGGGCACACAGTGCTGTAAATAGAGGTATATTTTTCCATAATGAACACTAACTAAACTCTCAGAGCGGCATGTGCATTGCAATAGTTTGTGTTTTGGAGAGTCCTTCTAGATTTAAACAAGTACGTAGGGCCAAAAAAAAAAATATACAAGTTCCTCATCTCTAGAGGACCATTTATTATATTAGAAAAAATTTATATGGGCATTATTATTGGTATGCAAATGTAAAACACTTGGAAATTATAGAAAGATGCCTCAATCCATATTATTGATCTGTCCATTATTAAGAAGATAATTATTCTGGTTTCTTGAACTTACAAAGTCATGAAGACTATGGTCTTTGTAAATTGACTTTTGCATACTTTCAGAAAAGTCTCTTAGGTTTCTTGGCAACCACAATACCATCTTCACCTTCCAGAAAAACACACTTCATCACCTATGCAATTGGAAGGATTTATTAGGTATTTGAACCCTTTGTATCTAACTTTTATCAGAAAAAAGTAGAAAATGAGTATATATACGGTATGTATTCAAATGTACAACCTTTAATCTCATAACTTCTACTGTTATAGATCTAAGGATAAAATAAGGTCACTGAGAAATGATTGCGAAAGCATTCTATAAATGCTAAAACACTATGAAAATATGTTTACTGGTGGCAACAATAATAAATTGGTGTGTGCAATTTTCATACTTAGGTCTATAATTTTACTTATTTTATATCTCAAAGGAGGTACCGACCTCAGTCAGTATTTTCACCAACAGAGATCAATAAGTCAATAAAACATAATGTTTATGTAAGTTAATATGTAATTATCTACAGTTATATATAATCATAGATAATTACATAAGTTAAATACTGAATTCTAAAACATCTGCTAACCACTTCTCCCTGACATAGAAATTAATTCAGTTCCATTTTTAGTTGTGACACGCAGCATTTTAAAATATCATTTATAAGACATCCTTCTTAAATTTTGAAATCAGCGTGCTTCTCATAATCAATATCCAAAAAAATTGCTGATTATTTATCTTTTATACTGAAAAGCTTTCATTAATTACGTCTTACATCCGATGGTGTTTCAGGGTTCAGGAAGGAGAGGATATCACCATGCGTCTAGAGACCTTTTGTGAAGATAAACGCGTATCACTCAATTAGCCTCCGTCATCTTTAATGCATTTCAGTTATTTATTGTTTGCTATGAAGTATTTATGAGTGCTTATTCGACATCATTAAAGGCTGTGATATGTGTCACAGACTTCTCTAATATTGTTAGTTTTTGTTTTCACAGGCCAAATTGTGAATGACGTATGTGAATCCTAGTAAAAAATATATGGAAGCAATGATCTAATGCAGCCATTGCATTCTGGGACCAGCCTTGCCCCTCTAAATGAGAATCAAAAGCTGTGGCACTGAGATCACAAAACGGGGTTCCAATTAAGAGTAGAGAATTAGGGGCACCTGGGTGGCTCAGTCGGTTAAGCGGCGGACTTCAGCTCAGGTCATGATCTCGCGATCTGTGAGTTCGAGACCCGCGTCCGGCTCTGTGCTGACAGCTCAAAGCCTGGAGCCTGCTTCGGATTCTGTGTCTCCCTCTCTCTGCCCTTCCCCTGCTCACGCTCTGTCTCTGTCTCTCAATAATAATTAAAAAATAAAAATAAAAAAAAAAACAAAAAACTGCTGCCTTTTTCCAAGAGGGCTCCGAATTTTGCTATTAGAAGGGTAATATCATGAGGCCGCCTGGGTGGCTCAGTCGGTTAAGCGTCCTACTTCAGCTCAGGGCATGATCTCGTGATCTGTGAGTTTGAGCCCCGCGTCCGGCTCTGTGCTGCCGGCTCAAAGCCTGGAGCCTGCTTTGGATTCTGTGTCTCCCTCCCTCTCTGCCCCTCCCCTGCTTATGCTCTGTCTCTATCTCTCAAAAATGAATAAAGGTTTAAAAAAAAAAAAGAGTAGAGAATTAGCTCAGAGGTGACTCCTACTCAGATTTTGTACAAATTGGCCTAACATGCTGCTTTTTCTTCATTTTAAATTTCATATAAAGAAGCAAAACCAAATTAATATAATGATATCATAAGGTACACTTTGAAAAGCCTTTCTGTATTATGCTATCTTGAGTTTTTGTGAAATTAGCTGCCTTTCTAATTACTTAAAGTATTTTTACGTTATTCCATGATCTCTACATATAATTTCTATGGTACAGCACATGTGAGCCAATGTCTCAATGTCTTTTTGTAGGGGAGGAGTGGAATCTGACTTTGTAATGAGAAGGAAGAGTGGCCAGTAATACCATCATCATGGAAACAAAAGACTTCCTAGTGCTCCCCGAACACTTGAAGTCCTCTGCCACCACAGCGTCAGCACTACCCTTTCCCATACCCGTTCTAATACAGTCAGATTGTGCAGTCAGTCCTTCATTCATTGTCAGAAAGTCTGTATTTTGCCCTTTCTGTCAGGTGGTGTGGTAGATCCTTGGAATTTAGAGAAGAACACACGTTCTGCCTCAAGGACAGCCTCATGTGGAGACAAATACTAACCATGAATATGTGGTATAGCAGTAACATAGAAAAACCACAGGAGCAGAGAAGAGGGTGGTCATTCTAACGCAGCTGGCTGGATGGGGGGAGAGACAGGGTTTTGTCCTAAAGGAGCCGGTGTCTGGCCTGAGTTATAGAATTGCAGTAGGAATTAACCAAGTGGTTATGTCTGCATGCTTTTCCTCTTTACTAGATCTCACATTCTGAGATTTCAGATTTAGTCCTGAACGCTCCTGCCTTATTTCTGTACCCTCCTCTTGAAGTAGTGTCATTGACCCTCAGGGCCTTAATGCCATCTCTACGCTAATTATTTCCAGGGAGACATCTGAGGGGACATCTTTCTTTGGAGCCTTAGGAGTGTTCAAGGGATTTTGTGGCTGATCAAGGAAAAACATGTGACCACAAGGTGGCAGTAGCACTCACAAACTTTATTGGGGAGCTGCTTTGATAAGCGCTTTGGGAAAGTCCCTCACAGCAGGGGTCTGTCCACTGCCGTTGGCCCAGGGCTGCACCTTGGTAGGAGAGGAGGACAGGGGAAGTCCTGACAGAGAGGGTTTGAGGAGGGGGCTTCTGTGTGCAGGCAGTGTGGCTCAGCAGCCTGGCAGGCAGTCTTTGGGTCAGAGAGCTCAGAAGGGCAGCCTGGGTTCGGTCTCCATGGCCCGGGCTCATCTATTGCCAGCAGATATGGGGTGAGATTTTATAGGGGAGTGCAAAATAAGAAGGCTCTAAAAGACTAAAAAAATCTGTTTGTTTGGCCTATTTTAAAAATAAACGGATGTGGAAAAATTTGATTTGTCTCTGGCGGGCTTTTGAGCTGATGGGTCTCAGCCTGCAGTGAAGAAATAAATGACCTAGGGGCCATGTCTGGCTCATTTATATAACAGCTTCATATCAGTATAATCAATTGCTTATTTAACATCTCCCTTGGAGTATCATGAAGGTGTCATGAAATTTACCCACTCAAGATGGAACCCTTGGTCCTTCTTTAGTTTTTCCTTTTTAGTAAGTGGAGCTATCAGGTAGATTTGAAACAGGAAGATAAAAGTCATACATGGTTCCTCTCTTTCCAATCTCATTCATCAAGTTTTGTCATTTCTACCTCCTAAGCATCTCTCGTAATTTAGTTCTCTACATCTCCATTGCCAACTCTCCAGTCTAAACTAGAAATCTCTCTTGCTTGGATTACTCTAATATTCTGCTAGGTTGTCTTCTTATTTTACTGATATCCCCTCTCCATGAATTCTCCATACAGCAAGCAGGGTTATTTTGGAACATAGATCCTGCTTACCGTAGCTCCTTGTTTACATACCTTTTAGCAGTGTTCGCTTCCACATGGAGAACGTCCCAATCGGAAAACCCTGGATGATCTCACTTACACTCGCCTTCCTAGCTCTTGTCACGCCATTCCTTCCCATTGTGTCCAGTTACAGACCCAGTGACTTGTGCATGTTCCTATTCACACCACGACCTCTGTACCACTGTTCTTTTTGCATGAAACGGGCTCCTTTCCCAGGATTTGAGTGGCTGTTGCCTTTTCTTCCTTTGCATGTTGCTTTAATGTCACTTCCTCAGTGAGGCCTTCTGTAATTGGCTTAACGTAACTCTCCCCCTCCCCCTCCCCACCTTCAATGTTCAATCTCAAGCTCTCCATTTACTTCTGGGGTAACAGTGATCTCACTGTATAACTGAGATACTATGTTTTGTAATTATTGCTTCAAACTCTCTCTTGACTCTAGGCTTCATGAAAACAGATACTTTGTCTTATTCACTGCTTTTTTGTTTGCTTTTTTTTTTTTTTGACTTTTTAAAAGAATAGTTTCTAATGTAGTGCTTGGCACATAATAGAAAGTAAATAAATATTTGTTAAATGGAATATATGTCATGCTTTCATAAAGAACAAATAAGCAGGGAAAGGTGCAGTCAAGTGGAGAAGGATTTTTCCTTTTTTTAAGAGCTAACAGTGTTATTGCACTATGTTATACTGTTAACATGGAAGATTTAATGCGTTTCTTGCTGAGGTAAAGGAATTCAAACAACTATGGGGAATAAGAATTGCCTTTAAATGATCAAGTTTGAAAGTCATTGAAGTAAATCACTTGTGATTCCTTAACAAGGCTGGGGGTGTTTGTTTGTTTTTGTTTTGTTTCTATTTTTGCTTTTGGGCTGGGGATATTAAAAAGTAGATTGTGATCAGATTGTCTCCAAATCTTCTAGAACAAGAAAGGTGAAACAAGAGTAGATTTTATCATTTGGTATTCTAAAAGTATACGAAGATATATTTTCTATCAGGAGTAAGAATTAAAGAAAAACTGCTCAAGAGGACATAACAAAACCGTAAGAATTCGTTCTACCATACCATTTTACATTCCTAACGCATCTGTGGCTGTCCTCCCTTTTATACTTACTGTTACTTATATGTACATTCTTTTCTTTTCCTTACTCAATCTTAGTGGGAATTAATCCATTCTGCATTAGATGTAAATCTGCCTTAATTTGGAATTGGTAACAGAAACAGTAACACAAAGACTGAGAATATGATTAGTGAGAATTTACTGAGTGTCTATGTGTGCCAGGCATTATGGTAAGGGTTTTACATGTTCTAACTTATTTAATCCAGTAAGTAGCCCCATGAGTTAGGTGTTATTATAATATCCATTGTACAGATGAGGAAACAGGAACAAAGCAAGGTTACCTACTTGCCTGTGTTCTCACTGGTAGGAAACAGTGGAATCAGGACTTGAAATCAGGCAGTCCGGCTCACGGTCTTATTGTCCACCACCATACCCTACTGCTTACTCCTGTAATTATGTCTTGCTCTTTCTTTTTAGTTATCAGAAATTTAGGTAAGGGAATGGGGTGTACATAGTATCGATATATCCTTAAGATACCAGGATTGTGTTCATAGAGAAGAAACAGAAGGCTGCAACGGTAAATGTAGGAATGTCCAATTCGTTTTTGCTACCCTATTTGGAAATTGTTAACTTTTTGCTGAAATAATTGTTTTTATTTGTGGGTAGCACCAAGAGTGAACAGCAAAGACTTTCTTGTCTTCCTCTTTCTTCTTTCCAGATAAAAACAAACTGAGAAGTGTGGGAGGCTCTTCCTGGGAGGGGACATTATGCAAGTCTGAAATTTTGGGGTAGAGAGAAGAACACTGGCTCCTTTACTTTTCTATGCTTCTATTTCTTTCCTCTTTTCAGTTTTGGGTCAGGACAATGTAAGATCTGATGTGATGAAAACTGGAAGGAATTCTTTGCTCTCAGAGCTTCATTCATTCACATGTTATTTATTCAACAAATATTTCTGAGTAGGTATTTTGTGCCAGGCTCTATGTTAGGCTTGGGTGTTAAGTGGTGAAGCAAGTCATGGTGAAGAAAACCTATGGAGGAAAAGAGAAAAACACAAAACACACACATGTGTATACTCACACATATGTTTTTTTTTCCAGTGTATATTACTTACACATATACATGCATAGACTTGTATCTACTATGTGCTATGAAAGAAATGAACAGGTTCAGTGACAGAGAACCAATTACCAATTGTGGGAACTACTAGAAGGACCATGGCGAGTCCCTAAGGGGGAAGTAGCTTAGGGATATATGGCTTTAAAGAAAAGTGGCAAAGGGGGTCTTGAAGTCCTCCTGCTGCCCAACCTAGTCCACAGACTCTTTGACCTGGAATAATGGAACAGCTCAGAGCTGTGTTCTGTGTGGTTGACCAAGTGCCCGTGGCTATAACCACAGAGTGAACACACCAACATGTTCATTTGACAAGGAAATAAAAATACTAGCACAGATACTGGTGAAATCGAGAAGACATTTAGTTCACAGGCCTATGTTGTGAACATGCTGGGAGGAGATATAAAAGAAAAGTACCTCTGACCGCAAAGATCTGAGTCTAATTGGGTAGAATAAACAGATGCATGAGGAATGACACCGGAGGCAATGGACCAAAATGTGCAAAGAGAGCCATTATAAATGGAATAAACAGACCATGGTTGAGCTCATCCTTTTCAAAGGAAATGAGTTAGAGGCATGGCATTTATTTTATTGATGGTGGAGGCAGTGGGAATATATTTAGATGGACACTGAAAATAAGGGCTTAAATTTAGGAAGCCAAACACAGACGATGCAACTTCTGGCTGAAGGAGACTATAAACAAGGCGAAGATTTGAGAAGCTCTGTTCCAAACTCGTTACAGTACTTGTGTGCCTATTTCCCTGCTTATCAATGTTGCTTATCAATAAAACATAGCGCTCCCGTATGTGGGGCACAAACACCGGGCATTGTGTGAAATAATCAGTATCTCTTCTATGTGTGTTAGTAAAATATTCCTAGTACAAAACCAAAACAAACTTTTCGGCCCATGATTCTAAAATTAATTTTTTTCCCACATTAGAGGCCTTGAAACTTTCAGCAACAGTTCAACAAGTCTATTTTGAATAATCCCTGAGTGCCAAGGAAATGATGGAGCAGCATTATTACAAAGAGGAAACATAGTTTTTTCATTTTGGAGCTTAAAAGCTAACTCGAGACAGAGAGAGATATGCATGTATTTCATACAGTGCAGTATGGGGACCCAATTAGGGGACAACCAGTGTCGCCCTGATGATGAGTAGGAAAGCTTCGAGAACACTCCTGGAAAGATGGTTATTTGATTGAGAATTGATAACACAAGAAAGTAGGAGGAAGGAGGGTCATTTCAGGATGGAGGGGGCAGTGCGATCAATGCAGTAGAATGAAGTGTAGGGGAAAATGTGAAAAACCTTTATAAAATATTATTTTTAGAAACTCGGCATTAAGGTATGTTCCAATGTTCAAAGCCCAAACTAATTTTAGCAAATGCACGGGATGTACAACCCTAGTTTGATACTTTTGGATTGAGATTATATTCATGGAACTAATTTAAACTCCTTAAAACCATTTTAAGATATGGAGTTGTTTTGTGGCCCGAACTTCCTTTCATGGAAAGAAAGAAGAGGGGCAGAATTTTAGAATGGTAACAGGCAGCAGATCATATGCCAATCTTATCATTCTTTTTTTAATATTTATTTTGTTTTTATTATGGGGAGAGGGCAAACAGGGGAGGGGCAGAGAGAAAAGGGGACAGAGGATCTGAAGCAGGCTCTGTGCTGACAGCAGGGAGCCGATGCAGGGCTCAAAGTCAAGAACCACGAGGTCATGACCTGAGCCAAAGTCGGATGCTCAACCGACTGGGCCACCCAGATGCCCCTCCAATCTTGTTATTCTAATATGTGGAAATAAACTGTGGATTCTGGCATCCTTTTTGACTTTCTGGGAAGGGTATTACCATTTGTGAGAAACACAACTGATAGGTGAATTTGCAAGGCGTAGCCTGAAGAAGGGATCAGACTAGGCCGACAACGGTAATGGCTGAGAGTCTTACAACACTGAGGTTAGCAGAAACAAGGAAAAATATTTTTTCTCTGCCTCTATCTCAGGACACAGCACAGAGCAGGCTGAAGGCAAGATTTATCATTTAAGTGAAGGAGAAGAGCTGCAAAGGGAACAGCGACTGTAGGAGTCTGTGCTGAAGAGGCCCTCTGAGATCTTCATGGTGAGCACAGAGGAACTGTACTTCCCACAGTGTTAGCTGTCTAAGAATTCAGTTGAGCAGGTGGTCTTTGTTAGATCTTGGGTCAGTCAGAGTCCAGTCAAGGAAAACGAGATCCACTTGTAATATTCATTAAATGAAGTATTTGGATGCAGGGAACTGCTTAAAACATGAAACAGGTGATAAAAGAGACAGGGGAAGCCAACCAGAGAAAAGTGAGGCAAGAAGAGCGAGCTGTAACCAACCCTAGCTCCAGGGACACAAGATAAGAAGAGGCTGCTGTAAGGCAGGAAGCATGGGTTCTTACCCAGGTAAGAACTGGAACCGTGGCAGGACATGGGCAGGAGGTGGGCACGGAAGAGACAGCTGTTGCGTGAGAAGGCGCAGGAGGCCAACCGTGTCGAGAGAAGTGCCCTGACTGCTCCCTCCTTCCCCATCTCCTGTGTCAACCCAGTCCCCCATCCTCAAGTCTCATTGGCAGAAGCCAGCTACCGTCCTGAGATTTCTGTCTGCAAAAGGAAGCTCAGGGGTCAGAATTTCCTGTCCCCTTGTGAGCCAGAGGGAGGGCTCTCTCAAACCCACCCAAGACGCCATTAAGAGAGTTAAGTTCTAGAAATCATGGGACTGTCTTGCTGACAAAAGGAAGCCTTCACTCCAAAGAATAGGTTCTTAGAAGTTTTGAGTATAAGAAAAAAAAAATCTTTAAAACATGTTTCCTCTCCTTCTCTGCTTTGCGTGGATAGAAGGTCAGCATAACATCAGAACATCTGCATGCACACCCCCAAAGTTAGTTCTAATTTGGCAAAAACACTCACCAGTAAAGAAAACTGATTTTTTTTCCTCTAAAAGAAATTGCATTTTAATGTCCTATTTTGTAAAACTTAGCCCACATGGAAGATTTTCTGTTTGTTGTGCTAGTACATTCTACGAATCAGAAAATCCCTGAATTATCAAACAAAGGCTTATTTGCCTAAATTACCATGCTGGCCTGACACTGAGATGTGGGGTTTGTTTTGAGTCTTTGCACATTTAGTGACCTGCGGTATTTTGATAAATGCCATTGCCTAGAACTATTCAGTAGGAGGTTTGGGCACCATCTGTGTTTGTTTCGGTAGGAGCAATAACTGCCTAGAGAAAAATCTGATGCTCATTTCAAAGATGCAGTATAAACAAAATTCAAGATGACGCCTTTAACATAATTATTCCACCTTTCATTTACATAGTACTTTATGCATTACAAAGTGATTTGCTATGCTTTCATTTAACGGATCTTCACAGAACTTATGGAAGTCAGGTATGGGCTTCTAAAAGATATAAAAGCTCAACAAGGAAAAGAACATTGAAAATAGGCAGTCTTCTCAGAGAAGACTATAAAATGCCACACAGTTTCATCTTCTGCTGATGGTGATAGAAAATACCTGTTGAGCACCTACATTTCCTGTGCCAGGCACTTGAAAAGTGCATCACATAGATTAACTCATTTAATCTCCAGAACAATCCTATGACGTAGGTATTATTATATTCTTATCATAAGGAGAGAGGGACTAAAAGAGATGGGGAGGTTAACTGACATAGTAAGAGATATGAGCCTTAGCAGTGTAACAAAATTCTGTCTTTCTTAAGCAGTGTTTTTGGTTAATACACACCTAGCAAGCAGTGTTCTTAATTACAGACATATTTATATTGGGTTTCTTCTAAAATGTGCATGTAGCTCAATGGTGGGCCGCTAAACTGGCTCACTTCCTTTCTGCCAAAGGAAAAAAAAAAAAGCCGTGATTTGTAGCATGCTATGGTTCGAATGTTTGTTCTGCCCCCTGCTCCCCAAATACATGTACTGGAATCCTAACACCCATGTGATAGGTTAGAAGGCAGGACATTTGGGAAATGATTAGGTCATGATTAGGGGCCCTCATGAATGGGATTAGTGATCTTCTGAAAGAGATTTCTCAGAGCTCCTCAGCCCTTCTGCCACGTGAGGGTAGAAGAAGTCTGCAGTCTGGAAGAGGGCCCTCACACAACCATGCTGGCCCCCTAATCTCAGATGCCCAAGCTACGGAACTGAGAGCAATTAATTTCTGTTGTTTGAAAGCTACCCAGTCTGTGGTATTTTTTAAAAGAGCAAGCTGAATGGATTGAACTAAGACAAAGCCCTTGACAGTTTCCATGGTATAAGTGGTCCCACCAGAGTCCACTTCAAGCTACCAACGTGAAGTCACTGAACACTTAATTGAGAGAAGATGTGCATATCTGGACCACTGGCATATGGCTCCAGCATCCCAGGGGCTGACTGAAATTACTGTTGTACTCAAGACACCATGTATGCTATGGATGCGATGATCCACTCTTGAAATGTTCTGAAAACACAAATTCATTTTATTTTCAGGTGTTTTATCCACCTCAAAATTGATTAAACTGTTTTAGATATGTTCAGGTTCAGTCACTGCTTATATAATAATTATGGAATCATGTTTATGTTGGAATGTTTTTTGCCGATGATGATCAGGCTTGTCTGGGATGAGTCAGTCATGGAGCAGCTGGAGAGGGGAGGGGAGAGGCTGAAAAAGTACAGCCTTTCATGTGATGATCCGTAGATGTATATCTTGAGCCAGGTACCAGTCGCTTTTCAAACCATAGATCCTTAGGTTGTTTTGCAGCCAGGATGGTTACTAAGAGTCCAATGAACAATCTGGAAATTCTGCGTTTGGGTTAACCTAAGAATTCCATGGGTCTGTTACAGTATATAGTCACCGGGGGAGTCCATCCAATGGTCCTTTAAGGAAGAATGGCCATTTGTTAAAGCCCCTCTAGCCTAGAGCCATGTCTGAACCAGAAACAATGGGGACGGACAGTCAGGACTTCCCTTGAGTGGCACCAAGGCTGAGCTCACAGGCATCCTGTTCTGTGACAGCTGCTTCTGCCCAAGCTTCTCCTTTAGAATCCTACTTTTCCCTTCTCTAATACCAAAAATAAATATCTGCCCTTATTGTCACACCTGCCTCATGTTAAAAATACATGGTACGTGTTACAGATACACGTCCGCAACTAAACACCGTGTAATGCCTTCCACGTTCCCCTTTATTCTCCAAAACATAAATGAATAATGAATTAAAAGCTTTGTCATCATGTCACCATATTCATTTCTCATCTGTGTTTTGTTTTATTTTTATTCTTTCTTCTTCCTATTATTTTCTCCCCTAGGAAACTGTTTCCAAAAGTATTATAAAATTCCACTGGGGGAATATGAATATCTTCTTTTTTTGTAACAATAACAACAACAATAATAACCAAATGCTAAGAAAGCTTGGCATGTTTGGTGCTGGGAAGATGCAATGTGGCAACATAAAGTTTCTAAGTGATCTTTTTGGTAGTCACGCCTTTAAAACAGTTAACAACCCAAACCAAATCAATGGCAAAGCAACCCTGTTCTGCAAAAAAGCAGGTCTGCAGAAAGCTTGGGAAAGCTTGTAAAGGCTTGCTCCTTCCCACTGACAGGTTTGGCGGTTTTGTCCTCCGTGGAGAGCCTGGTCTGAGAACAGAGGTTTACCAGCTGTTCTGGGTACAAACATACGTGGAAAATGCCCCCTGCTGCTAAGATGCTTATGACTCAATTGCCGTTTCCACTTTTCTTCTTTCCCTTCCATGTTTTTAATTGGTAAAGAAAAACGCTAAAAGCTCACTCTTATAAAATAACGATTGTTGAAAGTCCCTGCCAGATCATTGGTTCTGGGTCAAGAAATCAAAAAACAACCTAGCCAAAACCTTCATAGATCAAATGCTTGATTCTTCAAATGGAGAACATTGGAATTTTCTCCACAAACAAGGTGAAATGAATAAATTGTGTAAACCTAGCTACCTGACTCATTTAGCAGACAAATATATGTCATAGGCATATTTTAGATACTAATCTGATAAAGATTTAAGAATTCACATTTGAATAAAATATAGACTTTGTCCTTGGCAATTTGCAGTCTAAACTGCATTTACTAATTGTGACAAAAATTCTTTATTAAAAGTAGTAAAATCTATAATCTCTATTTATATATCCATACACACACACACACACACACACACACATATACCTTTCTTTCTTTCTCTATATATAATAGCAATATATAATCTATAATAATATACAATCTTTCAAGCAAGACTTTAAACCTGAGTTTCATATCAGAAGATAATGGAACATTTCCAGGTGTTATAAATTTTATTATCTCTTCCAGATTAAATTCTTAAACGCAGGAAAAAAAACTTTAAAGGCAAAATTTTATCTCTTCCAGATTAAATTCTTAAATGCAAGAAAAAAACTTTAAAGGAAAAATTTTGTTTTGAGCTAAAGAGTAAAGAAAAAAAAAAGTTCTAGTTTACCTACCTTCTGTCCGTATCTGACTTTTCATCCAAATCTCACCTTTTCTATGAAGCCATCTTTTAAAATCCCAGCCCAGATTAACCTCTTCTTTCTGAAGCTGCATAATTAACATATTAATATGTTCCACATACATTTTAATCAGTGGTTGTTTTTCACAGTCACTTCAGAATCACCTGTAGAGTTTAAAAAATACACATTTCCAGGCTCCAATCTCAGAAATTTATTAAGTCAATGCAAATATGGCCCGGCATTTGTATTTTTAAAGCACACTACACATAATGTACTCCCAGTTAAGAACCACTGTTCAAATTACACTATATGATTTGGCATTTTATAATAGCACATAATCCATATAATCCATATTTATACATTTATATTCTTAAATCCCCAAGTGAATTTTAAGCATCTCTTGGGAATAGGCACAGACTTCTATTTACTTTGTTCTTTGCAGCACACAGAACCAAGTCTGCATTAGTAAGAATTTCTACACTTCTTTTCTGAAAAAGGAATTTCCTTGCAATAACCTCTATATAATACGCTCGTATCTGCTTTTATATTCATATTCTTTAGACAGAGGTGGAACAAAATTGATTATAAGCAAATATTATTTTTTCATCTTTATTGAATCTTGCCTTTCAGAAAAATTCCTGAATTAGGGCAAGCCCTAGAGAGTTTCATAGAAACATACTATAATTCTAGCATAGTGGAGTTCAAACTTACGTTCTTTCAAATCCAAATTCTCTTCTTATTTGGCCTGTGGTGAGGAGAAAAACAGAAGAAACAAGTTCATAAAGTGCATGCGCTTAGTAAGCACTCAGTGCATGATAGCTAATATAAATATGGGCTGGTAGGGAAGTCTCTTCGCTCCCCCCAAATTTTTGTCATCCAGATTGCATGCCCTATAGCCTGATGAGCTATTACTACCAGAGATATCTAATTTAGTCATAGAATGGTAGAGTTGGAGAGGCCTGCTAATGTGAAATGATCTCCGATCTTTTAACCTCTGAACCAATTTCGGATTCACAGCTAAAGCAATCCGTACACATTGTGGGATTGAAATGTCCTGCCTCACAGAGCTATTTTAAGAGTCAGAAAACACAAGGAAAACCCTAAGTACAAAAACTAGTCACTGAATAAATAATTGTTATTACTATAGTCATAGTAATATCCTGAACTATAACCCAGTTCAGTGCTCTTTTCTTGCATTTTAAAATGCACATTCCTTATAAATATATAGTTTTATAACAGCTAGGAAGAATAACAAATTATAACTCTTGAAAACCAAGTTAGTCATGTCAACCAGCAGACAGGAAGATAGTGTAGCATCTTCTGGCCTACACTGTTAAAGAGTCAGCCCTTTGTCTAGTTTCAGGTTTGCCCACTATGACAGAAGGCCATTCTATTCAATCTCTCTGTCTCTGTGTCTTCAACTGTAAGATGGGAGCCATAAAATATCTCCCTCATTGTGAAGAATTCACTCTACATGAAAGCATTTCAGTATTGGACAAATAGCAAGCTCCAATAAAAGTTATTTTATTATTACTAACATTTTATTATTATTTATATAAAGTTAATCATAATTTGTCATCCATACTGTGAAACGTTTGAGAATGAAAGGTGGTGCTATTAATAATTACACTCAAACAGCGTAAACATAAAGAGACATAAACCAGGGTGCATGGTCCCCTTATCTACAGTGTACTTTCTAGCTGAAAATAAATTCTTAAGGGAGTGTTAGATTGTGCAGAAGAATTTACATGGAACTCTTTGAAAAGATGGTATTTTTGGGTCAAATTCAAGATGGGCAGAAAATAATGCTGCTGCCTTCTCCCAAGTTCCTGTGAGACAAAATATGAGGCAGTGATGTTTCTATAGTATTTATAACTTAGCGAAGAATTTCCTACAGTCTCTCTGGCTAGGTCAAGGAAAATGGGCTTTAATTAAAAAAAATATTTTACTTTCAAGAGAAACTTTCTGAAATCTCTTATGTAATTTCCTGCCTCATTAAAACAAACATATATACTGTAATTTATACTCTTGAAACAAATTACTTTTTTTAAGTTTATTTTATTTATTTAAGTAACCTCTACACCCAACATAGGGCTTGAACTCATGATCCTGAGGTTAAGAGTCACATGTTCTTCCCACTGAGCCAGCCAGGCACCTCACAAATTATTGTTTAATAAAAGCATTCATGAAAAAGAAAACAAACTTGTTTTCAGTCATCTGTATCACTGACCACCCATTCATCCATACTTTTATTTCTTCTTTTGTTTTAGAACTAAGTAGAATTTTAGCGGGGAAAAATAATCATGACCCTAGTTTATTGTGTTCTGTCTCACTCTGCTCCATTCCACCCCATTTTACGCTACAAACATTTATTGGACGCCAACTGCATCTCATCCTTCTTGCCGGCAACACTGAACTTTCCCTCTAAGACAAAAAGGTGATATTGGGAAGGATAACTGAGGTAACTCTTTAGACACAGGCTCCATAAAGATGTATCATGTATACTGGATGACATTTCCTCTCCTCAGGAACTTTCTGTCCTCCATCCCCATGTTAACAAAACCCATGTGACTATTCATTACCAGTTCTCAACAAAACATATTGCCTTCTTGATTTTTGTTTCAGTTTTATTCTGGGACACAGAAATTCATAACCTCAAGTTCTGATGGTAAAAGGCACATGAAAATCATGTGGACAAGAGAATCCGCATATCACTGCTATGCTGCTACAAGGCAGGAAAACCCAGGAATAAAAACTAGTTACTGAATAAATAATTGTTATTATTATTACTATAGTAATAGCAATATCCTGAACTGCAACTTAGTTCAGTTCTGTGCTCTTGCACCTTAAAATGCACGTTCCTCGTGAAATTATAGTTTTATAATAGCTAGGAAGAATACAGATGGTAACTACTGAATTATAACATTCACTGAATGTCCCACTTAGCTTCTATCAGATGTAAAGATCAACTTCATCCATTTAAGCATTTGCTTTTGGGTTCATAACAAAGTGTTCTGTGCCTATGTTGTAAGCAGTGTGCACAAATGAAATCACAAACAGGTGAGGGGGCTCACCTCCATCGTTTAAAACATGGAACTTCAGTCAGTGTCAGATTTATTCCTTCTTTTGGTTTCACCTATAGTCCCAGATGAGCAGAACAATTTAAAGCATTATGCAGTCCCACATAGAGGCATCTCTGAGGTGCTCCCATATGGTATATCAGTTCGGTTCATGGCAAATTTAACAGCAGCAGCCGTTGTCAGACATACTCAAAACAAAATAAATTACCCATCCAACCCCTTGTCCTTAAGTGCTTTTTATATTCTGCGTTTTCGAAAACCAGTTTAACTTTAAGCAGCCTTGTAGCTATGATCAGTCTCTCCTGAGGAAGTTTTTTATGAGATTGAATGAAGATAATGACAACCATTAGTCATTGCCATTAGCATAAGGCACGAGGCACACTACAATATTTATAAGCAGCGAAGTCATGACAGTAAAAATATGACTTCCTATAACTTGAGCAGGCTTCTAACTATGGCTGGCTGCCATTCTGTAAAGTGAAACTGGCCTAAGTCTGGTAGTAGTTTATTTAATGGCGTGTTCGTCATGAGACCTAATTGTTTTCCACCACAGGGTATGGAGCTTTATGTCCTCTATCAACCAAAAACAAACAGTCATACTGCTTAATGGCTGTTCAATTAATGTTTATGTGCTACTTTTACACCCTGAATTATTTGATGAATAAACTCTAAGAAGCTATTTGAGAACTAAGTTTAATGGCACCTAAACTACAATAAAAAAATTCCCAGGATTCTAACAGTAGCTCAAACTATCGGCTAGGGAATACGGAATATACACTGATATTCCAAAATCCTCTACTTTCCTGGAAAAGCGACAGAAAAATCAAACTTGGGGAAGGAAATGATCTATGTAGCTTGAACCTTGCGCCTTCAAACTGAAGATCAAAATAGGGTTATAATTAGAAATGACCAGGTCAGAGTAAGTCAAAAGTGAGATGCGGTTTATGCTTCTAAGAAAAGCTGAACTTTTATATTTCAAGTATTTTCTTAATTTGTAACTCTTTACCTGCTAATATTTCTACTTTCCTTACATGAAGACTTAGCAGAAAACACAGGTTGATTAAAAATGTGTTAATTCAGTGCCCTCTTTTGTTAGAAGTTTTGTGAAATTACTAAAAAGACATTTTCACTGAAAGATTGACGATTCGAATTTATGAAAAGAGTGAATTCTGACTTTTGTAATTATTTGGATACAGCAGTGTTATTATATTCACTCACTGTTGTTCTTTCTGGTAAAAGTCCTGATTTGTCTCCAACACCAGGGCAGTTAACTTATAGTATTCCCTATAGTTTCAAGTTGGTTGGGCACCATCAGACACAGGAAAAAAGAAAGAAAGACAAAAACAACAAAAAAGAAGAATGAAGGAAATGAAAGATATTGCAAATTTCCTTTGGAAATTACAGATCCTTGAACACTACACATGGTATTTGCAAACGCTGATGTATATATTTTAGTAGAACTGTGGCCGTCCTCTTCTTCCTGTCCCGTGGTTTAATATATCTACACAAGGTTCATAAACAAGGACAAAGGAGCTAGCAAGTTCAAGAGAAGTTAAATGTTCTTGACAACTTCCCACTAAGAACACAACTAAAAAATGACAAACTTCTCACCTGGTTGATTCAAGATTAAATTTCACTGCTTTTGATTATAAGGCAGTGAACCTTTCGTTTTTTAATTCATTTTGTGTTTCTTGAACAGTGTTTCATTGAAACATATGTAATTGAATTGATTTGAATTTGATTAGTTTAGCACTACAGTTTCATTATTTGTAATAAATACATCTGTGTGGTGTTACAGCACATTAAGAAACATTTTAGCAGAGCAATTGACTTTTATTACAATATTTAAATGTATCATTACTTGATATTAAAACCAAATTCATTACAACTTAACTGGATGTACCTTTTCTAACTCTACATACTGTTACATACTAATTAATATTCGAATTCATTTCTAGTCTGTGTTGAAGGAACTGAGCAAGTAACATATGACATAAAAAGTCGGAATATGTTGGGTGGGCTTGATAGATTAACTGATAATAAATCCTCATTATGACTTCTAATTAAAATTCCATGTTGTATGTTTCCCCAGTTATTTTATAGCTGATTTTCATATGTCAAAACTTAGAGTAGAGGAAAATAATTTTAGGAAATAGAATATTGGGAATAAACTTTGCATGTCATTACATTAACATAGTATATAAATGCTGGTGTTAAATGTAATCAGAGCTACAGGATGGTACTTGAGTGTTTTATGTTGTAAATTTTTTTATTAAGTACATTAAAAGGGCATATTTTGAAATGTGAAAGGAATTGTATCACTTATAAGTAATGACTAGATTTTCCACAAATGCAAAGTGGGACAGAAAGTTAGCAGTTTGTTGGCTGATTTTGGCAAATGTCCTATTTTGGACAGATTATCACTTCAACAGATAGTACTCTTTCTAAACTTCACTGTCTTAAAGTAGAAAAGAAAATAAACTTTTAAAACTGCCTAATCAGTAATATTAGATGCTGAGAAATATATGACATGGAAAATAGAAAATTTATATAATTTCATTACAGTTTGCAATAAGAATCTTATTCATTTACTTAAGTTCTGGTAAGATCTGAGTATCTTTTGAAGGAACTAGTACACCCAGAATTAAAGATCGTGAAATCGGTATTCTACACCAATGAGCAAGACCTTGTTTTGTTTTTATATTTTAATCATAAAGATCATTCATTGTTTACTTTCTACTCCAATAATTTGATTTTGAAATTTAATTCCCATCATAATGCACAGTCGTTTACAAATCAATGGACTACTCCTTGTCCTGAAATTTCTGTTCCCAAATTCTGGTTTCTTATCTATTTTACGTTGAAGGCAATTAAAGATAAATAGAACAACTACTATATTTAGGAATC
Source organism: Paguma larvata (assembly GCA_030068075.1). Classification (NCBI taxonomy): domain Eukaryota; kingdom Metazoa; phylum Chordata; class Mammalia; order Carnivora; family Viverridae; genus Paguma; species Paguma larvata. Next base: position 55,834,680 of record CM057829.1, read on the forward strand.
AATAGTCTGGTAAGTTAAATAATTATATTTTGATGTTGTCTGTGGTTCTTATATTAAGAGTAAAAATATTAGTTACATATGTAAATTATTTGAGAAGTGAGGTATGTGTCCTTTCTATAAAATTGACTGACTGTAGCTGTAATATATTAATGTTAACAACCAAGGTTATCGTGAGAAATAGATATAATACTACTGTAATGAAGTCTAATTAGAAAATCAATCAAATAAAGTATTTATGGTATATTTTAAAAACAAATCCAGCCTCAGAAGAGTAGGAAATAATGTTCATTTAGATACTTATAACATCATAATCAAATAATTTCCCTTTATAAATAAATACATACTCTAGAAATACTCTGTAGCCTGTCAATACCCTACCGTTCTTGGTGTGGACACCACAGACATAGTTAAAGTCATCTCTCATGTATATTATGTTCCTAGACCTTTCCTTCTCCTGCTGTGGGGAAGGGAGGCAGCTAGGATCATCTCATCATCCATCACATGTATTTATTTTACTATTTGCAACTTAAGGTGCTATATTGTATTCCTATAATAAGCCCTAATATTTTAATTAGTCACATATTCTTTTTTTTTCCTTTTTTTTTAGAGATAGAGAGGGAGAGTGAGAACAGGGAAGAGGGGCAGAGGGAGAGAGAGAGAGAGAGAGAAAGAGAGAGAGAGAATCTTAAGCAGGTGTCATGCTCAGCATGCAGCCCAGACACAGGGCTCGATCCCACAACCCGGGGATCATGACCTGAACTGAAATCAAGAGTCAGACGCTCAATCGACTGAGCCACCCAAGTGCCCCTAGTCACATATTCTAAATAAAAAAAAAAAAAAAAGTGCATTTCTTGATCTCAGCAATTATAGACCAAATAAATACCCAAATCCTTTCAGACGACTGGACCTCTGTGAAAGCAGCCCAGATATTTGCACTGCTAAATGAAATTGTTTAGTAAATCAAATGAGGGTCAACTGATGATCTGTATAATTTGGACTCAAACCTTCTGGGATCTTTTCCTTAAAAACAGACTGCTTGATTTAAAATTAGGAAATTGCAGTGACTCTTTTTGGCCTTTGCAAATTGAGCCAAAATTAGATTTTCAAACCCACATAGCATTTAAAAATCTCAATTATCCAGTAGTCATAAACTCCTTTTTTTTTTTAAGACAGGACTAATGTAAGTACTAGAAAAATGATGGTCAAAGTTATGCTAATTCTTGTCTAGTGGTTGAATAATAACCCTTTTTGTTTTCTTTTGAAGTTCTTTTAATCATAGATTCTAAAGAAACGGAAGTGTAGTTTTGATATGTTATAAATCAAGTTAGAATGCTTCAATTAATTTCCTACTTAGTGTTTTACATTTTTAATTAATTTCAATTTCGTTCTCTTCCAGCTAAAATCAGAAAAGCCATTAATTTAGGTTTTATAAACTCAGTGTACAGTTCTGTAATCATTAGGGTCTCAATTTTGAGTCATTTAATATGCAGCTGAGACCAATGTGGTATTCTTTAGAGTAGTCAATATTATGGGATGTGTTTAGGAAGCATCTCAATATTAATTATTAAGGTTATGAATAAATGTTTATGTTGAGGTAAACATCACTCTCAATCCTTTGGCAATATGTTTTATGGTAAGATGTTTAATAATTACTGCACACGAACAGTTTTCTCATTTAGCCTTGATTGTTCTTCTGCTATTGGCCACTATTAGGGTTATTTTGGAGAGGTTATTGTCTCCAAGATGGTTATTTTGGAGAGGTTAATGTACCAGCCTAAATCCCACCATTTAGGAGCGTCTGGGTGGCTCAGTCGGTTAAGCACCGACTTCGGCTCAGGTCATGATCTCAGGGTTTGAGAGTTCGAGCCCCGTGTCAAGATCTGTGCTGACGGCTCAGGGCCTGGAGCCTCCTTCAGATTCTGTGTCTCCCTCTTTCTCTGCCCTTCCCCTGCTCACACTCTGTCTCTCTGTCAAAAGTAAATAAACATTAAAAAAAATTTAAATCCCACCATTTAGGCTTCATGCAATTTTGGACAAACCTCTTAATACTGTGAAATTTCGTTTTCTTATCTTTAACGTGGGGATAAGAAAGTTTGACCTGCTTTCTTCATGGAGCTGTTATGATAAATGCAATATTATTATAAATGTTTTTAAAAGTATCAAGACAGATAGGTATATAAATAAAAATACATACGTGTGAACTTATATTAGCATTTTCCATATAGATATAATTTACATAATTATAATTATTACATAAGAAATTTAAGATAAGAATTAGATGAAAGTAAATTGATAAATATTTATTCATTAAGTTATACTTGATAAATGTCTCCCAACAGTCTGGTCCAGTATACTAGCTAAATTAAAAAAAAACGGGCGCCTGGGTGACTCAGTCGGTTAAGCACCGACTTCGGCTCAGGTCATGATCTCAGGGTTTGTGAGTTCTCTGCCCTTCCCCTGCTCACGCTCTGTCTCTGTCTCTCAATAATAATAATTAAAAAAAAAATTAAAAAAAAAACAAACACAAAAAACTGGTGCCTTTTTCCAAGAGGGCTCAGAATTTTGCTATTAGAAGGGTAATGTCATGAGGCAGCCTGGATGGCTCAGTCGGTTAAGCGTCCTACTTCAGCTCAGGGCATGATCTCACAGTTTGTGGGTTTGGGCCCCGCGTTGAGCTCTGTGCAGACAGCTCAGAGCCTGGAGCCTGCTTCAGATTCTGTGTCTCCCTCTCTTTCTGTTCCTCTTCCTCTTGCACTCTGTCTGTCTCTCTCTCAAAACTAAATAAACATTAAAAAAAAAAAAAAGGTAAAGCCAGGGTATTCTTTCACAAAAGACCTCTCGAATACCTTTAAACCAAGATGCTGCTCTCAACGGTAGTTTTTCTTCTGTGACAGCCAGCAATGTATTTAGTTCAGCAGACTGTATTTGCATGCACTGAATATTTTTTAGCTGTGATGTGTCATAAGACCTCTTTCTTTTGACCCTATTTCATCTAGTCACAGGCTATTATTTCTAGGCTAATTTGTAGGTTAAAGTGTTTCCTTGAGTGATACAGTGAACTAATAGAATAAGTGATGGAAAAGTATGTGGATTCAGTAAATCATTTTATTATTACTATAAATAGATGAATACCTTTGGATTTAAATCCTGAGAGGATTAATTAGTGGTCCTCTCCTAATTCTGGGCAGTCAAAATAACTCATTATCAAGTTTTACTTATTAGTAATTAGCGTTTGATAAAATCCTGTATTAGGTATCTTAATAATCTAAATGTAACAAATAAAAAATTCTTACTGAGAATCTCTATGGAGTTAATACTTCTAACAAGGTCTATTTTTTACTCACTCAATATGCTTTCTCTCTATATATATACACACATATATACATACATATATATATACATAATATCAAGCTACAAGATTTTTAATAGATTGGGGGACAGTATCTTTGAACCATCAATATGATTATAATGCAGTGTAATAAATATTACTTTGGCATATCCCCGGAATTCGTAGACGTAGTACTCCTATTTTCTAACATCTCTGAATGATTCTGAAGTTACATGATATGCAATAATTGGTGATTTTCTCAAGGCAGAAATTTAAGTTAACCTACGCTATGAAAGACTGGTACACACGCTTGTTCTTTACTCAACATTGGACACCCAGAAATTTTCCGAAGTGGAAAAATAATCGGCTGGTGAAAGCGAAGGTGAGTGCAGGGGTCTATGAGAAGCAGACACAGAAGGTAACAGGTAACAGAAGTTCCGGATGCGTTCAGTAGAGGAATGCTCTGTACTTGCTCTAAAGGGAGGGATGTTTTTAATTTCTGAAGTGACTGCCTTATGTGATAAGTTGCACATGACGATGATTTATGAAAATTTTTAGATCTCAGGACATTACATTCCCTGAAGGATATAAGGAGTGTTCTTTCTCATTTTTCAGACTGCTACCTCTTCCTTCCCTGCACTTCTAATGGCTCTTTCTCAGCCTTTTACTTGCATTCCTGCTTTTTTCTAAATCATTTTTTTTTCTCGTCCTCAGGTCCACCTTTGTCTGGTGTCCTATCATTGAATATAATAAAGTATAAGATACATTTCAATTGTGTTTATCATCGATACATAAAGGAAAACTCTGTTTTATTTTTGCAGGAGTGCAGATTGAGACAAATCAATACAATAGAGCATGTCATTAGTAAACAAATAACTGTTACTATTTTTTATAGAAATACATTTTTCCTGTTTATTTTCAGTTTTCATTGAAGTTTTAAGTTGTGCTACTTAGGACATCTCGGTTTCTGTGAAGGCTGACGTCTACACTTAGATACACATGGTTCCATTTAAGTATGATGAGCAAACAAACACGCTCAGGGTCGACTCTGGTGTTGAGGGCTAGTATACGTGGCTCACTTTCAAGAAAACAGGGAAAAGAAGTTTTGTGAATATTCTGGTTTATGTATATAGAAGTGTTTAGAAATTTGTCATCAGACTTTAATCTTGGCAACATTCATATTAAGAGAATTTCTTCTAAGGGCGCCTGGGTGGCTCAGTCGGTTGAGCGTCCGACTTCGGCTCAGGTCATGATCTCACAGTCTGTGAGTTCGAGCCCCGCGTCAGGCTCTGTGCTGACAGCTCAGAGCCTGGAGCCTGCTTCCGATTCTGTGTCTCCCTCTCTCTCTGCCCCTCCCCCACTCATGCTCTGTCTCTCTCTGTCTCAAAAATAAATAAACATTAAAAAAAAAAAAAGAATTTTTTCTAATTCCTTCTACTAACTTGAAGAATGAATTAGACATCTGCATTTTGGCTTCCTCTCAAACTTGGTTTACTGTAAAATTTGTCATCAAAGCCAGAGGGGACAGTAGAATGCAGGGGTTAAGGCGAGGTCTCTGTTTGTGACTGCTTGGGTTAGGAGTCTACCCACTGCCCAGCAATGTAACCTTGGGGAGGTGACTTCTCTTTCAGGCTTGGTTTTTTCATTTAGAAAATGAAGATACCTTATAACTTACATTAGAGGGTTGCCGAGAAAAGATATGAAGTAATTCCTAAAAATACTTAACACTGTGCTTGACATGTCTTATGCATTCCATTATTGCAAATGCTCTTTCTTCACATTATTATTATTATTGAAACAATGTACCAAATTATCACTAGTCTCACTTTCATTTTTGCCTCTGACTATTTCAATGCGAACTATATATGTGCAACATTATTACAAGATTCTTGTGTACAAACATATAATACCTGCTATGAAGATACCCAATACATGTTTGCCTATGAATATAATGACAAACATTTTTACATCTGTAGTCTAAGGCCTACATTAGCTGAATTTTTTAGTGAAGATTATTTTATTTTATTTTTAAGTTTATTTATTGATTTTGAGAAAGAGAGAGAGACAGAGAGAGAGAGAGAGAGAATCCCAAGCAGACTCCGTGCTATTTTCACAGAGACCAACACAGGCTGGAACTCACGAACCATGAGATCATGACTGGAACCGAAACCAAGAGTTGGACACTTAATGGACTAAGCCACCCAGGCGCCCCAGTAAAGATTATTTTAGAAACATATAAGTAACAAATTGATTTGGATCATACAAGTAATGGTTTCGGATCAAACTCGCTTTCATTTACACACTTGATACACAGCATGAAGATAACTTAAAGCTAAAATTTTTAGTTAAGAAAAATAATTTGAGGGAAATTATTAACTAAATTTGGGGAGGATATAATCACACCTGTATGACTTTACATACCTCACAATTCTATGAGTAGTGGTATTATTATCACCCTTTTAATGCTAAGAACACTGAAACTAAGCAAGTTAAAGTAACTTTGCTTACAATGTAGAGCATCTATTGTCGGTTAAAGTTTCATAATATACATAATGCAACTTTAATCTTCCACAAACAAATCAGCCCTATGGAAATAGGCATTAGCTCACTTTTTCACAAAGAACCAAATTCAGCTCACTGATGAAAATTAAAATTGCATGTATGTATACAGCAGAATCCCATTTCAAATGAATAAATAAGTAACATGCAGGTGGAGAATAGAGGAAGGAAAGAAGAAAAAGAGGAGAAAGAAAATCAGAAGGAATATAAACCAGGTGCCTGGGTGGCTCAACTGGTTAAGTGTCTGACTTTGGCTCCGGTCATGATCACATGATTTGTGGGTTTGAGCCCCGTGTAGGGCTATGCTGATAGCTCAGAGCCTGAAGCCTGCTTCAGATTCTGTGTCTCCCTCTCTTCCTGTTACTCCCGTGTGCACACTCTGTCTCCCTCTGTCTCTCTCAAAAATAAAGATTAAAAAAAAAAAAGAAGAAGGAATATAAACCAAAAGAGACGTCACTGAGGAGTAGGATTATAGATTTTGGATTTTTACTTACATATTTGTATTAGACAGTCTAATTTTTTAAACCCTGAGTATGAATTACTTTTGTAAAAAAAAGAAAGAGAAAAATATATATATAAACTCCTCAAAAAACCCCAATTCATTGACAATTCTGCCATATTCTAAGACACCATTATTAGTACCTGAATGACTTACTTACTAGAAATGAAAAAAAAAAAAAAAAAAAGGTCTTTAAAAAGTTAAAGCAATTTGTAGTTTGGGATTATCAATGATAAAAGGATTCCAGTGAAGTTTCTCTAATGGAATGTGGTATTACTTATTTTAAAAATTACTGCTTTATAAAAAAGCATAAAGCAGCAGATATGTTCTGAATATTAGTTCTAAATATTATATATTGGTCAATAATTCAACTTATATTCTTAAACTTCCAACAGGCAAGTTAAAAGAAACAGCTTAAAAATTCCACATTAATTCTATTAAGATGATCTTTCTACAACATGTAAATATAATCTTCCTTGTTAAAGACATTAAAACTAGCTTTCTTCGTCACAGATATTATGTACTGATCTTAATGAATTCCATTAGTATGTTTATTTCTCATATTAAGGTTTATATTTTGAAATAGAGAACTTAGACCAATTGCAGACATTTTCTCACCTATTGGATCCCCTTTATAGCTAAGAATGCAAGATTTTGTGACCAGTAGGTTATGTATAAATGCTAATGGTCATTATCTATGTGCCTTAATTAAATGTGATTTTTTTTTCTTGCCATTCTTTTTGGTTTACAGTGGGCATATACTGGTTTTGTAATAAAGACAATAAACATTTCTTAACGTGGGGCTCTGCTGAATAGGTTGGACAGTGTTCTTTCCCTAGTAATCATCAATTGCCTTTCTTTTGTCTCCTCATGTACCCATGTCCAAGTGTGAAAATGACAGAAGGCATTGGGAAGGAAGGGGCAAAATGATACCAGAGAAGAAGAAAAATGTCCTGATGTCAAAAATGGAAGGCTAAGAGACTAGAATATAGGAAGTATGGTATACATGTGTTAGGGCAGACAGAGAATGAGACAGAGGGGAGGAAATGTTTTCCTACTGATAGAAGTCATCCCGAGAGGCTGAGGTGACAGAAAACATTTGCTTCCGGAGGTTTTACAAAGAGAGTCTAAGGGTCTCCAAATTTCTCTCATGAGCAGACCATTCACTGTGTCTTCCTTCAAAGTATGAGACATGACGGAACAGAAATTTTAAGTAATTAGTGTTTAGAAGCTTGCTACCAATTTTTCAGATGGCTCATTCTGCACATATGTTTTTGATAAAGGCAGATAAGCTAGCCATTGTTATCTATGAAATACTGGATGTCTTAATTGAAAGAATTGAATCAGACAGCTTCCTCTCCTGTTTTCTCAATTTGTCTGACTGAAGTAGAAGAGACTGAGATATAAAACAGCATATTAAGTAGAGTGACCTGTTTTCTCTCACTGTAAATGATCTTTTGAGTACCAGTTAATAAATTCTATGTAACAAGCCTAGGAAAATAATCTTTCTGGTGAATATGGAAGACTGCCCATCAACAAGAATGGCTATTTTACTGTTAACTCAGATGTTTCAATAGGAAACAAGAATGTCCAAATAAATTCGACACGTTACACCACCATCAGGAAATACTTCATTTTAAAATATTTAACCACGAGTGATACCTTCACTTGTGTTCTTAACACATGACCTCATGGATAAGACAAAGATATTTCTGATTTGAAATTGACTCTCAGACTTTAAAGCTGAGTCCTGATTTACAGATTGAATAATAAAACCCCGAAATTGCTTTCATGCTTACTTAATCATGTGAGTGTGTTTTAAAATGTCAAATGGAATCTAGATTATAAACGAATTCATTTGTACTACAAGAGACAGTAGCGTTGCTGTACAGCAAATGCAATTTACTTTCATTTACATTTTTCTAAGATGGAATCAGGAATTTGGAAAGAATGACAAACTTGAGGAAAGATCCAAAAAAGATGCATTTCAAGCTAAAATATTTTATCATAATCTTTTTTTTTTTTAGTCAATGTTCATCATATTACTACAGAATAGAAATCATGTTAAGGTTATCTGAGATTTTAGATTCTGTTTTCAATTAAATTCATTCAAAGTTGGAGATCACCATACCATTTTGGAAAATGTGTGGGTTTTCAAACTTTGTTTTAAATATTGGCTTTGCTATGTGTTTTTAGTGTGGCATTAGTTAAACTTCTGGACTTCAACTTTCTGTTCTATAAAACAGGGGTAAGCATTTGCAAGCTTGCTGTAAGGATTACAGATGTTTCATGTGAGTTTTATGTGAGAATTATAGTACCTTGCCTGGAAGGTATGCTCCGAAAACACATGAATAGAATATTTTCCATCATGTACTATATACTTTTTTTGCCATAAAATATTAAACCTTCCCACCTGCAAGAGCAGCAGGTGAGTGGAGGTTTCAGTAACAGGTGGTCCCTTGATACTGACACTGGTACCTGACACTCAGCCATCTCAGATTATGATCCTTGTTCTCTATGCCCGTAAAACCATAAACAAACCTATAAACTTCTTTTTTAAAAACATTTTTAATGTTTATTTGCATTTGAGAGAGAGACAGAGACAGAGTGTGAGCAGGGGAGAGGCAGAGGGAGAGGGAGACATGGAATCTGAAGCAGGCTCCAGGCTCTAAACTGTCAGCACAGAGCCTGATGCGGGGCTTGAACCCACAGACTGTGAGATCATGACCTGAGCCAAAGTCAGATGCTTAACTGACTGAGCCACCAGGCGCCCCAGAAACCTATAAACTTCTATATTATATTAACCAAGAGACATAAGAGATAATGAGAGAGAATGTTGTATAGTTAAGGGATTATATTTTTAAGGGACATTTATGGTTTTCACAATGGTTTATTTTTAAGTGAAGAACTAAAGGCACAGGAGTAATTTCTTAATAATACAGTTTGAAAAAAACCTACTTCCCTTAGAAGAATTCACGGGAACCTTTGGTATGCCATTTTGTGTCAAATTTATTTAAAAACTGTTAGTGATTCAATTGTTATTAAGCTAAATGGCCTTAATTCCATTAATATACGGAAAATAAAAAATGATCTGAATAGTACAAATAAGACCTAAAAGCACTATCTGGTCCTTTAAATCGCATCAAATTGATTCTGACTTAATCATGCTTGAGTGTAGTAAAACTTTTTTTGGACAAATAGCAGGCACAAAGGCTTTATTCCATATTAATGCTATTATTACTATTTATAATACTTTATAATACTTTAGTGTCTGAGCTAGCTACCTTTGGTGTTTCGGTGAGTTCCTGGCTGTCACAGAATCAGCAGTGTTCCAAGGATTACAGCATTATCTGAATAAATGTTGGAATGTACACAGGAATAACTTCAAGCTGCACTTACATGGAATGCACTATAGTTTATAAACCTTAATTTGCCATGCAAGTTTGTGTAACTTGCAGAGGTGAGTGTCAGACTAGACAGTGTTTGTATATTGATGGTTGTAACTGGCAAGGTAGCTCTTGCCTGCCGTTTTTGGGAGCCAGCACTTTGAAACTAGTAAGAGTAGACATGACGTCATGAAGGGATGACGTTGGGACCAGGCGTCACTGTCTGAGAGTGACAGAGGAGAAGGCACCCTTTGACTGAGCAAATGCTCGCTAGGGCCACTCTGAACAGCTTTCATTCTATCAAAATGTTAATTCAGTCATTGTTTGTCAATGTAATAGTTGCTTCAGTCGAAGGAGCAATTCTTGAAACTTTCTATTCTAACACTTTTTGTTACATCAGTCTCATGGTTTTGTTTTCTTTGTTTTGGTTGCACTTTCTTGATCTTACTGGAAGATGTCAATGGAATGTTGTCAGATGACTCAGATTCAAATTATTTTCCAAAATAGTTTGTTATTTTTGGTTTGTTGACTGAAATAGATAGGGGTTGTTATTATTGAATTATGCCATTAGGAGCTATAATCAAAAAAGGCTCCCCTCTAGGCAACTATACATACATTGGGAAGAAAGATTCTTAACCTTGGAAACAGACAGTTTTCATTTTGTTAAGAGTGATTGTATGGAGCCATCTATTATGTGATTCATCTTGATTTCAGAGACATTAAAATGCAAAATAAATGTTTCATTTGAATTAATGCAATATAAAAGATACTGTGTTTGGAAGTTAAAAAAAAAAAAAAAGGTTTCTGCCAAAAGGCCAGTAACTTAGGGAAGTTATCATTCCCATTGCCGGAGAAACCTACCGTATTCACTTCTGATTATTGTAAGAGTCAGACAAAGTTTGGTGGATGAGCCACTGATTGATTGATTGACTGATGGATTGGAGTCTTTTAAATCTACCGTTAACACACAAACTTTATATGCTAGTTAAAGCCCACTCAAAATGCGGGCTTTTGAAACTCAAAATCCACTTTCTCACAAATCATTTTTTTGTTGTTGTTCTTTAAAAACTCTTACTTTTTTAACTCAGCAGCCAGGAATGTTCTCTTCTGTTAATCAGCACTGGTGTTTCTGCTGTGACAGCACTGCCCTGAGTTAATGCATTCAAAAAGATGTGTCTGAATGGTGAGAAAGCCACAGGGTGATAAAACAACAACAGCAACAATAAAAGAATTTCAGTGGACACAAAAACATATTGATTAATATATCAAACTAATAACAAACAGTGACTGGTTTCTGTTTCATTGCTTTACAAGATCAAGCCTATTGTTTGAAAAGGATCTAAGAAGAATACTACGCGGGATATCTGGGTTAGAGATTCTTTCTGTCCTTGGTTCATAAAAACAGTAACATAAGAGTCAGATCAGGTACGGAATGTTACTGAGAAATGAAATTTCAGAACTGTGTTCTCTGTAACTTTTGATCTTTCATTCTGCGGCTTAACAAAGGGACTTGATTAGTTGAAGCACCTGCAGTTTTAAAATAGTTATTTTAACAGTTTGAATTTTTAGGAAAGTTCTCCCAGATGAAGAGGCAGTTAGTAATTATAAAATTGACTAAAATTGTGGTTTGCCGTGGTTCCTTGGGATAATTTCCTTAGCTCTGATTATTTACTTCAAACCCAAAGTGGCTTAGTTTTATTTTTCACATAAAATATGAACAATTTAACATAGCACTGAAGGACACCTACCTGACTTGACCGTATCTCTGTGCCTTCCTGGATCTGGACCTCAGGGCCCATTTTTCTGCTTTCCTTTCAAACAGGTCTGAACTTTTTGGACTCCATGAAGTTACACAGCCTCTTCCCTTCACCAGGTGGCGCTTTGTTCCTCATCAAAGGACAGGTTACCCCTCTCATCGCATAGTCCCTCAGTTTCTGTCCTACCTCTAGTCATAAAGATATCTATCTCCAGGCTCTCTCACACTGTTCCTGTGGCACTTGTTTAAGGCTACATGGTATTTACAGATATTTGTGTAGTAAAAAGAAGACCAGGCCCAGAAGGAGAAATTTGGGGGTTTACCACTATTTCAAACGTTGTGGCAAAGCCATTTCACTTCTCTGAGCTTTAGGTCACTCTGTGGATTTCATAACTGCCCTTTTCAGGTGGAGGTTTATTGGCTAAAGTTTTCTCCTTGTGCACAGAGATTTTCTCAATTTCCTGTAGTGCTTTCAATTCAGTAAATACTTGCTGAATCAAATAGAATGGCAGGAGAGAAACAAGAATTTTATTGATAAGGCCAGTGAAATAATGGGGAAAATAAAGGTAAGTTTAGTTATTGTATTTGACTAAGTAAATGTTAACGTTAATAAAGATTATCTCATTGACAAAGGGTCGGAGAGGTTGGTTATGGGGTTCTCTTTCCCACTCCCTTCATCTCAGCCAACAATTGGGATTTCCTTCTCTAAAACTGCAGATTAAAGGTTTGAATACTCTTCCTTCATACAATCAGGGAAAGGTAATATATACTAATCCATAGCAAGGAAAAAGGCTGAAGATTAACTACTAATTCACGTTTCATTTGACAAGCTTCTGAGAATGCTCAGAGAGCCCTGCCAAGTAAATACCAAGTTAGATCGCTTTATTTCAAAGAAGATAAAAATAACTCCATTCCTTCACAACAATCTGAACCTTTTCAGTATTTCAACAAGTGGCGTTTGGTGTCCTAGCTCACTGCTATAGCTCCGTCTTGGTAAAGATTATCTCCCTATTTCGGAGAGGATAAAAAAATAAGCTTACCTCCATCCTTCTTAGCCCATCACATCTGCTATTCAATTATGTGCTCTTTGCTTGTGGATACCTGAAATAGTGAGAAAGAATAAAAAAGGAAAATTAAATATAACTCAACAGCATTTTGTGCAAGGCAAACATTTACAATTTTAATTGATGACAGACACACACTTCATAAAACTATTAGCATGCAACTCCAGCTGCAAAAACTGAACAGCGATATGCCTAAGCTGGTTAGCAGCAAAAAAGTAAACCAATCACATCGACAAAAGCCACCATAAACAAAAAAACTGTATTTAAAAGATGAACAGTTTTGGCATTCGTCCCTACCATCAAGTCTTTCGCTTTCTTTTTCCATCAAAATTTAGATTACGTTTGATGTTAGCAAGAGTTGCATTACTATTATTGTTAATTTTAGTTCTGTTTATTACCTTGAGGGTTATATATTGTAAAATAATTTTGGTGCCTCTAGTTAATGTTAATTAGTTGTTTTAATAACCTATAGACCTATTTGTTAAGTTTTTGTAGGTTTACTTTTTTAACTATCAGGAACTTAATAACTGAGAATATTTAACATTACTGTTGCATAGGCAAAATTACAGAGTTACTATTAGTGTTACCTGTTTAACGTTTAGTCATCCTTTGAGTCCTGCGACATATTTCCTTAATAATCATCAGCCATCAAGTCTGATAGTCTCAAAAGAAATATCAGCCCTCTAAACTGCCTTCAAGGGCGGTGATATTTAGCACTGAAAATTACAAATAAAGTTTTTGAGGTTGAATAGCAACAACTGGCCAGTGACACTGATGATTTGTTTGTCAAAACAAATTGTTATAAACTACGCAAATGAAGTCCACGCACTCCTTTGAGTGAAAACAATAAAGTGAATCTACGCAATGCTTACATGTTGGATGGGATATTTAATGTGCGGGGAAACTCAAAGGTTGAAGAACTAGGCATTTAGACAGTGGTAAGTGGTACTCTTACCTCTTTATACTCCATTACTCTTTCTCACGAGAGACATGCTAATGCAAACAAGTCAATCAGAATTTGTGTTTAGCAAGATAAAGCTTAGAGGATAGTTTAAAATCCATTTATTATTCTAAATCCATTTTTTTCCATTAACATGTTATACATTAGTGTTTACTAACCATGATTCATGTAACAGTTTAGTTTGTTAACTTTTAAATTATTTAACAACCATAAGTTATTAATACAGTTTTTAAGTATTACACAAATATCTTAAAACAGGCTTGGGTTCATTTTTGTAATTTTTAAATAGAAAACATTTTAGGCATCTCTCGAAGAAGAAATAAAGCAGGCATTTAAAGCTAGAAAACAAGTAATTCCAAATTTAGTTTTTACAAAAGTTTTCAGCTTTATTGACAAATTATGGCAAACATATTTGACAAATTGTGGTTTCCTATTTAGAGTAGCTTACACATGGAACTTTATGTGTGTTTTTTTTTCTTTTTTAACAAATACAGGTTAAAACACTGAACAAATTCAGTTAGCTACATACATACAGTAGCTGCTTGTTGTCAACTCCATTAAAACAGCATTTAAAATTAAATTTACAAACTTAATATCGAACATCTTCATCTAACTAACAGATATTAAAAGACAGGTTAAAACATCTTATCTACAACTTTATTATCAGCTAGTTCAAAAATCATATTACAGTCTTCTAGCAACCCTAAACAGAGTTTTTGCTAGTTGATTGAGATTCAAAATCTGTTAACAGATTCATGCTCTTTCTTAAAAAAAAAAAAAAAAAAGAGAAAAGAAAAGAAAAAAGAAAAAAAAAAAGATTACACACAACAATGAAAAACAACCAAGAGAATATCATCCTACTGAATGGTTTATAGACAATGCTTGCCAGTGTCTTTTTTAGTCCGTTTTGTAAAATAATACTAGTGTCAATGTCACGCCAACAGTATAGAGGGAAATACAAGAAATATATGGGAGAAATCATGAGCAGTTATCCCTAGAATAGAAAAAAAAAAAAAAAAAAAGGACTATTACTTGTCTTGTTGCTGTTTATGTGGAGACCACAGGCTATGAATTGTCTTTGAGGTGAGGTCACAGGTGAGAAGGACCTTCAATATCTACCATAGGGGTGCTCCCTGTATCCCCCTCTGGCTGACCTTGGCGGTGGTGCCTTCAGGCTGGAGCGGGTTGTGGCCCATTCTTCTGGTGCTATGAACAAGAGAAAGACAGTAATATTCACCTGGTTTCACAGTTACCAAAAATAGTCATTTAAGACACAAGAGTTGACCAGGGAAAAGAGAAAACAAGATTTCAACATTGATGCTAAAGCCTTACTACCTTTTCTACATGGTGAGATCATCAAAAGAGTATATATTTTGAAATGCGGCCATGTGTAATTAAACTTGCAGGGCATTCTTCAAAGAAGAGAAAGTTAAAGTCCTTGGATAACTCCACATTTATTATGTGTACAATTTTGTGGCACAAAAGAGGAGTATCAGTGTGAACCACTCCATATTTTATTCTTTATGCAGGCATCTAAAAGAAACTGGATATAGGAATCTAGTGGTGCTTAGCCTTTGATTAACTTGAGAATCAACCTGTGAATCTTAAGACACTACAAAACCAAACCAAAAATGACTAATGCCTATTCTCTGTCTCCCAGACTTAATGATTGGAAAACTACAGGATGAGACCTGGGGCTTGCTATTTTCCAGTGATCCCCTAGAGGACTCTTAAGTGGTACAGGATGAGATCCTTATGCTAAACTATCTTAGACAAAGTTAGTGAGAGGTGGGCAGGATATGGAACAGAGTAAATTTAAGCAGTAAAATCAGTAAAGAATATGCTCATGTCAGTTTTTAAAAATACTTTGAAAATCAAGAGGTATTACTACACTAAGAAAACTGCTCATTTACCTGTTAATCAGATGTTGAGTAACTTTAGTGTTCTGGAAACTAGCCAAACAAACAAACAAACAAACAAAAAACTCAAGAACTAAGCCAGCAAGCTTTTGAATGTTGGGGAAAATAGCCTTTAGAAAGTCCACATCCCCAGATGAGGAATGTAGCCCTCCTTCAAAGGGCTGGGGACTTAATACTGGGTTTATCGTTACTTCTCTGTAACTCCTGAAGTTAGGTCATGTGGGTCTTTCAATCCACATTCAGTTTTCAGATGAGAGCGGAATTCATGCAAGGAGCTCTGATGAAAGGAAGTAGGGACATAGAAGAGATTCGTAGAAAGAGAGACACTGACATTGAAAGGGGGTAGATAGGTTGGTGATGGTAATGGACAATATCAACTGGAAAGAAACTGCAGATTGAGGCCAAGTGATGTAGGGCGTGTCCCTACCTAGTTCAAGTGCCCCTAAGAATACTTAAAAAAATTTTTTTTTAATGTTTATTTATTTTTGAGACATAGAGTGAGCAGGAGAAGGGCAGAGAGAGAGGGAGACAGAGAATGTGAAGCGGGCTCCAGGCTCTGAGTTGTCAGCACAGAGCCCGACGTGGGGCTGGAACTTACAGACCACGAGATCATGACCTGAGCTGAAGTCGGCCACTTAACCGACTGAGCCACCCAGGCGCCCCCCTAAGAATACTTTTGTACATACTCCAGGGAGATTAAGGAAAAGCAGTAAGGAAAATTTCAATCGCACTCACTATACTGTATATAAAGTAAAGGATAGTGATATACAATGTAGAACAAGATTAAAAGCCTATCAACATAGGAAAAAATAGCATTTAAATGTTTTTTTTTTTTTTCTGGGGATATTCTTCATCAGAACTTCTTTATTAAAAATGACACCTAATGAAAAATTTATCTTTTTCATTATTTAAGGTACATGCTTACGTTTCTTTCAGTATTTGATAAGACATAAAACAGAAATGAGAAACTAAATAAAAATGAGAAATATGGGGCGCCTGGGTGGCTCAGTTGGTTAAGCAGCCAGCTTCAGCTCAGGTCACGATAATAGTGTTGTGGTTTGTGGGCTTGAGTTGCACATCGGGCTCCATGCTGACAGCTCAGAGCCTGGAGCCTGGTTCAGATTCGGAGTCTCCCTCTCTCTCTGCCCTTCCCCCACATGTGCTCTTTCTCTCTCTCAAAAATAAATAAATATTAAAAAAAAAGTGAAATATTACCTTTTCTCAGAATACAGATCTACTTAGATCAGGGGTTGGCAAACTATGGCCAGTAAGCCACATTTGGCTAGCTGCTTGTGTTTTTAAATAGTTTTATGGAATGCAGTCATGCTTATTTATTTGCATACCTTCTTCGGCTGTTTTCACTCTACAAAAGCAGAGTTGAATAATTATGACAGAGACTGGAAAATGGATGTGAATGAGTCTGGGCTTTTACAGAAAAGATTCACAGACCGTGCTCCAGATTATGTTGTGTCTTTTGGTTGGAGATTGTGAATGTTGGTCTTTCTGATGTGCTCTCTTGAGGACAGGATTTCCTAAAGCTGCCAGAATTTCTCGGCATAGACACTGTGAAAAAGAATTCTATGTATTTACTTTTTGGAATGAAACAAAACTTTCTGATGTAGTAGAAGGGAAAACGATTCTGCTTGCAGAAGTAGCAAGTGCCTTCTTGGTCTTATGTAATATGAATTTTATACTTTGATGATGAATATCAAGAATATGTCAATGTCTTTGTTTTCTAGTGGCAAAAATCTAATCATTTTTAAAAAAAATATTAAGTCTATTTATTTATTTTGAGAGAGAGAGAGAGCACAAGTTGGGTAAGAGCAGAGGGAGAGGGAGAGAGAATTCCAAGCAGGCTCCACACAGTCAGTGCAGAGCCCAACGTGGAGCTTGAACCCACTAATGGTGAGATCATGACTTGAGCTGAGATCAAGAGTCAGATGCTTGGCTGACTGAGCTACCCCGGTGCCCCCAAATCTAAACAGGTTTATTAATGCTTTTAACAAAAGGAAACTAAGACTTTTTGCTTCATTCTGTGCTAGAGTGTTAGAGATCCCTGGGTTGTTGTCTGTGGGATTTAGAAACTGAGATAATAGAAGTTTCATGTTTTCCCAGTCCTGGATCCTTTCTCAGATGCCTGGTGTTCTTGGTAGTTTCTCCAAAATAGTGAAACAACAGAGTGACAGCATTACCTGCCACAGTTACCCTAGATTTGTCAGAACTTTTAAACTGGCATAATCTTGAGGGCACACTAAGTGTTTAAGAAGAACTCACTGATTTAGGTGTATTCAATTTTATCTAAAGCTCTAGGGCAGCTAATATATGGGCTGAAAGCTTTAATTGCCTAATTGTGGCTAATATTAAAACGGGGAGTGTCACTATTCACTGCTGTATCCTCGGTGCCTGGCAAAAGTGCCGTGTCTAGGAGGGATTGAACGCAACGAAAGATGGCATGGATGAAATGATGGATGAATGAATGAACTTAGGAAGTATGAGGCATAAAGAGCTCCAAATGACAACCTTACAAACAGTAGTATTTGAGCTGAAGACGTCTGACATTAATATGAAAAGCTTTGGAGCTAGAAATATTCAATATTTTAGAGTTAACATCAGATTTCTTACTTAAGAAGGTTAGTTAGCTAAATAGCAAAACTATTTCATAACTGCATTCCATAAAAATGATAGTAGAATCCCATTACAATAAAGTATAAAAGCAGGTGTCATTTCACAAAAATATGCTCTTATAATTCCCTGTATGTATGTTCCTACTGTGTTCTTTCTTCCTTGCCGAAGTCTAGGAAGGAGAAATACTGTTAGTCTACCTACTGTGATGAGAAAGGCAGCCAAAATGAATTCCTACATAGGTGAAAGTTTTAGATTTTCTGAAATTCCTTACCGTTAACAGAGGACTCAAGATTTATTTCATTTAATTCATGTTCTCAATAATGAATTGAGATCAGGAACGGTATTATCTCTATTTGTGCCAAATTTCCTTGGTCTATATTTTTTCTAATTCAGAATGTTTATAAATAGCCAAACGTTTACATTCACCTGATGAATACAAGCCAGTTCTTTCAGTGAAGTTATGCTCTTTGGATCTGGACTGGAGAGCACTGACTCAATGGATGTTTTTCCTTCATCATTATATAGTGTGTCATTGAGCCTTGCAGGGTCAGCCAGTCCCCACATTGCCTACCACTGGATTTCTTCACTGTAAGTATCAGAGATAGAAGTGATTCTTAGAAATCCAGAGAGATTCTAGTATGAGTCCACCATAGAACCCTGCACATGGAAAAGTCCCAAACATAGGAAGACACAAATCATTATAAGGTTCTTATGAGGGGAATTCTCTAAAACTCGAAGTATGAAGGCCCAAGAATAGACTTAGAAATTTCTTGTCTTCTTTGGGTTCTACTATTTACAGACAAGATGGACTGAAAATATTTTAGAGATTCATACAAATTTTGGCGTCCTTGCCAGTGGTTTCTAGTCCCATGATGTGGTTTAGGATGTCATTTTAAAAATCATCACAGAGAATAAAATTTAGAGGTGATATTTCTTTGTCCTTTTGGAAAATAATAAAGGATGTAAGATGCTCTCATATCAGGATCGCTGTCATATAAGAAGCACTGGCTAGACTATGGATATGAACAAGCGATTAGATAAATAATTCCTCAGAGAATGTGCAAAAGAGCTGTCTGCCAGGTCAAAATTACTGGAATGGTTTACCGAATTGGGGATTTGGAAATAGGAAATGAAGATATGAGAATAGCTTCAGTGACTTGATAAAATTCTCACCATTCCTAGGCTTCCCAATGCAGATTTTAATGTACCATACAATATATGAAATAAAGAGGAAAGGAGGCAAATAAAGCATTCACTAAATATCTTTTTTTCTTTACTAAAGATCACCTATACGCTAGTCATTGTACTAAGCCCTGAGTATGAGGATACTTTAAGGAGCCTTTAGGAGATCACAGGACAAAAGTAGTATGAAATTTCATAGATTATAACACACTTATAATTGAAGAGAATGCTGGGGAAGGCCTAGAGGAGAGAGAGCTACTAATTTCCATCATTCAGTTGAACTTGGATTGAGCTCTAACATGTAATCATCTCAAAGAAGTAATTTTCTGAGCAAATATACACCATAACTAAAAATTCAGGTACTGTTTAATCTATTTAAGAGAACCCACTTTCTTTGAAGACTGTCTTATGTTAATTGTTTCATATCACCTGGCCTTATTTCTTTTTTTTTTGTTTTGTTTTTTTTTGTTTGTTTTAATTTCTTTTTAACGTTTTTATTTTATTTTTGAGAGTCATAGAGACAGAGCGTGAGCAAGGGAAGGGCAGAGAGAGAGAGAGATACAGAATCTGAAGCAGCCTCCAGGCTCTAAGCCATCAGCACAGAGCCCGATGCGGGGCTCGAACTCACAGACCATGAGATCATGACCTGAGCTGAAGTTGGCCACTTAACCGACTGAGCCACCCAGGCGCCCCCACCTGGCCTTATTTCTTGAACAGGATTCTAAGATCTAGGAGAGGAGAGCCCTTCTGCAGTGGTAGAGACATAGGAAGAACATCATAAATATTTGTACGCTACATATAAATGATGTTACTAACCAGAAAGAAATTTAAAATCTCTCCTGTGAAATAAATAAAACAGAAGTCTTATTCAGAGACACACTGTTAGCAATTAGGTGATAGTGTTGCATATATTTGAGATGTATTAATATCTTTTTAAAAAATTACTTCACCTCTGTTCTTTTAACAGATTTTTTCCCCAGTTGAGTCAAGTCTTACAGAATTCCGTAGAGTGTATCTCCATGACATGCTAATAAGCATTACTGAGGAACATTATACTTTGATAAAGGGGTGAAATTACCCAGGAAACCCTTCCTGTGCATTCGATGTTACTCTAGTGACTTCAAAAGCTTTTGCATCTCAAATACTCTGCTTTCAGCAGAATCAGATCTATTAAGTGGTTTGCCTTTCTCAATGTGCTCTCATTCCTGCTCTGAGACCAGCTACTTTGGAGAGCACTGAGAGCGGGAAAGAAAAATCTGGATGATATTTAAAGTTAAAAGCTGTGTTCTCTGATTGTTCCAGAGATACTACCATTATTGAGTTGAAGTTCTTGGTGGGGAAATTGAAGCATAGGAACAAGGCACCAATTTAGGAAAAGTCAGCATCATTTAAATACCCAGAAAGTAAACTTTTAATGTTTATTTTTACAGAAGTAGGTTTAAAATGCCACCCGCAGAGTACATTAACATTAGGAATCATTTAGAAGGGATATAGGATATCATGGAGATTATTGAGGGCACAGATCTTATGTTCACAGTTTGCCAGACCCAACATAGCTAGTTCTGAGATCTTAAAAAGAATCTAAAAAGTTTTTTTAACTCACCACATTAAAATAATGAATGAATGAATGAATGAATGAATAAGGGGTACCTAGGTGGCTCAGTTGGTTAAGCATCTGACTCTTGATTTCAGCTTAGATCATGATCCCAGGGTTGTAGGATTGAGCCCCGTGTCGGACTCTACACTGACTGAGCCTGCTTAAGATTCTCTCTCTCCCTCTCTCTTTCTCTCTCTCCCTCTCTCTTTCTCTCTCTCTGTGTGTGTGTGTGTCTCAAAATAAAACCAACAACACAAAACAACAACAACAAAAAAAACCCAAATCAAAACAAAAATACCTCACCACAACAAAAAGGGAGAGCTCATGCTATTTAGTTTTAGTATACCGTAAACCAATATGTAAAAAACTGCAAGTAAAGTGGGAAATCTAATTTCTATTATTACAAACCACTGGTGTCTGGTTTGCCAGTCATATAAGAGCATTACAAGGTTGATTAGAATTCACCTGGCTCTGAGGCACTCCGTTTGTTGCTCTCACTTAAATTTCTCATATTTCTCTAAGGAATATCTTTCTATTTAAAAGCACCTTTCGAATATATACTTACATGTTGTGCTATTGCTATTTATTTCCAAAGAGAATATGTTAGGTTAGATGTTTTGTTCTTATAACTCACTATAACAGTGTTCATTTTCTTTATTTAATTTTTAAATACCTATCCTATTAAAAAAATTGAGATATTCCCTCTCATCACATCTTCCAAGGGCCAAACACAGTGCAGGGCATTTTATGTGTATTATTAGCAAATCCTCACAGCTTCCTGTAAGGTAATGTCCTGCCAATGTCTTCCTTTCAAAGATGAGAAAATTATAGCTCAGAAAGTTTGTCTGGAAGACCCAGAATTTTTATCTATAATCGTCTTAGCATTTTCCACCTCTGCTTTCATCTAAAAGAAGCCCCTGACTTCCACTCCCTTTTTCCTTTTGTTGGCTCGGAAATAGGATTTCATTTATTCTAAGCCCCTTGAATTATTTTATAACTAGTGATTCCTACAACAAATAATTAGCTAAATGAGTGAGAGCATAGCTTTAATTTTGTTAACAAGAGTGTGGGCTGCTTGAACTGAATTGTTAAGGTGTTCTTTCCTCTAAAGCAGAAAGCAAGATTGTCTGCTCTGCCCTGAGCATTTGAAAATATTAACGGAATGTTGGAACCTAATGGTTCAACAATTTTATCGATGGAGTTTGTACTGCCACTATGTGTAACTGCAGAGTTTTTTGTTGTAAGATACAGAGGGTAAAATATTATAGTACAAAAGGGGAAATGCGGACGACCAGCATCTGTTTTCACAGTGAATTAAGTTCCAAGAAGAGTCAGCTTTGAGTTCCACCATCAGTTATGCTCTCAGGAAATTCAGTTAGCTTCTGGGAAGCATTTATAGCTCTTCTCAGTGTTTCAAATCTTTAATTAGATATTCCCTGCTAGGAAAAAGTAACACTTGGAGTATTACATCTAGAGACTATCAGAGGGCTGGGCCTTTCTAAGCACTGTCTTCTCAACTCTAGAGTTTTGTGATGCACATGGCAGGCACTTGGTAGTTCTATTTAAATATTTTACACCTTCATTTGTACCCATAAAAGAAGTCATAGCCTTCCCTCGGATCTCTTCCCTTCTAATGGGAGTCTCAGGGCTCTTATAGCCAGGCCTGCATTTGAATTCTGGTTCTGTCTCTTTCTTCGGGAAAAATTTTTTTGGCAAGTGGTAGGTTTCTTAATCTGCATACCGGTGATACATTTTAATTGTCACAGACCATTCTGAGCTTCTGACATGCATATCTAACTGCCTGAGGGGCATCTCAGGTATTTCAAAGTCAACATTTCCAAAAATAAACTCATCTTTTTCTCTTATTTAGAGAATAGCCTTAATAGCCTTCCCAAGTTTTCTGTTGCAGAGACTGATGCTACTACCTACAGCTTGTCTAGTTACTCATCAAAACCCTTGGCATCTTCTCACCTTTGCCCAGTCAATCTAACCAATCATCAAGCTTTGTCTTTTCTTCCTTAATATGCATTTATCTCATCCATCTCTTTCCGTCCATACCAACCCATTCCATGGCAAGTCATTCTCATCTTTGCCCAGAGTGCTCAGCTACCTAGTTATCTTTTGGGTCTTTTCATGATTTTAAATATGTGTGTGTGTATATATATACATATATATATATATATATGTATATATATATACACATACATATGCACACATATACATACACGCGATGTAATATGTTATACACATATATAGTCTCTAATGTGTGTGTGTACATTCCTACTCTTCTTCACCTTCTAGCCAGAGGGACTTTTCTTAGTACAAATGATTAGGCCGGCCTGGTCAACTGCTCTTGTAGCATACTCAAGGTCAAGTCCAAGTTCCTTAGCAAGGAATTCCATGCACCGCCTAGCATGATCTGACCCATGACTTCATTTTAGAGCATTGGAGTTGATGACTTTGATGATCAACCAAAGTACAGGTATTCTACGGTATTCATTGAAAAAAATGTCTTGGGTCTTGAAATAAAAGGAATGTTAAGATATAAGTATAGTTAAGATTTTAAACTCTTTCTCAAAAGGAAGCTCATCTTGTTGCAGAGAAATGGACCAATCAGGGGAAGAAACCAGTAGAACAAAAGCCAGTTAAAGGTTTCAAGTATAAGACACAAACTTTAGATACCTGTTATATTTCAGCAAATGAATGATTTCATTTTGCTTAATATATTGAGAAAAAACTTACATTTCCCTTAGCAACTAGTAAATGTTTATGGATTAGCTTTTTAGATTGCTTATTTTGCTTCATCTTAAGAATGATAATGATGATTTCTGGTAGTGATCCCACACACCAGAGATGGACTGGGTGTTTTGGAACTTCTTAAGAGCTTCTCTTGGTTACTGAGGAACTTCTCCCAAATACCAACAGTTTCCTCAAAAACAGTGCAATTCATTTTAGTCTTTGAAGAAGTTCTTAGGTGAAGTCCCTAAGTGGCTTTTGAAAGTAGGGGTTTTGGATTGCCCACGTGGACCATGAAACAGATAAGTAACAACTGACTCCAAAGTCCATTTGTTGATATAAACAACAAATAAGAATTTTTAGAATGCAGTACATATTGAAAGTATGCATAGGGGCACCTGGGTGGCTCAGTCACTTAACTGTCTGACTTTGGCTCAGATCATGATCTTGTGGTTCTTGAGTTCAAGCCCCACATCCGGCTCTGTGCTGACAGCTCAGAGCCTGGAGCCTGCTTCACATTTTTCTCTCTTTCCCTCTGCCCCTCCCTGGCTCACTCTCTCTCAAAAATAAACAAACACTAAAAAAAAAAAAAAAAAAAAAAAAAAAAAAAAAAAAAAAAGAAAAAGAAAAAAAAAGGGAGAGAGAGAAAGAGAAATAGATAAATTCGGGAAGACAGTTTGATAAATATGTGAGTAGTCTAGAGAAAGGAAAACTGTAGGCACTTTTGAGGGTAAAATTCTCAAATATATCTGTGGCTCAACTAGTTGGTATTTGACATTTCTCTATTAACTTTAATTCACCTCAATGGAATATGGGTCGGTGGCCATGGCTGGGTTTTATAACCTGAAAATTAAATCATCTTCCAGTTTCTTTTTCCAGTTTAGGTAGGGAAATTCTAGGGCCATTTTTCCTAACCTTTCTCTATTCTTATACAGACCCTTGTTTAGTATCTCCAAATTTACTTCATGTATATACCTAATTTCCAAATCGTTGTTTGATTTCACGAGTTTATCTTCTGTGGCTAAGCTTAAGTTACTGGAATTACTGCCATTTCTGATTGTGAGCCCCAGGAAGATTTTTAAAAATGTCTGACAAACTTGAGGCTGTGCCATGGACAGCCTTCCAAGTAGTTTAGCTTGCAATAAGTGATTTTTATAAGCTTCTGTGTTCCTGGATGTGGCCACTATGATTTGGAATGTTAGGAAGAAACACTGTAATTTAAATATGCTGTGATTAGTGTACTACCTCTCCTTTGCTGGTGGTACTATTTTTATATTGTCTAATCTGTTTTAGCCCTTTCCTGATTCATTTTACACATTCTCATATTTAATAATAACTTGACTCTGTTCCATTTCATTTCTAGTAATAATTTATTAATAGCTGACAAATTACACATGTAACTAAAACTTAAGCTTATATTTTATCGTCAACTCTTTTATGTAATATCTTGGATTTGTAGAATAATAAAGGCCAGTGGTTATCAATATTTTAAAATAAGTATGTCTCTATCTTCTTATTTTGGAATTAAGATTTCTCTAAGTAAAAAGAAGATAAAGAATCCAGTTAGAAAAAGGATTTTCAAAATGGAAGGTACGAAAAAAAAATGGTGAACAACAATTGAACACAATGTAGAAGCTTTTGTGACTTGAGTTTAAAAAATACTTCTACTATTGTGAAATACAATCCGGAACCAATCGAAAGTCTGCAGAATTCAACCACAGACTTTTTTTGTACGTAAGGACTTTATGAAAATGAATGGAAGGATAAGAATGATGATATAAAATAATATTTTATGATTCTCTTCTCTAAGAATTCCCTCTAAGTAATGTCCTCAACTCAGTGAAGAAAGTAGGCTTGGTGGCATAGCTTCATAGACAAAGATACTGAATTTGTAACTGTTTGATTGCCTTCTTCCCCCACATCTGTCATTTTTATACTTGAGAACAGAAATGAGCCCAGAGTATATTCTTTGACCAACACCAAGTTATGGGAGTTACAGAAAACCAGGTTTTAAGCTCCGCAAAATGTTAACCTGGCAGTGACCAGCTCTCACTGCTTTTGCCTCAGCATGCCTCTGCCTGCATTCCTAGGTGGGCGCTCATGTTGTCACTACCCCTGTAACAAACATTTTGGCAGCCCTTTGTCCCTGGTTAATGTGAAGTAACCTCTAAACTCTAGAGTGTCCTGGAGTAATGTGAAGGTCTTTTGTTATCAATGGTGGCTCCTATGACCACACCTGATAGTTCATGCTAATGAGATGACTCAGGATGTGGGCTGGTCCTGTCTGAAAGACCAACCAGGACGCTAGCGTGTTTGGGCCTTAACCAAGTGATATCAGCCCAATCCGGAGAGGAAAGGAGGCAGGGGTCGGAGATGAATCAGGCATTCATGCTGCATGACGGAACTATAATAAAAACTCCAGGCACTGAGATTTTCAAGAGCGTGTCAATACTTTCTGTGTTGTTACACATCAGTGTGCCGGGAGGGCCATCCTGAAGATTTTGAAAGCTTCATATTTGGAACTCTCTCAGGCCCTGCTCTATGTATCTTTCTCTTTGCCTGGTTCTGCTTTCTTTCCTTTTGCTCTAATAAAATTAATTGTAAGTTAGAGCCCTTTCTTTATAGAAGCCCTTTCCTTCTGTGAGTCATTCTGGCAAATTATCAAACCCAAGGGGGTTGTGGGAACTCCAAATCTGTAGACAGCTCGTCAGAAGAAAGGGTGGTCTACAGTCTCCCAAATTTGTGACTGGAGTGTGAAGTGAGGGCAGTTTTGAGAGACACTTGTACCCGTAACTTGTGACATTTTCTAGGCAGTCACCTTTCTTTGTTTGCTCTCCCCAGTCTTCTCAGCAGCCCAAATCTTTGCTCTTTGCCCACACCTGGCCTATCCCTGCCAGAATTTCCAAATGCCAATAGCCTTCAGGGGTATCAGTCTGTCTTCTACTGGTACATTCCCCTGATCATGAGGGGATTTCTGGAATCTTCCTGCACAGTTGCCAGGCTCCAGAGAGACTGACCTAAGTGTTCTAGATCCATCCTCCCCCTCCTCTGGCATGTCTTGTTACCAGCAGAGCTAAAGGTTTGACAAGGTCCTCATATGGTTAGGTAATTTCCAAAGAGACACCAATATTAGTCATCAACAATTGTAATTATGTTTTCAACTGGTATACTTTTTTCAGCATATTAATCAGTTCCCATTGAATCATTCAATAAATTATCACATTTGATAAATATATGTTGTACATTTATTTCAGAACAAGGTATCTTAGTCTTTTTAAAATTCATACTGTCTTTTAATAAGCATAAAAATCTCCCCAAACTGTAGAAATTTATTATAAAGACCACCTAAAGTGGTAGGCCTTTACTACATATTTTTTCTTCGCTAGTGTATTTCCAAGAAAATGTTTCCCCAGCTTAATATTTTGTATTCTCTACTTTGTGTTTCAAAAGAAGCTCATTTTGTATATTTTAAATAAAAATCCACGTTATATTGAATATCCTTTTTTGTACATGATCCTGGTTCACTCCAAGATTATGACAATTCATCATTCAACTCTTCCCTCTCCATCAGTTAAAATGACTGCCCCATTAATTCAGCAGAAAAGAAAATGATGAAAGAACTTTCCTATGGCTTGTTTTATTGTCTCAACAAGAGAGTTGTTGGGTACATGTGGGCTATAATTTTTTGTGGACTCTCTCTCTGTTGGGTGAATTTTAGACAAAGTCAAGAGTAAGATTTAACTGTTCAGCGCACTGTTTTTCAAAAAAAGACAAATTCTGTTTTCCATTACGTAAACTTACAGCTGTTTTTTAAAGGTGTACTGAAAATGCCAGGTCCTATAAAACAATATTTGCTTATGAAGTACCCAGTGATCTAAAGGCAGCCTGTGCATAACTTGCGTGCTGCCTTTAAGGATGCAAGTGCCTGGCACAATTTTGACCATTCATATTAAGATCATAGACTACTTTTCATCAAGCTCCTATGTATGTATCTAAAACTTATTCTCAACTTTAGCTTCTGATAGGACCACTGAGAACGCTATTCAACTGATGCCCACTTCTTATCTCCAAAACTGTGATGGAGCTGATCTTGGGTGGTAGCCGGGTGTTAGTATTTTTTTCAAAATTTACCAGGTGATTCTAAAATGTGTGATTAAAGTTAAGAATCTCTGATCTGAAATATTGAATACCAGGTTCCAGCTTTGCCTAAAACTGAATCGAAACTGGAATACGTCTATTGCAATGGAAGCAACGGAGTCATGGTGCGCTGCTTTTTTTGTCTGTCTAGGCAACATAATCTACATTTATTATCAAGGCTAGTTGAATTAGATATCTATCTCATCGAAACTTTTGAAATAGGACAGAAAGTTAGCTATGTCTTAAGTTAATTTTACAAGTGAATTTTAAAATACTTTTGGGGCACCTAGGAAGCTCTCAGTTAAGCTTCCAACTTCGGCTCTGGTCATGATCTCATGGCTCACAAGTTTGAGCTCCACATTGGGGTCTGTGATGAGGGCGTGGAGCCTGATTGGGATTCTCTCTCTCCCCCTCCCTCTCTGCCCCCGTTCCATTGTTCTGTTTTCTCTCTCTCTCTTTCTGTCTCTCAAAATAAGTAAATAAACTTAAAAGATACTTTAGATGCAGCATTTCATTAATCTTTTCATTTAAAACTAATATTAAAAGTTAAATAGAATAAATCACAGTGATAGTTTTCTCAGTAGCCTATCATGTAGCAATTTCAATATTAGAAGTCCTAGGAAAAATAAATTGGTTGTATACATTAGTTTGTAAAATGTCTGGTAAATTTTTGCCCATATTAAGGAACTTATCTTCATTTATAAAATCCATTTCTTCAAATTTATATTTCTACTTACTCTTAAAAATGGGCAGTCTTTGTTCTAGAATCACATGGATGGCATGATTTGCCAGTTAGCTTCATTTTCTTTTGCTGTTTTCACAGATTAATCAATGCAGGCCTTATTTTCATACTGGGATACTAATCATTCCCGCCTCTGAACACAAAATGAGCTTTGTGTTCTGCAATCGTCTTGAAGTGAGGCACTCAAATGCCCTAGAATATGGCACAAAATTCTTTTTGCTTTCATTCATTTCAAGACAGTGTATTAATATTATCCTCCTTGCTTCCACACAGCTGTCATCTTAAATGCCACTGAAGAATGGATGCATAATTAGCTCTTCAGTTCGTACATTAAATACATTTTAATAAACAGTTCTTTTCTCTGAGAAGAGAATATTGCTGTCCATTCTTAGCTGTCAGTCTCAGAGAGAATTTAGAGAGTGTTTCCTATGGGAAGCATTGCTTAGCTAATGTATGCACTATATTTAAAATGTACCCTTATTGAATTATGAGCTATTCAGACTTAACCAAAACAATTATAATGATTCTGATAAGTTAGGAAATATTTTTAAAATGAAGAAACTGGTTTGGATTCCTGTAAGTCAAATATTTGTGTTCCAAAGTAAATTCAAGTTATCAGAAACTTAATATTTAAATATTAATTTAATAATACTTAAAGATCAATGACATGTTTAATAAATATTAATACATGAAATATTAAATATAGTAAATACTTATGTTCTTTTAGTACTAACATTGAAAACATTTAATAGTTAAAATTTTATATTTATAATGTTGCAAGAAAAAATAGTTTAATCGTTAATATTAAATTGTATGCAAATATCTTAAATAATCTAACTGTGCTGAAGCCCAAAAGGATGCATGTTTTTCTCTGAAGTCAACATAGTTACCACTTCAACATGAATTATGGGCCTGCAAGAGACAAATACAATTTTAATCTGGTGACACACACCACGTAAGAAGATTCAGGGTGAAGCATCACACTGAATGATTAGATTTTTACCTCCAGTGGTTGATTTCAAATCATTTCTAAAGGAATGTAAGTGAGAGATTCCATCTGTGAGTCTTTTGAATGCAGGAGCCAATTATCCTGAGGAGCCCTCCTCCCTCCTTTCCCAAAGCTGTTTGCCACACAGGTCTTTCCACCAACCTGAGTGGGAGAGGCAGCTGATTCTGAATCTCCTCACTTACAGTCCGAATCTGGGGTGATGCCAGGAAAGTGAGAAGTGGGGTTATTTATTTTATAAAAAATACAGACTTCCCATTGAGATTTAGTATCTGCACCAAACTGTAACAGAAATTACTAATTCAGAATGGAATTAAACAAATCAGTGGAGATGCAAGGTTTAAATGTTACTGATTTAAAAGATTGTGCACAACTCATTAAAGGTCAGCTATAAATGGATACTAGTTAATATGTAAGGAATGGGGAATTAATGAAAAAACATCAATCATTCTGTATTTGAGATGAGTAGGTCCTCAAATAACTGTTCCACATGCATATTTAAATTTTATCATCTGCTTAATTGGATAGGATAGGATGAGCAACCTATCAGCAAGAAACCTGTACTTGAAACTCCCTCTATGTAATAACCTAACACCAAAGTCTGAATGTATGTCATGCATGTTAATTTATTAATTAAACTTTAAATTATGACGCTGAGTGCTTATTATGACAGGAAAATCTTAAAGGAATTTTTATTACATTTTTATTTTATTTTATTTTATTTTTTAAATTTTTTTTAACGTTTATTTATTTTCGAGAGACAGAGCATGAGCAGGGGAAGGGCAGAGAGAGAGAGAGGCAGACGCAGAATCTGAAGCAGGCTCCAGGCTCCGAGCCATCAGCACAGAGCCCGATGCGGGGCTCGAACTCACAGACCGTGAGATCATGACCTGAGCTGAAGTCGGCCGCTTAACCGACTGAGCCACCCAGGTGCCCCTATTACATTTTTAAATAAAATGTGTATCATGATTGGTTAAAAATTGGCAAAATATATAACAAAAAGTAAAGAGTGAATAAATATCGTAGTGCAATTCAAGATGGTTTAAAGATTCCCTTCCATTTCAAAACTAACTTTTTATTGTGGAGGTGTATTATTTTTAGAATAAGAAAAATATAACTTATTTGTTAGGCTAACCAGACCTTCGTATTTGCTTAGATTTCTAAACACCTATGGCAAAAAAAAAATATCTAAAAAAATAAAAGCAATTTCATATGTGCATCATTTAAAACATAGTTGCTTTTGATCCCCGTTCTGTGGCCTAATGTGTACCACAGATGAGTCGTAGTGAGCCGAGAGGGTTATGGGACAGTGGAATGGACCTTGGACTGCTTGAATCTCGGCTTGTGAGCAGGTCTCCCCCCCCCCCTGCCCAGGTCACCTTTCAATTCCCTGTGCTGCACACATGTCATTTTCTATGAGATCTACATCAGGAAGAAAGGTTGCAACACATTAGCTAGATTCCTTGCTTCAGCCTCTAGAATATCACTTCTGACCCCAATAAAATAACTAAAACTCTGTCCTGAACAATTACCCTTCTGACACGAAAATCAAGAAGCTCTTCCTAAATTAGAATGCATAGAGTGTTGACATATCAACATTTTCAAGCAAAAAATAAAAACACCTGTGAAGTTTATTCTTGAATTAATGCTTCCTCAATAATGTCACAAAATGGCAACAGATCCTAGTGGCCAAAGGAAAGATCATGGCCCTAAAGATAAGTCTATCGTTAGGCACATATACGTATGTAATCTTCAAACGCTAAGAATATGGCCAATTTGGCTGACATTTTAGTTTAAAAAGTTACTATGTAAAAATTCCTACTTAATAACTTTGTAACTCTGTCCACTCAAATCTCTTTCTGCCTTTTCTTTATTACTTCATTAAAAAATAATTTATCTATTGTTTTTATGTGCTAAGAATTGCTTATTGGTAAATTTTAATTTGACCCCAGATGAAACCTAGTGCTATGGGCAGCTTTTAAAATAAAAGGGGTTGTTTGTCTCTAGATTTTGCTGGACAGAGGACTCAAATAACCAAGAAAGAATCATATAAGACCCACAGGTTATAGAGGTGAGCTCCTCTCTCCTGACCATGGACCCCTACATGTCCGATAAAAGATCTGAGTAGCAATAGTTTGTATTCACACACTTTCCCTATTACCTTACATGGTAGTAACATTTTAAAATGTAAATAATTGAGAAAGAAAAAACTCATCTCTTATACCCAACTACACTGTTATATTCATCCCTGCCATTGATTTTAGTACATGTAATTCCTTAAAATAAAGCTCATAGGTGTGATTTTCCTCAAATCGTTGTGCTAAATACCAAAAGCAATGACTGTATTTTGCAATGAAAATTCCATTTTTTAAAAAAGTGATTTATAAATAATGTAAGTTTCAAGAGATTGTTCACTGCAGTATCTCCAGGATTGAGAACAATGGCTTACACGTGTCGCAACTAAATAAATATTTGTTACATAAATAATGTTCTCTGACCTTCTCTTATATCATATGGTTTATAATCTGGTGCATTTTTTTAAAAGTTTATTTATTTATTTTGAGAGACAGGGCTCAAAATAAGCAGGGGAGGGTCAGAGAGAGAGGGAGAGAGAGAGAGAATCCCAAGCAGACTCCATGCTGTCAGCACGGACCCCAATGTGGGGCTCCATCCCACGAACTGTGAGATTATGACTTGAACTGAGATCAAGAGTCAGATGCTTGACCAACCGAAGTACCCAGGCACCCCAATCTGGCACGATTTTTTGTATGTACCTGTCTGTTTCTTAACAGTAGACAATAGGAACTGAGGAAGGAAAATGTCTATTGTGTATAACATCTTGTTCTAACAGCCCGGTGATACCTATATGCACAAAGTCGAATGAATTAAAGAAAGGCTCATGTTGTATCTTACTCATCTATCATCCTAAGTAACTAATTATACAAGGCATATGGCTTGATTCCTATTTGATTACGAATATGTTCGGCACAATGCAGATTGACTTATTGCTCTGTTGAGCTAAAAGAATGCTGTAGCAAGTGCGCTGGACCTGTGCAAACTTGTCCATCACTTATTTTTTCTGTGAAATAATTTCTGCAAATATGTTTCAGTTATTTTGGAGAATACGCCTGTCTCTCACAGCAGGGAGATTAGGTTCATTCGGTCCTGGAGAAGCTGGAGTCTGAGAGTGAGCCTACTACTCATTTTAGATTCATAATTTTTTTCCTGTAAAATACTGTAGATGACCTTAGATTAGTGGGAGAGCAGCTGGCAGGATTTAGAGAAATCTCACTGAGCTCAATATCCTTCCGTTAAAACAAACTCAGGTTTAAAGTACCAGATCCTGTTCTTTCTCACTAGGTCGACTGAACGCTGCCCCCCACTCCCAACAACAAAGTCAGACACACTTGAATTCACACTCTTGTTCTGTCATTTGCTAACTGTTTAACTCAGGCAAGTTACTTACTGCTCTGAGCCTTAGTTCCTTATTTGTCAAATGCAGATGGCAGTCGGGTGGGTACCCTGTATGATTCTAGTGGGGATTAGATTATGAAGATATAATGTTTAAGGAGGATTATTTCTATTATCTCTCATCCTCGTTATAAATTGCTTCATACAGAGCCATAATAGGTGGGTACTTCATGTGTGGTAGCAGCAATTAATAGCATTCCAACCACTGATGAGAATATAGAAGCCAAAGCTGAGCCTCACAGCTGTATTCTCATATCGACTTAACTGCTCTTGTTCAGTTTCCTCATTATAAAATGGAGATCAAAACTCTTAATAGTTCAATTTATCATAAAAGATGAGAAAATATATGTAAGTAATCAGCTTATGAATGCCAATCATCGTGGAGGTGCTTTATTTTTCTACTCCTATTTCTGAGCTGGGCTTCACGATTGCCCTGGAGAAGTGAGTCTATTTGGTAACTCTGGTTCCAAGGAGGGTACACGTCCTCCTTTCCTCCTGAGCTCTGGCCCCTCCCCTCCGCATCCTTATGGAGCACCACACCTTCATAACGTGGAGCCCCAGACACACAGGCAACATTCATGATCTCTTTTACTGCTCCCCATAAAGAGAAATGGAGTGGCCTCCGTATTATGTCAGTAAAAACTGGGGACTGAAAACATTAAACGAGTGTTAGTTTTCAAGGTGGTCAACTGGTACCGCATATATATTTTAAGGGATGAAAAGCTGCCTTTCAAAACTGATATACTATATTGGTATGTCATGGATACTCGATAAATTTTACTGAATTGAATTACAATTAAGTAGTATTTTAATTAAACAGTGTTTTTTTTTGAAATTAATTACTTTTACAGACTGACATGCTGTTTGACTATTACTTCTTAGGCCAAGCATTATGCGGCACTTTTAAGAAGTATGCTTATGCACGCTATAAAAAAATAACTTGAAGGCCACAATTTCTGCCCTTAAAAGTTTTAAAATATTTTAGCTGTATATTACCCTGATGATCTTTGTGACAGCAGGAAAGACACAGCATTGTTGTCAAATCAATGAGTCAGACAATGGACACAGTGCAACATGTAAGACACTATTCAAAATGTTATCTGTTGCTGTTGAAAATGATCTATGATTGTGATTAATTGCTTTTGAAATTTTGATCAAAATTGATCTGTCCAGTTTTATGGCACTGGCTGTTGGATGTCAAACCTCACCCTGGAATTACATAAATCAATTTAGTCTGGACTTCTGTAAAAACTGGGAGTAGAAAGATAGAAGTAATTTCTGAGTTGTCAGTGACTGATGGATGTTCTGATTTCACAGTGTTAGTAAAGAAAAGGTCTTACCGTAGCTGTCATAGGCATCCTCACTTACTCCATGACCGTAGTCATAGTATTCAGGCACACTGCAACAGATTTAGACAGCAATCAATGCCACTGTAATCAGGGGGAATCAACCCAGAAACTCATATGGAATTTGAAAGCAAAATGCACTACTAAAGTAGTATCCCAAGAACATCATAAAACACAATCCTAAAAAATATTCCGTAAGAAACATACAGGCTACTGACAAGGAGCGCTATGATTTTCTCATGCCATCTCAGGACCTCTTTATCTCTAACCTCCAATTTTATAAATCAAATTTCCCTTAAAACACAAGTATAATACTTCAAAATTTGTCAAGAGGAAAGTTATAAAGGCCTATTTCCAAGAAAAAGTGCTATATAAGATGACAATCTGGTCAACTGTGTGTGGCTTTTAATGCTGTTACCTGAAGAAATGTACATCAATTTTGTCTTTACTTCCAAACACTGAAATTATATTTATACTCCCCTCTAGCCCTTCCACAGCATGTCCATGAACTTCTCAGATATATAAGCTATTTATTTGTACTTAATATTTTGCTAGGTGCTTCCACGTTTCAATAACTGACAAGAAGGTGTCCTTCCTTCATTTCTTACTCAAGTTCCTTACAGGCTTTGCCCTGCAGTGGTACTTCCCCTTTTAAGGCACCATTCTCATTAGCATCCAAGCATTTCATATCTCTCATCCCCAAAAAGTCCTCCCTCACCCCCACATCTCCTTCTAGCCACTTGCCCTTTCTCTGCCCCTTTACAGCAAAATTTCTTGAAAAGAGGCAACTGTTCACTCTTTTCATTGCTTCTCCTTCCATATGCTTTGGAAGATATTCCAATCAGGCTGTTGTCTCCACTGAAACAGCTCTTGTCAATATCCTAACGCTTTCAAATCCAGCGTTCAAGACGTGGTCCTCATTTTACATCAGCACCATTTCACAGAGTCAGCCATTTCCTGCTCCTTCAGCCATTTCAGTTGCTTCTGAGATGTCCTCAGAATAAATAATAACTATTTATATTAATATCTTCACCCTTATATTTATAATTATTATATACGATATTTTCTCCTCAAATAAGCTCCTTCGTTTTACATCCTCTGCTTGAATCTTCATTTATAATTTATATACTATATATAATAAATTTATCAATAATGTCAAGATTAGTAATTCCTTTTAAGTACAGTCAAACCTTGGACTGTGAGTAACTCGTTCTGCGAGTGTGCCAGAAGACAAGCAAACAGTTCTAATAAATTTTAACTTGATAAATGAGCCATGTCTTGCAATATGAGTAGTACAGGATGCCGAATGTTACAGGACACAACTGAGCCAATGGTTCTTTTCTCTCTCTCTCGCTGTGGGATTGTGGGCGATTGTCTCCCATGCTTGGATGTTCAGCCTCACACCATGGTGTTTGGCTGAAATCAGTGATTTTTCAGAATATTGGAAGGTCCCCAGAACTGACACGAGTGCATTTTTCATCACTTCAAGGCATCTATGGACAGTCCTTTGCTTTTCCATACAAGAGTAAGCTTAGGAATGCTTTGCTTCATTCTAGGTCAGGCTGCCTGCAGATATAGACCCTTTCCTCTGCTGCCTTATTGCCAGTTACATTAAATACAGTATATGACAAGTTTATTAATACTGTACTGTAGTCAACATCCATGTGAGTAGATACAATGGCCCCCAAGTAGAAAAATATCCATTGAGCTAAAAGATAGCAGTGATTCCATTAGTGATAGTGAAACTCGTCCTACAATAATCCTCCTCTCCCGTCTCCCTCACACCAGCCAGGAAGATTTTCCAAG
This sequence comes from Paguma larvata, assembly GCA_030068075.1. Taxonomy (NCBI): domain Eukaryota; kingdom Metazoa; phylum Chordata; class Mammalia; order Carnivora; family Viverridae; genus Paguma; species Paguma larvata. The sequence continues at coordinate 55,870,800 of CM057829.1, forward strand.
GTAAGCGACAGTTCATTTACTTTTCTTTATATTTTGTATTTTCTTTATTATTATTCATAGTATTATAATCATTTTTGATGATTATTTTTGGGTTGTGGAATGAATCGTCTGAGTTTCCATTATTTTTAATGGGGAAATTCGCTTTGAATACAAGGGTTTTGGATTACAAGCATGTTACCAGAACGAATTATGCTCACAAACCAAGGTTTTACTATACTTCGGAATATTAAGATTCTCATTTATCTTTACTTGGGAAGCAACACCTCCATACAGAAAATAATCCTCTTCCCCAAGTATTAAATAGAAAGCAGAGATTTTAACCTTTGGAGTTCCAGTCCCCTCTAAGAATTTCATTAAATCTATGGGCCATTGGTCCAGTGATGAAGTGTGGGAAGACAATGGCTCAAGATAAATACCAAATTATATAAGGGCTGAAGGTAAGGCCACGGATACCAAAAGGGTTAGGTTGAAAGGAACGATAGAAAGGCCTAAAATTTTGTGGTTGTCATTATCCCTAAAGGCAATCTCATAGGTCTCATTATATTAAATACTTTGGATTTCATTGATAGTAAGGAAAGAGAAGCAAAAAAGAAAATACAAGTCTATGTATTAGAGGTGAAAATGAGAAACAAAGATAAGTTTGACCCCTTTTCTCTTTCTGGGAGGCAACTGAAAATTCACTAACTCAGTTTTAGTACAAAGTAGCTGGAAAAAAGAAAAGAAGATTACTGAGCACAGTCTTCTTGCCTAGATATCTATACACAAACTATCTAGGAAAAATGTATGGTAGGATGTGTTTCTTCCCACCCTTGAAACTATAGAAGTCTTAGGCCATTGACTAGTGGCTGGACATTTCTCTCTTCTTTCACATACTTAGCTTAACAGAAGCGATACAGCCTCATTGAGAACTCTCATACATGTGTTGCAAATTCCTGAGAATTGTTACGTTGATTCCCTGGATGACCAAGAGATGGCAGTCATGAGACAATGATTTAACAAACAGCATTCCCCTTTATATGGATGAAGAGACAATGAGGGCATCGACAGCAGCTTCTCTCTCCCTTTGTCACAATCAACCATGTTTCCTCGAAAAAACCTGACTATGTTCCTGAAGTGCTGTATGAAGACCACTAGCTCCAAACACTGCCTAGTGGCATTACTGTGTTTCTCATTGGATTTCAATTTTAATTTTTTAATGTTTACTTATTTATTAACTTGAGAGAGCGAGCAAGAGTGAGAGCAAGAGACATAGAGTTAGTGGTGGAGGGTCTGAGAGAGAAAGGGAGAGAGAGAGACTCCCAAGCAGACTCCGTGCTCAGCATGGAGCCTAATGTGTGGCTCAATCTCACGACTGTGAGATCATGACCTGAGCTGAAATCAAGAGTCAGATGCTTAGCCGACTAAGGCACCCAGGTGCCCCTCAGTTTTCATTTTAATTGATGAAGGTAAGAGATGGGAAAAAGACAGTAGTGAGAGAGACCATGACAAACTACAGTTATTGCCTGTCGTAAATGATACGTACACATCAAGAGGGAGTTTTAACTTTCAGCTACTCTATAAAGAGGAAAGTAAGACGTACAAGATATTCGTAAAATAATGGATAATGCAAAATAACGGATAATAAGCATAGCGGACTCTATCAGAGTCCATACCTTTGTTTGTCCAAACATTACTTCTCATTTCTTCCCTAGGAAAACATTTTGCACGGACAAGTGGCTGCACCATGAATAAATACATTCTTCAGCTATCCTTACAACTAGATGTGCCCTTGTGACTAAGTCATGAAACACGAGGTATGAACACAAGTGAGAGGGGCGACCCTGAGGTTATTTCCAATTTAATGACAAGCTCCTCATTGGACTTGTGCAGTCACCTCCTTTAGTCGGTAGAAGGCACTCAAAGTAATGATCTGGCAACGACGATGCAAATAAAGACTGGACCTTAGGAAGGCGTGGACAGCAACATGGGAGGAACCTATCTCTGAATGATCATGTTGGAGCAGACTTATTGTCTGCCTACCTCAGGGGTTGTTGTGAGAAAAAAAAAATTTTTTTATCTTGTTTAAGCCACTGAGCTTTGAATCTCTCTGTCACAACAATTAGTCAAAGAAATGAGTGTGTAGAAGTATAGAACTGCCATTAAAATCCCAAAATACTGGGCATTAGCTTAGTGGGAGAGTGGAGAGTGCAAGGAAAAAAATATAGTAGGGTAGAAAGCTAATAGGCCTTGTTATACCATTGCCCGTGAACTTGGAACAGTAGGCTATAGGTCTGCATATATTTTGACACTACAGGAAAAGGCTGAACAAAGCCCAACTGTTCTTAATCCTGCTGCTTTTAGAAAGGTTTCCAAAAGTCATGAGCTTAAATAAGAATGGGCCGTTTTTCCAGAAGAAACAGAAGTGAATAGAACTTTGCTAAAGAGAAGTTATTTCTGTCTGATTTCTATGTCAGTTCTATAATTTAAAATCAAAGAGTGTTCAGAAATTTGGGGCTTAGCAGGATTAGAGAAGTCACCTGTTTCTGTATCCCAATAGGAAGAGATAATGAGTCTTGCTCAAAAATGCCCTCACCTCTTCCCATTAGACTTTATTGCCATATATGACCTCTAGAACAATCATCTGTCCCTGAACATGTACATCAAGAAGCGTGCTGTTATAATTGTGAAGTCCCCGATGAGGGCACACTTTACTTGACTCACTATAGATGTGGCTACGGATTAAGACAATTTATCCATTAGGATAAGGAAGAACCTTCTAGTAAATCTGGTATAACCCCCAGAAAAAACAGTAAGATTGCCAGATGCACTAACCAAAAAACTTTTTTCAGTGTGGTTGCTTAGGTGTCTTTCAATGTCTGCTTGGCAGGAGTTTATAATTGTTATTGCCTATGAAGCCTTCAGTGTTTTCCAATGAAAGTATCTATTGTGGTGGTTCTGTTCCTTTTCTACTACTTTATATTGGATATTAGGTATGGGGAAGAAAGTTGAGAGCGGCAAAGATAATTGCTTATCATTTTATAGGTTGTTAGACTTCAAAGAAGTCTGGGTATTCACTTGGATGTGCATAGCTAGAGGGTTGGACATGGAAGACTTCTAGTTGTTTCCCTCCAAATCCATTTATCTCTTGTGTAAGAAAAGACTGACTATCTCGGGATTATATTTCCTAGCATAGGTGTAGAGTGATGTATAAAAATGTTTTAATGATCTGCATAAAAGTAAATTCCTTTGTCCTCTTCTTCCTTTCAACCTTTATGTAACTGGCTGGAAATGTGAATGATTGGAACCGTTTTGGAAAATTTTGTTAATGATGGTGCAGTGAACCAAATCTTTTAGTCTCCCAAAATTTGTATGTTGAAATCTTAACCTTCCATATGATAGTGTGTTAGGATGTGGGACCATTGGAAAGTAATTAGAGCATGAGGGTGGAGCCCTTATGAATGAGATTAGTGCCCTTGAGAAGGTGACCCCAGAGAGCGCTCATGTTCTTTCTTTACCATGTGAGGATACAACAAGAAGACAGAAGTCTACAACCCACACTAGGGTTCTCACCCAAACCCAACTATGCTGGCACCTTGATTTGGGATTTCCAACCTCCAGGACTTTATGAAATAAATTTATTTTTATAAGCCACCCCATGTGTGGTATTGTGTTATAGCAGCCCCAACTGAGACAGATGGCATTCCAGTAGCCTGGATCCCTGAATGGTGTCACGGAGTGGAGCCCACTTACTTGTGCATGTATACTATATGTGAGGGAGATATACTTTTCTCTTGATTAGGCCATTGAACTGTGGATCCCTTTACTAAGAAAGCTATACCCATATCCCAAATTAAACCAATCCCTTGAAGTTACACAGGCATCCAGTAAATATTGTTGAATGAATACAGGATTGAATAAAGGAATTCAAAGAAGATATGATTGTGTCTGAATTGAATAATCTTAGAATATTTTGCTATAAATATCTTTATAAAACTTAGTGTATGCTTCAGAAGGAAGGACTGTCTAGTTATATTGACAGCAGTGGGAACAGTGAAAAAAGTTTATTTTCTTATATAAATGAAATTTAGATTGAAAGCTTCAAAATAATGTAACTGACCAAATGTGTCTGTGGTTTTATATTGTTATATTATTTTTCAACTTTAAAATCATATGATTTGGCTAGAGAAAGTAGATTGTAGTGTTGGCTCTATGCTTTTCATTTCATTATTTCAGAGAGCTACCATTTCATTTATCTGTTCTTAGTAATGTTGAAATGTGAGTAAAAGTGAACAAATGAATTCAGTATAAACACAACCTGGTTATTTGATATTCTGTTCACTGTTTATTCTACCTTATATTTTAGAGAATATAGCTTTCAAGGTATGGAAACACATTGTGACAATTGTGGAAGTGTTCATTAAAATGACAATTATTGGTGGTTTGGGACTTAATTACTCTGATAGAGCAGTTAGAAGTTTCCTAGGAACTGGGACATATATAAAAATCTAGATATAACATGTTAGTTGCAATGACTTATTAAACAATATGTAATTATTAGTAAAATTGTGCACAGCATTTTGGCCTTTTGATATCAAGATGGTAGACACTAATAAATATTTGGGGGGAAGAAAACCCCCAATATATAAAGAAGAGAAGTAAAGGAGGCAGGAAAGATATCAGATAAATTTGTTATGATCAATTTTAAAACTAGAAAGAATTCAGAAAAGGAAAATTCCAGTTCTTTTCTGGTGGACAGAGGAGCATTTTACCCTAAATAGACTAGGTTAGCAGTTGACTAAGATAACTAATTAAGTGGCAGTGAACACAATAGACAAAATTAGGATGAAATGTGTTTTCTAGGAAACCAAATAATATTGTCACCACAATCAAGCTCCTTTTCCAAGCAAGTTCTTCGTGAGCCCACCTGTGACATAATGACACATTTTCATAGTACTTCACAACCTAGTGTCGGTGTCCTTGTTCATGTGGTGGGAGAAACCGCACTGATGGTGGAGCAGACTAGTTCAGGAGCCACCGAGACTAACCAAGCTCGTAAAGGAAATACGTTGGACATTCAGCTGTTAGGGCTAGAGATACGGCCAGTAGTTTCACGAGAACTCCGCTCTACAAGAAGTGTTCATATCATCCAACCAGTTATATTGGTATAAGTGGGAAAAAAGTAGAGGAGGCGGTTTATTAAAAATCCACACTTTGCTTAATTTTCCAACTGTTTGATTTGGTAGGATATAAAAATTACCAGAGAACATTAAACACGTTACAAATACACCATTGCTTTTTGTGATCCTCCGAAGATTAAAGCTTCCACATTTGTAAGTTCCAGTTGTGTTTAGTTTATGCTATGTTATCTTTCACTTCAACCTTTTTTTTAAATTCTTGAGTAAGCTGAAGATTGTGTCTATGAAGTAGGAAAGATAGATGAGGATGACTTTTAACTAAAGCTTCATTAATTATTTTCCAAATTGAAGAAAAATAAAAAATATAAAATAATATTTTAGGGGCTACTGTGTGACTGTCAGTTAAGTGTCCAAGAGCTGACAGCTCAGAGCCTGGAGCCCACGTCCGAGTCTGTCTCCGGCTCTCTCTACCCCTCCCCTGCTCACACTGTCTTTGTCTCTCTCAAATATAAATAAGCATTAATTTTTTTTAATATATAAAACAATATTTTAGAATAAAGGATAGAGGGACTTGATTAATGTATTAATATGAAAGATTTATAACTACCTATTTTTAGCACTTAAGTACTCTTAAGATTTGTACTCTTAAAACAAATTGCTCTCCTAAGTATTTACGCTGAAAACTTGTTATGTTGTGCATTTATGCTGTATTTCCAGAAATATTTGTCAGATAAAGGTAAGTTTTCAGCCCAACTCCCACGCTCAAATTGCGAATTGGTAGTTCTTTCATTTTATATCTACTTATATGATGATTAAATCCTTCTGTTAAGTTTCATAAAGCTTAGAGTACTTTCATGAAAGGACTACTCACAAAGCTATAAACCTAGTGTGTAGATTATGATTGCAACACACTGGTACATTTTGAAAAGCAACCAAATGTTCTTGAATTTTGATAACTAATTTGTACAAATGAGTGGTGCCTTCTGAATGCTCTGCCATGATTAATACTACAAGTAGATAGAAGTGAAGACTCATAATATTTACTGGGCTGCTACCAATTAATTGCAAAGGATTAGAAGTGAAATAAACTGAATTTTTAAAACATATAGACATAAAACACAACTGTCCGTCATAAGGGAAAAGCATAGGAAAGAAAGCATCCTATAACTGCTAATTATGAGTGAGTCTACCTATGTATGGTTTAAGATTCTTAATCTCATGTTTTTAGATTAAAATCACAAATACAAATACCAATACCACTGTAATTAATAAGAGGTTTAAATATGAAAAATGTAGCATAAATTACTTAACTATCCTTATGTGTTCATATTTTATGCATTTTGTTTCCCATTCAAGAATTTTTCCATTTAGAAATTGGCCTTTATTCTGAGGGCGATTGGAGAATTAAAACATACAAGTTAACCATTCCGATACTAGAAATTAGTGCTCACATATGAGATCATGTGCTTTTTTGAGAATTCACTATCATTGAAATTATTAGTAAATAAAAATTTGGTATGAAAATAAACCATATGAAACACTTAAACTCAACTGCATAACTTCTATATTCCTAATGCAGAAAAGAAATATAAAAACTTTTAAAGAAATGAAACTCTCTTAAACATTGAAATATGTTGATCATTTTGTGTGTGGGGTAAAAAATATTACACGAAATACATTCCTTTTTAAATGTGTACATGATTCAACTAAAATGGAAAAACCCTAAATGCTCGGATATCAGCATGGAAATATTAGCTTTCACAGAGTTCTAACAAAGAAGAAGATCAATGCTTTAGATACATGCACAGTTCTAAAGAATCTTTGAAATTCCATCAAAATTACATAAATAGTTTTAAAATATTTTTGAAATTCACTCACTGATTTCCTTCCTTCCTCCTTCCTTCCTTCCTTCCTTCCTTCCTTCCTTCCTTCCTTCCTTCCTTCCTTCCTTCCTTCCTCCCTCCCTCCCTCCCTCCCTCCCTCCCTCCCTTCCTTCCTTCCTTCCTTCCATCCAACCAATAGTGTTACACAGAAAGTACTGTGTTACAGAGTTGCTGTATCTGTTTATAAATAGAATACAAATTCGTGTCCTCCAAGATTAACTAGTAAATCAAGTACATTGAGCATAGATGGATGGATTGGTGGAGAGAGCGAGACGAGTGAGAGAGATAACATAATAACCCTCAGCACTTATCCTAGACAATTTATTTTGAGAAAGTCCAAGATATAAATCTCTCACTCAAAGGTAACTCATTATGAAACAGAAAAAGCCCACAGTTCATTCCCAGATCCATTTGGAGGAAAATCAGTATTTCTTATAGAAATGATACATAGAATACAGAAAAAAAAGTATTTGAACTGAACATTGAAAGCTGCTATTTTCCATTTTCATTGACTGTGTCATCTTGGACAAATCATTTAATCTCTCTGAACACCAGTTTCTTCACCTTTAATATGGCAATAATAGTATTTACCTCAAGTATTAATGAGATAACCCGAGACAGCCCCATGATAAGTGCCTAGTACACAGCAGGCACTTAGTAAATATTAATAATGGGTAATTGTCCAATCAATAAAAGCATAGACATAAAGTTCCCCTTTTTCATATTCATAAAGGTTGCAATGCTGATAGAGATTTCATCTTCTTGAAATACTCTGAAATATGAAATAACCATACATGCCCTCTTAAGTTTCAGTTGATGGTATTTAATGTTCACAGGATGAAATATAGGCTGATTATTCATGAGGGAAGTGACATATTTGTTCTGCTCATAGATTAATGATCAAGACAGATGATCTATATAAGGCATCTAGCATAGAATTATGATCAGCTTTGCAATGATCTACTTTATAGAAAATGGGCATTTCAAGGGTACAACCTCATGTTCCAAATTAGAAAGAAATACGTTTAGATATACTTTTGCTTTCTGGGTTCAACACTGCACATACATTTCTGAAAAATGGTCTATTTTTATAGACTCTCTTTAATCATTTTTTTCCAATTCAGCTTGTATTTTTTGCTTACTTTGACCCTTTATTACATAAATGAAGGGTGAGCAATTTTATAACAAAAACATTAATCTTCTATTTTATTGCATGGGATTATCATTAGAACATAGCAATTATTTTCTATAAATAAGACCTTCAACTGACTGATTAATTAGGCTCAGTGATACATGACATTATTAAATGAGCTGTTACATGCTTTCGGTATAAATACACAGAAGTTATTGAACCCTAGTTTGAAATGGACATAATTCCAATTGTATACACATTATTTTTTTGACTGAATCATAATTCATGAATATCAGTAAGATTTCAGCACTGTAAACATCGGTATAATTTCTAATTATTTCAGTACTCTAATCTAGTTGACTTTGAGACTGAATTCATTGATGCAAACTGCACTATGGCTATGTGTTAATGGTGATTTATATTTGTCCCCATTCAAACTGGAAATGGAATCTCACCTCTGTTGCATAATGTTCCAGAACCACTTTTTACTTATTAAAGGATTATTTTCATGTACCAGACTTTGGAAATTTAAATAAATAAAACAAAGTCTGGGGAAAGAATATATAAATTAATAACAATGATTCTGGTTTGACAAGTTTTTCTATATGTGAGGGAACAAAGCCACATTCTTCCAGAAACTCTCAATATATAACTAAAGTCAGGTGAAGATGTGTCTCCATGCACCATCATTGTGGCATGTTATGAACTGAATTGTAATTGTATATTTTCATGTTTCCTTTTTCTCTACTCCCCAGACTGTGAATGGTAATTCTTTAGTATGGCATACAAGTCCCTTTTGTATCTACATTTTAATGACCTATCTAGCCTTCTCCTTATCACTCTCCTGTTACCAAACCCTGCACCCCAACATAGTAGAATGTTTCCCAAAATCATCAATCTTTTCATGACCCCATTCCCCTGACCATGGTATCCTTCAATCTAGATGGAACTTCCTCTCCTTCTTCTCTAAAGAAAGCATCCACCATCCTCTTGGGGTCTGGCTCAATGGTTGGCTATTAAAGCTTGGCCTCCCAGGCAAGGTGTTACCCCTTCCCACTTGCCTTGCTGATATCTTCATGTACAGCAGCTTTCATTGTATGAGGATTTTCTTTAAAATCTGTCTCTTCCTTTAGCACAAGGACTTTCAATACCTAGTGTGCATAAGCATCGCAAAATTGTGCCAAAAAAGAAAAACAAACAAAAGGCCAAAAAACAAACTGCACTAATTGTGTATAAATCAACAACCGGGCTATGCTTTATTTGTTGTGAATATATAGGTGCAAAATAGTGACATTCAATGAATGTTTATTGAATAAATGAATAGTTTAAAAATACTGCATAATTTCTTTGTGAATAATTTGTACACTGCCTGACAGTACAGCCATGTAGATTTGTGGCTATGTTTACAACTGTTCTTGCAGAATTTTAATTAGTGGTCAATGTCAATATAAAGGTTGCTACTGAACTATGTCCTTGGTACTCTGTTTTTCTAAAAAAAAACTTTGAAAAGTACTTGATAAAGAAATATAAGTTGTGTTAAGAAGTACAGCTAATATTCTGACTTTCAGAATTAGTATTCAAAAAAGTAGCTCAAAATCAACAAGAGAAGGCCTCTACAACAAGGTGAAATGTCATAGAGATAAATGTACGCTTCTGCGTTTCGGTTAACAAAATCAATTGCAAAGACGCAGGATGGTGTGAGAACTGGCTTGACAGAAAGTTCATTTAGGAAGAACCTAGGTTTTCAGTTGTAAATGAATTCAATAAAACTCAGTAATGTGACATAGCTACTTAAGAAAACCACATGGTCAGATGATGCTGAAATGCTTTAAAAGAAGAAGCATTATTATACAGGATATAATCATGTCATTTCTTTGCACCAGGCAACTCTCATCTGATGTAATGTACCTCGAGATCACTGTGCCACACTTTAGGATGGACACTTGGACAACTGGAGTTGTTTTATAAGAGAACAACTAGGGTATTCAGTTAAATGGGAATAACGATATACCAAGAACAGCTGAGGAAAACCCTGTCTATGTGAGTACTGACCTTGGATACTACATGTTACCGGTACAATAATTTAGCTTAACAAACAATCACAAAATATTAATATCATACACTAAGAGACAACTGTTTAGGTCGTGTGTTTTTGTTTGGCTAGAGGTATCCCAGAAGCTGGGATCACTAGAGTCTCTGTTCCAAGCGTGGATGGAGCTGCGATTGGCCTCCGTGAGGTGTGGATTCCCCATGTATTCATTCTGGAGCCCAGACTAAGGGCAATAGGTATCTAGAGAAGTTCTCCTGGCAACAGCAAGAGGAAGTGGGAAATGCATAGTCCTCTTAATGTGTAGGCTCAGATGTTGCATTATTCTATTAGTCAAAGCAAGATAAAGGATAGTGAGGAGTCAGGCAAATACTCCACCTCTTTTATGAGAGACCCTGAAAAATCACAGAGCAAAGGATGCGAACATAGGGAGGGGTGCAGAATTGCAGGCAAGAATACATTCTATCGCATTCTGGATATTGAGAGAGGGACATTATCTTCATAAAGAAAAGCTTGTATGTGGAACAAAACAATTTATTGTGTATAGTTTCACAAGCTGGTTACTGATCAATGTATATAAATGGAGATTACAGGGTAGAAGATATTATTTCAGTTTAAGAGTTTCCTAATAAGCTGAGGTGTGAGCAATATGGCATTAGTACAGTGCCCAGTCTTTGCAATTGGACAGAAATCAGTTGGAACCTTGTCCAGGCCTGGGCAAGGTAAACATTCTGAACCCAGTTTTCTTGTGATCTGAGGATACAACTGTCTACCTCATATGATAATGTTATAAAGTACCCAGTATAGGCCTGTGCATATAGCAGCTGCTCTGTATTATTTTAGAAACGGTCAAGTGTTTACTGACTAGCCCTTCACACTCCTCTCTTGCTTCTTTCACACATCTATAGTTCAGTCTTACTGAATATTATATAATACAAATTCACTAGTACTTATAGTACTTGAATTCTAAATCCCCAAACTCTGAACCCAAAATTTTTCTTCAACTGAGTGTCGAAATCATTAGCCAACAAAATTCTTACCTAAAATGATTAGCTATTTATAGCTATTTATGTCCTGCCTGCTATAGTTACTCATTTATTTCAACACAATAATTCAAATATATATTTTTGACCCAGATGCAAAAATATAAATAATTCTGAATATGAAAGATCTAGTCCACAGTATTATAACTATTGAATTTTGAACCTGTACTTAAATGTACCATATATAGTTCACTGTTCTCCTTCCAGCCCCTAGAAAATAGCCCTTAATAAATAACTTTAATGAAACAGTAAAACAAGGCACTGAGATTATTACAAAGGGAAATCTAATTATGGGGAATTACTAATATCTGTGTCTTATTTTGACTTTATTCCACATGCATCTGAGATAAATTCCGTTCCCTTTTCTGAGGTTTTCCCAGAATCTAAAGTGTCATTTTCACCCCCGACTCTACATTTTCAAAGTCCATATTTTTCATTTTGACCATGAGTGTTTCAAGAAAAATACCTCCCTCCTCTATTACCAGTATTCAAGTCCAATATAGTAAGACCATTCTTTGTTGTTGTTGTTATTGTTGTTGGTTTTTGGTGTTTGTTTGGTTTTTGGTTTTTTGGTTCTTTAAGTGCAAATTTTTGAGAAACCAAAGAAAGCAATGAAAGCACAGGAAGATCATTCAGGAAAAGGATGGAATAGCAACTAATAGAGAACTTGCTGAGCTCAAATGACTAAATCAGGTTGATGCAAAAAAAGGATGATTGTAATGGTCACCAAAGATGAACTTGGTTTTGCCAACTGTTAGATATCATGGCAACGTCAAACTCTATCCAGAAATTGTTCTTTTCATACAACTGAGTGCTATATCTAGGCTTTCCTGTTCCTTTCCTATCATTTCAGCTAAATGTTCTACCACTTCTAAGTATCTTACTTAGATCACCTGAAGGACATTTATTCTTTGTCTTTGTACAAATCTTTGCCTGGCTGAATTTTATTTACCCAGCTAAATCACATCTTGGAATCAGCTCTTTTTAAGAAAACTTCTTGGGGGGTTTTTGGGGTGCTCAGTTGGTTGAGCGTCCTACTCTTGATTTTGGCTCAGGTCATGATCCCAGGGTCGTGGGATCGAGCCCCACATCGGCTCCACACGGAGCATGGAGCCTGCTTAAGATTTTCTCTCTCTCCCTCTTCCCCTCTCCACTACTTGTGTACATACTCTGCCTCCCTCAAAAAAAAAAAAAAAAAGCTTCTAGTATTCTGGTACTTTCTTGTAACTGTCTATCTGGCACCTCTTCCTAGCATACGTACTTGTAAGCTACATGTTTATTTGCATGTCAGTCTTCTTCACTAATTGTCTCCAAAGAATCCACTCCTGGATTTTCAGACATCCTTTACGGACCATGTAGTGCCCTCAAATAGCCTTTAAAAAAATATGTTTATTTATTTTTGAGAGAGAGAGAAAGAGAGTGCGAGCAAGGGAGGGGCAGAGAGAGACACACACACACACAGAATCCAAAGAAGGCTTCAGGCTCTGAGCTGTCAGCACAGAGCCCGATGTGGGGTTTGAACCCACAGACCATGAGATCATAACCTGAGCTGAAGTCAGTTGCTCAACCTACTGAGCCACCTAGGTGCCCCCAAATAGCCATTTTGAAGGACTCTTTATTACTGTGGCCTTGGAAGCATTTTATGAATACTGACTTCTCTATCTTGTTTTGTATAGAAGAGAATTTAGAAAACAATGACTGTGGCTACCTATAGTTATATTTGGTTTAATCTCTATAGTGTTTAACTTTCAAAAATTAGTTACCAGCATCTAAAACATCAGGGCATTGCACTGAAACACTGATGTGGCAAGTTACATTTTCCAAAAATGGCCACGACATAATTTTCTATCCTTGAACCCAGCCCGTTGCTCAGTGACTGGTGAGGTCTCATATCCTTTCTCTTGAATCTGGCTGGACTTGACGGAATGAAGCTAAGTCATGAAAGGCAATGCGTCTTCTGTTTTGTTCTTTGGCATACTCAAATCTGGTGCTTGAAGCTGCCATGCTGTGAGGAAGCTGAGCAATGTGGAGTACACATGAGCATTCCAAGTAGCGGCCCCAATTTAGGTATCAGCTGACATCCAGCATCAGCTGCCATATAGATGAGAGAAGAATCTCCAGATGATTCCATATCCCAGCCATTGAGTTATCCTTACCTTTTGAGCCTGCTTGCTGAGAGGCTCCAGACATAGGGGAGAAGAAACAAGACACCCCTGCTGTGCCTTGTTAGAATTCCTGATATAGAAAATCTTCAAGTATAAGACAGCATAGTAAAGATGGTTATTTTATACCACTTAGCTTTTGGATGGTTTGTTATGCAGCAATAGTAACTGGAAAACAGAATTTCATGGGGAAAACAACCCATCCAGTACCCCTGGACCGTTTACTCTACATGAACTATATGGCCGCGATATCCTAAACTTGAACAGAAGATAGTTGCTTTCAATAGAGCACTTTCCAGTTTGCCACAGTTTCCACCACTCCTTATTGTTGCAGCTTGACAATTATATACACTTGTAAACATTTGTGACCCCTAAATGTGTTGATAAATATCTGTTAAATATGTTTTTTAATGTTTATTTCTGAGAGAGAGAGAGAGAGAAAGTGAGTGCAAGTGGGGAAGGGGCAGGGAGAGAGGGGAACAGAGAACCCAAAGTGGGCTTTGAGCTGACAGCAGCAAGACCCAAGGGAGGCTCGAGCTCATGAATGGTGAGATCATGACCTGAGCCGAAATGGGATGCTTAACCGACTGAGACACCCATAATATGTTTTCTTTTCTCTTTTGTTGGAACTAAGTATCTTTAATTACCATTGAAGTCAGAATTTCACCTTTGGCCCTTTGATTGGTCTTAATACTAGACTTTCTGCAAGACATCAGGTTCTTCAAGACTCTAAGATGATCTAACAGTTCCCTTTTCCGAAGCTCTGATTGCATATGGTTTTCCTGTTACTTTCCTGTTTCCAGTTGTCTCCAGTTCTAAAGTAATCTGCTGAGAAGAAATGACTGACATGCTGACATATCCTCATCTCAGTAAATAATTAAACAGGTTTCAGTTACTAACTGGGACACTTAAGTTTTCTTGGGAGACTCATCGTTCAAATGACTAGGGAAAATGGGTTTTCTAGCTTTTCTTATTCAAGTCTTACAAAAGATATTTTATTGCATATTTGTAAATACAAATTGATCATTTAGGGAAGTAGTCATCAAAATTAACCTTACAGTAATAAAATATCAACAAATGAAATAAATATATAATAGATAATTTGAGAAAACACATTCTTCCTTAAAACCAACAGCAAGGGGCACCTGGGTGGCTCAGTCGGTTAAGTGAGTGACTTCAGCTCAGGTCATGATCTCATGGTCTGTGAGTTCGAGCCCCACATCGGGCTCTGTGCTGACGGCTCAGAGCCTGGAGCCTGCTTCAGATTCTGTATCTCCCTCTCTCTCTGCCCTTTCCTTGCTCATGCTCTGTCTCTATGTCTCTCAAAAATAAAATATAAACGTTAAAAAAAATATCTTAAAAAAAAAAACAACAACAACAACAAGTATCCTGGATGCCTAAAATAAGTATTCCAGATGAGGACAAAAAAACAGTGTGTATCAAGAGCTGGACTCTCACTTTGTTGAAGTAAATCCAAGCAGTAGCCAGTCCACTGTTCATGCATGCAGAGGTCTGTAGATGGCATGAAAATACAACTAACTTGTAGAATAACTGGGAAAATATCTCAAATCCAATAACCTTTTGTAAATTCAATCTCATCATTGACTATAGTTTGAAACATAGGAGAATTGAATTACAAAATGAGGGTGAGTCATTTTATAGTGAATAATACCACTTAAATGAATAGGAAAAGCTGTTATATACTTAATATGATAACTTTTATTAAATTACTGGATAACTGCAATGACTTACACTTAAGTTTTCATTAGAAGGGTTTCTGTAGACTCTTATTCTCAAATACAGGGATTGCATTAAATTTATAGCCTAAAAACATGATTTTTCTTGCTTGAAATTATCCTTTGGTCAGAACCTTTTGAAAAGCAGGCAAATAACTTACTACATTTTTATTATATTAAATGCATATTCTCTGTGACTTGTTCAGGTAATAACAGACATCTGTTGACCCAGTGAGTTGATTTAGTATTTTCTGACACTATTAGTCTTTATGTACAAGGCCTTTGGAGCTAGAAGATGTGATTTTGAATCTAACATTTACTACCTGAGTGAACTTGGGAAGATCACTTGACATTTTGAATCTTCAGTTTTTCCTGCCTCAAATGTTATTGCTAGGATTAAATGAGACGAATTGGCCTAAACAATTAACACAACAGCTAGGCCAACACTAATGTTAGTTATTATGAATCATTAGTTCCCAGCAGTCTCTGAACAACAGAGCAGTGGTTCCCATTGTGTGGACTCTGACCCTTGAGGAGCCAAGAAATTGTTCAAGAGAGCCCAAGAACCCATCCGTTCACCAAATGAACTTTGTATGGTCCCTTTGTATTCTGACGTTTGTTTGGTTAAGTATATAGATGCTTTTTCATTAATAAGACACAAATTCATTTAAAAGCATTACTGTTTCCATAACAATTCAAGTCATTATTTACATCTTCAAGCAACTGACTTTAATTTGTACAATTACGGGTTGGGTGTTGTGCTGGCGCCTTCCCTTTGCCTACCCACTTCCACTCTTCCCTCTAACCTGCTGTGTACTCGGGGGATGACTGACAGCAACTCCATCTACTAGGTTTTTTGTCTTCTGCCTCCTATGTGTTCAACCCATGAGAACAAAGATAGGAGACTGGAAGGAGGGAGGAGAGTGAGGTCGGGGTATTAACTCTGAACTTTTGTCTTTGTGGGATGACCAGACTGCCATTCTGAATCAGAAGTTTCAGTTCCTGTCAGGAGGCCTCTCCAAATAGCATTCTCTGTCTCCTCTCATAACTAATTTTGGTGACAAACACCCTGCCCCAAGGATACTAGTGCCAGGGCATCATATGTCTGTTGTGGTTTCCCTATACTCTGCCACTGAATATAGTTCTTGTATTAAACTTTTCTCAAATTACCCTAATTTAAGAGTGTCATTTTTCCCCTTACTGTGTAGACTCTGACCAATACAGGTATTCAAAAAAAGGGTCTACATTCTAGAAAACTTTTTTTATGCACCTCTAAAGAAAATACATAGTTCTGTCCCAGTTGCAAAGGGTAGATGTATTATTCAAGCAAAATGAAATATACTTGCTATCACTTCAGATGGACTATAAAAACTAAACCAAAACAAATAATTTTTTTAATTCAGAATTAAATATAGAAATAAAACAATAAAAAACAGCTCAAGTATCTAAAAAAAAGATTTACACTTGAAAATTATAGTTTGTTAATATTTCACACCCGAATTAAATTGCCCTTAGAATCAGTGATCAAAATTGGTCTTTTGATTTTCATTTGCAATATTACTATTTGAGTCCAAGTACATGCCAGTAACTTTTTTTTTCCTACATCTATGACTTTGGTTTGATATAGAGTCTTGCTGAAAATTTGGGCATTGAGAAAAGTCAATTGGTTGGTAAAAGCTCGTGAATTTACATAATTTCAGAAGATTGATCTCTGAAAATGTTAATGACTTTGAGGAGTACATTAAAAAATGGGGCATGAGAACATGGACGGAATTTAATATTTAGTCCAATTAAAGTTGTTAATCACAGGATGTAACTTGTCTTAAGCCAAAGACTTCAGTAATTGAGTTCCCCTGGAAACTGCAATACTAGTACTGCAAGTCGACGCTTGCATAATCAACTCATCAATCCCACTTTTTTTTTTAAGTTTTTATCCTCATCGACACAGAGCAAGAGAAAAAGATGGTCCAAGACCCATCATATCATCGTCCTCTTTACCAGTCCTTAATATGTCATTTATGTTGAGCTGCCTCCTAAGGAATCTTTAGAGAAGTCCCTTCTCTGATCCATTTGAAAATTTCCAGAACTAACGACACCTTACAAGACAACTGGGGATTAATTAAAGTTGTTATAGCTTCTGAACTCCAGGTGAACCTTTCTAGCGTTGTTACCTTGTGAACTTCCCTTAGACTCTCTATTGAAGATAATATAATTACCCCATTTAGGTACCTGCCAGATTCTACTTTATAATTTCTACAAATTCTGTTTTTGCCTGTGCTGACTAGTCATTTAAAGGCCACTTTCTCTAAAGATTTTTATTTTTTGTATCAATTCTGCTAAGTCACACATAATTCGCTATTTTACTTACAAGGAATTTCTTCCAGTTTTGACCATGACCGGTGCCAAAATAATATTCATATTGTTTATAAATCATGGAGATGTTTTATTCTCATATATTTCTCTTTATTCAACTTTAGAAACTTTTGCCATTTTCCTCCATAAATTCAAATTATAATATTAAAAGTCCAATTAAACAGTCACCTCCTTAAAAAGAAATAGTTCTATACTGATTCTAATAAAAAATAAACTTTCTCTCACTTCTGATTTCTAATACTTCATTACTCTATACTTGTTTCATTTATAATATAGTTATTTAAATATATACACAGCTCACAGATGACTCTTGAAACAAATTGATGGGGCAAATATTAAAATATGGTTAAAGATTTTAAAAAATAAGTGTTGTCACTGTATGGTGAGTAAACTCTGGCAAGTATAATCATTTAATAACTGCTTATTTAACTAAACTGTTAATATTCTCTTCTGCTGGCATAGTTGGATTAATAGAAATAATCTAAGTGTAGAATACATTAATACATTATGTCATGAATTTTCTAAGTGTTTATCCATTGCTATTACAAATTGGTACTGTATTTAAAAATTCTTCTCACAGACTTCTGAAGTAATATTGTTAATTTCTTTCATTCATTAATGCATTCATTTATTGTTCATTTGTTTGACGATCTCTACTGAGAACCTCTAGTGTGCCAGATACTCTACCAAGTGTTGAGGATATGTTTTGACCAAAATAGATATGTCATAATTATTGTAACATAGAATATTAGTTTCATTTTAATTAAGTTCATGACTTGCTGTCTTTATCTCTTCTGGTTAAGCACTAAGATATCTCAGAATTATATAAATATTGTGTCAATAAATATAATACATAGAATTTTGCATGTTGTATTCTACTTTGAGGGGAGATGCTCTTATTTTTTTTAAGTTTATTTATATATTTTGAGATTGGGAAAGAGAGAGAGGGGAGCAGAGAGAAAAAGGGAGAGAGAGAATCCCAAGCAGGCTCCGTGCTGAGAGTGTGGAGCCTGATGTGGGGCTTAAACCCACAAGCCATGAGATAACAACCTGAGCCGAAACCAAGACGCTTAATTAACTGAGCCTCACCCAGGCACCCGAAGAGGCTCTTATTTTGTATCTTCACAGTGTAGGTACACATTAGGCGTGACATTCATGTATTCAACAGTCATCTATTCAGCAATACCCTATGAAAGACTCAATACCAGATACTGTGAGGGACATGAGGGTATTAGACAGGGATTCTAGGAGAGTAGTGAGAGTGATAAGTAAAATGTAGGACAGAGAGAGAAAGTGGCATAGGGAAATAAACACATGTTGCTACTGATAGAGCAAAACCTGATTAATCCCAAATAAAGGATTAAGTAAAAACTTTTTGAAAGAGTTGGCTTTGAGCTGTGCCTAAGAGGATGGGATGAACTTAGCCATAGGAAATGGAATAGATAGGAAAGGAAAAAAAAAAGAGGATAGCAGAAGTGCATAGAAAATATATTCTTACATATAAATTATACTTCGTTAAGATAGAAATTTTTCTGAAATTATTCTATTTTTATGTATCATTATGTTCAATTCTTCTAACATTCGCTTTTCAAGTGTTCAAAAATATATTATTCTACTAGTCCCCCAATTTTTTTCTTCCTTGTGTCTTAGGGTCAGCTAAGCCCATTTAAGTCTTACCAGAGAAAGATGCAGAAAGTCTCTCACTTTTAGAAAATTATTTCAAAATCTCTATCAGCTGAATGTAGCTCTATAGAGCTAAGTCAAGGAAATGCTTTACTCTGTTCTAGTTGTGTTTTTAGTGTGTAGTAATTGTTTTCTCTACTAAAGTTTCTGAAACAAGCTATGGAACTTTATTACCACCATTTTATACAGTAATATACAAAAATGAACTAATAATTTGATTGAAAGTATTAGCATATGCTTTAATATATAGCCAGTTTGCATACCATACTCTGTTCAGTGTCTGACATGATGCAAAACTTTCCCCCATCCTAAATAATTGTGCTGTCTTCCAGTCTGCAATTGGGACAATTAAGATATCACCCATAGTATAAACTCTTAGCTCACGATGGTCTTTCTATTTAACATACTACAAATTAACCAATTTCTGGAAATTGAAGAAGGTCATTTCTATACTGATATCTTATGTTATGCTTAGGCTTAAGAGTATTAGTTCACACTCATCTTTTTCCTAATTGTCTACAGTATTCTCTCTAAGTAGAATATCCCTTCACTCCTTTACTGTGTTGTCCTTCAGACCACACAAAATGCACCTTATGTGCTACATACAGATCTCTTCCTCGACTCCATAATGACCTTAAAGTTTTTTCTTTCTTTGTCACCTTCCCCTACCCCAAACATTACTTAATGAAGCATCCAGCTCTCTGTGGGTCCCAGTAAAGTTCATCAATAAGTGGCCAAAGCTATGATTTTTCAACAATTAATTTATTGGTTTCTCTCGGTCATATGTAGTGAAGAATTACTTAACTATCACATGGACTCCTCCTCCTTTCCCATGATAATTGTAACTTTTTTTTTTCAGAAAAATATTTAGGAGATTGAATTTTCTAAGAATGAATTTGTTAATGCCAATTTTACTCATAATTGCAAAAGAAAAAGAAAAGTAAAAAAGGAACAACATACATGTCCTTTAAGTGGTGAAGGAAGTAGCTACGTATGCATCCTTATGATGAAACATGTAGTAATAAAAAGGAAGAGAACTTTGCTATGCATAACAATATTAATAAAATAAATAAATACATCATGCTAAGAAGCCAGACTCAAAGGCTACATTTTGTATTGCTTACACTTAAATAACATTCTAGAAAAAGTCAAAGTGTAATGGCAAAAAACTGATTGTGGTTTCCAGGGTCTGGGAGGGAGAAAGTTGTCTATACAGAGCCATAAGAAAACATTTGGGGCTGACTAAATTGCCCTATAACTTAATTTTGATGGTGGTCAGATGATAGTTTGCATTCAACAAACTCATACAAACTCTGTACCCTAAATGGGCAAAGTTTAATGTATGTAAATACTACTTCAAAAAATTGACTTTAAATAAGTAAAAATTCATTGATATTTCAAATTTAATCAATCTAAAGAGATATAGTCAATGACTTATAGATCCATCAAGACAGGAAGGGAATTATTCATTCCATAAGATGTTTTACAGATTTTCCTTTTCAGAGCACCAATAATTCCTATATCTTTTGCTTTACAAATAAAAATTACAGGGGTGACAGGTGGCTCAGTTGGTTAAACATCTGACTCTTGATTTCAGCTCAGGTCATGATCTTACAGTTCATGAGATCAAGCCCCGCATCGGGCTCTATACTGACAGCACAGAAACTGGTTGGGATTCTCTCTCTCCCTCTCTCTCTCTGTCCCTCCCCTGCTCGCGTGCATGCTCTTTCTCTCTCAAATAAATAAATAAACATTTTTTTAAAAATCACATTTAGGGGGAAAAAGCTCCACTGAACAAGTGCTTTGTGTTTCATTGTTGTGTTAATTATGAATTTACTAAAATAATTTCTAAGACTAACAGTATTTTGTTACATAAAGCTTATTTAATGAGTTTATTGGTTATGATAATCACCTAGTCTTAACACAGTACTTTTTTTTTTTTTAATTTTTTGAGAGAGAGAGAGGACGCGCACATGCAAGCGAGTTGGGGAGGTGCAGAGAGAGAGGGAAAGTGAAAATCACAACCAGTCTCAGTCTCACAAACCCTGAGATCATGTCCTGAGCTTAATCAAGAGTCCGATGCTTAACAGACTGAGCCACCAAGGTGCCCCAACACAACACTATTATTAACGATTGCAAGATTATTTTCTTCTACCTCAGTCTAGTAAGCAATTTAGTAATTAAGAAAGACAATGGAGAAAACCACTGCTAGAAACTCTCACATAATATAACTCGTACTCTGATACAAGAAACAAAATAGCAGGATTAGAAATAATCCTGACAAGAATGATTTAGACAGCAAATGCCTTACCTTTGCGTTTGGGTGGCATAGCTGTTATCATAAGTCTCATAGGTCTGGTCATCATATTCACCCCCGTAGCCATCATCATACCCCTGAGGCAGAAAATGGTAGAGAGACCTATTAGCAATCAACTTGATTAACTTTGGTCTGTTTTTGCTTAATGAGATTTTATATAATGTGACCTTAATTTAGTTTTTATGTTTGCTTAGTTACTCTGCATCAGATTTTACTAGATGAACAATTTTTTCATAACCTGGAATAATATTTCATGGATCAGGTTAATGTTTAATAATTAAAGTCAGCATATCATTGAAGTAGCAATACCTACTCTAGGATTTATCCAGAATTTTGATCAGTACTGCTAAAGACAATATAAAGAATTAAAAATAAATTTTCTTTTGAAAATATGGGTAGATAGTGTGCTAACATAATGGTGGTTTTAACATATTTGTTAGAGCCCCAATGGGAGTTTTTTTTTTCTTCCTCTAATAATATTGGTAATTATGACTGAAACTATAAAAATGTGATCCTTAAATTTTGGTCAACTTGTAGTGAGAAAATTATAGTCATCACTGCAAAACAAGTAAACAAAAAGAATTAAGGGGGAAAAAGAAAAAGGGAAAGAAGATAAAAAAGGAAGGAAAGACAGGAAGATGAGAGGAAGGGAAGGAAGGAAGACAGGGTGAGAAAGAGAGAAGGAGGATCGGAGGAAGGAAGGAAGAGAAGAGAAAAAGAAGAAAGAAACAAAATAAAGCCCCTTTATTTTGTGTGCATACTATAGTTTTTAAGTCTCATAAACAAAATGATGGTGGTGGTTACCTAACTAAAACACTACCAAAGCAAAGGCAGACTTGTCATTGCAGAATCGGAAAGCAAACCAGCAGTTATCCGATCATTCCGGGAGAGGTTTAGTTTTGTTTCTCTTTCTGGTCACTGACTTTATTTGAAACCCTAGCCATCCACCTGGACTATTACTTCTGAAAAAAACTTTAGTTTTTCTGCTTCTGGGCTTTTGTTGGTGTGTCTCTTTCCTTGGAATGCATTTCCAAACCATCCACAAATTCATAACTTCATTTCAGTTTGGAGAATGATCACAATACATCTCTCTATTGTGTTCAGAAACTTAAACAAAAATGTGTGGGTATGAGAGTTTCCACATCAATCTTGACTAAGATCATTGAGCCCATTTAATCTGAAAACCAATATTTTTCATGAATTTAAGAAATTTTTAAAAATATTATGACTTCTCCATCTGATTTACCATTTATATAATGCTATTATTTATAAATGAGACTTTCGAGTCTGACTTCAATTTCTTTTGTTTTTCCACTTATGGCTTCCATCTCATCATATTTTTGTTCTGCAGTCTGGGATAGTTTCTCCATTTGATCTTTGAATATTCTAATTTGTTTCCTATTGAATTAAAAAATTAAATATTCTAAAGTTAGTTTTAACATATAAGATTATTTTAAAATAATATTAAAGGGTTTATGCCAAAAAACTCTCAGCACTTCCTTGTCCCTCTCTAACCCCTGGTTCTCTTTAAGATCTTTCATCTATTATTTTAGTATTAATTTTTGTGTTATTAAGTAATATGGTTAAATTCACATTCCTTGATTTATGAATTTTGACTATTTCATATTGACCAACCCTTCAGGCTGTTAAGGATTGAGTTCTGTTATAGACTCTTCCCCATTTTTCCCCTACACCTTAACATAGTTTCATCATAACTTTGGTTAGTCAATATCATGTTATCATGAAATAACAATAAATATTATTCACTAAGATTTCAAATAGATTAACAAAATTATTTTTTTCCACATACTTTTTGTTTTTCCTAATGTTAGTAGTTACTCATTCATTTTATTATTTTCTATATAATTCAACTTATTTGTTTTTAATTATCCCAATAGTTATATCAACCTAGCAATCATTTTCTCAAATATTCAAAAATACCAGATAATCTATCATTTTGTTTTGTGTTACCTGGAGAGTCCCTCTCACAGGGCCATCTCATTGCACTCTGGTCTGGACTGATGGCGGAGAGGTTTTCCTGAGATCCCCGTCACCACTGTTTACGTATGAGATCTTTGCCAGATTCCATTCTCACTAGTTCTTTTTTCTTGCTGAAATATCTCTTTCAGTAACTTTTACTAAGAGCTATATTGGAAAGTGATACTTATTCTTTCTCTCTCTTTCTCTCTATAGTTTTATACTCTCTCCATATTCCTCTTTTTTATTATGGATTAAAATTCTTAATTATACAGATAAGTTAAAATAATAGTGAAATGAACATTCCCCTACTTTTTATCCTGATATGCTGATTGTCCCATTTGTATTATCTCACTTTATATATACACTTTTTCTGAATCATTTACAAACCCATTCTGGGTATCTGATACTTCATCCCTAAATACTTCAGCTTGTATCTCCTGAGTATAAGGATATTCTCCTACATAAATACAATGGTATTACTCACACCGAAAAAAAAAAAAAAAACACACACACACAAAACAAAAACACCTCACAATAATCCCCAAATATCATTTACTGTGCAGCCCATAGTCAAATTTCTGCTATTGTCAGAAGTATATCTTTTACCATTACTTTTTAAAAATCAGAATCCAATCAAGATTTGTGAATTGCATTTGGTTATTATGTCTGCTTAGTATTTTTAGAATTAGTGTAGCCCTCCAGGTTTGTGTTTTTTTTTGTTAGGCTTTTATTTAGATTCTAGTTAGTTAACATACAGTGTAATATTAGTTTCAGATTTACAATATAGTGAATCAATACTTCCATACAACACTCAGTGCTCATTATAGCAAGTGCTCCTCAATCAGGTGACTGTCAGTTTGTTCGCCAGAATTAACAGTCTGCTTCTTGGTTTGTTTCCCTCTCTTTTTATCTGCACTCTCCTACCCCTGGTATGCTTCCTTCTCTTCCTCTCCTCCCCGCTTTGCTAGTTTGTTTTGTTTCTTAAATTCCACATATGAGTTAAATCATATAGTATTTGACTTTTTCTGACTTATTTCACTTGGCATAATACTCTGTAGCTCCATCCATGTCATTGCAAATGGCAGGATTTCATTCTTTTTTATGACATATATATGTGTGTGTATATATATATATATATATATATATATATCTTCATTATTTATCCATTTATTCATTTATCAGTTGATGGGACTTAGGCTGTTTCCATAATTTGGCTATTGTACATAGTGGTGCTATAAACATCAGGTTGGATACTAACCCTTTATCTGATATGTCATTTGCCAATATCTTCTCCCATTCTGTAGGTTGCCTTTCAGTTTTGTTGATTGTTTCCTTCACTATGCTTTTTATCTTGATGTAGTCGAAAAGATTATTTTTGATTTTGTTTCCCATGTTTTAGGAGATATACCTAAGAAAGAAGTTGCTATAGCCAGTGTCAAAGAGGTTACTGCCTATGCTCTCCTCTAGAATTTTAACTAGGTTTCCCAGTGTTTCATATTTAGATCTTTAATCCATCTTGAATTTATTTTTGTGTATGGTATAAGGAAGTGGTCCAGTTTCATTCTTTTGCATGCTGCTGTCCAGTTTTCACACCATTTGTTGAAGAGACTGTCTTTTTCCTGTTGGGTGTTCTTTTCTGCTTGGTTGCAGATTAATTGGTTATAGGGTTGTGGGTTCATTTTTGGGTTTTCCGTTCTGTCCTACTGATCTATGTGTCTGTTTTTATGCCAGTACCATACTGTTCTGATCACTACAGCCTTGTAATATAACTTGAAATCCAGAATTGTGATGCCTCCAGCTTTTCTTTTCTATATCAAGGTTGCTTTGGTTATTCAGGGTCTTTTGTGGCTTCATACAAATTTTAGGATTGTTTGTTCTAGCTCTGTGAAAGATGCTGTAAAGTTGCAGGATACAAAATCAACGTACAGAAATCTGTTGCACGTCTACACCAATGATGAAGCAGTGGAAAGAGAAAGTAAGGAATCAATCTCATTTACAACTGCACAAAAAACCGAACATGATACCTAGGAATAAACATAAGTAAAGAGGTGAAAGACTTGTATTCTGAAAACTATAAGACACTGATGAAAGAAATTGAAGATGACACAAAGAAATGGCAAGACATTTCATGTTCACGTACTGGAAGAACAAATATTGTTCGAATGTCTATACTACCCAAAGCAATCTACACATTTAACAAAATCCCTATCAGACTCCTCCAGGCTTTTATTGGTTTACATTACACTGCCTTTTGAATAGTCTAGACCAATTGTTATAGACTATCTCACATTCTGAATTCGTTTGATCATTCTCATAATTACATTTTGCTTCAATATTTTTGAAAGGATACTACATATGTGATTTTGTTGGGATACTGAACATTTATCTGATTGCACATTTTTAAATTCTAATCCCACACTGGATTGAGTGAGTGTAGAAGTTTAGACTGAAAAATGATTTTCAATCGGAATTTCTGAGAGCTTTGGTTCAGTGTTTTCATCACTACATATTGCTGCTGAGAGTTCCTGCTACTTGTATGTGACCTAGTTTTATTTTATTACATTTCACTTTTTTTCTTTCCTTTATGGACACTTTTACAGAGTTTACCTCTAGCGTTCTGAAATTTTATAATGCTGTGTCTATATGTGTGTATCTCTTTTCATTCAGTATGCTGGATACTCAGTGAACTCTTTCAATTCTGGAAGCTTATGTTCTCCAGTTCTGGCAAATGCCATTATACTTTTCTTCTCTCTATCTAGTACTCTTACTAGTGAGATATTGGATCTTCTGCATTGGTGCTTTAATTTTACCTTGTGTATTATGTGATATCTCTTATTCTTTTTTTTTTTTTTTTTACTTAATGAGAGAATTCTATAAATTAATCTTCCAGCCATCCTATAAAATATATAGCTTTATTTACACACCCATACCCCACCAACACACATGCACGTATACACACACATTAACAACCACTAGAGTGTGGACATGAGGTTCCTGTGTTCTCAGGTGAAGTTTAGGCATCCTTATTCTCAACTTAAGGCTTCATCTCTCCTCAGGTAGAACAACAGTTAACATCATAGCTGGGATTCCTCATAGCTGCAACAGGCTGGACAGTCAAGCTCTCTGTCTTAGGGATCACTGGGTCAGTAATTAGGGGATTAATTATATTTGCCACAGGTGTCTCAGGGACTGTACATGGCTTTTCAAGCATCTATGCTATTGTTTTCCATCAAGATTATAAAAATATGGGTTCATTTACCCTCTTTTGTTACAGATTTACAATATAGTGAATCAATAGCTGTAGCTTCTATGAGAAACAAGCAAACAAGCAAGTTTTGTTTAGTTCCATTTCATTGTGTTTCTGTCCCAAACTAGAAGAGCCAAGTAGGGGGCAAGTACAGGTCTTCAGAGTTTGCAACCCCTAAATTTCTTTTGCTTTCCTTGTTTCTTTTTAACAGATAAAAATGATGTCTAAAGGTTATTTTATTATATAATCTTTAGGAAAAATTTCCTGCTTCCTTCAAGTCCATGGCAACCCTCTATTCTCTGAATTCTCTTTATTTATTTTTTAGGTTTATTTATTTATTTTGAGAGAGAGAGAGACAGACAGAGAGTGTGAGAAGAGGAGGAACAGAGAGAGAGACACAGAATCTGAAGCAGGCTTCGGGCTCTGAACTGTCAGCACAGAGCCAACGTGGGGCCCAAACCCACAAACTGTAAGATCTTGACCTGAGCTGAAGTCAAACCCTCAACTGAGTGAGCCACCTAGGGGCCCCTATTCTCTGAATTCTTTTTTTTTTTTAATATTTTTTAATCTTTATTTAATTTTGAGAGAGTGAGAGAGAGACAGAGCACGAGTTGGGGAGAGGCAGAGAGAGAGGGAGACACAGAATCCGAAGCAGGCTCCGGGCTCTGAGCTGTCAGCACACAGCCCGATGCGGGGCTTGAACTCACGGACCGTGAGATCATGACCTGAGCCGAAGTCGGATACCTAACCGACTGAGCCACTCAGGCACCCCTCTATTCTCTGAATTCTAATAGCCTATTGTTTTTTCTCTCATCAGTAATTAGATTATTAAATGCATAGTACTAAAAATATGCTGTATTTGTTGTTTTTTACAATTTTCTCTCTCTCTCTCTCTCTTTTTTTAGAATCAAAGCTCCTGAAAAGCATGGACTCTGTCATAAGTTGATCACTTTTTTGGATGCCTTACAGTATTTAGCATAGTTTATTCCATAGAGTGTTAGCTCAATAAGTATGTATTGAATTGTTAAATTAGCACAAAAGAGAGTATTCTCATCCAGAGTAGATATGGATTGACTCAAATCAATCACCACTAAAAGAGAAATATTTCAAATGATGATTACACAGTAGTATTATCTCTGTTTATGAAGAATAGCGTTACCATTTAGTTTGCAGAAGACTAACGCATTTTCTGTCCTCACTTACACTTTTACTTTTTTTTAAGTCTTACACAGAAAATCCATAGAATATATAGAAGTCTTTCTTGGCAATCCACAATTTTATAAAATATATGGTGCAAGAGTCCCCACATAGCTGTCCTTACTGCGAAAGAGAAAGTAAATGTGGATGCTTGTACATAATCTATTTTTGTTTTCCAACACTCGATATCAGTATTTATGTAATTTTCCTTTTCTTTTAATATTTATTTATTTTTGAGAGAGAGAGAGAGAGCAGG
The DNA here is from genome assembly GCA_030068075.1 of Paguma larvata. Taxonomy (NCBI): domain Eukaryota; kingdom Metazoa; phylum Chordata; class Mammalia; order Carnivora; family Viverridae; genus Paguma; species Paguma larvata. The sequence goes on from CM057829.1 coordinate 55,898,970, forward strand.
AGAGGGGCAGAGAGAGAGGGAGATACAGAATCTGAAGCAGGCTCCAGGCTTTAAGCTGTCAGCATAAGCCTGATGTGGGGCTTGAACTCATGGACTGTGAGATCCTGACCTGAGCTGAAGCCGTAGGCTTAACCGACTGATCCACCCAGGCACCCCTATTTATGTAATGTTCTTAGGACAAGTACAATTATGGATCATGCTGGTAATGCTCTAAGATAAATCAGTAAAATAGACATGCTCCCTAAAAAGCCAGTTGGTATCTGCAAGAGATTCAAATTAGATATGAATATTTAACTAAGAAATCAAAAGCATTCTTTTTTCCATTTTTACCTTACTGTTTCTACTGTTCCCTTTGAAGAAACTCCTATCTTATGTCTCGGCCTAGCCACACATTTTTACTAAAAAATTAAGACTCAGTTGCTACTTATCAGGGTGTCAGAGTAGCATTTCCTACATTTCCTACTGGTGTCCCAATAAAAGCAAAAACATTTTCTGAAATTAAAAGTTTTAACTTTTGAGACACTGGGTGGCTCAGTTAGTTAAACATCTGACTTCAGCTCAGGTCATGATCTTACGGTTTGTGAGTTCGAGCCTCACATTGGGCTCTGTGTTGACAGCTCAGAGCCTGCAACCTGCTTTAGAGTCTATGTCTCCCTCTCTCTCTGCTCATGCTCTCTCTCTCTCTTTCTCTCTCAAAAAAAATATAAACATTTAAAAAAAAGTTTTAACTTTATTTCCTTCTAGCTGAAGACTGATGATTTGACATCTCTCACAAAAAAACCAAAATGCCCAAGGAAAAAAGATACATTTTTTTCTGGAACATGGTCATGAAGAATATCTCTTCCATCCTGAATTCCTTCATATTTGTGAAATTGTAAGTTCTTTAGTTTTCTGTTCTTTGTACCAAATAAAAGCAGATCCTTATAAGATCGTTAGAAAGTCTTGGCTGCAGTCTTGGCTGTTTTCCAGATCTTCACCAAGTCCTCTATATTTACTGAAGTTACAAGGTGAAGTGTAGCCTGACATGAAGGCCCGAGTGGTATGAAGGAGATGATGATTTCTTCGTAGTTTCCTATGAATATAGGTTACTTTATACATACACTCGATGAGTATTGGATAAAGCAGCATATAGATAGATGTGTATTACTGTAAATACATAGCTGTTCAAAGTCTGCCCTTTTCAAATCTGCTTTGAAAAGTATATTTCTCTGCCTTATTATGTTACTAATTTTTCAATTTGATTTAAACACTCCATCTTGAACTATGATTTCTGCACCAATTTTGGGTTTTCAAATCTAAATAGTATTAGCTCTCTCTATAAGCTTAAAATAATAGTAATTCACCAGACTTTATATTAGCCACTGAATTTTTATCCAGGCAATAAAGATAGAAGAACAAGACTTAATTCCTGTCTTTGAGAGGTTCTCAGCCTGTGGTGTTCTGATAAATGATTAACAAACAGCTCTTCGAAAAACTGTAATAATGTGTTTATGTGTGTGGTGTGTGTGTATATACATAATCTCCCTGTAAATTTTACTGACATAAGCACACATTTTACAAAAAAACAAAATCTATAAGTATGTATAATGTATAAATTTAATTTATACTCTAAATAAAATTGAATATTTTATATTAAAATAAAATTTATAGCAGAACTTTTAGATAAAATATATAATTTAAGTTTCGTACACATACGACTTCAGTGTGACGTGCTATATCTTGTAAAATAAGTTTTATAATTCTGCTACTGCAATGATACCACAATAAATCACAGCACAGATAAAACCTGATCCCTTATTTCAAGATACTCTATGAACGTTAATTAGCGTAAATATAAAGAAATTACACCTAGGACATCCTAATAAAACTGCTGAAAATCAAAATTTTAAAAGCATCCAGGAAAAACTGGCACATTATCCCTAGAGTGCAGCAAATAGAGACAAAGCAGAGTTTTTCAACAGAAGTGATGGAAGGGAGAAGACACTGGAATGGTGTCTCCTACATGACTACTATCTTGTTCAGCAAATGAGATCCCTCTATATCGATGAACACTGTCATTCTGACATGAATGTCATTTGAAATTTTCATTAATGTCGGCAAGTAAAATGAAAGGCAAACCCCTTGTACATATGTCAGAACTTCACTCATTTGTCAGTTACATGAGCAGCTCTGCTCTACACTGGACAATGGTCTTCACACACTGGAAGAACATTTCCTCAGTTTTGTGTTCTGTTCTCAATGTAAAGGCTATAGGCATAACAAATATTATTTTAATTTATTTTTTTAAGTTTATTTATTTTGAGAGAGAGAGTGTGCACACACACACATACACACTTGTGTGCACGTGCACGCAAGGGGCAGAGAAAGAGGGAGAGAGAATCCCAAGCAGGCTCTGTGCTGTTAGCACTGAGTCCAACTTGAGGCTTGAACTCAAGAACTGTGAGATCATAACCAGGGTTGAAATCAAGAATCGGAAGCTTAACCAACTGAGTCACCCAGGTGTCCACCATAACACAATTTTAAGTTAAATCTGCATCATTAATATTTTTCCCATAGTTTTATTAAATCCAAATAATCAACATAATAATCAAGTCCTGGCTTTTAGGATTTACCTGTATCTGTGGTATAATGGCTGATGTCAAGCTATCAGCATGAAAAAAAACAAATCTGGGAACAGATAAACAGTAGCACACTATTATATATTATTTCCACCAAACAAAAACAACAGACATAAATAACCTAGAGCATAGATTGTAACAAAATAATCAGATAGTAATGAAAATATTAACTATCTCTGGCTTTAACATAATTAATTTAATTTAATAAAAATTTTTTAATATTTATTTTTTGAGAGAGAGAGAGAGAGAGAGAGAGAGAGAGAGTATGAGGAGGGGAGGGGCAGAGAGAGAGGGAGAAACAGGATCTGAAGCAGGCTCCAAGTTCCGAGCTATCAGCACAGAGCCCGATGCAGGGCTGGAATCCGATGAACTATGAGATCATGACCTGAGCCGAAGTTGTATGCTTAACCAAGAGCCACCCAGGTGCCCCTAATTTAATTTTTTATAATAGCTCTGTTTAACAACCAGTTCACAAAATGCCTGAAAATTTTACAAGAGATCTCATGAGCCAGCACAAGTCAGCTTTAGCACACTACTGCTCTTGGCCTACTGTAGGAGACCAAAAGATGTATAAAAAAATTGAAATAACCAATGAAAAGTGCTTAATAGAGTATGTAATGAGTGCTATGGAAGTAGAATGGAAAGGATGAAAGAATTTCTCAGGAAAGATATTTGAGATGGTTATTTGTGGATAAATAAATTATTTCTAGGTGGACCAGCAGGTTGTATGAGAGCATTCCAGTTTCCAAGAACATCGAGCATAATGCATGACACCATAAAAGAAAGTACTGTTTGGTGAGCTGCTAGTAGTGGGATCTAACTAAAGCACAAAATATCTATGAAATGGTAGGCAAATCAGGTTAAAGAAATAGATAGGAGTAAAGTTTGAAATGCTTCCTATGACACTGTAAGGAGTTTATTTGTATCCTGTGGAGAAGGAAGCCATGGGAAGGTGTCAAGCAGTGGAATGACAAAGTATACATCAGCATTTTGTAACTTGCTTTTGATTCTTAAAAATGCCAAGTCTTTTGGGACTAGGCTCCATTTCCCTCCTCTGTTTTCTTGAATATGTTAATCATCGTTACTGTAAAATCCCTGGATGGTAACTCCAACATCTGAATCATCAGTGCCTTTATTTTTTCCTCTTGGTTTGTATTGAATCAATACTGTCTTTAACAATATCTTGTAATTTTTTAGGGAACTCTTCTCGATATTGTGTATGGAAACTTGAGAAAGCTTTAGCTGATGGGATTTCCTTCCAAAGGTGATTAAATGTTTTCCTCATAGGCGGTTAGAAAAGCAGCAGATGAGCTTGATGTCATGAGAGTTGGTTTCAGGTAACGGGACCTATGGGGTTGAGACTTAGATGGTCTGGACTATAAATAGAGCTCTGGGAGTCATCAACAGATAGACGACCATTGAAATAACAACCACCAGAGTATCCACCGAGATGAGAAGCCTAGGCTACCTCATGCTCTACATGAACATGGTGTCATAAGTCCCACTCCTCTCTTTAATTGGTCTTCATCTCACTAGGAAATAAAGGTACAAGCATCCAATATAATAAATATAATTGTTTTGTACAAGAAGAACCCACACTAAAAAGCAAATCAGTCTTGAGTTGATAGAAAGATGTTATGTCTTGAAAAGCCTGTTGTAAAAGATGCTCATGCCAATGTGTTTTCTTAACATTGACCTGTACCTGTGAGGATCTCTGGCTGTCCCTTTGTGCACACTACTGCCCCACAGACATCAAACCAAATGACAATAAGGGAAACATAAATAGATTACATATTAAATTTCCCCTATATAGAGAACTTTTCTTTTATTTTTAATTGTTTAAAAATGTTTTATTTCTTTTTGAGACAGAGAGAGACAAAGCATGAGTAGGGGAGGGACAGAGAGAGAGGAATACACAGAATCCGAAGCAGGCACCAGGCTCTGAGCTGTCACAGAGCCCAACACGGCACTCGAACCCATGAACTGTGAGATCATGACCTGAGCTGAAGTTGGACGCTTAACCACCTGAGCCACCCAGGTGCCACTATAGAGGGCTTTTCTAATCAGCACTCATTTATGGAATTTTTGAAGATCTCTTGTAATTCAAAAAGGGACTCATAATTCAAAACTAGTTGAGACCATCTCAGCAGAGTTTAGGCATGGTTAAATATGTTTCCAAAATATTAAATTCTCTTACTGACACTGTGGTTAATGATTACTGTAATGAATTTACCTATTAGTAAAGTTAAGTCGGATCATATGAAACTGCCATGTTTGTTGGTCAAAAATGTCAAATATTGGCAATTTTCAATAGTTCAACATAGTACTAATATAGAAACTATAAAAACTAACATGTTTTTATCAAATAAAGAGAGGCAAAAATGTCTTAAATTATTGTGGCTTCCAGAAGAAAATCATTTGGAAATTTAAATGATATGAAGTGTCATTTTCCTTCTATTACATACCCACACTTTCTTCGAAGACTTTTAAATTTAACAAGCATTGGTGACAGATTTAGCATTTGCTATTATTCTCATTTCAGATTTTATTTTATGTAAAAGGTCAGTGGATATTAAAAGAAAATAAAAGGAAATGATGTGGAATTTTCTAATACAATCGAGAGAAAAAGAAAATAAAGACAAACATGCAATCAAACCATTAAATATTCTAGAATTAAGTAATTTAATTATGAGGGTCAAGATCATAAATTTGTCACCAGACACTAAAATACTAGGCACAGAAGCAATTTGCAAATGCTGCCCTTTAATGTTATTGAATATAATTAACAGGTCAGCTAGGAACTTGACATTTAACTTTCTTTATGAAGTGTGGTTAATTCTTATAAACATATGTTCCTTCTTTAACTTAATGAGTTAAATCATAAAATGCATAGAATGTCCACTTCATATATGATCTTTTGTTACTGTAATAACACTTCTTGGTAATAATACAAATTAAAAATATATCATGAAATATTATTAAAAGAAAAACTAAACACAGAATTCCAATGTTTTAATAGTCAGTATTGCCATAGGATGTAATGATCAATGCTTATGACACGAATCTCCTAAATTATGGACTATTTATTTCTCATGTTTCTTTTCTTCAAAGTTTTATTTTTATGTGATTGTCTCCCTACTGTTTTTTTGTTTTGTTTTGTTTTGTTTTTGTTTTTTAATCATGCATTCCCTGTTTGGCATTGTATAGATGGGTTTCTTACAATACAGAAAGGATTTTAACAGTACCTTCCATTTCTTTTTTCCCACTGAAAGACTGGCTGCCTGTTACAGATTGCTGGTTGGTTTGGAGCAGAATGGCTATGGATACCCCCCAAGGTGTAGCTTTTGTTACTGATACAGTAGGTCAGCTCACTCACTCACTGTGGGAAGTCATTATCTCTTCAAAACCATCCTACAGCATAAGGGTCCATGTAATCAGTGGGGAGTCACCACACCAAGCAGTCTCTGCAACAAGGCAAACTTTGAATTTTTGGAAAGTTTTCTATGGAAATCAGTGAATAAGTCCCTAATAAGAGCTACTCTATAATACATTCATTTCCTATGTAGATTGTGGCTATTAATCAATTTTCAATATGTATATATATATGCACTCAATATGAAGGTTAGAAATTGCATGTATCTGAGATCTAACATCTTTGGAAATTAAAAGCTCCCAAAGATCTATAAGACCATCTTGGACTATACACATGCATATTCTATACTACAAAATTAATCTCTGGGGAGGCTAATTTTAATTTAGATAAACCCAGTAAAATCAAATAACTAACCTCAGTAGGTACATCTGGAGGTTATGTATATTTCAAGGTAAAACTGAAAATATTACATCTGAGTGAACACATTTGGATTTGTGTACAATCAGCATGTGTGAGGAGACCAGCAAGTGCCAGTAGGTGAAATGCTTATACACACAGAACTTCCTTAAAAACCTAAATCAATCCTATAAGGTATGTTCTGTACCTTTACACACCCATTTTGCAGATTAGGTATCAAGTATTTCATGAGGCCATAGCCCATCAGCAAATGGCCTGGCTAGTAATTCAAACCCAGTCTCTGACACTGTCCAGTGCTTTATCTCTAGTTATTTTACTAAAAGCCTAGTATCATTCATGGCAAAATATAATTCTCATGACTATTTTAAGATCATTATGAGTATGTAAGTTTTAAATAATAATGAAAATACAGTTTGAAGTTTTAGCTGTTAAAAACATATGGGGAGGAGAGTCTGGCTGGCTCAGTCGGTAGAGCATGTGACCCTTGATCTTGGAGTTTTGAGTTTGAGCCCCACACTGGGTGTAGAGATTACTTAAATATAAAATCTTTCAAAGAAGAAAAAAACATATGAGGAAATAATTTCAAAACACGCTGTGTTGATAATTTTTATTATATATTTTTAAAAGCAGTGTTATATCTTTAAATGTTAATAACTCTGCAGGGTCTGAGATTTTGATCTACTTATAAGTTAATAAGCTAACCTGTTACTGTTTCATGGATGCTGGCAGAAAACATGAGGCTCCCAGGTCAGAAACAAGGGACTTCCTTACTCACAGTAGAGTAATATCCAGAGCTTCATATTGGTTTGTGCGCGTGATTCAAGTGTCCCGCCACCCAGAGGGGCAGTGCAGGTGGGGCCAAGCTGGATTCCTGACAGTCATTGGGCTGCATTACAGGGGTGGAGCAGTGAGCTTAGGGGATCTTAAACTAAGCAGAAGCAAACCTTTGTCTGTGGGAGGTGTTACCTCATCCCTCAGTGTTTCTTGATGAAAACAAGGCCCTGAAAAACAGCATGGATAATAGTCAGGGCCTTGTATTCCTGGCATACCCAGGCGGAAGTGCAAAGGCAGTCAGGGTCCACGGCAGATTGCTTCTCCCAAGAAGAGATAAGCAAATGTATGAAATCTAGGGGTTCTTTAAAAGTAATGCATGATATTGAGGAAGATAGAAGATTATATTATTTCCTTGTTTATTGAATGTCTAAAGGCTAGGTTAGCAGCATAATGAGTGCCTTTAATTTTATCTCTTCAGCAAAATTGAAGGTGCTTTCTCCTTTTTTCTTAATTCTGCATTTCTTTTGCCTCCTAGATTTCTATAGTGTTTTAATCAAGGGGAATGGTTAAAACAACCATTTTCTATTACTAGCAATAAACATTGTGAATTGTGACATACAATCTCCTAAAATATAGATATACATTTTTAGTGAGACTCCTGGTTCTGCTGAATATTAACATTTTCTACCCTAATAGTTGCAAATTATCTCTTTATTGGAAAGAATGACTGAAAATTAATTTCCAAGGGTTTACAAGTTTCAAAGCTTTTCTATCTATATTTTTGGTGATCAATACTATTAAATGTGGTTTAAGTTTCCAAGTAAGTGATTCTTATTCATGAACGTATATTAAATTTTCTGTTAAAAAAAGTATATAATAAACTAAAGTACATCACAAACTCTAGATTAACAAAAATAATAAAACTTGGTGTTTGGTGAGGACAGAGGGAAGTGGTAGCTATTTACAAAATGCTTCCATGGTATAATTTAAATTAGATATCCTGTAATATGTTAATTATTTTCCATTAGTATGCCATGAAAGGTTGTTAACTTTATGCTTTTTGAGAAGATTCATTTATCAGTAGGATTCTCCTACCTCATTTTGTAAATGCCTTTTATTTTTATTTTATTAAAAATTTTTTAAAATTTTATATTAGAGAGAGAGGGAGGATACATCAGCAGGGGAGAGGGGTGGAGGGAGAGAGAGAGAGAGACAATTTCAAGCAGGCTCCACACTCAGTGCAGAGCTTGAGATGGGTCTTGATCTCATGACCCTGGGATTATGACCTGAGCCAAAAGCAGGAGTTGGATGCTCAACTGACTGAGCCACCCAGGCACCTCTATAAATGCCTTTTAACACTTTAGGAATCAGGCAGCGGTATGTTCAATCTAGTTAATGAATAGAACAATGACTAATGAAACTAGAAGTTTAAAGTAATACACTAATGAGTGCTAGTTTGCTAATGGACCCATTTTAAATGTGCTAATGCTTTATGTACTTCGCATCATAAGCATCAATTCTGCTTCAGAATAGAATCCAAAGCAAATGCTTTAAATCATCGTGTTAAGTGTCTAAGGTCTTCTAACTCACTCAACATTAAAAGAGAAAGACACTGTCATGATTAAGAACAAGATCAAGTTTTAGAAGACAATTCATGTTTTTCATTCATAAGTACCGAAAGGTTAAAGATGAACAGAAGGGCACTGTCATATCTTAATATATTACTAATCATAGGGATTTGATGAGCTGGCCACACAATGGGAGAATTTTTTCTTTTTTTTTTTAGAATTTCTTTGTTAAAGGTCTTTTTAACTCTAATAATCCATATAGTGCCTTAATATTGCTGCTTTTTTAGGCTATAAGAAACTAAAAAAGTCATTGTAACTAATCTGCTGCAAATGGTCTGATTAAACCTATGTATGCAGGGGATAAATCAGAAAACAAAATAAAATAGAATCCTTAAGGTTAACACACCATATTGACTCCTGCCATACTTCTCGGTGATATGATTTTGGTTGTGGAAACAGGGATTTTAATGGCTTGCAAAACAAGAGTATGATGGCATAATGTATCTGTTTAGTATTTTTCAGTATTTCTTCCCCAAAACTATTTGAGCTCTGATCTTTAGTAACGTTTTCTTCAATTAAAAAACAATTTAAGAATCTATCATTTACATTCATAAATAAAGCAATTGTGGTGTTTTGTTTTATATAATTATCACTTTCTAATAAATTATTCATCAGGCAAATACAAATCAAAATGAAATAATGATTTCATATAAGCCAGTTAAATAATCTTCATTTTTATGGTGATTTTTTTTTCTGTTATATGGTACTATATATAACAAAAATTCCTTTATTATCCAAAGGGGAAGACATTTCTAATATTTACAGATTCCTATGATTAGAAAGATATAACTGCCCCTCCTTTCATCCTTAACTTTCCGATATTTTGAGTGAAAAACATGAATTGTCTTCTAAAGCTTGATTTTGTTCTTAGCCATGAGAGTATTACCAGTTTTGTTTTCCTGGAATATTTTGTTTTAGCAGTGCTCATTTTCATGGAGAAGATGTAAACATTCACATTAACTAAGTTAATAATAAAGTATTTATATTGACATTGAATAGGGAGGGGTCTCACTGCTGAAGTAGGCTTAGTCCTGATCTTTAATATTTTACCATTTTTTAAATGTTTATTATTTATTTTTGAGAGAGTGCAAACAGGGGAAAGGAAGAGAGAGAGAGAGAGACAGAAAATCCGAAACAGGCTCCAGGCTCTAAGCTGTCAGCACAGAGCCCAACACAGGACTTGAACTCAAAAACCGCAATATCTGACTTGAGCAGAAGTCAGATGCTTAATGGACTGAACCACCCAGGCACACCTTTAACAGTCTACTTCTTAAATTACTCTCACCTACTCTGGTCAGAGTTTACTCTTTTTTCTTTTCTTTTTTCTTTTTTAAAGATAGCTCAGGTTCTCCTTGTGACTTGTGATTCAGAAGTATCTTGGAAACCCGTATCCTGCAGACAGTCTGAGCAGGCAGGGGCCCTCCATCTTCACTGTAACCAGACTAGCCATGTTTTAAATTTCCCATGAGATTTCTTTAAAATATTCAATCTAAAAAAATTCAGAAACCATGGTAGAGAGCATTCTGCTTTATTAAACATCTTTACATGTTCTATTGTAACTCCCAAATGTTAGCTATATAGGCTAAAAATATCAGTTTGTCATATAGAAACTCAAATTTTGTATCAAAGAATCATTCAGATTGCTATCTTATTAACTATTCATTTACTCTGTGGTGATTCATTTCTTTCCAAATTTAGCATTGCATTGGCTTATGTTAAAATTCCTGTTATATTTCATACTTGGAGACTTTATATAAGTGCAGTGCTATCCAATAGGTATTTCCGTGAAGATGGAAATTTTCTGTGCTCTGTGTTTCCCAATATGGTAGTCATAGTCAGGTGTAACTGTCGAGTACATAAATGTGGCTAGGGTGACTTAAGAACTGAATTTTTAATTTTATTTAATTTTGTTTAATTTTATTTTAAAAATAAGCAGCCACATGTGGCTACCGGGTACCACACTGGACACTGAAGCGCTGTTTAAATGATATATATGAAATACTTAGCCACCAGAAATTTTTCGAAGTCTGTTTTTTTTTTTTTTTTTCATTTCAAACTTAAGCAAAGAGGGATAAAAAGCCAAAGGATTTAGATTTAATAAATGATTTCATTTTGGCTGCAAAAATAATATAGTTTTTGAATCTGCCATCCACTCTCCCTTCGTATTTTCTGTCTCATTATATAAATTATCTTTGATTTTCTTATGATTTTGAGTGATTTTGCTTTCTAGTGAATGAAACGGACTAGGAACTTGGAGGGCATTTTCCATAAACTGACTTTTTTGGGAGTATCCAGAAATAAAATGAAGATACCATTAATGACATAATAATCTTTGATAGTTCTGAGAAAATCTCAACATGCAAATATCCAGACAAGAGCAAGGAGAAATAAGCTCAGGAGAAATGGAAAACACTTTCTGATTCTGCACTTATCCTTCTTATAATCACTTTAAAAAATCAACAAAAGAGACAGACCCATGCGCCTGAATCTTTGATGATTTAAGGACTGCTATTTTAAAGCAGAATCTGATGTTGTCAGTTCTGCTATTTTATTTAATGTTTCCTTATAAACTAATAGAATGACCTCTGGGTTTTGTACTTACAGAAACTTTCAACATTCACAAATTGATAATGAAAGTTATTATTTTTTCAAAATGAACTTTATTTCTTTTTTTTGAAGTTTCACATTTTTATTTAAGTTTTAGTGAGTTAATATACAGTGTAAGTATTAGTGAAGAGTTATTTTAAGAATACATAAGATTACTGTGTGGAAAAGGGTAGAAGCCTCCAGAAATATGTTATATGTGTATCCATTTTTTTAAAGAACAAGAACAAGGAAACAACATTCTTGCCACAAGGAGACACAAACACAGGGAGAAGGAAATAGGAATTGAGAAGTGCTTCGTAAGATCTGAAAGGTCAGTTTTTAAAAGTCTGTGTTACGCTTAAATCTGAGACCAGCGAATCACCGCGTACTTGTGTTCCAGTGACAAATGGTAACGGAAGAGAGAAGCAGGACAGTTGTAGGGAGGCTTGTGCAAATGTCGGTAAATACAGAGACCACCGAAGGGAACAAGCCAGGCCAGTCTACAGGGTTCAAGTGCGTTCTGTCTAGATTTCTGTTACATCTCCTTGATTAAGATTCTTCTATTAAATTAAAAAAAATAAAACAAACAAATAAATAAGGACTCTTCTAGCCACATAGCACACAGTGGGCATTTCTGAACTTCCAGTATTCCTTTTTATATGTCCTGGACGGTTATGTGCAAGCAATGTTGGTTATACCCATGCACCTCGCTAATCCACCTGGGGGCTCTGCTCATGAGTTCCGGCCCGTTTCTTTGGAAAGCAATCAAGTGTTCCCAGACAAATCCATTTTCTGATCCTGTGCCCCTATAAGATTTTCTTTCTAAGCTTTTAACATTTCTTTCTTTCCCTCTCTCGAATTTTCCTTGTTTACTGCGGAGTAACTGCCTCCCTTCTCATTTATGACCAAAAGAAGAAGAAAAAAAATAAGAATTAGGAAGCAATAAATCATCCCAGGGATTACTTAAGTTTGACCAATGTTATAGATGTTTCCAAGGATAAATTCCCTTGTTTCTGATTTTATCTCGCGTAACCTTCCATATGAATGGTGGTACGTCTGTAGTAAAACTATGATAGTAATCGCAATGTTATTGCTGTTATTAGCATAAGAAACAGGAATATACCTATATACAATTTTATATTTATATTATGTCATGGTATAGTAAAGAATTTTGAATGACATATTCTGGGACCTGTTCTAAACACTTTCCATAGCTTACTCCACTCATTAGCTACTGCTTTTATCATCCTATCATCCTCATTTTACAATGGGGGGTATCATTGTATGATTTCTTTTTTTATGTTAATTTTTGAGAGAGAGAGAGAGAGAGAAGAGAGAGAGGGGGAGGGGCAGAGAGAGAGAAGGAGACACAGACTCTGAAGCAGGATCCAGGCTGTGAGCTGTCAGCACAGAACCTGATGTGGGGCTCCAACTCATAGACTATAAGATCATGTGAGATCGTGACCTGAGCCAAAGTCCGATGCTTAATTGACTGGGCCAGCCAGGTGCCCCGTCCTTGTATGATTTCTAAGGTACCAAGTACATAAAGACCAGTGGCTCAACCTCTTAAGTTCTTGATAACCCTGCATTTTCAATTATATATATTTTTTTCAAAATTTATACTCAGTTTCCTAACTCCTGCAACTACTAACAGCGACTCTATATTGATTCTTATATACGGGATAATGTATGTATATTTTTAATCATTTGAATTCCAGTGAACAGCCTGCCAATTTGGCAGTAGGGTCTATCCATGACAGAAACAGTAAGAATTGGGCATGAAATAAACTTCTCATGGGGTCACACACAGCAGGATGTGTTCTATTGCAAGAACCCAAACTTTATAATGCAACACATAGATGGGAAAGACGCTCAGAGAAAAGGGGACAGAACGATCAGCTAAATAACAGCAGGCTGAACTGTCTACGATGCAATCCATCACATTGTCGCTAAATAAACATAACACCTAAATGCTGAATAGTGCTGGATTTCACTTAGAAAAGGAGTAAGGAGCTATTAATTCAATTCTAGGGATTAACCAAATTGGCACACTCTGGTGGAAGGGCCTGTTGTCAGAAAAAGCTTGAGAGAAGTATATTTAGTTTGCTAGAGTTGCCATAACAAAATACCATAGACAGTGTAGTTTCACAGAGACTAGTTTTCTTGCTGTGCTGGAGGTTAGAAGTCCAAGATCAGGTTGTCAGAAGGTTTGGTTTTTTCCTGGTCTTTTTCCTTGCCTTGCACGTGACTACCTTCTCATCATGTCCTCACATGGCCTTTCCTCTTGGTGTGGGATTCCTGGTATCTCTCTGTGTCCTCATCTCTTTTCTTATAAGGACACAAGGTATATCGGATTAGGGCCCACCCTGACAATCCCGTTTTAACTGAATTACCTTTTTCAAGGCCCTATCTCCTTATAATCACATTCTAAGGTATCAGGTGTTAAGGCTTCAATATATGAATTTAAGATGGGTGAGACACGGTACAGGCCATAACAGGAAGTAAGGCACCAAAAATCACAGGCAAGAGTGGGAGGGTCCTGAGGCATCACAGGTCTAGGTCTGGGGTTTAGGTCAAGTCTAGTTATATTGCTCTGGGTCTGAACATCCCATTCAACATTTTAATAGCACTAGAATAAGTTTAATAGGCTTTATGTAACTTGCTAATGATCTCAAAGATTAATAAATAGCAGACAAGATTTGAACTAGCTTTAGCTGATTCTAAATCCTAATCTTTTTCCATTGAATCATTGTGCTAAATCTGCTTTTTTATAAGCCAAATATCTAACATAATTATAACCAAAATACAAGAAGATATGTTACTCAATTGCATTATTTTAAACTTTCATCTCATTAGCTTTCTCTAATATATGTCTCTAATTTTACAGAATTTAACAAACTTAAAACCCAATTATTTCACTTAACAAATATATTTTGAGTGTCTTCAAGGTGCCAGGCACTTATTTCAGTGATTGTGATACACGAGGAAATAAGACAACCATCTCTCTGTAAACAGAGATGATATTCTAGTTGGTGGTTTAAAGTGGACACAAAGAATAAAGTGATTAAATGTAGTATATATTATCTATATGGAGATAGATATCTGGAAAAAAATAGAGCCAAGTTTTTGGAACAGGGGCAGTGGGTGTGTAAATTTTAATAAGGTAGTCAGGGCAGGCTTTCCTGAGAGACTGAGATTCATAGCACTGTCTGAGTCAGATGTGTTTTGGACTGCAATAATAATAGTAGTAACTTAAAAAGAAGACTCGCAGATTTCACTGGGATCTAAGCTCTCGGTTAATTTTCATTGGCTATTTTCTTCATGACCAATTTGTTCATGGTCATGTATGTGTCTGAAAACCAACTGGAACTACATTGGATTTGGGAGCTCACAGCCTGGAAGGAAAGGTATCTCTAGGAATGCAGTAAACACACCATTTGTGTCATTCTTCCTCACTCTCTCCCCTCTCTTCTATTTTTTCAATTTCTCACTTCTGTGTGTGTCAAGCATCTCCACTTTGTGGGGAACAAAGCCACCAGCTGCTTTGTAGTCGCATTATTTAGCAGCTAACTGAAGAGAGAAGACAGTTTTCAAACTTCAGTGATCAGCGAAGATCTTATGCTTTTCTTTGTACCTATCATTATTTCTGGGGGGTAGAAGTCATGACTTGAATGGTCTGGTACCCCCAAAACTATATGAGTACTTCCCAGAAAGAAGACGGTGATATTTTTGGACAGGTGATAGTAACTGTTCAGAATATATATAAATCTCTTTCTTTCTTTGAAATTTTTTTAATATTTACTTTTGGGAGAGAGAGAGACAGAGAATGAGCATGGGAGGGATAGAGAGAGAGGGAGACAGAGAATCCAAAGCAGGCTCCAGGCTCTGAGCTGTCAGCACAGAGCCCGACTCATGAACTCACAAACCGTGAGATCATGACTTGAGCCAAAGTTGGACACTCAACCAACTGAGCAAGCCAGGTGCCCCTAAACATCTCTTTTTAAGCAGAGAAGAGATTATAACTTATGGTCAGCTCCACCGAGTGACTCAGTAACGGTTATGCTAAACAAATTGTGGATCATTTGTTTATATTTCTGTATTAATTTGTTTATATTTGTGAGAGTGAGGGGTATTTATATTTGTGTAGTGTTGAGATTTTTCCTGTCTTCCCCAGGGCTGTATGAAAAAGGAAAGTAGGGAGACGGGAGGAAGTATGGGGATCTGGCCAGATATGCAGAAAAAGCTTCAAATCTGTTACCCATGTCTACAGTTAATGTGTGTTATAATGCGGTGTGGTTGACTGATAATTACTTCCTAAAATATGTCCATGTCCCAGTCCCAGGAATCTGTAAATGTTACTTTATTTGGAAAAAAAGGATTTTGCAGATGCAGTTAAGGATGTTGAGACTACATTGTCTTGTATTATCTGAATGGGCTCTAAATTCCGTCACAAATGTCCTTCCTTAACAGAGAGAGGCAGAGAGGGATTTTACACACACACACACACACACACACACACACACACACACACTGAGAGGCAGAGGCTGCAGTGACACACACACACACACACACACACACACACACACACACACACACACACACACACACACACACACACACACACACACACACACACACACACGGGAATACAGCTCAACCAAGACCTTGGTTTTGGACTTCTGGACTCTTAGAACTCTGACAGAATAAAGTTCTGTTGTTTCAAGCCACTAAGTTGGTGGTAGTTTGTTAGGCAGCTGAAGGTAGCTAATGCAGATGTGGAGGAGTGAAAAGACAACAATTTAACTGGGATTCTCAGCACCTGGAGAAGCTAGAAGTTGTCTGCATTAAAACAAAGCACCTGGGGAGCACGAAGCTGGCTCAGTCAACAGAGCATGTGACTCTTGAGTACACGCCCATGTTGGGCGGGGCCTACTTAAAAAGCAAAAAAAAAAAAAAAAAAAAAAAGAGAACCCTTAAAACAAAACACCGGATCCAGGTCCTCTGGAGAGGGCCTCAGAAAATACACCGAAGACCTCCCTGTGCTGCAGACTTCGTGCTCAGTAAGCGAAAAGGTGAGCCTGTTACTACTTCCAGAACTTCTGTCTCGCTCTAAATTGAGGTACAAGTTTGAGAATCAAGGATTATAAACCCGGACTATATTTACAGGCACACAAGGGAGGATTTTAGGAACTCATGAAAGTAACTGTCCTTTATGCGTGGACTATGTCTTATGCTTCTTTGTATCAGCTTTCCTACTTGATGCAGGACCTTACATGGGACCTTACTTAATGGTTTCACGAATCTTTGTAACTGATTATTGGAAGAAAATGCTGCATCAACTGTGTATGCTACTTACTGACTGCAGAGATACAAGCCAAGAAATAACAGAAGCAAGAAAAAGTTAGGAGTGCATGAAGGGATAAGTAACAAATAAGCATGAAGTTAAGGGGGTGTGTCTTAAACTGTAACTTTGAAGGCCAGTGTAAGGTATTGAAATGATAGCAGTGGTTTTCAACCCACAGAGTTAATGAATGGGACATTTTCAATGTCCAGCTTTTCCTCCAGAAATTTTCATTACAATTATGACTTTAATACCAAATTTGCTGTCGAATTTAGTATAACAATATCTGTCTGAGCCCAAATGATCTACTTATCTGTTTTACATCTAACAAGTTGATATTTCATGGAATTTTGCAAGGATTACTTCCAGGCACTCTCTCTCTGAATAGTTGACGTGTATGTTATCTTATGTATAAGATATAACTTTTATATTCAAGGATGTGTGAAAATAGAACGCCAAAAGGGACTAGGTGTAACATATTTGCCAAAGAAACACTTTAGAAGTTAGATATCAAAATATTTAATAAAATCTCATGGTATTTCGCCTGGCCCCCCCTCCTGAGATTCTAATTTAATTGGTCTGTACTAGGGACTGAGCTTTGGCAAATTCTTAATATTCTCCAGATGATAGTAATGAACAGAGAGATTTAGTATCCACTGTTTTGGAAACTTATTAGCCCTAAACTATGGATGAAAGTTCCTTACACTGTTGAAGGTTCACCAAAACAAGTCTACAGAAAAACAAACAAAAAAGCAAAACAAAAAACAACAATAACAAAAAAAACCCAGCCCTAAACCCTCAAAACACAGATCCTATAAGAAAATATCAGCCATGAGAACCTAGGCAGTGCCTGAGTTTATCAACTTGAAATCATGCATAAAAATCAGATTCTTTTTTAAAATTTACTTTAATAATCAATTGCCTTAATTAACAAATAACTCCTATCTGGAAATGGTGATCAGGAAATAAACACAGTCCATTCAATTGAAATGTGAAACCCTAAAAAATATAGTTATTAAATAATTATCTCTCCTCCTATCACTTTTAGATATTGCAATCTGATTTTTTAACAGCTTTATTCAACTATAATTAACACATGGTATGCCACCCAAAACATTTTTCAAGTATGCAATTTGACACAGGAATGCACAATTGAGATGAGAAACATACCCAACAGCCCCCGTTCCCAGGGAACTCCAGTCTGGTTTTTGTTACTATAGATTAATTTGCATTTTCTAGAATTTTATATAAATGGAATCATATAGTATGTACTCTTTTTCATTTACCTTCTTTCACTTAGCATAATTATCGTGAGATTGTTCCATGCTTTGGCTTTCATTAAGGTCCATTCTTTTTTATTACTAAGTAGAAGTCTATGGGATAAGTCTGTTTATCCATTAATCTGCTCCACAGAATGTGTTTATTCTGCTGTTGTAAAGTGTTCTACAAACAACAATTAGGATGGGGTGGTAGTGTTCAAGTCTTCTATATCCTTGCTAATTTTCTGTTTACCTGTTCTGTCAATTTTGAGAGAATTATTGAAACTCTGACTATAATGGCTGATTTATCCATTTCTCATTACAATCTTAACAGTTTTTACCTAAAATATTTGAAGTGTTAATATTAAGGGATTAAAAATTTAGGATTGTTATGTTTTGTGATGTTATGTTCTTTCTAATTGGCTGCTTTGTCATAGTGAAGTTTTCTCCTTTATCCCTTTTAATATGCTTTGCTCTTAAAATTACTTTGATATTAAAATAGCCACTCAAGCTTTTTAAGTAGCTTTTTTTGATATATTATTTACAACCATCAAGTTCCTATGTTTACAGTTTACAAGGCATTGTGTTTTTAGTATATTTTTGAGTCATGGAGCTACAACATGAACTAATTTTTAAATTTTCACCATCTCTTCAAAAAAGCTTGTGCCTATCAGCCGTCACTCTTCATCTACCCCATTCCTGCAAATTTCTTACTTAGTCTAGCCACCAGCCGATCTCATTTCTATCTCTATAAAATCACCTATTCTAGACATTTAATATGGGCAGAACCACACTTTCTGTAGTCTTTTGTAATTGGCTTCTTTCACCTAACATATTTCATCCATGTTGACACAGGTATCAACACTTCATTCCTTTTCATGACCATTGACACAGGTATCAACACTTCATTCCTTTTCATGACCAAATAATATTGCATTGTATGGATATATTCCATTTTGTTTATCCATTCATCAGGTGATGAGTATTTGAATTATTTTTACTTGGTAGAATGCTGCACTGGGTATCTGGCTATAATTGTTTGTGTGGACATATGTTTATTTCTTTTAGATATATTCCAAGGAACGGAATTGGCTGTATGTATATACCTCTATGTGTAGCATTTTATGGAAGTGGCAAATTTTTTCCAGTCTGTATGCAGTATTTTCCAGTCCCACTAGTAATGTATGGAGGTTCCAATTTTTTCACATACTTCCTATCAACCTTCTTTTGATTAGTACAATGGTCTACATTTTTACATTCTTTTATAGGGAACCTATTTGTATCTTTGTAGGCTGCATAAAGGTGGATATTTTAAAATTATTCAGTGTGACAATCTTTGCCTTTTAATGGGGATATTTAGAACCATTTACATGTTGTTGTGATCATTGACATGGTTCGGGTTAAAACTATCATTGTGCTGTTTGTTTTCAATTTGTCCCATCTGTTCTTCGTTCCCTTTTTATGTCTCTTCTGACTTCTCATGAATTAACTCAGTATACTTTATCATCCAATTTCATTTCCCTGGTTATCTTATTACTATTATTGTTATTTTTTGGTTTTGTCTTTATAATTTATAGTAGAAACATTCAGGTTGTTAAAATGTACATTCATGGGATATTATACTGCTTCATTACTGGGTAAGAATCTATTAGTCTACTTCCATTTCTCCCCTGTGCTGTTTTGCTATTGTCACACAATTTTTCATATGTCTTAGTCAATTACGTTTTTTTTCCCTTAAGTTTATTTGTTTTGAGAGAGAGAGCACAAGCAGGGGAGGGGCAGAGAGAATGGGAGACAGAATCCCAAGCAGGCTCCACACAATCAGCACACAGCCTAAGGCAGTGTGCAGCCCGAGGCAGGGCTCGAACTCAGGAACCTGTGAGATCAAGACCTGAGCTGAGATCAAGAGTGACGCCTAACAGACTGTGCCACTCAGGTGCCCCTTAGTCAATTATGTTTTTAAGCAAGATAAGTTCTCAGAAAACCATTTTATATATTTGCTCATGTGGTTATCATTTCTAATGCTCTTCATTCCATATGTAATCTAGATTTTCATAACCATTTTACTTACATATATATAATATATAATGTATATATATTAATATATAATTTTTGTAGCTTGAGTCAGTTGATGAATTATTTCAGCTTTTGTATGTCTGAAAAAGTGTTTATTTCGCCTTCATTTTTGAAGATTTATTTTTTTTCTGGGTATAGAATTCTAAACTGACAGATTTTTTTTTTCCTTTGTCTTTTCAGTACTTTAAAAATCAGTCCACAGTCTTTTTGCATGCACTCTTTCTTATGAGAAATCTGTTGTTACCCTTATTTTTGTACCTTTGCACGTAATGTGTCCTTTTCTTTGGCTGGGTTTATAATTTTCTCTTTATTGTTAGGTCAGTTTAATTTTGATGTGCCTTAGAGTAGTTTTCCCTTTTCTTGTACTTAGTGTACATTGTACTTCCTGGATATGTGGGTTTAAATAATTTTCATGAAAACAGAAATTTCAGCTATAATCTTTTAAAAATAATTTTCTAACCCTTTTTTCTACTTCTTTATACTTAGCTTCTTGAAATTACTCCATTACTCACTGTATTCTGTTTTTTTGTTCTCTGTGCTTCATTGTGAATGATTTCTATTACATTACTAGTCTTTAAATTCACTCATCATTTCTTCCATGTCTTACCTGCTATTAATTTCAGTCAGTTTCTTTTTCATCTTACATAATGTAATATCATATCAAGACATTTGGCTTGTGTCTTGTAAAAATATTCTCCATGCCCCTGCTTAAGATTTTGGACAACTAGAATACAGTTATAACAAATGTTTTAGTGTCTTGTTTACTAATTCTAACATCTGTGTCAAATTCTGGGTAAGTTTTAATTTATTCTTTTTATGATGTGCTGTGGTTTCCTACTTTGCATGTTGGTATTTTCTGTTGGATGCCATACCTTGTGAATTTTACTTTATTCAGTATTTAATATTTTTGTTTTCATATAAATAGTCTAGAGCTTTGTATTTGAATGCAGTTTAGTTCTATGGAAAGCAATTTTTCTTTTCAGCCTTGCTTCTAATTTTTAGAATTTGTTAGACCACAGCAGTGCTCTGGTCTATTCCCCACTACTGAGACCTTTGTATGTACTCTACTCAATGCCTCATTAATAAATGATGTTTTCTAGTATGAAAATTGGGATTAGGCCCTATTTCTAGTCCTGTGTAAATGCTGGGTACTGTTAGTATTGATTCTTTAGGCAGTAATCTTTTCCCCAAACTCAGATATTTATTCACATATGTGTGCTAATCAATATTCTGCAGATTCTGGAATTCACAGTTGGTGCATCTCTCTCCTATCCAGTGCTCTTAGAATCTCTATCTGCCTTGGCTTCCCTGGACCCAGCTCAATTTAGGGAGTTTGCTGAGTTCACACCGAGACCATCATTACTATGTCACAGCCTAGAAACTCTCTCAAGGCTGTGAGCTGGGGCAATTGCAGGGTTCATCACATTTATTTCCCATCTCTCAATCACCGCTGTCCATCACTGCCCAGTGTTCAGTGTCATGAAGCTGTCGTTTCATGTGTTTTGTGTGTTTTTTGTTGTTATAGGTGAAAGAGCATATCCAATTCATGTTTGTTCCATTTGGCCAGAAGCACTTGTTATCTGAACTTAATATTCTGCTTGTTAGTATAGCCTTGCATCCCTCTCTTTCACTAGATCGTGAGTTTTTGACAGGTAGATTTTTTCTGGGTTTTCATCTTAATTATCTGCCCCCTTTGCCAGCCTGGTGTATATATAACATTTAAGTTATATAAACTATTGCTTAACTTCTATTGCTTATCAAACATTTGATAAGTGTTTGCTGAATTCGAATAATTAAAGCTCCAAATAGGGATTTGTTGAATGTTGTACATGGTACTTGCCATAACTTAGTAACAGGGAAAGTTAGCCTCCTCTGCCTCCTAGCCTTATTTTATAGCTGTATCAAAGATGTATCAAAGATGGCCCATACGAATTAATATCTTTCCAAAACTAGTTAGAGTCCAACATAAAATGCAGGTCTGTTATATGACATTAATCAAATTACCTCATCGACCTGTGGTGGATAATTTCTATCCATTTATAAGATGGATGTAATACTACTGGCTCTAAATAAATGATTGTTATGTTGCTGAAATGAAAGCTCCATTTGTGTGTAGTAGATAGTCTTCCATCAGCAGCTATCTAAAATATTAGTGAAAGCCGGCGGTTTTGCATAGAGATAGTTTGATGTTCAAAGGACTCCAAACCTTTCAAAGAATTCACTGGGAAAAGCATAATAGAGTAGTGACTATCTGTATTCAATAGAATAAAGCAAAACATTCTTAACTAGACATCTGCTTGTATATATAGGTTAGCAATGCCGGTAACTCTGATGGATACCAATGCGTGGCTTATCGAACACTGCCCTGCCAAAGGTATTTAACTCCCACTGTCTTATTCATTTTTTCTGCATGACTCTGTCTTTAAGTGCTTCTTAAAAATGCAAAAGTTAAAATGGTGAGTCCATTCCTCTCATATAGTACTTTTTAAATGTATTATAAAAAAGCAGTTTTAATAGTAATTCTGAACTTTCTTGTATCTCATAATCAAAATATCATGAAAATATAATTAAATTAGATTTACTGTTCCCAGCTCTTTTTCAAGTTTTGTGTTTTGTTTTTGTTTTTAATTAAGATTTAAGCATTGGGTTGCATCTGCTAGGTTTTAGGGGTTAGGCAGCTTTCCTTCTAAGCACAGATAAAGTAAAGCTCACCAAGTCAGTTAGTCCGTAGGTAATTCATGCTTTGGCATTTGTAAAACACCAAACCATTTTAAAAAGTCTAAGAGCCCTTTCATTTTCCCTGGTAGCACATTTCATCCTCAAGTTATGGTGAACAGGCAGGCTGCCTGGTACAACTGATGGCCATCATATTGGTAGGATTTGGCTAATCAGCAAAAATTAAATGAACACGAGTAGCCTGAAGGAACCAGAACGTGCGCAAAGGATTGTGGTTTCAGCTTTGATTAACTTTTGTCTTCTCCCAGAACACGCTGTCTTTTAATCCTGGCCAACCTTTTTTAAAGGTCTGAACCTGTGGGCAGGCACTGAATGGCAAACTTAATTTACTGGAGAAGACTTCAGTTTGCTTATATTCGTTTACTTATTTATAAAATAATTTGTGAAAAAATAACATATAAAAAATATGAGCTAATGTTAAGCTACATCCAAAAAAAAACTATTTGAAATGCATGCTGTTATTTTTAATTGGAAAATTCAATTATACATCATCTATCTAAACATTCTAAACATTCTTATAGGTGAGAGAAATTCAATAAATTTATAATTGTTCTTCTAAAAGCATCTATATTGTTTTCTTAGAGAAAGTTTGCAAACAAGTGTGGAAATTATAAAGAATGAGGTTCCAAACTGTTTTTGGTACCAGCAGACTGGTAGCACTCTGGAGAGGATGATTTGTAAAAAACAAAAACAAAAACAAAAACAATGAAAAACACAAAACCATTTTCAACAGAATAGAAAATCATACATTTGTGAATATTTTATGACATTCCTGGTTTTAAATTATTTGAAATGGAAATTAGGAATCATGGAAACTTGTAGAATACCAGTCGTTTGGCAGGGTGCCTTCACATGAAATATAAAATCTAAATATGTTGACAGACACAACACAAATAGTCTTAGTAAGTGACACTTTGGGAAATGCCATGGAGAAATGCTTGAGTAGTTTTGAAAATGTCTTCCATAATTGAGTGGCAAAGATGATTGTTTTTTGTATCACAAGTCGTTTATTATTAATATCAAATGTATTTTTAGTTGTAAGGCTCAGGCAAAGAGTCAAGATTGAAAGGTGTTGGAAATGAAATTTGTACCAGTTTGTTTCAGCATATTTTCCCTTACTATATTTTTAATGGATCGGTTTCGGATGCTCTAAGGAATAGCTGTTTCTGTTGCCTAATTTTAGGCAAGGCTTTCCAGAGAAACTGTTTTCAAGCTTTAAAATATGTGGTCAGTGAGGAGATGTAATGCTTGTATGATGCAAATAAGGATGCAGATTAGAGCCAGATGCTGTCAGTCACAGGTGTTTCCTCCTTTGGAATTAAGGTGGTTGGGTTTGAATTTAACTGACACTTTTGACTATTACACACTTTAGAAGACAAGTACATGTTTGCTTAGTGCTTTCTATAAACACCCATTTGATTTTGTGCCAGTGACACAGTCTTTATGTTTCTGATTATAGCAATAATATGCTGGTGATATCAGTGTACAGAATTCTAATGGTTCATTTTAATCTGGAAGATTTTGTACACATCAACTAATATGTCCCTGTATATTTATAAACAGAATTTCAAATCATGACATTAAGGTATTTGGTACTATTTATCTAGAGACTAACACCATAAATGTCAAATAAAGATCACCTAGCACAGATTCTTTAAAGCCTGCTGATGGAGATTCTCAGAAATAAATACATGTGTATTAAATGGATCTGTCATGACACAGGCAGGTTATAAAAACTTTGGGAGATTAGTGTGATGCAGTAGAAAACGATGAAGTTTGAAACCAGATTAACTGTTATTTGCATTCTGGTTTTAACGCATCTCCATTTTGTTAAATGGTGATATGAATATATACATAGTATTTGGGGGAAGGGAGACTTAAATTAATCTGCACAAATAAACACGGGTGCCTTGGTTCCATAAAATTACACAAAACCTAATTTTTCCTAAATTTGTGTTGTCCCATTAGGCTTTCAAGAAAACTTCTGTGATATCCGTTATTACTAACAAAAATATAAGTTGTTATAATATTAAATTCTGTAAATATAGTATCAAAGATACTATGAACTAAGGGGAGGGGATCAGGAAGGAAAACGTGGTATTTTTCATTGCAAAATGAGTTATTTGTAGATGTCAGTACAAAAGGGTTAATTTTCACTGTTTCATACATTTTAGTAACTAGACTAGTATAAATCAAGGGCATAATCCATAATAATAAAAGACATTGAGCAATTTGGGGAAGTGCCTTAGAAAAATGAAATGCTATATATCTGCTCCATAACTATTTCTCAGGTTTCTCTGTGGAGAGACTGGTCACTTTTCTCCCCAATTTCTTTTTTTCTTTTTTTCTTTTTTTTTTGTCCTGGAAAGAATCCTTTATGGACTTGTGTATCCCAACAAAATAGGGCAGACTCTTAGCCAGTGTCAGCATGGTGTCACAGAGGAAGAAGCTCAAGTCCAATGCCAACAGCCCTAAACAAAAAGCTACATTTAAAGTCTCTCAAACAGGTTGTAATAGGGCTGTACCAAAGAACAAAAGGTCCTCCCAAATCTTACTTCCCCACCTCTCTTCTCAAAGCCCTCACGTAGTAAGCCAGCCTGACTTTCCTGTTCTCACACTCCTTAAACACTACAGCCAGATGCCGGTGTGGGGGTTGAAGGGAGGCTTCTTCTTCCTTGGCTTTTGTAAATCTCACCTCCTCATTCCATGTTGTGCCTTTGGGATCTATAATATCTTCTCGTTCATTAGGAGCTCCAAGTTCTTTTTAAATATGTATTAACACAGTCTCCTCCCAAAGTCCCTCCTCACCTGGGAACTCAGAACAGAGGAAAGCCCAGGCGTGGAGCAGAGAAATCAAAGAGACCTCCTAGAAGTGGGGAGTGGAAATTGAAAATGGAAGGCCACATGGTGGGGTGTTTGTGTTTGCTCCATTATGTCTTCTTCCACCCGTGGCACAAAGGGCTTGATAAATATTTGTTGGATGACTATGACATATATAAATAAATATATGAATAAACATTAATCCTTTTAATATGTTGATTCCTAATACTCTTATATCTCTAAATGGTATACTGTGGAGGCAGTGTACATAGATTTCTTGGATTTTATTGTGAGAATTCAAAGCATTGTCTGAACAGAGATGGAAGAGGGGAGTATAATGGCAGGCCTGGAGTCCCTGGAGGATTTGTGCCAAACAGCAGTAAACATGCATTTCTGACCAGGGTCAGTAAGAGATCGCTAAGGAGCCCTTTCAGAAAGTGGGGCAGTTTCTAAAATAAAAATAAAAAAAAATTAAAAAGGGGAATTTAATTTTACACAATGAAAGCATATATGACTCAGAGTATTGAAATCAAACAATAGAGTATCACAAGTTTCAAAATGAGAATGGACAGCCTTACTCACCACTTTTTAGACTTACATGGAAACCTTACATCGTTTTATGATGATCCTTCCAAGGCAGGTGCAGTTTATGAATTTCTATGCACAATTTGGGGGGATAGGGACTATCTTTTGGTTCATAATTTCTGCATCATATTCCTTGATTTGCTTTTTCCAAAAAATTCAGACAACTTAAAACTCATGTAAAATTTTCAAAAATTTAGATTAAATATAGTTTAATAAAATAGAACTATTAGAGGTAATTGTTTAAATTACAAAATCTATTTCTCAGTTGTCAACAAGAGTATAGAGAATTGAAAATAGTGAACTCAATTGATTTTAAAATTTGATTTAACTTACAGAGAATTTAGAAGGAACCTACTTTACTTTTAATTCAAAATGTATCGGTATCTAATTTTCCTCTAAAAGTGAAAAAATCATATTGTTGACCTCTGATTTCTAGCCTTTCTTCAGTGTCTTTGGTGATTTTTATTCATATCAAAAATGCATTTTCATATAAAGGGCATGCTGTATATGACCATTTTTACAGTTTGATATGCTGCATTTTAGGCCAATGTTACGTGGAGGTCACCTAAAAATATTTATGACTTAAAAATTACTCTGGATTTGATAAAATAGAAATTTTCAGTTTCGTTCTTAGAAGAGGACCTGAATAAGGAAGAGAAAAAGTGCATTTTGCCATGCTGTGCTATTAACCTATTGATGAAGAGCAACAGTAGGGGTTGTTACCAATACAAAGAAAGAGTAATGAAGTTATTTTGCTCCTCATTTGCAAATAAATATTGAAGGAGAGAATGCCAAGAAATCATGGCAAAACAATGAGAAAATTCATTCTAACTATTACGTACTCATTTGAGAAAGAACAGAGTGGAATTATAAAATGACACACAATGAAAGCGTCCAGAGAGATCCATGTGGGGAGGGAAAAAAAATTACCTAGGATGTCTATGTTCTCTGGTGATAGAAACCTCAAAGGAAATACCCTCTTTAATTTAGGAAAGAACATAACAACATATGTTTGATATCTTTCCAGGATTTCAGCACTCATATTAAGGGTATGAAATACAATAAGACATAGACATAGCTGTAGAAAGAAAAATTTTAAGATTTTAAGATTATATCATCTATCATACTGTTTAATAAAATTATTTACCAGAACATGTCTTTGAGACAATGAACAACTGCTAAAATATGTTAATACCAGATCTAAAAGTTAGAATTTCAAGGATTTATTAAATTCCATGCATGAACACGGTATTTGGCACCAAGGCATGTGAGTAGAGTTGGCATTGCTGTCATGCCCGGGACCGTGCAAGGCTCTTTCTCATCCTTAATCTCATGTATAAACTCCCATCACAATTCAATGAAACAAGTATTTCTTTCCTCAAATTACAGATAAAAAAATTTAGAGAGGTGATGATAATTTACCCAAGACCACAGAGCTGGTTAATCTGACAGCAAATTCAAGTACCATGTGTCTCTCCAAACAGAAGGCATAATAAACATGACTTACAGAGGAGAACAGAGTAAAAACAGGGAGATAAAATAAAATATAAAATTACAGATTCTATGGATAGAGGTGTCATAGCATAAAGGACAGTTTTCTAAAGACAGCACAGATTACTGACTGCTCTTTGTTGGGACCCAGTGCCGCCACACTACAGTTGCTTTTTTTGTGTCTTCCTTCATTCCTTCATTCCACTGTCAGTCCCAAATGACATAGTCCACACCCTACTGTCAAGAGGCATTAGATTTTTTTTTTTTGATCTCTTTGTTCAGTCAATTTAAAGGACGCGATGTCAGAAAGAACAGATTGACTATTGACTGGAAGCCAAACCCCTGTGCCTTGATTTCAGACCCTTAGCAATTTGGTTCCGCCTACTTCTGTAATCTTGTTTCCCAGTGCTTTGCTCACCGGACAATTCACCACTCATTTCCTGCCCACCCCCTGTTGTGTGTCAGACTCTTTCCACAATGATATTTCCGTCCTTTCTGTTTGGCTTTTTGCCCAAATGTAGGCAATTTCTAACTGCTTTCAGGAGGGGATAGGAGGTACTTAATTTACCAGACAATTTGGAATGTAAGTAGACATTTTCTCAATCACAACCGCAGCTTCTAAACTAAATATCCTCCTATCCTGCCATTCATCAACAAGAGAGAACAATTTCTCTATTTAATAATATTGATTTAAATATATAAATGTAGGAGTGCCTGGGTGGCTCAGTTCAAACTCTTGATTTTGGCTCCAATTATGATTTCACAGTGCATGTGATCGAGCCCCATGTCAGGTTCCACACTAAGCACGGAGTCTGCTTGGGATTCTCTCTCCCTCTCCCTCTGCCCCTCTCCTGCTCACACTTGGTCTGTCTCAGAATAAATATATATTATATATTTATTAATTTATAATAAATATTTTAATAATGTTTAGTTTATTTTAGTGACACTCAAAACATTTATATAATCTTTCTTGGGTTCAGCACCCCATTAAGATCTGAAATCCCCCAACTTAGAACTCTTCTCCCATGGAGGCCATAAGAAATATACCTCTGAGAGTTGCTACGATGTGGGATAATATAATAGTAAAAGCTAGATGTTTGTCTTAATAAATGTAGCAATAATATAAGGATGAAGACCAAATGGGAACACTGGAATTAAAAAAAAACACCTATCTTTAGTATGTTTTTCAAGAAAATTGTAATTAGCATCACAGGAAGAAAAAAGTGGGATAATCTGTAGAAGATTTTGTCAAATAATATACTTCTCTTGAATGGATCAAATTGGGAAATAAAGAGTGAGAACTTTTCACCAGGAAGTGTGTAAAATGCTGTTATTTTTTAAACAACCCAATCAGAAACGGCCCAGTTTGAAAACATGAAAATGCACAGTGATAAGCGAGTTACACTTAAAATTTATGTGAATACCAATAACAACAAACATTCAATGGCTATGATACTCTAGGCAAATTTTTTACATTAAATGTCATAATTTGTTCTGATTATAACCCCAAGAGGTATGTAGTATCCAACCCCATTTTACTCCTCATAAAATGGAGTAAATGCCTCCTCACTGAGGCATAAAGTCCAAAATCACACAGCTAGAATGTGTCCACGCTGGGAATGAAACCCACATCTGTCTGACACTAAAGCTGTTGCTTAGCATTCATAGATAGAGCTCAACATAAAATACTATAGAAGTAGAAGAAACTCACCAAATTACAGTACTTTATTTCCTCTCTTGGGTTGCATATCAGTACAATAATTCCCTGTGCATCTTATAAAAACATGTTTTTAAATACATAATGTAGCCTCAGCACATTTATATCCATGAAATACATAGACTTTATTTAGTCAATGACTTGAGTAGTGGTCTGAGAAATTTAATTTAGCTAAACTTAAGACACTTTTTTTTTTTCAGAACAAAATTGGAAATAAATATGTATTTTCAGTACCAAAATATAAAACCCCTGTTGACTTTGGAAAATACGTAACACTATATTTTACAACTTGTGACTAATATTTCTCTTTTTGAATTCACTGAATCTATTCAGGATCATCTTCCTCCCATGCAAAAGGTATGTCTCTCTAGAAATTTCCTTCTAACAAACAACATTCATTTAAATCCAATTATGGATCTTTCTGAAATCTATAATTTAACTGTGTGGGAAAAGAATAAACCATTTATAATAAATATATGCCTGCCACTACCCACTGTTGCCTCTATGAGAATCGACTTGTCTATAATCAGAGTTCTCTCCTTCCGAGTTTCACCTAGGGGCTCCTCTTTGAAACCATTTTGTCTTCTCTCAGTGTCATAACCCCGTGTATGAGGCATCCATTCTCCCCCTGTACCTCAGATTCAATTATTTTGGAAAGCCGTGGCATTTTGTCTTGAGGCTCCTGGTAAAGTGATGATTGTGTGAGCCACTAGCCAATATTTACAAATAGAACATCCCAAACATATGTCCCAAATTTGAGGAAAACATGCCCAATCATTTTTACATGATGCATTGACACAAAGAGAGGAACTTAATTTCATTTACATAGATTACCTAACTTCCCTTTTATTCTATCTGGAGACATAGGAATGATATTAGGCATTTTAAGACAGATGTGTGTATAATTTATCCCTCTCAAGTCCATGCTTAAATGGAACGATTTTGCAAAATAAAGAATGAAATAAAAACTGATTAAATGCAGATATTATTCCCAGGTGGCTCAGTCGGTTGCGTGTCTGACTCTTGATTTCGGCTCAGGTCACGATCTCACGATTCATGAGATTTAGCTCTGTGTTGGGCTCTGTGCTAATAGCCGGAGCTTGCTTGGGATTTGCTCTTTCCCTCTCTTTCTCTCCTCTCAGCTCTCTCTCTCTCACTCAAAATTAAATGTTAAGAAAATAAAAATATAAGAGATGTCAGTCTTAAGAAATCCAAGCTTCTAAACTCAGGCTAATATTTTTCTACAAATTTCTTTTTCAAAATCACATTAAATATAGATACCTCAATGCCATCAATAAGACTTAAAACAAGCAAGTAAATAAAATTTTTTTAAATGAGCAAAACTAACAATATCCAGATTAGAAATTTCCAAATATCCAAAATTTTACTTTTCCCAAGCTTTTAAAAATGGAGAGCAGATGCTGCTGATGTTCTAAGGAGAGAGAGAAGGAAACTTGTTATGATCGGTCTTTTAAAACCTCTTTAGAGATTCACTCTGAAACTTTGGAAAAACAGAAACAGTAAGAGAAGTCAGTTTTATCCAGGAAATATAAACATCTTGAGCACTAATGATTCCTGTGTGCAAAGTAAGAATTTTGAACTGCTGTTGGAGGGGCATGGAGGTATATATATATATATATATCCAGGAAGGGAGATTGAGAAGTGTTTTGTGGTTGTTTGGTGTGTTGGTATGCCTGTTTGTTTGTTTATTTATTTTTTGGCTTTGTTTTGATTGTTTTATATTTTAGTATTAAAAATCTAGAGTTTTTATCCCATATTAGGAGAGCAAAGTCTCTGGCTACTACTAATTGAGCTGTGTTGTATTTGGCTGGCGATGTCTGTGCCCATTTAAGTTAGATGTTGTGTAGGCAATGAACTGTCTGTGCTTGTTTTTTCTAGGAAGTAGTCTTGCTGTATAAATAAAGCACTTGCCACTTTATTCATTATTTTGGCAGGAGTCAGATTTGTACCCCTGTCGTTAGGTCAGTGGCCATGCCAGGATTTATCGCCTCATGAGTTTAAGATCAATCAATTGGTTTTAAATGTTAAGTTTGAGAGAGGGAGAGAGAGAGCGCGCACAGGGGAGGGGCAGAGAGAGCAACAGAGAGAATTTCAAGTAGTCTATCAGTGCTGTCGGTGCAGAACCCAACCCGGGGCTCGATCCCTTGAACTGTGAGATTATGACCTGAGCCAAAATCATAGTTGACTGCTTAATGGACTGAGCCACCCAGGCACCCCCTAAGATCAATCAATTGCTTTTGTTGCTAGTTTTATTCTCCTATTATAAAATATAAAAGGCCATTTCTTTTTTTTTTTTTTAATGTTTATTTATTTTTGAAAGACAGAGAGGCAGCGTGTGAGTGGGGGAGGGGCAGAGAGAGAGGGAGACACAGAATCCAAAGCAGGCTCAGGCTCCAAGCCGTTAGCACAGAGCCTGATGCACAAACCGTGAAATCATGACCTGAGCTGAAGTTGAATGTTTAACGCACTGAGTCACCCAGGTACCCCAAAAGGCCATTTCCGAATGGCCCAAATACAGTATAGCTATTCTGTGCCACAGTCTTTGTTTGGTTTTCAGTTCCAGGGGAATTTGTGAGAGTTTAATATGATTTAAAAATTTTTTAGATAAATCTAATTCTCAGAAAGCAGTAACAGATAAAGTTATTTCTTCCATTCAGAAAGTGTGTGTTGACCGCCAACTTGGCAGCATTTACACTCAGGATTGTGTACTAGTCAGCTATTACTGCATAACCACCACCACAAAATTTCAATAGCACACAAAAATGAGCACATATTTTTCAGTCATGTGTCTATGAGTTGTCTGCAGTTGGGCTGATCTAGGCTGGGCATGGCTGAACTTGTCCTGGGCAGAGGGTTGCATCCACATACATGTCTTTCATCCTTCTTGGACTAGAGAGACACTCAGGATATATTCTTCTTATGGAAATGGCAGAAGCAAAAGAGGGCTCATGCACATTTCACGCCTTTTCTCACTTTATATTCACTGTGTCATATTGGCTAAAGCAAGTCACAATGGCAGTCAAAGAGTGGAGGAGTGTACACTGTCCATAGTCAGATTACGAGAAATATATGGATGCATAATGATACCACATGGGAGTGAGAATTGTGTGCAAGACCTGAAACTACCATAACTTGTGAGATAAAATGCAATATTTACACAATAGAATCAATTTGTCGGAAAGAGTAAAAGGTCCTCATCCTTCCGCATCATACAATTTATCTGTAATTAGCTTCCTCCTATCACTCATTTCCTGTTCATTCCTACACCTTCCTTGTTCTTCTAGAATGTCTTCTTCCTTTTTCTTAACTGGATCTATTTTTACTCATCCTTGTAGCTCAGCACATACACCATCCTTTATATCAAGTAAATTCTGACCATCTGGTTTAGGTCAGAAACACATGCATGTCTCACTAGCCCAGAACTTTCCATGTTGCATTGTAATGATCTATATGTCAGTCTCTCCAGAAGGATAAGAGCTCCTTTAAGTCTATTGTTTCTAACATTGCATGTAGCCAGTACTAATTTATATTTATTGAAGGAAGACAATACATGAAACAAAAGAAGACAAAAAGACACAGTCTCTGCCTTCAAAACTCATGTCCTATGCCCTAAAAATACATTTCCTTAATAGTCTTATACAAGTGAATTTGAAAGATAAAATCAAATTTATTTCCTTGATGAAATGAAGTCACATAAGTAGATTATCCATTAAAAAAGTAGTACTCTGTTATCTTCTTAAAATGATGTAACATGTATTCTTCAAAACTAATTGCATTTTTATTTTGCATAGAATTATAATATGTGTGGGAGATTAATAAGTGTAGTCATTACCTATACAAGCTTGAGCTTAGTTGTTAATCATATGTAAACTACTGAACTGCTATATTAGAAGGAAAATGCAACATTTAATTATTATGAATGGTTGTTAAAAATCACTTGATAATATCAGGCATCACCCTTTTAGATTATAAAATGTGAATCATTGAAGCAATTAAATCACAGCACTCAAATCTCATTAAAGGCATATGAAAACAAACCTTAGAATGACTCTACCAAGTATATTTCTTTTATTCAGTTAAGAAAAAGAAACCTGAAAATAAATCCAGTAGTAAGTGTAGACTTCCCAGCCAGAAATAATTTTTGAAAATACTTATCTAAATCAGAATTACTTTAATATTTAGCTTCAGATATCTAATTAATTATACATTATTTAATTCAAAAAATGATTTTTAGTGTTTTAGCGGTCTTAGCCTCATATTCTGGTAGATAGCTTCTCATTAAGAATCTGAAAAGTATTTATTATTTTAATCATTAGAGTATTCAACTGATAACTTTTTAAAATTGTTTACTTCACTTAATGACTTTTTTCAAGAAATGTACTTTGTCATTCAGCATTCTATAAAGATTCTTTTTAATTATTTTGAAAAAGTAAATTAAAACTATACCAAGGACGTATATGTGTGAGAAATCACTCAAGGTATTAGTAAGAGTGATTTTTTCTGGAATATGATTCCTCTCATCACTTACCAGTTTTGTGTTATAAATCAATTTAATCTAGAAATTAGCATGGTATCTCATACATTGTTCAAGTAAAACATGGTGTGAATTTTTAATACAATTAAATGCAAAAATATGAACTATTAGGTAAATTATTAGGTTGAATCATATGAAGTTAGCAATATCTATTGATTTTTTTTAACCTACAAAAATGGAAATTGCACATGGGTCAACCTAATAAAAATAACAGAACACTACACATGCATATGTGTCCTTACAGGAATCTTAACGCTTCATTTTTAATTATTACCAACATTAAATTTTTAAGTTGGCATAAATTTTATGTTTTTAAAAATATATGCATTAATAGACAAAAACGATAAAAAAGAGTGTAAGGCATGCTACTCAGAATCTAATATTCAAACTTATGCAAATTTTACAAAAGGAGAAGCTATTTTCTTTCTCTCTCACCTCAACCAAAATTGTGAATAGTTATTATTCATAATGCAGGAAAAGTAATATTCCTGTTCTTTGTGTGACTACAAATTTGTATAACCACTTTGAAGAGTAACCTGACAACATTTATCAAAATTTAATGTTGTACATACTCTAGAACCTAGCAATATATGTATTAAACTTTATCCTACAAATACACTAGGGTGAATGGGCAACTGTGCAACTGGACATTTTTGAGAAAATGAAATGTGTCTATATGTGTTTACATACAAATATCATAAAGACTTGAAATCTATAAAAATATTTTTCTATGGGATTGGTTCAGGGAGGAGGTCTTCTTTTTAAAATTAAATTTTTTTAGGGGCACCTGGGTGGCTCAGTTGGTTAGGCGGCCGACTTCAGCTCTGGTCATGATCTCACAGTCTGTGAGTTCGAGCCCTGCGTCGGGCTCTGTGCTGACAGCTCAGAGCCTGGAGCCTGCTTCGAATTCTGTGTCTCCCTCTCTCTCTGCCCTTCCCTTGCTCATACTCTGTCTCTATGTCTCTCAAAAATAAATAAACGTTAAAAAAATAAATAAAATAATTTTTTTAACATTTATTTTTGAGAGACAGAGAGAGCATGAACAGGGGAGGGACAGAGAGAGAGAAGGGGACACAGAATCCCAAGCAGGTTCCAGGCTCCGAGCTGTCAGAACTGACCCTGACATGGGGCTCGAACTCATTAGCTATCAGATCATGACCTGAGCCGAAGTCAGACGTTTAACCGACTGAGCCACCCAGGCGCCCTCAAAATTATATTTCCAGGGGCTCCTGGGTGGCTCAGTCAGTTAAGCATCGACTTCGGCTCAGGTCGTGATCTCACAGTTTGTGGGTTCAAGCCCCGTGTTGGGCTCTGTGCGGCCAGCTCAGAGCCTGGAGTCTGCTTCAGATTCTGTCTCCCTCTCTCCCTGCTCCTCCCCCGCTCATGCTCTGTCTCTCAAAAATTAAATGAACATTAAAAAATTATATTTCCAACAAAGGGGGAATAAAGCATCACTTAGCTTCTTGCTTTCATGTTTAAGAAACATTGTATTAAAATTGTTTTAGGACAGAAAAAAAATTTTATTACCTCTCCCGTACCTCCACAGCCAAAGAAGGAAAAACATTGCGTGTATTTTGTGACTCTATAATAATAGTAATAATATGCAATGAGCTTCCATTGTCTAATGTGGTGAACATCTTTTACTCTTTCTCCTCCCAGTTTTATTCAGTTGAACTTATTGAGGCAAATACAACCACTAATTACTTACATCTCGTGCTGACTAGATCTTTGGCTAAAATGAAACCAAGCCACACATATTTACATATAGACAGTAGGACTCTCTGTATCTGTCTCTCTCTTTTTCATACACATACAAACACACATATACCCTCTGATTGGCCATGTAGTAGGTACTAAGTACTCCTTTAACACAGTTTTAAAAGTGTAAACACTTCTAGTCTTTAAATTATATTCATTTATTTAATTCTCCTAATCAAGTGATGAAAAGAAGGAAAGGAAGAGCGAATGGAAGAGAGGAAGAAAGTAAAATGGATGCGGAGTGAAAAATTTGCTATTAAGTCCATTAAAACACATATCATTGGATAAATTTGTGAAATCTTTTGAAAATTAAAATCACTCATGATTACATAAAGAGACTGCTAGAAAAGCAAAGATCAAATAACCTCTTAGATCAAGCAAGCTACATTTATTAGTGTCTTCAAATGGGAATCAGAACGGACTATGTATAAAGTCTCAAAACATGGGCTGAGTGATTTTGAGGTGAATCTTGAAAGCAAAGAATTAGTTGAGATCAGGCAGAATTTATGACTTAACTCTGGATTGGTGAATAGGAATAACAAGGCAGAGATTCTGAATTCTGTCTTTATGCTTAAGCAGTTAGTCTTGGCAGATAAACTAAGGTTCAATCTTAATTTCCAGGAGTAGGAATAATAGCTTAGATATTTTCACCCGTTCCTCTGTACTGCTTACCAAACACACACACACACACACACACACGACACCTCCCTCCCAGGATAGAATTTGTCACAGAATTGTTTAGCAAAGGAATAGGAAATTATTTTGGTTTTGTCCTGGTATCATAATCTAAAAATAATACCAATACAAAATGTTAAACAAATTTCATTATTTACACTTTACATAAATCTTTCTATAATTTTATATAACTGTCAATAATATATATGTATATAATACTTATTATATATGATGAATGCATTAATACATAAATATTTATTTAGACATTTTAAATCTTCCTGTAGGTATACTATTATGGTACATAGAATTGTGGTGTAGTTAGGAATGTACAATGATTTATTTTACCAGCTCCCTTTTATTAGACTTTTAGTTTGTTTTCAACATTTGGCTATTATAAATACTGCTCTAATGAACATCTGTGCATGTAAATCTTTGACCTCATCTCTCATTATCTCCTTAGGACAGACTTCTAGAAATAAAGTTAATTGCCAAAGAGTGTCCATCTCTATTTACTATAAAATTATGAGTGAAATGATTTATGACTTCACCATGATCACAGTTTCAGTCTTCCTGTAACTTTTGAGAATATTATATGACAGATGCTATTACAGACAGGAAATGATTTACATATTTTACCTCTTGTGGTTTATTACAGATGAAACCACGGAGTTATTTTTTTTAGAAAGCGAAGCGCCAGTTTTATCTATGCCTCTCATTAAAAAAGAAAATCAAAGTATCACATTTAATATTTTATCCTTCCTCTTACTAAGATTTTTGGGTTTTGTTTTGTTTTGTCTACTTTAAAAACTTATCTGACCTATTAATCTAAACATTCTGGTATTCTTCATTAATATCAAGGCCTTAACCTGTCTTTTGGTCCAATTCCAATTTGACTAGTATATTTCCAAATTTCTGCCAATCAGATTCATTTGGGATAGTTATTCTCTCTTTCTTGGAAATGACTACACAATGTTACTTTTACTGTAAAAGTGTGAGTTTTTAAAAGCAGACTGGATCTTAAGCAGTAAAAGTTTACCATAATCTTACCTCAGCTCAGAAAACCTGCAGTCAGTCTTCTACCTAAAACTGCATGCCTTTCAAAAGCTGTTTTATGCATAGCTTTGGAGAACAACACAGCGGTGTGCACAATATATCATGGTATTTCATTGTTAGAGACACTCTATTGTCTAAGTACTATATTTTAGTGAACTTGTGTCAGTACATTTGTTGGAAATACATTTTTCTACATGTGTTCCAAATCAGTGTTCAATAATTTCGCTAGTTTGTATTTGAGGCAAAGTAGTGACCTCATAAATTATAAGAAACAAAGTCCACAATAAAATATTGTTGGGGAAGAAAATCCTATTTAGCCACTTTAATGCTCTGAAATACTGGTTGTGTTTGACTCTGGCCTATGTTATCTGTGACCAAAGAAAGAAGTATTGGGAAACACAAATTACTGAAAACTCCTATTATTTATAGCTGTAAGATGAAATCTGAGTGGTTATTACCTCTAGGCTTATTGTCAATTCAAATAAATTTGTACTAAGAGTGGAAGAATAGTTTTTTTTTTTATATATATTTTTTTCCAGATGGAACTCAAATGTTGCTTTATTTTATCATGTAATATATCAGTGGGTATACATTTGAAATCCAATTTGAGATATTTCTGCGGTATCACACATATTTCTATTTGGCTTTTTTAAAAAAGAGTCTTGCATATCATATGCAAATGTAACATCTCCTTGTACTCAAATATAGACAGCATATATCTAAACAAAACTATTGTAGACTAAATTCATATAAGCTAATTTAAACTCTTAAGTTTTTGTTTTTGTTTTTGTTTTTTTTTTTTCTTTTAAGTTAGCATGCTAATTCCAGGAAAATAGCTTTCAAATAGAAGTTTTATTAAAAGGCACCTGGATAGCATAATCAGCTAAGTGTCCGACTCCTGATGTCAGCTCAGGCCATGATCTCGGGTTAGTGAGTTTGAGCCCCATATCAGGCTTTGTGCTGACGGTGCAGAGCCTGCTTGGGATTCTGCCTCTCCTTCTCTCCGACCTTCCCCCGCTTATTTTCTCTCTCTTTCTCAAAATAAATAAATAAAAACTTAATAAAAATTAAAGAAAAAAGATTTATTAAAATCAAACTGAAGGTTATACAAAATTTGCCATTCCTAAGAAGTGATATGTTCACTAAATATTTATAGAAATCATATATATCATGATGTTTGAAAAGATAGACACAAAATTTTCTCTTAATTTTTACTTTTACAGATTAAACCTAAGAAGTGTGTAAAAATGATGAAGATGATTTATAGATGCAGGAAACTGAAGTTAAGAATGGGGTTTCCAAACTTAAAATTCTTGGGTTCCAATCACATATTCTCCACTTAGTTACTTGGGAAGTTCTTAGCCTCTCTGCATCTATTTTCTCATCTGCAAAGTGATTGTGATAAGAGTAGTTATCTTGTAATCTATATAAGCCTGAGGAGGAGGAGGAGATCCTAAGTTCTGCCTAAATTCTAAGTTGACTCTTTTCTCTGGAAATCACACTGTTTTGATAAAACTCAAAGAGAGACAGTAGATAGAATAGAAATCATAGAGTATCAGAAAGAAATGAGAAAAGGAAAACATTGTAGATCTTAAACACACGGTTCATTTGAAACAAAAGCACAGATGAAGAAGCAGGCGATGGAGAACATTTGTTATCAGATTCTGAAGAGAGGGCACAAACAAACAAAATGTAGCCAACACAGCACTTTAGTGGTCATCCACTTTCATGAAACAAAAGGGTAAGTCTTATTGTTAGTTAGGAATGTACACTTTTTCATGAGATTATTATAAAGTTAACTGAAATTCTTGGAAAATGATATTTTAGAAAGAGGGAGTATAATTATCTATTATTCATGTTGATTCCGGTACTACTGAGTTGATTTAAATATATAACCCCTTGTAAAATCAATGGCGTTTCATTGGCCAGAACAAGACTATAGATTGTACCAACCGAAATGAGTCATGCACTTTCCATAGTAAGGGTGCTTGTCAAAAGATGTCTTTATTAGAAACAGAATAGAGAGCCTTGTAAAAGTAAAATACTACCAGGATCTCCTCATTAGGTGCTCTTCTACCTTTTCGTCTTATTTTGAAGCATTTCCCCTTCACTTTCATCAAGATTTCTAATCCATTAGACTTGAAAGATTTGTAAATGAGTACAATGTAAAGCAGCAGTTGCTAAAGAAATTAATCAAGGCTCTCACAATACACCTTACTTGCGATTTTTTTCTTTAAATAAAAGCAGAAGCAGACAAGAGCAGCCTGAACCAGCAAGAATAATTCTTTAATAGCAGTTCAACTTAAAAAAACAAAAAAACAAAACCCCAAAAACAACAACAACAACAAAAACACTCCAACCTGCACTGTTTCATCTGGTACTCAAAATAACTCTAAATTAATCATTTGTATTTTCTTTTTAAATCCCTTATTCTGATAAGTTCATTCATTTATTTTTAAATTAAAATACCTTGTGTTTGGGATAAACCTAATTTTCCTATGGTATATTTTCTTTTGTTAAATTATCATTA